>CM061142.1:455348765-456076265 GCA_030789695.1 Scilla litardierei
ATGTCGAGCCCGCCGAAGAAGATTTCGCTAAGTGGACTCCCGCGGAGGTCGCCGCGGAGGGTAACCAATGTCAAGGCAATGAACGCCTTGCAATGTGCTTTGGAGCCCGAGGACTTTAATAAGATATGCACATGTAAGAGTGCATATCAAATATGGAACTCTCTCCTCATCTTGCATGAAGGAATGAGTAGGGTAAGAGACTCCAAACTCATCATTGTCAATAAAGATTACAAGTTATTTCATATGCAACAGGGTGAGAAGATGAAGGAGTACTATGCTCGCTTCGTCGACATTACAAACGAATTGGAGGCTCTTGGGAAAACCTACACCCAAAAGGAGAAAGTCTCAAAAATCATTGACGGACTTCCTTCTTGTTGGGAGACACGTACCTTCGCCATCGAGGAAGGTAACGATATGAACAAATATACCGTTTTTCAACTAATGGGTACCTTGATGTCTTATGAGGTACGCAAGGATAGCAAGATGAAAATGCAAGACAAGATGAAGTCTTACTTGAAGCAAGACGATCCAAAGAAAAAGGCGATTGCGTTCAAGGCCGCTCCATCTACATCTACATATATCAATGATGAAAACTCGGAAGACGAGTTGGACTTGGAATCCATTGCCCTCATGGCAAAGAAGTTCAATCGGTTCTTCCGGAAAGGTAATTTCAAGAACAACTCTAACTTTAGTTCTTCAAACGCCTCCGCTCCTTTGTGTTTCAAATGCAACAAGCCAGGACACATGAAAGCGGATTGTCCTCAAAACATCGGATTGTCCTCAAAACAAACACAAGGAGAAATGAAAGGCGCCAAAGTTCGACAAGTCATAGAAGTACAAGAAAGGGTACAAGAAAGGACTTGTCGGGACATTCACCGACTCCGAGGATTCTTCAAGTGGAGAGTCAGACGATGAGCAAGTGGAGCAAGCACACATGTGCTTCATGGCAAGAGAGGAACATGACCTAGGATCATCTTCCGATGATAGCGAGGATGAAGGCGATGAGGTAACAATGGATGAACTTAGATTAGCTAACGAACAAATATGGTCGAAGTATTCTAAATTAGTAAATAGATATACTAAGATAAAAGATGAGCTAGCTAGCATCCAAACCTCGCAATTAATTACTTGGAGTGCTCTCTCTTTCCTCTATCCTATTTATACTTGGAGTGCTGCTTTCATAGATTCAAGGCTGATATTTATTGAAGTTTAGAGATCAAAGAGAAGCAATTAATTCTCATTCAATGCTCTTTCATTTCTCACTTGAATCACTCCCTCACTCTTATTTCAAAAGAGAGATTCATTGATTGTGAGCCTTCCAAGCCAAGAGCTTGATCCAAGGTCACCAACATCCACCTAGGACTCCATTGCTGGTCATCATATTGGAGCTAGGGTTTGGTGCCTTCATCTTCCCCAAAATCATCTTTGCCCTAAATCTTAAGTTTTACTCAAGGCATAGGTATTTTGTGGTAAGCATTTCGTATTTCATTTACTTCATTATTGTAAGTGTTTTACTCCCGGTTGTGAGACTTTGTTTGTGATCCCAGGTTATGGGAGTCACATTTCGATTTGTGTATGATTTGATCTTGTAGAGGTTTCTACAAGTATTTCATAGTGCAAATTTGAGTTAGAAGTTTCTAACTCAAGTATCCGGAGGGGATCCAGGTGTTTAGGACGTAGGATCACTGGGAACAAGTCGGGGAGACTTGGGTGGATCCGAACCCGTTAAATTGTGTGTTTGCAATTGTTTTCTTTGTTGTCTAATATTTACATTTCCGCATTGTTGGTTGAGTTTGCAAGATAATTAGGAATTATCTTCTTAATTATTTTAAAGTACTATTCACCCCCCCTCTAGTACTTGTGCAGTAGCTACATAGGGCATTACAACTTCTTCTTCCATCGAGATCCCCTCTAGACCACCCTCCCCCGACTTTCAGTTTAGACCGCGTGGATCACTTTCCCGTGGGCATCCTACGAGGGTGGTTTCTAGCAGCTCGTGCCCACCTCTTAGCTCCCGCATCACTGATGCATGTCTCACTACGATGGAGACCGAGGTCGTCATCATGAGGAATGCCCTTGACACCCTCGCGACCTCGCTCTGCTCTTTTCAACAGTCAGTAGAGCGGGACCTCTCTGCCATTCTCGATATCCTCAGGCACCAGGTTCACCCCTTGTAATACTAGCACCTGCCCCTCCCCCTAGGCCAGACCCAGTGTCTTCTACCGCAGTTGCACCGCTCACCGTGCCACACTCTCAGGCTTCTACATGGCCTGTCACCTTTACCATTGAGCGGGTTGCACCACCTACCTCTACGCCTACTTCAGCACGACCTGCTGACCTCGCGGCCGACCCACTAGTCGATCCTTCTCCCGTCGTGTCCGACGTTCCAATTTCTGTTCCCAGCAGTGGGACACATTACCACCTCCAGAGGGTGGTGCCCCTGCTTGACGATATTACTATTTTTGCTCCTGTGCCCCCTTATATTTCATGCCCATATGTCTGTTCGGGGCCCTATTTTCACATAGCTTGGGGGAGGACCCATTTTGCATACCATTTGTATATATCCATCATGCTGCATTTGAATATATTCCACTTGCATCATATCTTCATCAGCATCATATGTCTGTTTGTCCATATTTTTTGCATCTCTTGCATTAGGTCATGCATACGCATCTGCATTTTTCGTTTTATTTGTATAAGTTTATTATTTGTTTATTTTATTTTTCTTATCCACCCACCCACCCTAGCCTCATTTTCCTGCCTTACCAGCGTGTTCTCAGCAGTGAGGACACTGCCGTGTTCAGATTGGGGGATGAGCGCTATCGCTTTTATTTTTCATTTTTTATTTTCTTTCATTTTACGCCTTTTAATTTCCATTTCCACTCGCTTTTCCACCATTTTCTTTTTCTTATTTAGCATCATATTTTCCATATTTTGCCATGCTTGCATGCCTGCTTTTATTTTTATTTTTTCTCCGCCTTTCTTTTTCCCTTTTGCTAGTTATATTCCATATGATGATGCCTCTTATAGCCCTTAGTATCTATCACGATACTTATTACTTTTACCATGCTATTTAGGGTATTTCAGTATCTTGCTATCTATATGCTTGCATATATCTTCTTTTGCTGATTCCTCTATATGAATGCATGAAATGAATTGAAACTAAACGTATGCAATAGTATTTAGTATGCTCTTGTTGGGAATGCACCAAGCTGCATGCTTCATTAGAATATCTGAAGCATCTGCCTTGTATCTTATTCACTTTTTATTGCATGCCTGCTATTATTGTGTGCCTTATCGCATGACTTCATTATTTGTTGAAATGAATGAAAATATCTATGCTTACTTATGAGTTTAGTTGGAGTATTATCTTATTGAACCATTGTGCACACCTTATGAGTGAGTCGAGTGATACATTATTTCCTTCTCCACTTTATTATTCTCTACATATCACTTGGTTTCACCCCCTTTTAGCTACTTATACCACATCCACTTTCCAAAAATCCCAAAAGAAAAAGTTAGCGTCCAAAAAGCCAAAAAGCCAAAAAGGAGCCAAAACCAAAATACATATCTTATCGCTCCTATCCAAAAAAAGAGAAAAGAAAAGAAAAATATTTCCTATATCTAATTACTTGGAGCTACACTGATACTTGGGAAAAAGCCAAAATTCCCTTCTTAGTTTTGGATGCGACGCCTCAAGCGAAGCTTAGGAGGGTGAACCCATTTGATTATACGAGTGAGTATGCCATTAAATGGAGTTGTGCACAATTGGAAATATTTTATAATGCTTAAACTTTACGAAATATATTAGCTATATAGATTTTTTATGATTTGAGATGAATATATGAAAGCCATGATCCTTATTCTATTCTCTATTGCATGCTTGATTTGACTCTTATATGCTTCATTTATATCTCTTGATTGAAAAGTGCATCGCCAACATGTTTATACAAAACTCTATGAATTACATAATGTGGATATGAATTCATTGCATAAATTTAGAGAATCCATACCTTTGTTCTTAAATTCTTGCAAGTAATATATTTAGCAAAGATATGCAATTCATATTACCATGTGATTCATTTTTGAAGCATCATGATATGTAGCTATGGCTTGAGATCTGATCGAATACTCTAGCACTCCCCTCCATCTTCCAGTCTTTTTCTATTTTCATCGCCCGGTGAGCCTCGTATTCATCTTCCTCGAGAACGAGTAAGAGGTATGCTTGGGGGATTTAGATATGTCCATATTTTCCATGTTTTATCGCATCATTTCATATCATATTTGCCTCCAAAACCCATATTTTCACATATTACCGCTCTTCTAATGCCATATTCGAGTTTTGTATAACTTTATGGATTTTCAGGAGTTTTGGAGCGAATTGGAGCTAGTTTGGGACATGGACGCATCCAGTATGTCCGGACATCATTGGCAAGGCTCCATGGGAGTTCACCGAGGTATGGAAGAAGGTCGGAGGAGAGGAGGAGAAGAGAGCGAGACAAAAGAGCCACGGCTTTAGCCCAGTTCAGTTTCCCAATCGACTCGACCAGAGTAGTAAACAACTACTTGGTCGTGCTGACACGCAGATCTCGCGAGGAAACAGCTACGCATTACTCGACCGATCAGACAGCCGACTCGACCCGAGTCGCACCAAAGAGAACGATGATTTTGAGCTTCTCCCCAGGACCCTGCAACTCGACCGAGCAGGTCACATACTCGACCCGAGTAGCTTTCAAACAGAGCAGCGTTTTGGAGGCAAGTTTTGACCTACTGTATCTTGACCGAGTAGACAGGCTACTCGACCAAGTAGCCCGTATCAGCCAGAAGCAGAGCAGCAGCAAGCGGCGCTCGAAGTCGCCTCGACCGAGCAGGCGCCGCTACTCGGTCGAGTAGCGCGACGCACCCAACAAGTTGCAGGCCAATGTGCCCACATTTTTTGATATTCTTTGTGGGGTCCCTACCCCTTGTATATAAGCACGTTTTAACCTTATTTTCCACATCGAGAGTTTTAGCCTATCTTTAGTTTTAATTAGTGTTTTAGATCTAGTTTTAGTTTTCTGCCGTTGTTATTTTGTGAAGACCAAATGTCACGCCCCGCTTCCCTAAAATGGAGGCGAGATGTGAAAAGGTCCGCACGAGAGTGGAGCCGTGAAGCCCCAAACCCGATAAGCATCAATAAAACATAAGTAGGTCCCTGTAACCACAAACGGAACAACAATAATAACACAAGGAGAGACAGAAACAAAATCTCAAATCTCAGAATTTGTCCAACATGAAAATTAAGTTCAACATCCAGAAAAGCCACCGGGCTAAAAGAAAGAGTCTAAAGGACCAGAACAAGGCCAACAAAAGGGACAACAAAACAAATTATAGGTGCCACACACCGACAACAAAATAGCAGTCTAAAACAAAAGGGGAAAGCTCAACGAAGACACTAGGACTGGTCCGCAGTGTCCACGTACTCCTCGCCAAACACAGGCTCGGGCTCGGTGTCAGCAAACACCTCGTCCTCAATAATGTACTCAGGCTCAGGATCTAACTTGTGTCACCCAAAAGACTAAAGGGGCACATGTCAGTAAGTCTAAAAGACTTGGGCAAGGAAACTGAAAGTAAGGCAAACTAACAACCTAGCAGTTATAGTATGCATGACATGGCAGTTATAACTTGAGTGCACAAGTAAGACATGGTGAACATCAAGTACAAGAGAACAATTTATCAGGACAAGTCAAGAGTAGCCAAGTTACTAACAATCTCAATCTTTTCACTAGTCACGTTTCACGTTGTTTGTAGATGTTTACGCCTTACAGCTGAACGGTTTGACATTCACACTGATTGGCCGCTTAACACTACCCCAGAACCCAGAGTTTACGCCTTACAACTGCAGTTGCTGATCAGGCAGACTCCCAGTTGAATGGCCGCTTAACTCTTACCCCAATACCCACATGTGAATGAGCCAGGGTCCCTGTACATGAGCTCAGTAAATGAGCCAGGGTTGCCCCGCACAAGAGCTCGTTTCCTGGATCACAACCAGGAGCGTATTTCATTTGGCATAGGGGTGCACCTAGCCTCAATCATTTCACAAGGTGTAGCGGAGCTACGCAATCACGGGAACACTTAAAGAATGCAATGACATGACAATTAATTTGCGTACAGTTAATGGAAATTAAACATGACATGGTAGTTGTGCAACATGATAAATGTCGGATCTAGCTTCGTTGTCAAGCTAGTTCCTAAAATTGCGCCTAGGCGAGTATCATTTCGTCGCCTAGTCTCTTTTACGCCTACAACAAGCAAATGGCCTAAGACATGGCCCAAAACCCTAAGTGGCAAGTTTCACTTGCCTAGCACCGAGGATGACGATCACGAAGGTTCGTCTCACGGACGCTGATCTACGGGGAAGTCATTGTTATGGAGAAACAATCATCAAAACAACATTCATTTCATTAGGGTTTCACAAAAACACAAATGGGTTATGAAAACATTAAGAGATCGATTTATTACCGTATAGGAAACAGAAGAATGATGCCGAGCAAGCACGGCAACGGAAGAAACGCTCCGGGGAACCTAGGGTTCAGATCTAGAAAGGATGGGGAAAATATGGAGAAATGGGGTTTTGGGGATTTTTGGGGGTTGGAGATGGCCTAGGGCATGGTGGTAGACCAAAATGGAGAGGGAAACTCCAAGGGAGGAAGGAATGGCTTGGGGAAATGTTGGAGAGTGATTTGGGGAAGAAAGGGGCTCAGAAGAATGAAATAGGGGTGAAAGAAATCATGGGTGGGGTTTAAATAGGGACTACTGGAGGCTACCCAGAAATTAGGGTTTCGACACAGATTAATCGGTCAAAGAGCAACCACTGACCGACTAGTTTGTGAACTAGTCGGTCGGTCGACCAACGCAGACCGACTAAGTCCAAACAGTAACTCCTGTACAAAAATAGGATTTAGATTTAGTCGGTCAAAGAACAACTACTGACCGACTAGTTTCGAATCTAGTCGCGATGAACGTTCTTAGACCGACTAAGAATGAATAGTACTTGGCATCAAAATGAACATAGAGTTAGTCGGTTAAAGAACGATTGCTGACCGACTAGTTTACAACCTAGTCGGTCGACAAATGTTCTTAGACCGACTAACGAGAAACAGTAACTCCTGAATAATTTACAAAGCCCACTAGTCGGTCCATGAAGGTTTGTCGACCGACTAAATCGTCATCTAGTCGGTCGGTTCCCCTTCTTGCACCGGCTAACGTGCATAGAAATTTCCGAAATGGAGCGCGAAGTTCCGGGATCGATTCCTAAGACTCCTAGGCTTGATCTAACAATAGGATATGACCGATATGAAGCCCGTCTCGAATGACTTACTCCAAAATCGACGATTCTAAGGAAGAAGCTAGAAAATCACGACGAAACGATCGAAAATGAAAGCTACGGAGACGAAAACCACACATGAGGAGAAAATCCACCAAAACATATAATATAATATAATAAATTCAGATACATGAAAACCAGTCATTACATCCTCCCCAACTTAAGAAAAATTCCGTCATCGGAATTTCCCAACACTCACGTGTCCGGAAACAAAAGTGGGTAGCGCTCTCGCATCTCATCCTCATTCTCCCAAGTAGACTCCCCAGGCGAGCCGTGTCGCCACATCACCCTCACAAGATTGACAACCTTGTTCCGAAGTGACTTCTGACGCCTGTCCAGAATCCGCACTGGCTGTTGGTCATACGTCATATCAGGGCGAACGGTAATCTCCGAGAAATCCACAGCATGAGATGGATCGCTAATGTATCGACAAAGCTGCGACACATGGAAAACATTGTGAACTCCTTCCAAAGATAGCGGCAAGGCTAAGCGGTAGGCTACCTCGCCAACTTTCTCCAGAATGTCAAACGGTCCAATGTATCGCGGGCTCAACTTCCCTCGCTTCCCAAAGCGAATCACACCACGATTCGGGGAAATCCTCAGAAACACATGGTCGCCCGACTGAAACTCCAAAGGACGACGTTTAGCATCTGCCCAATGCTTAAAACGGTCCTGAGCAATCCTCAACCTCTCCCGAATGTTCCTGACAACATCCACGGCCTCCACAATCATCTCAGGTCCCAACAACTCCCGATCACCAACGTCATCCCAACTCAATGGCGATCGACATTTCCTCCCATAAAGAGCGGCGAAAGGTGCCATGCCAATACTCGCCTGGAAGCTGTTGTTGTAAGAAAACTCTACCAAATGTAGATGGTCCTCCCATGAACCCTTGAAATCCAACATGCACGCCCTCAGCATGTCCTCCAAGATCTGAATCGTCCTCTCGGATTGGCCATCCGTCTGCGGGTGGTACGCCGTGCTGAAACTCAGACGCGTACCCAAACTCTTCTGCAAACTCTGCCAGAACTGAGATGTGAACCTCGTGTCTCTATCCGACACGATACTCACAGGGACTCCGTGAAGTCGTACGACCTCTTGCACGATTCACATTACATCACTATCCAAACTAGGAAAAGGAAATAAAAAACGGAGAGTAAAAGAATTTACCTCCATATATCTCCTTGCTAGCGCCTCAGTGGACTGTCCTACTCGAAACGGAATAAAGTGTGCGGATTTGGTCAATCGATCTACGATCACCCAAATCGCGTCATTCTGCTTCGGACTCCGAGGTAGTCCAGTCACGAAATCCATAGTGATGTGTTGCCATTTCCACTCCGGAATCGGAAGCAGTTGTAGCAACCCTGTCGTACGATGATGCTCCGCCTTCACTTGCTGGCAAACCAAACACTTGGCTACACTCCGAGCCACACTCCTCTTCATGCCATGCCACCAATAGTTCAGACGAAGATCCTGGTACATCTTGGTGCCACCAGGATGCACAGAATACGGCGAACTGTGTGCCTCCACCATCAACTCCTCTCTAATATCCCCAGTTGGCACACATAACCTGGCTCCAAACCTCAGTGAGCCATCCTCATGAATCAAAAAGTCAGTCCGCAGACCGGCTTCCACCTGCTCCAGAATCTTCACCAGCTTCGGTTCCTCGGCCTGGCCAGCCTTGATCCGATCCACAATCGTCGACTGTATCTGCTGACCGGCGCCCCGTTTACGGTTTGGGCGCGGTGTCGTTTTACCGCAAGTGCACGGTTAGTGTAGGGTGCAGGTATATCGAACACAGGGAGGTGGATGGCTTGAGTGGCTACTAGCCTCGCCTAGGTCGTGTGCTAGCTACGCGGATGATATGGGTGGAAGTGTAGAAATAAGGGAAAGAAATGAAAAAAGACACAAAATGAATCCCCGCTAACACGGGCTAGAACACTCATAACACTTGGCATTTGACTTGATCCAGGGTGAGACATTGCCCCAAAAGGTGGTACCTAGCGTCCATGGCCCGATATTCCGGTCGGTGCCAAGCACGCTAGGCCTACCCGGTTCCGGACGGTGGGCATTCCCATGTCCATTAACACCTTTCGCAACCGGGAGAATTAAGGCCACAATGATATCTCCCAACACTTCGTCCAAGCCGCTCCCGCGAGCGAGGACTCGATGTCAACGCTAGGGGCGTGAGCTATGGCTAGGGGGTCAACCGCCAAGTTTATTCCCCCTTGGCCCGACGGTCAGAGGCGGTCTTTCTCCCGCCAATGACAATGAAACACCCCCGCGTAACCCTAATGGCCAAATAGGTCAAATGTGATTTCTAGCAATACATCGAAGCGGATCTTGACAGGACAAGCACCGGACCCCAATCCCTAACACATCTAGTGTGTTGCCATACGAATTGGACCCAGATTGCTAGAAATCCCCATTGACACATTTCATCGAACACATGCCATGCAACCAAGCCAAATGTAACAACCCAAGCATCAATCCTACTCTAACCCGTATTAGGGTTCATCAACACTACTCAATGGTGAGAAACATAAAAACAAGCAAAGCAAATAACATACAAACATTCACCATTGAGCAAAATGAAAACAACACAATACAATAGAAAATGAGAGAAGAAAAATACTTATCTTGATTCGAATCCAACAATCCAATACAAGATTTATTAACCAAAAGACCTAATCTAATCTACCCTAAGCCTCCCAACAAAGGGGCTGAAAAAGCCCTAAAAACTAGAGGAGGATCCTCTCCAAGTCGTGCCCCCAACCCCTATTTAAAACCCCTCAAAAACCCTCTTGGGTCGGGTTCAAAACTGTCAAAAAAGGCCCACCCGATCGGGTGAAAACTCACCCGATCGGGTGGAATAAACAGAGAGCTCAGATACGCAGAAACAGATCTCACCCGGTCGGTTGACAAGTCAACCGATCGGTTGAAGTGAAATTCCAGACTGCAGCCAGTTTCAGCACATAGTTGCGCTTAGAAAATTCCAGAAAAATCTAGAAAAATCGGATTTGGGCATGCGACCTATCGTTGGAAAGCTAACGACGATGCCGACGCTAGAAAAATAAGAGATCACCCAAAATCCTTCTGGAATGGTAGCAGATCTTCAATGAATGAGCAGCAGTGCGCGAAAGCGGAAGAAAAGGCCACCCGATCGGTTGAAACATCAACCGATCGGGTGAGCCGCTTGTTGCTTTGGCCGTCGGGCTTCGGGAGCTTCAACCGGTCGCTGAGGAGAATGGGTGGCATGACCGGGTCGTCGTTTGGGAAACTTCAGCTTCAGATGAACCGATCGGGTGAGATATCACCCGATCGGTTGGAATTAAGCTCCAACTTCCCGAGAACTTTGTTGGGATGAACCGGTCGGCGAACCGGTCGGTTGACTTTGCACTTTGCTCCAACTTCAGTCCGGGTCGTGCACGCGTGCATCACCCGATCTGTTGGCTGTGTCCAACCGATCGGGTGGGGGCTGAAAAGTGGCAATCTTGGTCGTTTGACCCCCTGGATCATGCGTGACCCTCCCGTTGCTCCGGGGACTCATGATATCATCGTTTTATGTCCCAAATGCTGTAAGTTCCTGCAAATATACAAAAACAAGGAAAAGTGAAAGAAAACAAGAAAACACGAGAAAACGAATACAAGACGGCGGTAAAATACGGAGAAACACGGAAGAAAACGTGCGCAAATATATGAAATATAAACGCACGTCATCTGCATACACATCAACGAAGAAGCCTCCCCAGGAAGAACAATCTCAACACCAGACTCGCAAAAATCCTGCTGCAATCTCCACTGCGAGGTCAAAATCATCACCGCTGGAAGCCTACTCAGCGCATCAGGAACCACATTCACCTTGCCAGGGTGATACTGCAAATCAATCTCATAATCCGCCATGAGCTCCAACCATCGACGCTGTCGCATGTTGAGCTCCTTCTGACTAAAAATATACTTCAAGCTTTTGTGATCGGTGAAAATCTTCACTTTCTCACTCAGCAAGAAGTGCCTCCAAATCTTAAGAGCAAACACAACGGCAGCCAACTCCAAATCATGCGTCGGGTAATTCTTCTCATGTACCTTGAGCTGACGAGATGCATAAGCCACAACATGCCCATGCTGATGCAACACACAACCGAGACCCTTGCCAGAGGCATCGTAAAAGATCTCAAATCCACCGCTGCGATCAGGCACAACAAGAATAGGGGCAGTCGTCAATCTCTCCCTCAGAACACCAAAAGCATTCTCACAATCACCTGACCAAACAAAAGGTACATCCTTCCGCGTCAATCTGGTCATCGGCTCAGCAATACGGGAAAAGTCCTTAATGAAACGCCAATAGTAACCAGCTAGCCCAAGGAAACTCCGAATCTCAGATGCTGACTGCGGAACAGGCCACTCTCTGATGGCCCTGATCTTATCGGGATCCACTGAAATACCATCTCCAGTCACCACATGCCTGAGAAAAGCAACCCTGTCCAGCCAAAACTCGCACTTCGAAAACTTAGCATACATTCGATGCTTCCTCAAAATCTTCAACACTGTCCTCAAGTGCGAGGCATGCTCTTCCTCTGACTTCACATAGATCAGAATGTCGTCAATAAAGATAACGACAAACTTATCTAAAAAGTCATAGAAAATAAGGTTCATCAGATTCATGAAAACTGTGGGTGCGTTGGTTACACCGAAAGGCATAACCACAAACTCGTAGTGTCCATACTTCGTCCTGAACGCTGTCTTCGGAACATCATCCTTCTTCACCTTCAACTGATGATAACCACTCCTCAGATCCAACTTCGAAAACACCCTCGAATCTCCAAACTGATCAAAAATATCATCGATGCGAGGCAACTGGTATTTATTCTTGATGGTCACCACATTCAACTCCCGATAGTCCACGCACATGCGACGTGAACCATCCTTCTTCTTCACCAGCAGCACCGGTGCTCCCCACGGGGACACACTAGGATTGATATAACCCTTCTGCATAAGCTCATCCAACTGCCTACGCAACTCTTCCAACTCTACTAGCGCCATACGATATGGTGCCTTCGAAATGGGCTGCGCTCCTGGAATAAGATCAATAGAAAATTCCAAAGCCCGGTCAGGTGGCAATCTAGACATCTCCTCGGGAAAGACGTCATCAAAATCTCGCACCACAGCTGGCCTCTCCAACTCCATCTGCATAGCCACAACCTCCACCGGCCTGGCCCGAAACCTGACAGGACCAAGCGAACTGCTACCACGGCTGAACTCAAACACTGGGTGTCCGGGAATCTCGAACACGACCTTCTTCCTCCGACAGTCGATCGTAGCATAGAAGCTCGCAAGCCAGTCCATCCCAAGAACTGCATCGTAGTTGATGATGTCGTGGACAATGAAATCAGCGTAAAGCTCATGTCCACAGACCACCAACGAGCACGAATTGTAACCAAGATGCACCGAGACCACGCCATTCCCTGTAACGATATTCCAACTCTTGGAAAGAGGGGACGTCGACAAGGAATGCTTCTCCACGAAGCTCTGAGAAATAATGCACATCGATGCACCAGAGTCAAAGAGAACTCGTGCAGGAAATGAGTACACCAAAACCACACCTAACAAGAAATTTAACAATCAAAACCTAGTCTAGCAAACAATCATGTTCAAGCAAACACCATAATCTAACAATCAAAACTAGCTAGGAAAGTAACGGCTAGATTCAGGATTACCTGCGATAACCTCATCCACAGCCTCGCTCTCCACAGCGGTCATCAGAAAGGCCTGCCTCCTCGGCGGAATAGCCTGCTGAAAAGCCTGCCTCTGTGGAACAAGAGCTACTCCACGTCCAGCAGGAACAGACGCTCGTTGCTGCAATGGCTGTGCTGCAACAGGTGCCCTCCGCAGCTGATTCGCATGCCGATAATCCTTCGTGACATGAGAAGCATCTCCACAAACCAAACACTGGCCCAGAAACTTTCTACACTGATCCTTGACGTGGCCAGGCTTGCCGCAGAAATGGCAAGTCTTCTGAATAGGCCATCCTGGCCTCTTGATATGAGCTGGCTGATTAGGCTTGAAACCAGGCCTAACCACTGCTCTGGCCTGCTCCATAGGCCTCTTCCCAGCACCAGAAACATGTCCCCTCCTTTGACTCAGGTTCAGCTCCTGCCTCCTTGCAGCGACCAGAACCTTCTGATAAGAGTCCAGATCAGAGGAAGACACAAAACTCTGGAGCTCCAAAGCAAGTCCATGCAGGAATCTCTGAACCCTCTCATCAGCATCCTGCACCATCTTCGGTGCGAACCGACTCAGCCTAGTGAACTCTTGGTGGTACAGGTCCACCGTCAAGCTCCCTTGCTTCAGATCAATAAAGCGCTGCAGCATCTCCTTCCTAGCAGCCTTCGGAAAGAACTCATCATCAAACCTGGACTTAAAGGCAGCCCAAGCTATCGGCTCAGCCAGCATCTTCTCTTCCGCATCCCACCAGTTCCGAGCATTATCCTTGAGTTGCCTCTTAGCCAAATCAACCCATCCAGCTGGGTTAATCTTCTCCATCGCCAGGTTATCCTTAATGTTCTGAATCCACTCATCGGCAGCCAGAGGACCCTCAGACCCATCAAAATATGCGGGACCCAGCTCCCGGAATTGCTTCGATCCCAGCTCGGAACGAGGGGCATCCTGGATTGCCCGACCAGCTCGAGCAAGTGGAGCATTCTGGACATGCAGGAGCACGCCCTGCTACACCTGCATCATCTAAAGCATCATCCGCATCATCTCTCCATTGGTGGGTTCCCGCTCAGGCTCCTCTTCATGAGGGGGCGCACCACTACCTCCACCACGGGTGAATCGCCTTCCTGCCATCTAATGACACAGAAAACGAAGCAGATTAGACTCATAGCTTATGACTCGGATGTCGAACTTAGTTTATTGGACATTCTAATATTATTATCGTCATTCCGATAATCGCAGTTACAGAAGGACCTGCATGTGCCACCAATAAAACCTGTCACGCCCCGCTTCCCTAAAATGGAGGCGAGACGTGAAAAGGTCCGCACGAGAGTGGAGCCGTGAAGCCACAAACCCGATAAGCATCAATAAAACATAAGCAGTTCCTTGTAACCACAAACGGAACAACAATAATAACACAATGAGAGACAGAAACAAAATCTCAAATCTCAGAATTTGTCCAACATGAAAATTAAGTTCAACATCCAGAAAAGCCACCAGGCTAAAAGAAGAGTCTAAAGGCCCAGAACAAGGCCAACAAAAGGGACAACAAAACAAAGTATAGGTGCCACGCACCGACAACAAAATAGCAGTCTAATACAAAAGGGGAAAGCTCAACGAAGACACTAGGACTGGTCCCCAGTGTCCACGTACTCCTCGCTAAACACAGGCTCAGGCTCGGCATCAGCAAACACCTCGTCCTCAACAATGTACTCAGGCTCAAGATCTAACATGTGTCACCCAAAAGAGTAAAGGGGCACATGTCAGCAAGTCTAAAAGACTTGGGCAAGGAAACTGAAAGTAAGGCAAACTAACAACCTAGCAGTTATAGTATGCATGACATGGCAGTTATAACTTGAGTGCACAAGTAAGACATGGTGAACATCAAGTACAAGAGAACAATTTATCAGGACAAGTCAAGAGTAGCCAAGCTACTAACAATCTCAATCTTTTCACTAGTCACGTTTCACGTTGTTTGTAGATGTTTACGCCTTACAGCTGAACGGTTTGACATTCACACTGATTGGCCGCTTAACACTACCCCAGAACCCAGAGTTTACGCCTTACAACTGCAGTTGCTGATCGGGCAGACTCCCAGTTGAATGGCCGCTTAACTCTTACCCCAATACCCACATGTGAACGAGCCAGGGTCCCTGTATATGAGCTCAGTAAATGAGCCAGGGTTGCCCTGCACAAGAGCTTGTTTCCTGGATCACAACCAGGAGCGTATTTCATTTGGCATAGGGGTGCACCTAGCCTCAATCATTTCACAAGGTGTAGCGGAGCTACGTAATCACGGGAACACTTAAAGAATGCAATGACATGACAATTAATTTGCGTACCGTTAATGAAAATTAAACATGACATGGTAGTTGTGCAACATGATAAATGTCGGATCTAGCTTCGTTGTCAAGCTAGTTCCTAAAATTGCGCCAAGGCGAGTATCATTTCGTCGCCTAGTCTCTTTTACGCCTACAACAAGAAAATGGCCTAAGACATGGCCCAAAACCCTAAGTGGCAAGTTTCACTTGCCTAGCACCGAGGATGACGATCACGAAGGTTCGTCTCACGGACGCTAATCTACGGGGAAGTTGCTGTTATGAAGAAACAATCATCAAAACAACATTCATTTCATTAGGGTTTCACAAAAACACAAATGGGTTATGAAAACATTAAGAGATCGATTTATTACCGTATAGGAAACGGAAGAATGATGTCAAGCAAGCACGGCAACGGAAGAAACGCTCCGGGGAACCTAGGGTTCAGATCTAGAAAGGATGTGGAAAATCTGGAGAAATCGGTTTTTGGGGATTTTTGGGGGTTGGAGATGGCCTAGGGCATGGTGGTAGACCAAAATGGAGAGGAAAACTCCAAGGGAGGAAGGAATGGCTTAGGGAAATGTTGGAGAGTGATTTGGGGAAGAAAGGGGCTCAGAAGAATGAAAGAGGGGTGAAAGAAATCGTGGGTGGGGTTTAAATAGGGAGTGCTGGCAGCTGCCCAGAAATTAGGGTTTCGACACAGATTAGTTGGTCAAAGAGCAACCACTGACCGACTAGTTTGTGAACTAGTCGGTCGGTTGACCAACGCAGACCGACTAAGTCCAAACAGTAACTCCTGTACAAAAATAGGATTTAGATTTAGTCGGTCAAAGAACAACTACTGACAGACTAGTTTCGAATCTAGTCGGTCGATGAACGTTCTTAGACCGACTAAGAATGAATAGTACTTGGCATCAAAATGAACATAGAGTTAGTCGGTTAAAGAACGATTGCTGACCGACTAGTTTGCAACCTAGTCGGTCGACAAATGTTCTTAGACCGACTAACGAGAAACAGTAACTCCTGAATAATTTACAAAGCCCACTAGTCGGTCCATGAAGGTTTGCCGACCGACTAAATCGTCATCTAGTCGGTCGGTTCCCCTTCTTGCACCGGCTAACGTGCACAGAAAGTTCCGAAATGGAGCGCGAAGCTCCTGGATCGATTCCTAAGACTCCTAGGCTTGATCTAACAGTAGGATATGACCGATATGAAGCCCGTCACGAATGACTTACTCCAAAATCGACGATTCTAAGGAAGAAGCTAGAAAATCACGACGAAACAATCGAAAATGAAAGCTACGAAGACGAAAACCACACATGAGGAGAAAATCCACCAAAACATATAATATAATATAATAAATCCAGATACATGAAAACTAGTCGTTACACCAAAGATCGGATATTTATTGTTCTATTAGGCAAGGAATCTTTTATTCTTAATTGTCTTTGCATTGCTATTGCTTTACATTGCTTTTGTATGCTATTCTAAACTTTCTATGCTTTTGATTGCCGATATGAATTCTCTTGTTATTTTTGCATCTTTTGCTGTTTTTCTATGATGCATGAGTAGTTCTATCTAGGGCTAATGGATTAGCAATTGATCTTAGGATTTAGATGTAATGTTAGGATTTTTATGTTGAATTGGTATAAAAGGGACATATTTTGGTCGATCTAGCAAAGTTTGTAGGAGATCTCGTACTGAGATCGTGCCCACGGTCGGTGGAATCGATTGGCTTAAGGAGTATCCTATAAACTTAATTAGGGAGTTAATGGATTCAATTAGGGCTTGTGACCATGTCCAGCTCGTGTCTTGATAAGATCCACCTACGAACTATATTACTAATTGTCGGCTACCTGTTGAGTTTGATTCCACTGATTTGGTTTTGATGATGAACAAACATAAATATCGTGTACTAATTCTCTTTGAGCGCAGTTATGGAGATCGTCGCCAATTTACTCTGTAGATCTCAAGCGACGTCTCAAGACTTCTTTAGAGTGCATGATCGATTGTGCATGAAGCTTCGTTGAAGCTCAAGGACTTGTTGATAAAGTCAAGAGAATCAGACTCGTCATGTTAGAGCTTTTGAAGACGGGTTGTCTTGTATAATTTTTTCTTCTAGCTCCGTATTATAGAATGCTAAGCCTTGAGTCTTACTTTCTTAGTAACCCTCATATCTATCTTATCTTATCCCTAGGATTGCCTTCGAAGACATTCGATAGGGGTCATTAGCGTATCGTATTTGACTTGGCTTCTTGTGCATCTTAGCTGGTTCAAGTTGAAGACCTAATCGATTAAATGACAATCTAATCGGTTAGGAATTCTTCTTGAACTGACTAGTCACCCTTGAGAATCATAGCCTAATCTCTGTTGACCAACTAGTCGGTCCAAGAAGGTTCACCGACTGATTAGTTATCAAACTAGTCGGTTCACGTTTCTTCTTAGACCGACTAGATTATCCTTCTTACTTCACACAATTCTTTGTTTGCAACTAGTCGTTCCAAGAAGGCTCACCGACCGATTAGTTATCAAACTAGTCGGTTAGTGTTTCTTCTTAGACCGACTAGTTTATCGTGACTTTTTACTAAATCTCTCTGTTTCAAACTAGTCGGTCCAAGAAGGCTCACCGACCGACTAGTTCTCCATCTAATCAGTCAATGATCCTTCTTAGACCGATTAAGCTGCTTTAATTTTCCAGCCTTTGGAGATTTTATTTCCACGATTTTCCTGGATCTGTTTTGATTCTTTCCATATCTGTTTGATGCGTTTCAAACATGGAAATCCTTCCCTTATGTGTAGACATTCAGATCTAGTTTTTCTATTATCGATTATCAATTTGAAAAAGCTAGCTCTCTCTCGAATTCTTAAAAAAGCGCCCTCTCTCTTTTTGACCTAATCTTCCGAAGAGTTCTTTAGGTTTTGTGTGATCATTCTCCTGAAGGATTCAAGGATCACGATCATCATCCTAGATGTCTCCATCTGTTCATCTCAGTGGTGCTAGGGTTTCAATCGCTCTTCGTGATCTTTTCTCTCCATCATCATTCCTTGCCCTAATACTGTAAGTATCTCTCAAGGCATAGGAATTTGTGGTGAGTATTTTATATTTCATTAAACTCTTTATTAAAGTTTGCTCTCAGTTTGTGAGAGGTACATGATCTCGGTTTGTGGGAGTCACGATTGAATCTATGTATTCATTTGTCTTGTAGTAGTTGCTACAAGAAATTTTTAGTGGAAGCTTGAGTTAGTGGACTCTAACTCGAGTAGCCGAAAGGGATCCGGGTGTCCGGGACGTAGGATCACCGGGATCAAGTCGGGGAGACTTGGGTGGATCTGAACCCGTTAGATATATTTTTTGTGTTGTGTTATTTGTGTTGTCTATCTTTATTCCGCACTGTTGTTTGTGTTTGCACGATAATTAGGAATTATCCTCTTAATTATTTTGAAGTACTATTCACCCTCCTCTAGTACTTGTACAGTAACTTCCAGGGTATTACACTACCATCATTGCGTTATTGAGAGTTACCAAAATACATCGAAACTCTAACCCACGAGAGTGGCGTAAGTTGAGATCATTTTGACCACGAGAGTGGCATGAATATTGTCGATTCTTAATACACGGATCGTGTGCGCCTGGCAAGAGAGTGGGGTTAATGCGATACGTTAGATTCATGATGCTTAGAGCCACGAATTCCATATCTTAGATGCGACAATCCCTAATAAATCCAATGCAACAAAAGAGTCCTAACCTAGCATCGACATCTAACGATCCTAGTGGTGAGTCCTAAATCCCTAATCTTTATTAATTGATCACAATCCCAAATAAACAATCTGTTGATATCGATGGCTGCCTAAATTTCGAGATTTGGAAATAGCCCGAGACAATAACATCGCTACCTTCCTTGTGGGATCGACAATATTTTATACTATTACTTGACACTGTACGCTTGCATAAAGTATCAGGAATTTGCATTTGGCATACATGCATTCATGCCATTGCTAGGCGGCTTCTAGGTGTAAGTTTCGGGAGCATCAACCGTCTGATCCAGACTGCAAGAGTAGCTACCATACTACATGCTATATACTCATCTTCTTGTGTGTATCTTGGTACACAACCATGTTTCTTACTACCCCAAGAAACAGCTGCACCACCAAAGATGAGCACATGTCCTTCAGTTGACTTCATGTCATCTTTGTCCCCTCCGAAATCTGCATCAGAGTAACCAAGAACCTCAAGCGAATCTGCTTGATAGACCAACTTATGGTGCACCATACCCTTTATATATTTCATAAGCCTCTTAACAGCTTCCCAATGAGCTGGACCAAGATTACTTCGATATCTACTAATCAGACTAACTGGGTACACAAAGTCTGGTACATAGCATTGCCTACATCAAATTTTCAATAGCATGAGCATATGGAACATCTAGCCATTTTGTCTTTCTCTCCATGACATTTTTCTTTACTTAACGACTTCTCCATAACCAAGGGTGTACGTGCCAGATTGGAATTGTACATTCCAAATCTCCTCAATATTGTGTGCAAATACTTTTCTTGGTTTAAACTTAACTTTCTAGACTTCCGATCTCTAAGGTTTTGTATTCCAAGAACGTAGGATGCACCACACATGTCATTCCTCTCAAATTCACTCCAAACTGCTGATTTAAGCCTTTTCAACACTTTATTGTCATTTCCAGCAAGCAAAATATCATGAACATACATGGATAATTGTTAGATCAAGTGGATGGCAGACAACACTAGAAGAGGTGTTGAATATGGTTGTCAACAAATAATAATTTTTTCGTGTAATTGAAAATCCTTCTAATAGTTGCCTAAGTCACAAATTAGAGTTGCCTAAATTTGTACTTAATTAACAATTATTATATGCTTAAATACATAATGAGAGATGTAGCGATATTAAACGATGCAAGCAATAATAATAGAGTTAGAGAATTAGAGAGATATGATCACAACGCAAACACACAGATTTTATCCTGGTTCCACACCCTGGGTACATCCAGTACCCGACCTCTCTCGGGATTGAATCCACTATTGCAGCAATCAATACACGCACCTAACTTCACTCGCTAGAAATTTCCAACGCACACACACCTAGTTACAACCAACTAGGATTTTCAACACCAATTTCCCTTATAACACGAGAATTACAAACCACTAAGTCTTCTCCAAAGACTTTATAATAAATTTGAAACATAATTACACGATTTCCTAAAAACCAATAGTATAAGAGTTTATAAGTGGTTTAAGAAAATCGAGAAAATCTTTGATCAAATAATAGTTATGAATTAAGCACAATTTGATCAAATGATTTATCTTGAGAATTTGATCTTCTAAAATAAGCACTTGGTCTTTAAAGATCAAAAATCAAGTTTTTAATCTTTGAAAGAAAAATATAACCTTTTTAAACAATACAAAGATTAAAAAGAGAGACTTGTATTTTGAATCTCAATAGAAAAAGCTTTAAGGCTTAGAGATCAAAAACAAGTACTTCAAAAGGCTAAAATAATCTATAAATAAATTGAGAAGATTAAATATAGAGAATTAAAACAGTATCCTTTCAAAGAAAAATGAAGAACAAAATAGAGCTTTGAGCACTTTGAGCAAAGAGAGATTTCTTTTGATATAAAAATTATTGTGTTTAAAACTTCTGAAATCCCAGCTATTTATAGAGAAATATTAGCCCAAAATCTACACAAAATCAGCTCAAAAAGTCCTTCTAACGGCTAGCTCAAATTCAAATCAAGTTTCCAAATCTGTTAAGAGTTGACCCAGATAGTCGGCTATCTTAGAGATAGTCGGCTAGTTTCACAAATAGCGTCCATTATTTTGACAGAAAGTTGGAGATAAAAACACTAACAAGAATAGTCGGCTATATGGTAAGAATAGTTGGTTATTATTGGATACAAGATTTTTTATACTTAAAAATACTTGACAATTAATTTATAAAAATTATATTATGTTGTGAATGGAAATAACCGGAGTCGGTTAGGATTGCGGGTATCTTTGAGATACGCCCATATCAATGTATTCTATCTTTGTACTCTCCTACCATGCCTATAAATAAAGGGCTGGGGGTTCCTCCCCCAGTAGTTGATTCATAACACGTTATCAGCACGACTCTAAAAAATTTTTTTTCCACAAAATTTTCTTTACGTTCGTTGTGAAGGCGAAGGCGAAGGCGAGACGGGAGATCCACGAGCGCGGTGCAAGGCTTCCTCCATCAAGGGTCGTCATCCGCGTAGGGCTTCGAGCAACAGTCGCTATATCCGGAGGACGGATATAGAGGTAAAAATACTAAAAACGATATTTTTAATCATACGTATGATTGCCCCTCCCCTAGATCTCGCAAGATCGGTATGGGGATCGATTGTCGCCTTGAAAACGACGGATTTTTCATCCCAAAAATCAATTTTTTTAGGGTTTTTGGATTTTTTTAACCCAAACCCTAAATCAACCCCGCCGGCGGCCTCGCCGCCGCCCCGCCGGCGGCCTCGCCGCCGCCCCCCCCCGCCGCCACGCCGCCCCCCCTCCACAGAGAGGGGCGGCGGCCGCCGCACCACACTACAGGGGGGGGCCGGCGGCGGCCACCTCTGCCGCCGCCCTCCCCTGCAGGGGGGCGGCGGCCCCCAAGGCCGCCCCCCCCCCCTCTGCAGGAGGGGGGCGCCCCCGCCGCCCCCCCGCAGAGGGGGGCGGCGGCCCCGAACCCGCCGCTCCCCCCGCAGAGGGGGGCGGCGGCCCCCTCTGTGGGGGGCGGTCCCCTGGCCACGCCCCCCTCTGCGGGGGTCGGCCCCCGCCGCTCCCCTCGGCGGAGGGGGGCGGCGGCCCCCCCACGGCCGTGCCCCCCGGCAGGGGGGCGGCGGCCCACCTGCGGCCGCGCCCCCCCTGCCGGGGCGGCGCCGCCGCCGCCGCCGCTGCTAGGGTTCAAACCCTAGCAGCCCAAAACAAACCAGAAAAGTCTGTGGGCCTGAAGCCCACAGACCTGTTGTGGGCCTCAGGCCCACAGTCAGATTCAAAAAAAACCGAAAAGTCTGTGGGCCTGAAGCCCACAGACCTGCTGCGGGCCTCAGGCCCACAGTCAGATTTCAAAAAAAGGCCTATGGGCCTGAAGCCCATAGACCGCCTGCGGGCTTCAGGCCCGCATGATGGTTTATTTGAAAAAAAAATGAGGAAGCAAAGGCTATGATCAAGCCTCAAAAGGCAACTTGCTAGCCTAAAAATTAATTTAAAAAGGGGACTCAAAGGCAAAATATTCGTGAAAAATCACGGTAAATTACGGGACAAATATCAGGCAGACAAGGACGTTTTGGGGATTTTTGGGGGGCTTTTGGGATGATGAGGGAAACTTTTTCCTCTGACAAAGAAAATGTTAATTTTGGGCTCTTAATCAATTTAATTGATTAAACCCATTCAAATTACAACCTTTGCATTGTAATGATTTTTTCTGCAAAAATCATATCTACATGCTTTGCATCTCTGGTATATTCTGTTGGATATTATATGCGTGTTTGTGCATTGTATTTAAAACTTAATAATTAGGAAGATCCTGCGACCGCTCTACCGTTAGTAACCTAACCTAACGGTGTATGACGTTGCCTAGTGGTCCAATAATTATTAAGTGATTAAATTATTTATCCATCTCTGCGAATATTTGATGCATGTGATGAAAATGTCTGATGAAAATGTTGATGAGCACAATATTTCTGCATGAATTGCTAAATGTGGTTTTTGGATCGGCCGTTTAGTCCCACAGTTCATTTCCCGCACTTTTCTTTTATTTTTGAGAGAAATTGTAGTGAGAAATTTATGTAAATGTCAAAGAAAGAAGACCAACTTCCATGGAGACGGAGGCCACGCTTGAAGATGGAGATATCATATGGGACCCACGGGGTTTCCAAAGTTGTATTTTCATTTTCGTTAAACTGCAAATTTGTAAAATTTGGACTGTGGACTTTTTTGGACTCTTTCTTGTGGGACTGGCCGATCCACACATTTAGCTTTTCGTTAAATATTGCCTCCGCATGAAAATGTTTTCTCTGATTAATTATTAATTCATGCATGTTTGTGCTCTGCTAGATAAATGGCTAATATTGCAAGCGTTAATTTCGAAGTACTGGAATCATCAGGTAGAAACTATCTAAGCTGGTAGCTAGATGTAAAGTTTCACCTGCGGGCAAAGTCCCTCATCGCTGCTGTGACTGAAAAAGAAAATGTTAGCGATATAGAGAAGGCGCAAGCCATCATCTATATTCGCCGCCATGTGGACAAGACCTTAAAGGCTGTATACTTTACGGTCGAAGATCCACTTGAGCTATGGACTGCCCTTGAGGACATGTATAAACATCAGAAAGATGTTATACTCCCAAGGGCACGATATGAGTGGGAGAACCTGAGACTACAGGACTTTAAGTCCATTACTGAGTACAACTCAGCACTTTTTAGCATCACCTCACGCCTGAAGTTGTGTGGTGAAAAAGTCTCAGAAGATCGCACGCTGGAATAGACGTATACGTCCTTCCATGAAAAAGATGCGATACTCATGCAGCAATATCGTGAATGCAAGTTCACCAAGTATTCTGAGTTGCTGTCATGTTTACTCATCACCGAGCAAAACAGAGAGCTTCTCCTCGCCACTCACAATATGCGCCCTCCCGGCACTACCCCTCTACCAGAAGCTCACCATTCCTCTTCCTTCAAAAAAAAGAAGAGGGATAATAAAAGAAAAGAAAGACCACAGAAGGGGGGTCAACAGAAAAAAGCCAAGGGCCATGAACAACAGCAGCGAAATAATGAAAGTAAGCAGAAGTTCACGAGGCACAGAAATAATAAAAATAGAAATGATATACCCCCACCCAAGAGGGAATGGGAAGACCAGTGCCAAAATTGTGGCATGAAAGGCCACTGGTCCAGAGTGTGCCGAACTCCGCATCATCTCCAGGATTTGTATAAAGAGAACAAGAAAAATAAAGTTGAAACAAACCTGATGACATCTGATGCTCCAGTTAAGTTTTTCAGCTGACGACTTCGAAAATAATGACATGCTTGACTAGCCTTTACTTTTATCCTAGCAAATTGTTTAGAACATCTCACGTTATGAGAGCTTTTGTATTACGCAATCTGTTTTGATTGAAAAATTTTAGTAGACAATAAATGAATATGTCTATCTGAATATGCATGTGCCTTTATGTTTCATCTTTTGAAACTGCTCTCATAAATAATTAGTAGACAATAAACACGTACGATCTCTTTCAATACAAAGCCCAATATCAGGGCTATATTGAAGATCCAGGGAATGCAACACTGTTGCCCCCAAACGACACAAAAATAAAGGATGCACTAATCCCTCCGAATTCCAAAAGAAACTTTCTAAGTTTCAAGGACATCCGTTTCAACGGATTTCACTTGGAAACAGCAAATGTAGATGAAAAAAAAATTTACCGTATGCAACGTCTCAAGAAAAAGGAGTAAAATCCACACTTGAACGTTTTGAGAGCCTTATAGGCCTCCACCATACGAAGATTCGGAGAAAGGAAGCAAAATTAAACGGAGCACCTGAAGTGCCCGACATCAGCCGAGTTTTTTCTCCGGCATGATGGACTTGGCCACCCTGGATTTATGATGATGCATCGCATCTTATCCTATGGGTATGACTTGAAGAGCCAGAAGATACTTCAGAAGGGAAAAAATCCCTCGCATCCCTTACTATAAGGGAAAACTAATTGCAAGGCCATCTCCACGATAAGTTGAAAAAGAATCTCCACGCTTCCTCAAAAAGAATACAAGGAGATAGATGTGGATAAAATCCACCATCCCTAGTGGGCTATTTCAGTACTTCACTGTACTGATAAATGCATCCTCAGAATATTTGTACGTGTGTCTACTACAGACCCGCAACTTAGCTTTTCCAAAGCTATTGGCACAAAAATAAAAATGTTGCGGGCACATTTCCCAGACAATAAAATGTTGTAAATAAGTCTGGTTAATGTTGGGAAATATACCTCCCAGTCTTTTCAAGAGTACTGCCAATCAACAGGAATTGAAAATGAACATACAAGTGCCGCATGTTCATACCCAAAATGGGTCGGCAGAGTCACTGAAAAGTAGACTCCAATGGACTGAACGTCCATTAAATCCCGATTGCCTATGGATGCATGGGGACATGCAAACTCTGCATGCTGCATCGTAAATGAAAATAAGACCCTATGGAGGTCAGAGTCTCCAATGCAACTTGCATATGGAATGCCACCGAACATTTCTCATCTGAGAATCTTTGGTCGCGCAGTCTTAAATCCCCATTACACCACCAAAGAGGACCAAAACGGTACTCAACGTCGCCTAGGTATCCATGCAGGGTTTGACTCACCCTCACTTGTAAGATACCTAGAACCCCAAACGGGGGACGCATTTAAGGCACATCTTGAAGACTGTGATTTCGATGAGACGAGTTTCCCAAAAATAGGCCCAGATACTAGAAAATCTGGCGCGAAGAAAATTATAACGTGGGATACAAAAAGTTTGACCCACTATGATCCGGTAACAATACAATGTGTAGATGAGATCCCGAAGATCCTCCACATACAGAACAATGTTTACCAATTACCGGAATCATTTAGTGACAACCAGAAGATTGTCAGATCACACATCCCTGCTGCAAAAACTCCAGCTAGGATTGACATCCCCGAGAATGGATGCAATCCACCAGCAGCAGAAGTGGCTGATCCTCAACAGAAAAGAGGCAGACCACCAGGCTCCTAGGACAAGAAACTCCTGGAGACCTTAAGACAATACTACCATAGGACAATGAGCTCCTGTCCACACCATCACCCTTCCCGGAATCCGCTGCAGAGGAATTGCCGGGAAAAAGTGAAATTAAGTAAATGTTGTACATACTGGGGAGGTGTTGGACAGATAGAACATAAATTGTCGACAATGTATTCACGTATCATATTGCCATATACATCGCAATGGCGATGATGTTTATAAATAATCGTTCCACACTCCGTTGCTAGAAGGCAAACGTAGAGATTGGCCAAACGTGGAACGTGGCAATAAAAGATGAGCTGGACTCACTTATGAAACGTGAAATGTTCGGACCTGAATTCCAGACACCAAAAGGTGTCAAACCTGTGGATAAAAGAAAGTATTGCAAACATAAGAAAAATAAATACAAAATCGTATGCTATACGGTACAACCTATAGCCCAAGGAAAATTTCGCTGAAACTAGGGATCAAACAAATTCAAATGAGCATGTCTCATAAATGATGCATCAGTCTCCCTAAGTTATCAAAAGCGAATACCTTACGATTTGGCGAAGGAAAATTTTGGATATGATGTTATTGGATATTGTGACGGCATACCTTCGTGGATATCTTGTAAAGATAATTTCCACATTTCCTTAAAATGCATGAATAGACTTCAGGACGTCTATTCAAGAAAAACAATAAGTATAATAAATAAATGTACAACCAAGAGAATCACTTGACAAGTCAATGATTCCTACTGAAGGTTGTCTTTGCATCTGTGCAAAGAACAGGATTAGAGATCTTAATTGTAGACAACTAACATCTCATCGGATCTCCTGAAGAGAAAACCGAAATAAATGTACAAGCCTGACTTTTAAACATGAAATAAAAAGACCTAGGCAAATATTAAGTCATGGCTCATAGAATCCTGTTATAAACGCTCAGAAGTGCGTTGGAGAAATTAAAAGGACCATTGTCATCCAAAGTACACCTACGGTGGTATACTCAATGGATGTACAAAAAAGAACCCTTCCGATCGCTGGAAGAGGGGGAGGATATAACTGGTCCCAAAGTCCCTTACCTAAGTGCAATCAGGCACTCCTGGCTAACTACATGCGTCCCGATATAGCAATTGCAGTAAACTCATTAGCCAGAGATAGTTGGCACCTAAAAAGGGCCATTAGACCGGAGTTAAGCCTTCTGCGCTTCCTCCAAGGGTCAAAAGATTCGGGCTTACAAAATGAAGTATCATCCTCCAATGTTCATGCAAATGTAGGTTTCAGGTCCAGTCCCTATGCTGAGAAATCACAGAATGGGTACCCACAGTGGGATGGCCATCCCCTGCAGATCTGCAAAGCAATTTATGAAGGCGACATCTTCCTATTATTCCGAGATCCTCACCACACCAATGGTGTACTTGAGGGCGCCTGCTGGTACATCACATCCCAATGACGATTGGGATAGAAGCTGGTATTGTGGAGCTAACCACATAGTCTGAAGACATCATCAGAGGCGACGATACTTAGCACACCTCTCCAGAGTTTCTGGATTCAGCAGCTACTTAATTGCAATAACTTTGTAATTTGTGTATATTTTCGGAATGTTGTAAATAGGAGTGATGAGATAAGCCTAAGAGATCTGAAAGCCTAAGAGCTTTTACAGATCAGGGATAGTAGGGAATTTGTACTCTTTTCCCTTAGCTATGGTTTTTCCCACTGGGTTTTCCATAGCCAAAGGTTTTAAAGAGGCAAATCACATCAACTCTGGATCCTGAAGTATCCACCCCTCTGTGACGCTCAGAATCCAGAAGTATTCATGAGCAGAGTCACTTTCACAGATCAGGGGGGAGTTAAAGAGCGTTTGTACTCTTTTCCCTTAACTATGGTTTCTCCCATTAGGTTTTCCATAGCTAAAGGTTTTAACGAGGCAAACCTCACCAACTCAGGATCCCGAAGTATCCACCCCATGTGAGACTCTTATTACGCTCAGAATCCCGAAGTACTCTTGAGCAGAGTCCACACCTATGGTTAGATAAGGGGGAGTGTTGTGAATGGAAATAACCGGAGTCGGTTAGGATTGCGGGTATCTTTGAGATACGCCCATATCAATGTATTCTATCTTTGTACTCTCCTACCATGCCTATAAATAAAGGGCTGGGGGTTCCTCCCCCAGTAGTTGATTCATAACATATTAAAGTATTATACTAAGTAGTATATTTAAAAATGATTTTTCAAGCTATTTTGTGTGTGTGTAAGATATACTTTGGCTTTTACATTTCTAAGTAAATAACTCACTTAGACACACATCATTAGCTCTTGTTCTTCATTCTTCTTCTTGAGCATCTCCTCTTGATCTTGAGTCTTTATTTGCTTTATAATTCTGAGCATTCATATGCTTCAATTTATGGCTCGAAAGTATACGTCCAATCGTGGCTCTAAGTTGTTCAATTTTCTCCACTTTGCACCATAGTCTTCATGGCTATAAAATAATCTATTTGCAAAATAATCCATATGCACTCTTGAAATAAAAATATTAGTACACATATTGAAAAACACCTTTGAGGGGGATGAATATGGTGTATGGTACAAATTAAAATTTTGAGCACATTGGAATAATGCAAACCACACAATCATAGATCAGATATGCAAGTGTGTTTAACGAAGTGGCTCCCTGCATAATCTCACCACCTTTACTCCGACCCCAAAACCTATGAGGATATCACCCCTTTTATAACCAAAAAGGTAAATAACTTGAACACTCTCGTGGGTGGTGATCAAACCGTACAAGATAATGTCCAAGAATATAACGCTCAAATATAGCTTTTGGGTGAAGCTATTCTCACAATACAACCTCAAAAAAAATAAATTCAAACTGATTTAATACTACATTAAAAAACTAGAGAGATATCACCGTGATGTAGTTCGTGCGATCATGGTCATGTGGATGTAAACAGCTCGTCAATCCAATGTCTGGATCAAGAGTTATGCTCCTCTGAAGTTCGTTGCACAATTCTGAAATCTGCATGGATTGTTCAGTACAAACTACCAAATCTGGATCTGTTCTTGTAGAGTAAACAGAGAAAAGACTATCACAGTTGTATAAAGTATGAATTTGTTGTTGCATAGGCATAAACGGTTTATCGATCTGATGTCTGGATCAAAGGATATAGACGTTTGAACTTGACTGCTCAAATCTGTAATCTGCAGGGACTGTTTTATAGAAACACCAAAACTGGAGATTTTCTTGTATATTGAGCATAGGATGACTATCACCATTTTGTATAGTATGATGGTGTGGTCGTCCAGGCACAAACGGTTCGTCAATCTGAGCTCTGTGGAGAAAGTTATGCACTTTTCAGCGTCGTCCATCGAGCTTCTTCTTCTTCCTGCGAATTTGATGATCTTTATGAAACTTGAAAGAGAGAAATTCGGCATTGGGAGGAGGATAGCTAATCTCTAAGTATTTTGGCTCAATGTGATGCAATATGATGCTTCTCCAAGTGAGTGGTCTTCTACTTTTATAGAGATACGAGTTTCTCTTCAATTAAAATCCTTATCCTTAGATTCAATCTCCAAAGCTTTAATCAAATCTTCTTCTTTGACTTAGGCATATCGTATTAAAGATAGGACTCCTCATTAGATAAAACTCCTTTTGAATCAATCAAATCTTCAATCTTTGACTAGTCATCTTCATGGTGCATGTATAATTATTGATGATTTGAATTTCTTTTGCATAATAATGCATACATTATTATTTTTTTGCACAAACAATTTCTTTTGCACATTTACCCCTGAAATCACTTAATAAAAACGTTAGTACTACAAGACTTGTTTGTCATCATCAAAATTAAAAGTCTGACCTAGTTAGCCAACAATCTCCCGCTTTTGATGATTGAAAACAAGCCTAGAAAAATTGGGAGAAAGTATTAAAGAGCAAGTCATAGAGTGCACATGTTTATGAAACATTCAAAGCTCCCCCTATATATGTGCTTTCATGAAAACTTGTGATAAGCTACCCCTCAAAGTATGCATCACATGCATTATGCATCACATCCATGCATCTCAATTTTTCTATCTCTCTTCCCTTTGTCATCATGCAAAAATTATTCTCTCATGCTCCTGTGCTCCCCTAGATTTATGCTCAAATGTTTTAACTTCTCTCCCCCTTTTGACATCAATCGTAAAATAAACATGAGCAAGATCATACCACCAACTTTATTGAAATTTGTTTAGCCAGAGACATGAAATGAGATTAGCATATCAAAAAATAAGAAATTGATAAGGACAATTTCATATCAATGTTTATTCCTCATGTACTCAAAATATGTATAACGTCGTGAATCATCTAAAGCACGGTCATTGCTTAAATATACATAGAAGATATCATCAAATAACTAACTTGAATCATTGGTTTCTGCTTATGGCACCAAAAAATCAAATTCATAAATTGTCTTAAATAATTTTTTCTATATTCATTTCTTTGGAATAGCTATCAAGCATGATGTAGGAAGGCAACTAACATGGGATATCATGATGTTTAATTTCGGATCCTTTGGAGTTGAGATGCGCTAAGTGGTTAATTCATCTACCATATTTCGTACACATTGCTCAACAAACCCCTGAAATTCAGTTATTAGCCATCGTATCAAAATGATTTTCATATTTTCATATTCTTTTTCTTTTTCTTTTCATAGGCCAATTTTTCTCAATATTCTTTCTTTTTCTTTTTCTACGTGGTTATCTTAGAATAATGACGCATGAAGGCATCACATATTCGACTCCTATTACTTAATTTTTCCAAATAAAATTATATATATATATATATATATATCTATTATACATTTGACAACGTTTTTTGAATTCTAGGGCTGACTATGACAAGATAAATAAAGGCTGGGATTTGCTCTTGTGAAATGGAAGGTTGAGATGAAGCTTTGAAACCATGAATGCGAGCTTTGAAATTTGATCCAGCTTTGAAATTTGGTCCAGCTTTGAAATGAAAGGAGCTTTAAAAACATGAATGTGAGCTTTGAAATTTGGTCAAGTTTTGAAATTTGGTCCAACTTTGAAAGTATCTAGGAACTGTAATGCCCTGTTAAGCTACTGCACAAGTACTAGAGGGGGGGTGAATAGTACTTTAAAATAATTAAGATGCTAATTCCTAATTACCTTGCAAACTCTACCAAAAATGCGGAAATGCGGAAATGTAAATGTTAGACAAAAAAGAAACAATCGCAAACAAACGATATTACTGGGTTCGGATCCACCCAAGTCTCCACGACTTGTTTCCGGTGATCCTACATCCCAACCACCCGGATCACTTCCGGATACTTGAGTTAGAAACCCTAACTCAAGATTTCCACTATGAAATACTTGTGAAAAACCTTCACAAGTCAAATCATACACAAATGAAATTGTGACTCCCACAACCCAGGATCACAAACACACTCTCACAACCGAGAGTGAATCACTTACAATAGCAATGTAAAATGAAATGAAGTTCTTACCGACAAAATCCTATGCCTTGAGTATAACTTACGATTTAGGGCAAAACGGATTTTGGGGAAGATGAAGAGGCACCAAACCCTAGCTCCAAGATGAAGATCAGCGATGGAGAGCTATGAGGTTGATGGCGACCTAGGATCAAGCACTTGGCTTGGAAGGCTCACAATCAATGAATCTCTCTTTTGAAATAAGAGTGAGAAGAGATTCAAGATTGGAATGAAAGAGCTTTGAATGGGATTGAATGATTTCTCTTTGATCTCTAAACTTCTCTTAATATCAGCCTTGAGTGTAATGAATGCAGCTCAACAAGTATATATAGGTTAGAGGAAAGAGGGAGAGAAAAACGTTTCAATTAATGCTCTAACGGCTCTATTCTGAACCAAACTAGTCGGTCAAAGAACAACCACTGACCGACTAGTTCATCAACTAGTCGGTCGGTCAATCAACATGAACCGACTAAGTGGTGAACAGGGAATAGGTCGAAGTTCAGACTTAAGGAACTAGTCGGTCAAAGAACACTTTCCAACCGACTAGTTTCACAACTAGTCGGTCGGTGAGTTAACTTAGACCGACTAAAAGATAAAACAAATAGTCTGAGTACAAATTGAATTAGTCGGTCCAAGAACAAAAGTTGACCGACTAGTTCATCAACTAGTCGGTCGCCAAATGTACATAGACCGACTAACGACAAACAGTAACTTGGCATGTACAGTAGAAGCTCAACTAGTCGGTCTAAGAAGGATCACTGACCGACTAGTTCACAAACTAGTCAGTCGGTGAGTCAACGTAGACCGACTAACTGTAAACAGTAAAGAGCTATGATTTGAGAAGGCAAACTAGTCGGTCCAAGAAGCAGTGCCGACCGACTAGATCACCATCTAGTCGGTTGGTTCTTCTTCTTGAACCAACTAACATGCACAAGAAGTTGCGAAACGAAGCGCGATGCTTCGGGAAAGTTAGTATGGACTTCTTACAAGTTCCTAGCTCTAAGATAGGAGCGAAAGGAAGATTAAAACGTAAGACCTACTCAAGGCTTAACATTCTACGGAACGAAGCTAAAAGACTATAAATAAAACTTGACGAACCGTCTTCGAAAGCTTCGATCTGAATCTTCATGACTTCTAAAATGGTCCAAAAGCTTCAACGAAGCTTTAGGCATACGATCACGTGCTTGGAGAAGTCTTGAGACGTCGCTTTGGATGTTCAAATGAATTTGGCGACGATCTCCATAACTGTGCTAACAAATTGTTAGTTCACGATATATTTATGTTTGTTCATCATCCAAAACCAAATCCGGGGAGTCCAATATCCAACATTCTACCCCTTTTTGGTGATGACAAACCAACATAAATAATAATAAAAAATAATGATTCAAATGTAATTTACTTACCCCCCCTGCATTGATGACACGTTAATTCCAAAATGAATTATAATAATACGCATCAAACAGACGAGTAAAGTATAAAAATGAGAATCTATTATTGAAATATCGGATTTGAAATCCAATTTTTTTATATCTTAACTCCCCCTGAATCTAACACATCAAATTAGATTCTTGGAAAAATGCATAAATTATCAGTTAGCACATGTCATTATTATATCTCTCCCCCTTTGGCATTAGCAAAAAGAGTGGGAGGAGATCAATGACAACAACAATGGCTTCAAATGTAAGCACGTGAGTCGTAGAATACGACCACGGTCCAAATGACACCAAAGAAAAATACGAATGAAATCAAAGCGTGTCAATGAGACCAAAGTCGAAAATCGATAAATAACATCATCAAAACTCAAATTAATTTTATGAATTGATTTATGGAATATACTCTCCAATATCAACATTCTTGGTTAATTTAGTGCATGGAAAACAATTCTATGTTTTCATAAAATGAATTCTATTTAACCAAGTATTTTCGTCGAGCGACGAAATCAAAACATCAGAGACATATAAAATATTAAATGTGCACAACATAATGAAATATCAACATCGATGTGTATATATATGAATGAAGCATGAGTACAACAAAATGATACATCGCCGATATACATAACATCGATCCAGCGATCGGCGCACAAAATACAACATCATATCCCACATATATCAGAGTATCACAAAACATACCGACATCCATCCAAAATACATCAAAATACATGAAGATACATCAAAATGATCCCAAAAACATAACCACACTCTATCCTACCCAAACTCTCTCATAACTAGATCTATCATCCAAGGTGCATCGGGAGAGTCCTCAGAGAAGCTCAAGAGGTAATGGCAGGATCTGCAGCAGGAGCAGGAGTAGTGGTCACTGGATCAGCTGAAGTGTCCACAGGAGCGATGGTAGTGGCCTCGGGAGCACCAGTCGCAGCATCCACCGCAGGAACGGTGGCAACAGGAGTACTCTCGGGGTCACCAGCAGAAGAGGCAGCAGCTCCAGAAGTGCCCTCGGTGGCACGAGTAGAAGCACGAACCAGCTCCTCAATCTCCTCCTCATCCAACTCCTCCTCATCAGAGACTGACGGAGGGATCTCAATACCCAGGCGAGAGGCGATACGAGCAAGTATCTCCTCAGTCCGAGCATAACGAGACTCCATACATCTCACTGAACGTACGAGCTCGTCAAGAGTGGAAGAGGGAGCAGGGGCAACAGAGGCTGAAGCAGACACTGAAGCAGAGGGGGTCGTCCTCTGAACGTGACGGAGCGTCGCAAGAGACTTCTTGATGGCCGTCGCATTCAGAAGGGGACCGAGAGGACGCTCATCATCAGGTGGAAGTGTGACACGGAAGTGGCGAAAAACAAGAGTCAACAAGCACGGATATGGGATATGCGTAGACTTCGTGGACTTCCGGATACACTCGAAAGAATCCATCTTATCGAGTATAATTCGAGCCCAGTTAATCTCGCTACCCATAAAGATAGCATAGATCAACTTTAGGAATTGCTGGGAAGGCAAAGAGGAGGAGCCGTACTTAGGAAGTAAGCACAACTTCAGAATCAAGTTCAGGACCCAGCCATTGGGCTTTACTGACTTGGAGGTGACGCCAATCATGGCAGGAGGAATCTCGTGGAAGATCTCAGAAAGGATGACCTGATCGAGGGAAGAGATGTCATCGACGGAAATATCTGAAGGGAGGAGGCCAAATGACGAGCAACCTATCAACTCGCCTAAGATTTCTGCCGTGAGGACTATCGGAGTCCCCAAGACAGCAGTCGCAATCGAGTGGGTCCCGTCGTACTGCCCCGGACAAGGTTGGCGTAGAAAAGTTTCACTAGGCGAGGGTAGGGATGTGGATTCGCCTTAGGGTCATATCGAAGGTAATCGATAAGACCGGAAGACGACAGAAGGTCCGCTAGGCCTGGGAAGTCTGAGAACTGTATGAAATGCTCCAGAAGCAGCGGACAGTGTTCGATACGGTTGTAAGCCACGAGACACAATGGGTCGTCGCGACACAACGAAATATCGACACCGCCCACCGGCATCGGACCCTTTCCCTTAGGCTGACGAGTGGAAGTACGGGGTCGGGAGCTAGACTCAGGTTGCCTAGGAGGAGGTGAAGGATCCCTATGGGTCTCGGTATCAGGTCTATACTCGGTGTCGGAATCCGAAGGCGTATGGAAAGAGGAGGGAGACACAGTTTGCTTCGTAGGCTTGGGTTTGGGCTGAGATTGGGCTCGGGGCTTGGCGCTCGTCGTCCTCTTCTTCTTGAGAGGAGGCGATGACGACGAAGGTTGGGTAGTCTTCGATCGGCATTTCAGAGGGGTTCGCATAGGTTGATTGGGTTCCGTAGGGGATGGCTCTACAGTCATAGGCGAAGGGCTCGAAGGACGGATCGGAATATGTGTACGTGCCATAAGCGTGACAATACACGACACAATCAAACAAGGAATTGAGTTCTAGAACCCTAGAGATCAAGCCCTAGCCAAAACCCTAACTCAAAATCAAGCCCTAGAGAGCAGAAAACTAACCCTAGAGAGCTAGAAAAAGAACCCTAGTGAGCTAGGAGAGTAGTGAGAACAAACCCTAGGGGAGATCGGCCGGAGATATGGTCGGAAAACGGTCGGATCGACGGAGAGGGAGGAGGGAGACCAAACAGCACGGGGGGGTTAGAGCTAGAGAGAGGAAATGATCGACTAGAAGTGAAAGAAGTCGATTGAAATGAATTTAAGTCGGTCGGGAGCTCAAAAGACACAACTGTCCCCGTCACAATTAGTCGGTCACAGTTCAAGCACTGACCGACTAGATCACGATCTAGTCGGTCGGTCAATGAGCTTGAACCGACTAATTGTAAACAGTAACTGAAGCCAAATTTCCTGACAAGAATTAGTCGGTCTAAGCTCATTCACTGACCGACTAGAACTGAATCTAGTCGGTCGGCCATTGAACTTGGACCGACTAAGAGAGTCCAAAAAATGAAAATTTTGAAATTTTGATTTCTCTCCTAATCGCACTTGGACGAAACATCGAAATACTCTCATTAATCATTATACTACCCCATTAAACATCGAAAATCTGAAATTTAACGATTACGCACAAATCGAGCATAAATTCCAAAAATTCAACAAAAATCCAGAAAATTCCAATAAATCTAGCATGTGCAAATATAATGAAATTGAATAGCATGCAAGATTATTGAATAAAAATGAATCCTAAATCTCGGATTCACCCATAATCCCCAATTCTCGACGCAACCGCACAAAGGAGTCTTCCTTTAGGGGTTTCGTGAAAATATCGGCGATTTGCTTCTGGGTTTCAACGTACACTAATATGATGTCCTTTTTAGCAACATGATCATCTAAGAAATGGTGACGGACATCTATGTGTTTCGAACGAGAATGGTGTACCGGGTTCTTGGAGAGACAAATTGCACTTTGGTTATCCACCATGATAGGGCAAGTATCACAGTTTATACCAAAGTCTTTAAGTGTGTGTCTCATCCAAAGAACTTGAGCACACGCGGCACCGACGGCAATATATTCCGCCTCGGTGGTTGAAAGTGATACGGAATTCTTCTTCTTGGAAAACCAAGAGACAAGATAATTTCCTATAAAATGGCAAGTGCCACTAGTACTTTTCCTGTCGGATTTGCATCCCGCATAATCTGTGTCACTATATGAGATTAACTCATACGTGCTAGATTTTGGATAAAGTAATCCAAAATCAAGTGTGTAACTTAAATAACGGAAAATACGTTTTACCGCTACTAAGTGAGACTCCTTAGGTTGAGACTGATAACGAGCACATACACATACGACAAACATAATATCGGGCCTACTTGCGGTAAGATATAGTAAACTACCTATCATACCTCGATATAGACGAATGTCTACATCTTTTCCGCCTGCATCTTTATCAAGATGTGTAGTCGTGCTCATCGGAGTCTTCTTCCCGGAGGCATTCTCCATTCCAAATCGCTTTAGCAACTCCACCGTGTACTTCGTTTGGGGGATGAAGATTGCATCGTTCATTTGGCGAATTTGGAGACCTAAGAAATATTTGAGCTCACACATGTGGCTCATCTCAAATTGATCCTTCATCACATTAGAAAACTCTTCGCAAAGAGCAAAGTTAGTCGCACCGAAAATGATATCATCAACATAAATTTGAACTAAAGTTATATCATTATTCGAATACTTAACAAATAATGTGGAATCAACTTCTCCCATTTTAAAACCCAAATCCAAAAGAAAATTCTTTAAACGGTCATACTAAGCTCGAGGAGCTTGTCTCAAACCGTAAAGCACTTTCTTAAGTTTGAAAACATGATTTGGAAATTTTTCATTTATAAAACCCGGAGGTTGAGAAATATAAACTTCCTCAACAACATCTCCGTTTAAAAACACACTTTTAACATCCATTTGAAATAATTTAAAATCCTTATGGCATGCAAAAGATAACAATAATCTAATTGATTCTAATCTAGCTACCGGAGCAAAGGATTCTTCGAAATCGATACCTTCCTCTTGCCGATAGCCTTGAGCTACTAACCGAGCTTTGTTCCGGACGACGACTTGGTTTTCGTCGGTCTTGTTCTTGAAGATCCACTTTGTCCCTATGACGGTGTGGTTCTTCGAAGGCAATGGAACAAGCTCCCAAACCTCATTCCTCTTGAATTGAATGAGTTCCTCTTCCATGGCAAGGATCCAAGCGCTATCTTCGCACGCTTCATTAACATTCTTTGGCTCTATTGAGGAGGCAAATGCACAATGAGCGAAGTGGTTGACTTGAGATCTCGTCTTGACACTATCATGAATATTGCCAATGACTTGCTCATGAGGATGGTCACGAACGATATGAAGCCGTTTGGGAATTCCTTGATCACTAGAAACATTCTCAACAACTTCATTAGTCAGATTAGTATCAATAGAATCAATAGAATCAATAGAGTTAGAATTACCAATTGAATCACATAAGACATCCATGGAGTCATCATCATTAGTAATTATAGTTGGAACAAATCCTTCATTAAATGAAACATGAAGCGATTCCTCGATTGTTGAGGTTCGTTTGTTATATATCTGGTAGGCTTTGCTACGTGAGGAATACCCAACAAAAATCCCCTCATCGGATCTTGGATCGAATTTGTCCAAACTACCATACGTGTTTTTAATAAAACATTTTGAACCAAAAAACACGAAAATGTTTAACTTGAGGCAACCTACCAAACAACAATTCATAACAAGTTTGTTTAGTTCCGGGCCTCAAAAGTATTCTATTAAACACATAGCAAGCGGTGTGTACCGCTTCCACCCAAAATTAATGGCCAAGTTGGCTATCATCAAGCATAGTGCGAGCACACTCCACTAGCGTCCTATTCTTTCTCTCAACTACACCATTTTGAGGAGGTGCGCGAGGGAATGAAAAGGTGTGTGTAATACCAACTTCATCACAAAATGTCTCAAAAGACTCATTCTCAAATTCCCCTCCATGATCACTACGAATAGTGACAATGGTGGTTCCAATGAGATTTTGTACTTTCTTAACAAAAATTGTGAAGTTTTTAAAAGCATCATTTTTATTACATAATGAAAATACCCAAGTAAACCTAGAAAAGTCATCAACGATGACAAGTCCATATCGTGCATTTTCTAATGAAGCAACTCTAGTTGGACCAAATAAATCTAGATGTAATATCTCTAGTGGCCGCTTAGAAGAAATGCTTTTCTTAGGTTTAAAAGACGATTTTGGAAGCTTGCCTCGTTGACACGAGTCACAAAAGCTTTTCTTTTGAAAGACAGGCTTAGGGAAGGCTCTAATAGAATTTAACTTGGAAAGCTTAAATAGTGTTCCAAAGTTCACATGACCAAAACGTCGATGCCATAAGCCTTGTTCACTTGTGTTGGCAATGAGACATTGTTCATGTGATCTCAGAAGATCTAGGATGTATATATCCTTATGGCGTGTGCCGGAAAACAATAATTCATTATTATCTTTTCTTAAAATATGGCACATTCCTTTCGCAAAGCTAACTTTGTAACCTTTGTCACAAAGTTGACTTATTGAAATAAGATTGTGGTTTAATCCTTTAACAAGATAAACATCACTTATTAGGGGTTTAGAAGGATTACCCACTTTACCAACACCTATGATGGTTCCGCTCTCGTTGCCTCCAAAGACGACGCGGTTTCCATTTGCAATGGGCACCACTCCGGAGAGCAATTGAGCGTCACCCGTCATGTGTTTTGAACACCCGCTATCGAGTATCCAATTCCCCTTGGAGCTAAATTTAAATTTGTTGCTCCGTTTCTTTTTTCTTGAGTACCTAAAGATAGAAAATATCGTATCATGGTATCCAAGGTCATTGGGTCCAAAAGATTAGACCTTTGGAAGCCAAGTCCAATTGGACTTAGACTTCCCCACATAATTACTACTATGCACAACATTCGAAAAATAAGCATTCATGTAAAATTGTTTTTCATCCATGCTTGTGTCCTTTGGGCTCCAAATTGTGAATATTTTGGGAGCCCTCATCCTATTGGGTACATGCATGCGTTGTTGATTTCTACGTGATGCATGTCGTGGATAGGCATAAGGAACATGACGAAATGGTGCATGTGCATAATTATTCATACGATGATGTGGGTGAACATATGCATGTGGAGGAACACGTGCATGAGGGTGTCTCACATTGTGTGCACGTGCCCGTGAACGTGTAGCATAGAAATCATCATATGTGTGAGCTGGTGGAGTAGGACGTGTGTTCCTACGTGGCATGGTATTTGTGTACATGTAAGCATGGCCCTTCTTTGGAGATCCACCCAAAGTGGGTTTCTTTCCAAATGAAGGTGTGTACAAGGTGGAAGCACCATAGGTAGATGAACTACTAATAGAGTGTTTGCTACCACTCGTTGAGTCACCGGAAGTTGGCCTAATAAAAGTAGTGGCCGATTTGGATGAACTTCCCATCGTATACCCCAAGCCAATGTGGTGATTGGCCGGACGTAAGTCACTTAGGATTTTATCCAAATGGTCCTTAACCTTATTGAATTTATTAATTCGGCCTAATGTGTTCTCATATTTCTCGGTGAGAGAACGCATAGAAGCATCCAAAGTGGATACCTTCGATGTGAGCACATAAACACGAGATTTGAGATTTTCATTCTCAATACTCAAAGTCGAGTTTTGAGATGTCAAATCCGCTATCTTGTGTTCTTCCAGATCCTCAATGTTAACATGTTCAAGTTGAGTCTTGAGATTAACAATCTCATTCTTCAACTCTTCAACAACGGTGTCGTTGTTGGTGATAATAGTTTTAGGCGAGGTTTGGATGCTAGCTAAATCATCTTTTACTTTAGTATACCTATTTACTAATTTAGTGTATTTAGACCATAATTGCTCATTAGCATTTCTAAGGTCATTCATGGTTACCTCATCGCCTTCGTTGTCGCTATCATCGGAGGAGGCATCTTTATCTTGCTCCTCTCTAGCCATGAAGCACATGTGTGCTTGCTCCACTTGCTCATCATCCGACTCTCCGCTAGAGGAATCATCGGAGTCGGTGAATGTTCTGACAAGCCCCTTTCTGTTCCCTTTCTTGTACTTCTTGGACTTGTCGAACTTCGGCACCTTCCACTTCTCCTTTTGCTTGTTTAGAGGACACTCCGCTTTCATGTGTCCTGGCTTGTTGTATTTAAAGCACAAAGAAGAGGAAGCATTAGAAGAATTAAACTTCGATTTGTTTTTGAAGTTACCTTTTCGAAAGAACCGGTTGAACTTCTTTGCCATGAGTGCCATGGACTCCAAGTCCAACTCGTCTTCTGAGTTTTCATCATCAGTCGATGTGGAAGTTGATGGAGCGGCCTTGAAAGTAATAGCCTTCTTCTTTGGCTCGTCTTGCTTTAGGTAGGACTTCATCTTTTCCTACAACTTCAACTTTCTATCCTTGCGTACCTCATAAGACATCAAGGTACCCATTAGTTGAACAACGGTATAAGTTTTCATATCATTACCTTCCTCGATGGCGAATGTACGTTTCTCCCAACTAGAAGGAAGTCCATCGATGATCTTCGAGACTTTCTCCTTTTGGGTGTAGGTCTTACCAAGAGCCTCCAACTCGTTTGTGATGTCGACGAAGCGAGCATAGTACTCCTTCATCTTCTTACCCTGTAGCCTATGAAATAACTCGTAATCTTTATTAACTACAACGAGTTTAGAGTCTCTTACCCTACTAGTCCCTTCATGCAAGATGAGGAGGGAGTTCCATATTTGATATGCACTCTTACATGTGCATATCTTATTGAAATCCTCGGGCTCCAAAGCACATTGCAAGGCGTTCATTGCCTTGGCATTGCTTACCTCCGCGGCGATCTCCGTGGTAGTCCATTTCTCGAAATCTTCTTCGACGGGCTCGACATACTCCTTCATCGTGGCCCTCCATAATGAAGCACTCCGGAGGAAAGTTTCCATCCGGCATTTCCAGTACCCGTAGTTGGTACCGTTGAAGAAGGGAGGCCTCGTCGAGGAGTGTCCTTCCATCACCGAAGACGCTCCTTCACGATTCTTGAAGGTGCTATAGTCGGAAGGTGGACGAACGGTCTTGTTGTCGTTGGCAGACATAGCAATAGACTTGGCTTTGATACCAAATGTAATGCCCTGCTAAGCTACTGCACAAGTACTAGAGGGGGGGTGAATAGTACTTTAAAATAATTAAGAGGCTAATTCCTAATTACCTTGCAAACTCTACCAAACAATGTGAAAATGCGAAAATGTAAATGTTAGACAACAAAGAAACAATCGCAAACAAACGATATTACTGGGTTCGGATCCACCCAAGTCTCCCCGACTTGTTCCCGGTGATCCTACGTCCCAACCACCCGGATCACTTCCGGATACTTGAGTTAGAAACCCTAACTCCAGATTCCACTATCAAATACTTGTGAAAAACCTTCACAAGTCAAATCATACACAAATGAAATTGTGATTCCCACAACCCTGGATCACAAACACACTCTCACAACCGAGAGTGAATCACTTACAATAGCAATGTAAAATGAAATGAAAGTTCTTACCGACAAAATCCTATGCCTTGAGTATAACTTACAATTTAGGGCAAAACGGATTTTGGGGAAGATGAAGAGGCACCAAACCCTAGCTCCAAGATGAAGATCAGCGATGGAGAGCTATGAGGTTGATGGTGACCTAGGATCAAGCACTTGGCTTGGAAGGCTCACAATCAATGAATCTCTCTTTTGAAATAAGAGTGAGAAGAGATTCAAGATTGGAATGAAAGAGCTTTGAATGGGATTGAATGCTTTCTCTTTGATCTCTAAACTTCTCTTAATATCAGCCTTGAGTGCAATGAATGCAGCTCAACAAGTATATATAGGTTAGCGGAAAGAGGGAGAGAAAAACGTTTCAATTAATGCTCCAACGGCTCTATTCTGAACCAAACTAGTCGGTCAAAGAACAACCACTGACCGACTAGTTCATCAACTAGTCGGTCGGTCAATCAACATGAACCGACTAAGTGGTGAACAGGGAATAGGTCGAAGTTCAGACTTAAGGAACTAGTCGGTCAAAGAACACTTGCCAACCGACTAGTTTCACAACTAGTCGGTCGGTGAGTTAACTTAGACCGACTAAGAGATAAAACAAATAGTCTGAGTACAAATTGAATTAGTCGATCCAAGAACAAAAGTTGACCGACTAGTTCATCAATTAGTCGGTCGCCAAATGTACATAGACCGACTAACGACAAACAGTAACTTGGCATGTACAGTAGAAGCTCAACTAGTCGGTCTAAGAAGGATCACTGACCGACTAGTTCACAAACTAGTCGGTCGGTGAGTCAACATAGACCGACTAACTGTAAACAGTAAAGAGCTATGATTTGAGAAGGCAAACTAGGCGGTCCAAGAAGCATTGCCGACCGACTAGATCACCATCTAGTCGATTGGTTCTTCTTCTTGAACCAACTAACATGCACAAGAAGTCGCGAAACGAAGCGCGATGCTTCGGGAAAGTTAGTATGGACTTCTTACAAGTTCCTAGCTCTAAGATAGGAGTGAAATGAAGATTAAAATGTAAGACCTACTCAAGGCTTAACATTCTACGGAACGAAGCTAAAAGACTATAAATAAAACTTGACGAACCGTCTTCGAAAGCTTCGATCCGAATCTTCATGACTTCTAAAATGGTCCAAAAGCTTCAACGAAGCTTTAGGCATACGATCACATGCTTTGAGAAGTCTCGAGACGTCGCTTTGGATGTTCAAATGAATTTGGCGACGATCTCCATAACTGCGCTCACAAATTGTTAGTTCACGATATATTTATATTTGTTCATCATCCAAAACCAAATCCGGGGAGTCCAATATCCAACAGGAACATGTTTCAAGATGGAGCGCCCGCGCCGGCACCGGATGCGCCCGCTAAATTTTCTGATTTGTTGTTCCGAGCCGAATTTGTTGTTCTACGTGAATTTGTTTTTCCGCGCCAAAGGCGCTCGCGCCGAATTTGTTTTTCCGCGGCAAAGGCGCTCGTGCCGAATTTGCTGTTCCACGTAAAAGGCGCATGTGCCCTTAAATATTTTTACTCTAATTTGTTGCTCTTTTAAATTTTAATTATTTTTTGGGAAAAAATATTTCGTGGGGGCAAATCTTAAATGAATCGTACCCGCGGGCACCGGTTTTTTTGCGCTAATTTGTTGTTCCGCACCGAATTTGTTGTTCTACGCTAATGCATGTTGATTAGCAAAATGTGTGCGGTGACTAGCGGCACTGCCCGCGCCAAAGGCACGGTGCCGAATTTGTTGTTATATGCTAATGCACTTTGGTTAGCAAAATGTGTGCGGTGACTAGCGGCACTGCGTCCGTGCCGAAGGCACACTCTAAAATTTTGTTCGAAATTTTGGAGAGGGAAATAATTCTTGGGGAGAAGAAACATTTTGAGGAGATATCTTAAATGAGCCGTGCCATAGGGCGCCCGTACCGAAGCTACATTTTTGTTCGTTTAAATTTTGGAGAGAGAAATAATTTTTGGGGTGAACAAAGATTTTGAGGGAAAATCTTAAATGAACTGTGCCCGCGGGGCACAGGTTATGAGTTGTGTGTGTGTGTGTGTGTGTGTGTGTGTGTGTGTGTGTGTGTGTGTAAGTAAAAAGACAATCAAAAAGAGTTTAATCTTTAGAGCATAAACATTATCCAACAATTTTCCGTAAGTTAAATGACTATATCGACCAAAAAAATTTAAACAGTTAGGCATGCTAATGATGACCAATCAAGTAGACACAATTTTAGTATGTGGGTTTTTTATTAACATAAAATGTCATCATCAAAATCATATTTAATGTTTCTAATATTTCTAACAAGTTTCATACCAAATTCTCATCGAAATTTCAACTATATCAATGATAAACATATACTCATGCAACCAATGAAATAGTCTATGATGTTATGCATCAACATAAGCTCAAAAAAAATTCCTCATGCATTATGTATGCCCAAAATAACCATAACTTTCTTTACCTTCATTCGTTCAGATCAACATCGTTTTCGCCAACATGATGTATGCTATCACCCGGACCTCAATGATGCACCTGCAGAGAAAGATGCACCTTTTGGTATCCATTTAGTGGATCCGAAAGTGTTAAAACATGATTTGCTTTGCTTAATAAGAATTTTAGGAATCCACATGAAATTCTATGGATAAATGCAAGCAAAGCAATCATGTATTACTTGTCCCTTCTTGTTACCATAAAAACATACAACATTAGAATGACAATAACTAGAAGTAGACATGTTCGCATCATGCATGCTAGATGGAAAGCCTATGTATCTAGCAAATCTCTTCTTTATGGGTTTCCTAGGTTTCTTGGGTGGTTACTTCTTTTTAAACCATATGCCTTATTTGCTAGAATGATCGTGTAATCCATCTAACATCTCATTGAAGCTCTTTTGACTACTAGTGAATTTTTTATTTTGTTGCTAAGGTTTTCATTTTCTTTCTCTAGTTCATTAATCCTAGCAACTTACTTTTCTCTTTATTGTTTTCTTCTATTTCACTAGCAATATTTTTTCCTTTAATCAAATTAATTTTTTCTTTAACAAGTTTCTCTATTTTTTCTTCGTGATTAGAGACCTTTTGATTTCAGAATTTAATTTCTGAATCTTTAAAATTTAAATAGCCAATTTTTTCATTTAAATCTTTACCTAAATTAGAGTTTTCAAGCTCTAGCTTCGCTAATTTTTCGTTAGCTTCTTTTAATTCTAAGATCTTGGTCTCTAAGGCCGTTTCATCAAAATTAGCTATAACCTCTTGTGATTTCTGCCATTTAGTAAATAACTTTACATATTCATTATTAGCAGCGGCAAGTTGGTTTTCTAATCATTTACTAAGTATCTTAAGCTTATAATATTTAGGGGCTAAGTCTTCGAAGAGTTCTACTAAATATTCCTAAGCATCTTCCATATTAGCAAACATATTCTCAATATACTATGACCATCAATAGAGAAGCGTTCGGATTTTAAGTTTTATTTTCCCGACATGAAGCATGTTGTAATGGCCACGTTCGGTCGTACGTATTTCGTACATATCTCTCGGATGTATTGGATTGTGTGTATTTTTGTACTTTGATTTTTATTATATTTTCCTTAACTCAGACTCACGATCGTACCCCGTATTCACGATCCTTTCGAAGGTGCAATCGCTCCGGTATTTTCTTTATAATATTTGGATGCCAAGGGGCAAAGTTGTAATAATCTGATTATTATAATTATTAATATTTTTAACTATATTTTTTAAATTCAAACTTTTAAAAGATAAAAAGCTAACGTTTTTATTTTTCCACTAAAATAATTAATAATATATCCTAACTATAATATCCTAACCCCCCCACCATGCGGCTACCTCCTCCACCCACCCACACGATCGTGCATGCGAAACCCTCAACACATGCAAGCGGTCATCAACCGCATCCCGCACTCCTCGCAACAAACCCACGTTCGTCGCTCCTCTCTCTTTCTCTTGTTCTTCTTCTCTTCTCCATAAAACCCCAACACCTCCCTCCAACCTCGACACCGGCAGCCTCTCCGACCCGCTCCGACACTGCCATAAACCCAGCATCCTCCCTCATCTTCGAGCACCTGCAGTGCCCTCCCCTTCATTCCTCCACCACTCTCAAACCCTCAGGCCCATCACCGCCTCACCCTCTCCCACCGTCTTCGACATTAACCTAGTGCCACAAACCCATCGACAGCTCCCTCCGACGTCTGACACCACTCAACCACCGCCAAAGCACCCACTTCCTCCTTTGTTCGAAACCTTGCCGCCGTCCCTTCATCTCCACTGCCCTCTGCTGGCAAACCCAACATCACCAATCTCTCCCTCCTCTCACCACCTCCCTTACACCATCCCCGACTCCGACGACATCCCCATGGCACCACTCTCCAACCACCCCTCATTGCAGAGCTCCACCTCTGACCTCCACACAACGCCCAGTAGCCCCCATCTTCGACGAGTTTCCTCCCACAGCCGCACCACCAGGAGCAGCAGCCTGAACCGACGCGCCACTCGCCGTCGCGCCTCCAGTCGCCGCAGTAGCTGCTGCCATCGACCACCTGAAGCCGCTGCCGTTCGTCCTCCTGTAAAGCTCACGTGAAACAAAATGGGTAAGTTACAGTATTTTATATAACTTTACTTTTAATGTTAGTTTTAATATTAATTCTTATAACTACATATATAATGTTAGAAGTATGTGTAACTTTGATATAAGATTAGTTGTTAGTTTTAAAACACATAAGTTATTACGTTAGTTATTAAATAATGTATAGGTTTTAATTTTAGATAGTTATTACATAATGTTAGTACATATATATGTATAATACCAGTAAGTTAGTAAGGTATGGGGTCAGTATAATAAGTTACTGTATGCTGTTAGTAATGTTTACACATTATATATTGTTATTTGCTAAGATGTTAGTATATTATAAGTATTTTAAGATGGTTATACAATCTGTGTATATTTTATATACTTAATAAAACTTAGTACTTATAATAAGCTGTTAAATTGATAATAATAATGTTGGTTAAGATAATAACATGTATGTTATAAAACAATATATACATAGCTATAATTTTTAATCAGCAAAATTAATTTAACTTAATATTTTAAATCTATCGATGTAGAAATCATCACGGCTTTCTTACAATCACAACGGCTCCAATCAGGCAAGTGTGCGAATTCATATAAATGATTGAAGTTTAACCTATTTAATCGCATGTTTAAGATTTAAGACTTGATATTGAAAAATACTTGTATGCATAACGCTTATTAATTAACCAATTAATTTCCTTGCTTTAAATTGTTTTAAACGTCATGAAAATATTGAAATGCGAAAAATTAATATGGTATCGTGCTTCACATCATGCTTGTACACACATGTTTGAATTCCAACTTTTGATGGATTAAAATTGCCAAGTATTACGGACATTGAAGGAATACCTAGAAAGATCTTGAATTTCGTGAACTCGTGCATCTTGATTAGACTGGCTCATGTTCCAACACAACATTTGGGGTGGGGTTAGGGTTGAGCGGCCACTAAGCGTGTGTGCAAGGGTCCCCTTTAAGAGCACCACCTATACAGTAGGTGGCGACAATCACAATTATACCCCCGTGAGAAGGAACGATTCACTCACCATGTTTTAAAGGCAAGAACCCTAGGCATGATAGAAATCATATGCATGGAACTTGAATCAATTATTGTTACTTTACTTGCACACTAGAATTGCCATGACTTTCGTGTTGTACTATCATTAGAACTGCCATGTTCATAAGTGCTTTACTTAAATTCCTTAGAATTGCCATGTTCAATACTGCTGATTAAATGTATAACGGAAAAATTTGAACTACTAACATCTCTTAATCTGTTTTAATAATTCGTACACTTTGTCTTGGGTAAACTCACCATTTACTTGCCAGACCCTTGCTGACATACATTCATGTTTTTGGCATGTATGTTAGATCACGTGATATAGTTCCAGGAGGAGGAGTTGTTTGGGGTGGCTGACCCAATAAGCCAGGAGTTTGTTGACTCAGAGTCGCTCCCTGTGGAGGACTTGAGACTTTTTCTGTTGTTGTTTTAGTTCTGCTTTAGTACGTTGTAGTAGGAGTATGTATCCCTGTTGCAGTTTCCTTTGGTCATGCTGAGCCCGTGTTGCTTTTATTTCGTGTACGAACTTTTGGATGTGGCTTGAATGAATGAATGTTCTATTGTTCTGAATGCATGCAAAAAATCCTGCAATGCTGTTATCACAGATGCTTAGTAAACTCGAGTTTCATCACTCCAGTTCATGCGGACCTTCGTAACATTCTCGTTTCCATCGTTTTGGGAAGCGGGATGTTATATGTTTTTGTGGTGACACATGCAGGTCAATGCATCTGTGAAAATTCGAAATGATAAGAATGTTATCATTAGCCAAACATCTAGAGTAATCACGTGCATGAGGTTAATTCGGGGTTTTCTTGTCTCAGAATGGTAGGAAGACGTAATGCTCGACCTGGAGCCGGTGCTGCTGAAAGCGAAGATGGTGACTTCCACCAGCTGCTTGGAGTCAGAGAGAGATGCTAGAGGTCCAGCACCATCTGGTTCAGCAGGGACAGCAGGCTGCACCAGTTGCACCATCTCACCCTCGCTTTGAGCCTGGAGCCAAGCAATTCCGAGAGATGAACCCGAAGAGCTTCTCCAGGAGAGAGGGTCCATTGGGGGCCGAGGAGTGGATTCATAGCACTGAGTATGACTTGGGTCTTTCTCGAGTCAATCCGATCGAGTGGGTGGAGCTAGCTAAGAAGCAGTTGACGGATAATGCCTACAACTGGTGGGATGCTGGGGAGACCAGGCTGACCAAGCCAATCCCATGGACTACTTTCCGACTGAGGTTTGACGCTCAGTACTTTCCCAAGGCTGCAAAGAGAGAGATGCATAAGCGATCCATCAACTTGGTCAGGGCACCATTACTGTTGATGAGTATGAGGCTGAGTTCATCATGGTGAGTCGCTTTGCCCATACTCTGGTGGCGGACCCAGAGGACTGTGCTCATCGTTTCCTACAGGGCTTGGATCTGGACATTCAAACTTCGATGTCCTCGATTACTCTTACTATGCATGAGGAAGTCCCGGTAGCAGCGAGGAAGCATGAGCCGATCTGAATCAGAAGAGGCATGTCAGGTTGGCAAGCGTCCGATGGAGTTATAGAGGAGTGTACCTAAGCCCATTGTTCATCCAGTTCAGACTATTCAGTTCAAAAGGCCAACTGCACCAGTCCACAACTGACCTAAGCTGACTTGTCATTACTGCGGTAAGACTGGACATGTGAAGAAGGATTGTAGGAGGATGCTAAATCTATGTCTGGTCTGTGGATCGCTTGCTCATGCTGCAAGGGACTGCCCCCACAGCACCCGACCTGTACCTGCTGGGGCAACTGGACCCGCTCAGTGAATAGTACCTGCACCTGGACAGCATGGACTGCCTCTAGTTCCACAGAATCGAGCTTTTCAGCAGGCCAACCAGTCGAAGCGACATGCGTTCACTATGACAGCTGTAGAGGCTGAGGCTGAGGATGATGTGATCGCGGGTAACATCTAGACTTAGTCTTTACCTTGCTTATACATTCATGCTTGCTTAGTTAGATCACCATGCTTAACTTAGTTATATTATATCTTAGGTATCATCTTAGTATCATCACACCCAGCCCTGACCCTATTTGATTCTGGGGCTTCTATGTGCATCTTTTCCCAGAAGTTTGTAGTTGAACATTTGATTCCCACTTTCACTCTTCCCAAGTGTTGGAATATCACTACTGGAAATGGTGTGGTGAAGGTTGCATTAGGATGCAGACCATGTCCGTTGGTGATTAGTGGACATGAGTTATATGTTGACTTCATTGTCCATGATCTACCCAACTTCGATGCTATTCTCGGCATTGATTGGTTAGGAGCTTTCTTTTCCACGATTGACTGTCACAGGAATTAGGTAGTATTCGAAATTCCTAACCACCTGGTGTTCGAGTTTGTCAGTGGAGGTCATTAGCTTGGGCCTGTCAAATTCTGGGCCCAACCGAGTGAATTGATTGTAGCATCTTTGACAGCTAAACTTGAGAAGCCTACGGTAGTGAGAGATTTTGAAGACGTCTTCCCTGAAGACATTTCTGGATTGCCGCCCGATTGAGCATTAGAGTTCGGCTTCGATCTTATGCCAGGAGCCCAACCGATTTCGAAGGCGCCTTACCGTATGGCTCCTGCAGAGCTGGAAGAGTTGAGGAAGCAATTGAATGAGCTATTGCAGAAAGGTTTCATTCATCCCAGTATATCTCCCTGGGGTGCACCTGTCTTGTTCATGAAGAAGAAAGACGGATCTAGGAGAATGTGCATTGACTATCTGGAGCTGAACAAGGTCACAGTGAAGAACAAGTACCCCTTGCCTCGCATCGATGATATCTTCGATCAGCTTGGTGGATCGAGAGTATTATCGAAGTTGGATCTCCGAGCGGATACCATCAGGTGAAAGTCAAGAGCGAATATGTTTCCAAAACAGCTTTTCAGACCAAGTACGGGCATTATGAGTTTGTTGTCATGCCATTCAGTCTGACCAACGCCCCTGCTGTGTTCATGAATCTCATGAATCTTATCTTCTATGATTTCCAAGATAAGTTCGTGGTGATTTTCATAGATGATATCTTAGTATATTCGAAGAGCGTGGAGGAATATACCGAGTATTTGAGGATGGTCTTGGAGACGCTCCGTCGACATAGTCTATATGCCAAGTTCAGCAAATGTAAATTCTGGCTGGACATAGTTGATGGAAATTGAATTCCACCCCAAGTGATTTTGATGATGAGCACACCAAATGATGCTTAGTGTACTAACTACACTACTATTAAGTATGCAGAATATGCGAAACTTTACTCATACTCAAAGAAGCGCAATCTACGCTCAAAGACAAGGACGAACGTGGCTAAGATCAAATGATGAAGCTCAAAGCTCAAATAGATCAAGAAGCTCAAGTGAAGCTCACTTCTACTCCATCAAATTGATCAAGCTTCCGAAGACGTGTCCTAAGTCTATAGTGAGTGTGTTGTGTCTCTTTAGGGTATTTGTTAAGGCCAAATCATATAGACAAAACACACGCACACAAAAACAATTTGAAAAATGTTTTTGAAAATCTTTTAAATCTTTTCAAAATGTTTTTGAGAGCTTTCTCTAGTCATCTTATAACTTTCGTAGTGAAACTCCACACACCCTGGAGTTAGCTACTTGTCTGACTAGATGTGTCGCAGGAAAAACTCCTCTGGGAGTCGACTACCAACAGTAGGGAGTCGACTACCAGCTGGGATTCAAGTATTCCCGTAACACTCTGGGAGTCGACTACTTACATGAGGGAGTCGACTACCAGCTGTAAAAATCTGACGTTTTTGACTTGAATTTTGAAAATTCGTTGAGCGATTTTCTCCGTGATTTTTGGGACAAAAGTCAAAGTAAATTTGAATTTCAAATCTCATAATTTTCCCGATAAATAAGAGCTAATTTCATTTGAGAAAAACACAACAACTATTGAAATCAAAATCTTTCGTGCAAACGCTCTGAAAATTCTATAAGCTCTCATTCTCTCTTTAGCCAATTCTATTTTAATTGTGATCTTGCAAAATTCTGTTATTATTTTTTTAAGATCATATTCTCGTTTTATTGGCTAATTGTTTTTCAAATCCTTATTGCTCTTCGCTTGATTTTTTGTTTAAAAGGATTTTTGAAAAATATTAGATCTGGATCACAAAGAATTCTCTCGTATCTTTGTGTGATCTAGACTCTTATTCTATCAAGCCACTACACACAATTTTGTCTATCTTTGTTTGGCTATAGAACCGGGTGTAAAACAATCTCCATCAATTTATTGTGGTGAATTGGATATTGATCTTTATTGAGTTGTTGGAACACTAGACAAGTCTAGGTGTTGCCAGTTGGAAATCCTGGTCAAGACTAGGTCGTTGGAAATCCTAATGAGTGGAGTTAGGTACTTGTATTTGCCAAGGCAGATAGTGGAAAATCTCGTACCGGATTGGTCGGGGACTGGACGTACCCGGGTTGCGGGGAACCAGGATAAAATCGCTTGTCTCTGTGTTTGTTTTTCTGTGATTGTTTATATTTCTTGTACAAGCATTTTTCATTTGCTAATCTTATATCTTTGTAATTCCTTGTTTATTTATTATTGCAAAGATTGTTTATTTAATTCCGCTATGTAAAGATCTCTGTGTAAAGATTTACATTTGGTTGTAATCTTTTCTATATCATATTACTTTGTTGATTAAGAACCAAGCGTAGATCACTCTACTTGGCTTCTTAGGCAACATTAGAAGGATTTTATTTGTGCTAATATTAACGACCGAAAAAGTTTACTATTTGCACAACACTATTCAACCCCCCTTCTAGTGTTGTTTGCCATCCACAGGATCCAACACTTTGTATCAGAGCAAGGCTACAAAGGTGATGTCATCAACATCCTTTCACTCTGAAGGACTGAATACCATGCGACCACCACTGTTCAACGGAACCAACTACGCTAGCTGGAAGATCCGAATGAAGTCTCACCTAGAGTCATTAGACATTGAAGCTTGGACCGTTACTAAAGTCCCGTACATCGCACCCACCGACGTTGAGTTTGGAAAATGGTCTGTCGACGACAAGAAGAGAGCTAATCTCAATGCAAAAGCAATGAATGCACTATTTTGCGCCGTTACAGGAAATGAGTTCAATCGAGTCTCCCAATGTGAGACAGCACACCAAATATGGCATACTCTTCAGGTAAGTCACGAAGGAACCGAAAAGGTAAAAGAATCCCGCATAAATGTTTTACATTCAAAATTCGAATCTTTTAAAATGGAAGAAGGAGAGAGAGTATCACCGATGTGAATACTTGTTTTACTAATATTACAAATGAGCTCGCAGGATTAGGAAAGAAACTTTCCGAATATGAGCAGGTAATGAAGATACTAAGATCCCTCCGACCCGAATGGAAGGGAAAGACAACCGCCATCCGAGAAGCTCATAATGTGAAAGACCTCACCATTGAAGAACTAATGGGACATCTCATGGCATATGAGATTGAGCTTGAAGAAGACAAGAAGATCGAAGAAGAACCAAAGAAGAAGAATCTCGCGTTCAAAACCCAAGAGGAAGATTCCGATTACACGGACAAAGAAGACCATATCGCATTCATCTCAAAGAACTTTAAAGAGTTCATCACAAGTAAGTATGGAAAACGATCTTTTAGACCCACTAATGGTATTATTTGTTTTGGTTGCAACAAACCAGGGCATGTCAAGAGAGACTGTCCATTGGAGAGAAACAATCGTGATTCCAGAGATCGTGGGAAAAACAAAGATAATAATGAAAAGCGAAACAACGGAAGAAATAAATTCCGACGACCAAAGAAGGAAGCTTACACAGCCTTCGACCAAAGCGACGATTCCTCATCCGATGAATCCTCAGAAGAAGATAACGATGAAAGAAGAGAAACAGCACACATGTGCTTCATGGCATCCACATCCTTCAAGGTAAGCACACATCATGATTCATCTAGCGACAATGATTCGTCATCAAGTGATGATGAAGACATGGATTATAGGGGAGCATATAAGGAGCTATGCAAAATGCATGAAAAGCTCATAAAAGAACATAGAAAAACACTTAGAAATATTAAAAAGGATACTACAGAAAAAGAAGAAATCATTAAAGAAAATAGTCTCCTTAAAGAAAAGAATGATTTTTTGCAAAAAGATATTTCATTGGTAAATGAAAAGTTGAAAAACTGAATAATCTTCTCGTATCTGTCAAAGATAAATACGACGCTACGATGAAAATTATTGAGAATTTCAACAAAGGAAAAGGAGAGCTAGATAGTATAATAAAAGATCAAAAAGCCTCATTTAGCAAAACCGGACTCGGCTATGATTCACATCATACCAAGAAACGGGTTAAGCATACTAGGATGCATCATTCTAACAATAATGTTTTGAGCATCTGGATACCAAAGAAATTATCTGATCAACGAAGGAAAAGGTACGCTATCGACTTTGTTCAGCAAGTTCATTTAAACAAAAATTATAAATATATTGTTCATGAAGGAACTAAACCATACTGGGTTTGGCTTCCTAAAGACTAACTTCTCGGACTCAAAAAAAAGAGTACCATAAACGTTTTATTTTTCAGGTACTCCAAAGAAATGAAAGGAAGAAAACAAGATCAAACGCTTTGTAAAGGATCAACATCAACAACTTTCTTGCGCAACTCATTTTTTCTCTTTACTAAATATATATGATTAAATTTAATTAAATATATTTTTTTCTTTATTCGATCTTATGTATTTGTGTTATACTCCTAAAACATTTTGTGTTCAGAAATCGCACTCGACCTGGATCAAAAACCCCTCGGGATGAGAAAATGACTCAACCCAGTAGGGAGTCGACTACCTACTTGAGGGAGTCGACTACCAGAGTATATGCGAAATTCTGGGTCTGTTTTTTGACTAACTCCTAATGGGTTCTATTGAGTAAATGGGTTCATATCCTCAAGGCAACTTATACCCAATAAGCTAAAACTTCATCCTAACCCTTCATCTCTTGATCCTAAGGCCCTCATTCCTTCCCATCTTTTCATCCAAAGATTAAAACCCCCCAAGAGAAACCCTAGGTAGCCGACTACCTCATTTTCTCCTCCTCTCTTGAGAATTCTCTTGGTGCTTGGGTTGTTTGAAGCTCCTCCAAACTTCATCTCTTCCAAAAACCCACTCAAGGTAAAATCTTTTTTACTTCATGATCTTTACTTCATTATTTCTTTTCTCTTGCTTATCTAGTATTGTAAAAATGTTTTTTTACTCTATCTAGATGCCTATCAAAGGAATTTTCACCAAGAAGAGAAAAACTTCATCTGAAATTGATTCTGAAAAAGAAACCATTCTACCCTATCTTTTCAAGAACACCACATATGAACAATTCGTTAAAGTCTCTAAGAAACCCATCTTGCATGAACGTTTTGTTAAGCTTGATGATGTTATAAATTATGGCATTGATAGCTTACTAGATTTTCAGAACTTGGCAACCTATTTTCCTCTGAAAATACTTATCTTTGCTATCCAAGGCTTGTGCACTTGTTCTATGCTAATATGGACTACGACCTTGCTAAAAGCCGCTTCATAACCAAAGTCCTTGATACCAAGCTTGCCATTACTATCAAATCTCTAGGAGAAGCCCTAGGAATCCCATATTCTGGCATGCTGCTTGATAAAGTACAAATGACTGAAGGAAATATTCTAGAGAGAATGTATTTGCCAGGAAGATATTTTCAGACTAAACTGCCATGTAGCGATCTTCGCTATCCGGCAAGAATTTTGGCAAATATATTATCCTATAATATCACTCAAAAGTCTGGAAGTCATTCGATCTTATCAGAAAAGCAAGCAAAATACATCTATGCTATACTAGGTAACATTCGCATCAATTGGGCCAAAGTTATCATGGATTCTATACTTGCTTCAGCTTCTTCTGATAGATCCTCTTCCACCTTAGCTCATGGGCACTATCTCACTATCTTGTTTATTAGTTATAATGTGCATTTGGATCATGAAACCTCTATTCTAGAGCCGGCTCGGGTTTTTGATGTTCATGCACTTGGGAGAATGAATCTTCACCATGACCTTGATGAGAACATCCCTGAAGAAAAACTTGCAGCTGAAGGAGGATCCTCATCCTCTAGGAAAGATAAGAAAATTGTGGTTTCAGATTCTGAAGAAGAAGAAGAAGGAGAAGAAGAAAGAGGAAGCGAAGAAGAAGAAGAAGAAGCACCGGCGTATATTTTTGAGCTTCAAGAAATGCTTCTAAAGAAGATTGGAAAATTGAATATTTCACAAGAGAAAGGATTTGAAGATCTCAATCAAAAGGTGGACGACCTTAAGGAGTTCGTCGTGAAAAGCAACAAGATGACTAAGGACACGCTTGTCAGGATCCTTGATGAGATCAAGGAACTGAAGAAGAACGGCGGTCATCCTTAGCTTCTCTCATAAACAATGGTTCTCTTTCAAACAATGATTCTCAAAAATATTATGTCCTTAAGACTTATGGCTTGTAATAACTTTTATCGTGTGATGCTTGCTATCATGAACTTATCTTCTATGCAATACTTTAGTTGTTCTTATAAACTAACATCGCTCTTGCAGGCATATGAAATTGAATTCCCCTCCTGATTATATTATGATTCATATATCATTGAAATTTTTTTGTTGATGACAAGGGGAGAGAAGATTCATGAAATGCAAAAATGAAATCATATGTATTATATTGTTTTTATTTTATTTTGCTAACAGCTTCGATGCAGGGGGAGAACCGCATCAAAGCAGGGGGAGTAAGTATACTTTCATGTATTTTCATTTTTCAAACTTACTTCATTTTTCATTTGGGTGTCATCATCAAAAAGGGGGAGAGTGATGGAAATTGAATTCCATCCCAAGTGATTTTGATGATGAGCACACCAAATGATGCTTAGTGTACTAACTACACTACTATTAAGTATGCAGAATATGCGAAACTTTAATCATACAAAAAGAAGCGCAATCTATGCTCAAAGACAAGAACGAACGTGGCTAATATCAAATGATGAAGCTCAAAGCTCAAATAGATCAAGAAGCTCAAGTGAAGCTCACTTCTACTCCATCAAATTGATCAAGCTTCCGAAGACGTGTCCTAAGTCTATAGTGAGTGTGTTGTGTCTCTTTAGGGTATTTGTTAAGGCCAAATCATATAGACAAAACACACGCACACAAAAACAATTTGAAAAATGTTTTTGAAAATATTTTAAATCTTTTCAAAATGTTTTTGAGAGCTTTCTCTAGTCATCTTATAACTTTCGTAGTGAAACTCCACACACCCTGGAGTTAGCTTCTTGTCTGACTAGATGTGTCGCAGGAAAAACTCCTCTGGAAGTCGACTACCAACAGTAGGGAGTCGACTACCAGCTGGGATTCAAGTATTCCTGTAACACTCTGGGAGTCGACTACCTACATGAGGGAGTCGACTACCAGCTGTAAAAATCTGACGTTTTTGACTTGAATTTTGAAAATTCGTTGAGCGATTTTCTCCGTGATTTTTGGGACAAAAGTCAAAGTAAATTTGAATTTCAATTCTCATAATTTTCCCTATAAATAAGAGCTAATTTCATTTGAGAAAAACACAACAACTATTGAAATCAAAATCTTTCGTGCAAACGCTCTGAAAATTCTATAAGCTCTCATTCTCTCTTTAGCCAATTCTATTTTAATTTTGATCTTGCAAAATTCTATTATTATTTTTTTAAGATCATATTCTCGGTTTATTGGCTAATTGGTTTTCAAATCCTTATTGCTCTTCTCTTGATTTTTTGTTTAAAAGGATTTTTGAAAAACATTAGATCTAGATCACAAAGAATTCTCTCGTATCGTTGTGTGATCTAGACTCTTATTCTATCAAGCCACTACACACAATTTTGTCTATCTTTGTTTGGCTATAGAATCGGGTGTAAAACCAATCTCCATCAATTTATTGTGGTGAATTGGATATTGATCTTTATTGAGTTGTTGTTGGAACACTAGACAAGTCTAGGTGTTGCAAGTTGGAAATCCTGGTCAAGACTAGGTCGTTGGAAATCCTAACGAGTGGAGTTAGGTACTTGTATTTGCCAAGGCAGATAGTGGAAAATCTCGTACCGGATTGGTCGAGGACTGGACGTACCCGGGTTGTGGGGAACCAGGATAAAATCGCTTGTCTCTGTGTTTGTTTTTCTGTGATTGTTTATATTTCTTGTACAAGCATTTTTCATTTGCTAATCTTATATCTTTGTAATTCCTTGTTTATTTATTATTGTAAAGATTGTTTATTTAATTCCGCTGTGTAAAAATCTCTGTGTAAAGATTTACATCTGGTTGTAATCTTTTCTATATCATATTACTTTGTTGATTAAGAACCAAGCGTAGATCACTCTACTTGGCTTCTTAGGCAACATTAGAAGGATTTTATTTGTGCTAATATTAACAACCGAAAAAGTTTACTATTTGCACAACACTATTCAACCCCCCCTTCTAGTGTTGTTTGCCATCCATAGGATCCAACAATAGTTGCATTCCTTGCATATGTGGTATCAGGAGCTGGCATTTCAGTGGATCCGGAGAAGGTCAAAGCGGTCAGTGAATGGCATATACCTCGATCAGCATCAGACATTAGGAGTTTCCTTGGATTTACGGGATATTATCGCAGATTCATCAAGGACTTCTCGAGGATAGCTGAACCTATGACGAGATTAATGAGGAAGGTGGTCAAGTTCAGTTGGTCAGATTCTTGTGAGCAAGCCTTTTGCACTCTGAAGGAGAGGCTGACTACTGTACCGGTCTTGGCTATTCCAGATAGAATTGGAGGCTTCGAGATATTTTGTGACGCATCGGGCAAAGGCCTTGGATGTGTTTTGCAACAACATGACGTGCGTTTATATTTCATATATTCACGCACATTTTCTTTTGTGTTTCTCAATGTTTTACACCGTCTTTTATTCGTTTTCTCATATTTTCTCGTTTTCTTTCACTTTTCTTTGTTTCTCCATGTTTGCAGGAGATTGACCGTGTAGGGGACGTTTAACGACGATATCTCAAGTCCCCGGAGCAACGGGAGGAGTCACGTATGATCCAGGGGGTCAAACGTCAAAGAATACATCTTTCAGCCCCTCACCTGGTCGGTTGGTCATCTCCAACCGATCGGGTGATGCACGCGTGCACCACCCGGTCTCGGCCGGAGCTCAAGCGAAAGTCACCCGACCGGTTCACAGGTCGGTTCAGCGGGGGCCTGTTCTCTGTCTTTTCGATCCAAATTCCAACCGATCGGGTGACTCTCACCCGATCGGTTCATCTGTAGCTGATGCTGAGGAGCTGAAGACACGGGCACCCAACCGATCACTTCACCCGATGGCGCCAAGATCCAACCGGTCACTCCAAGAACTCACCCGACCGGTTCATATGACCGGGTGAAAGCTCGTCGTTTTCTGTTCATTATCTGTAACAGATCACCCGATCGGTTGACTTGTCAACTGATCGGGTGATACGAGAGTCTATAAATAGAACCCCTAGGGTTCCAGAAACGTGGGAGCTACTAGTTTTTACTGTTTTCTCCTATTGTGACGGCTGTAATTACTGTTCTTTTGTAAGTTTTCGGATCTTTCTCAAATTTTAGTATTGTCTTAATTACTCTATTACTTCCGCATTCCAATCGTCTGATTATGATTCCAACGGTTCATTTTCATTTAGATCGCTTTTTAATGAATTTTTGTGAGTAGTTCCCAAATTTGGGATTTTGGCAGAAACCCCTTCGGGGGCTCTTCCTGATGCATCCATAGGGTTAGGAAATCGATAGGGATTAGGAATCTAACGGTTACGCGGGGTGTTTCATTGTCATCGACGGGAAAAAGACCGCCTTTGACCGTTGGGCCAAGGGGGAATAAACTTGGCGGTTGACTCCCTAGCCATAGCTCACGCCCTTAGCGTAGACGTCGAATCCTAGCGCGCGGAGCGGCAGGATGAGATGTTGGGAGTTATCGTTGCGAGCTTAGTGCTCCCGGAATCGATCAGTGTTAATGGACACGGGAGTGCCCACTGATCGAATCCGGGAAGTCCGGTGTATCATCCTGGGCACCGACCGGAATATCGGGCCCATGGGATGCCGGTACCACTTTCAGAGGCAACGTCTCACCATTAGACCCTAATTCCGATTGCTATCCTACCCGTAGGCCGTATCGGTGAGAGTCGCTCGTTGGAGTGGAAACCAAAGTCCCGGGTTTATTTTCTTATTGTTCATACATTGCATTCCTTTCCGTGACAACCATCAACCGATTCGGGCTAGCTCGCCCACGGGGTGATTTTGGTCCTCCTTGACACAAGCACATCCTAGCCTCCCTGTGTTCGACCCCCAAGCCACACTACAACACCGTGCGCTTGCAGTTACAAATATTTAAACCCCTTCCCTGACACGCGGCCACGCACCGGCGCGGCGGGCATCCGGTCAAGTTTATGGCGCCGTTGCCGGGGAGGCAACGTGCTTGTTATTTCAGGATCTCTTGAACCCTAGTGTCTAGCTCTCATCCCTACCTCGCGATAATTTTCGCATTCTCCTTTTTCCTTTTTATTTTTCTTATTTTTATTTTATCTATTTCTTTCCCACTTGTCGCTTCACGGGTGTTTGTTGTTTTTCATGCGCAGGAGTTGAAGAAGTCTTGACGACTTGATTTCCGTTGATCCATAGATTAACGCCACCCTTAGGCGTTTGGCCGCTGAGAAGCGAAGAAGAAGAGAGGATCCCGAATCCATGGAGGAGAACACCCCGCCTCGCAAGTCCCTGCTGGAGTACTCGATGCCATCTATCGAGTCCACTTCCGCCATCCGTCCTCCAGCTATTACGGCCCAAAGCTTTGAGCTAAAGCCGTCTTTGGTGACATGGATCCAGCAGGATCAGTTTTCGGGTGCACCCATGGAGAGCCCGATCGAGCATCTAGACTCCTTCTTGGAGAAATGTGACACCTTCCGGATTAATGGTGTCACGACTGAGGCGATCCGTCTTAAGTTGTTCCCCTTCTCGTTGCGAGACAAAGCCAAGCAATGGCTTAGGGGGAAGGACCCCAACACTTTCAATACCTGGGAGAAGCTCTCCAACGCTTTTCTGACGAAGTTCTTTCCTTCGGGGAAGACCCTGAAGTTGAGGAGTGAGATCTCCTCCTTCTCCCAGGCCAGCCACGAGTCCTTGCATGAAGCTTGGACGAGATACAAGGAGATGCAAAGAAGATGCCCTCACCATGAGCTTCCGAAGTGGCAGATTATTAATCTGTTCTACAATGGGTTGAGGGATGACCTGAAATCTTCTATGGACGCCGCGGCTGGGGGTTCCTTCATGTCAAGGAGCGAGGAAGATGCCAGACATATTCTGGAAAATATGGCATCCAACAATGAGCGGTGGTGTGACGAGAGAGCCACACCCAGGTCTGGGGGAATACACAGAGTCGAGGACATCGACAAACTTTCAAGCAAGTTTGACTTGCTTTCGACCCAGATCTCCGCACTAATGGTAGGAGCCGGTGGGGCCGGTACGCAGCAGATTTCAGCGGTAGAATCCGAATTCTTTGGGGAATTTGACGGTGGTGACGTCTCACCACCGTTGGATCAGGCTAGCGCACTATTTTACAACCCCACGGGAATGCGCCGTATTCGCCAAGAACCAATTCCAACCCGGCCTACTCTCCAAACAACCGGAACCACCCTAACTTTGGTTACCGGCCACCATTTCAGCCCTCGCCACCTCAGCAGCCGCAGCAACAAACATATCAGTCGGCTAGGCCACAGCAGAGTCAGATTCAGCAGCAACAATATCAGCAGCAGCCTCAGCAGCAATTTTACGCCCCCAGGAATCAGCAGCAGCAGCAGTATAGCCAACAGAGGGCCGTCTCTCCAGTTGAGTCTCTCTTGACTCAATATATAACCAACCAGGAGAAGATCAATCAAAAGCTGGAAATGGGTCAGCGGGCCCTCACGGACCAAGTAACCCAGCTGGGGTTACAAGTGGCGACCCTCTCAAGGTCACAAAACCAATTGCCGCCACAACCGGAGGTGAACCCGAGGGGAGCAACCCAAACGTCGGCACTCGTGCACGAGCACGCAAATGTGTCCGCTATCGTTCTGAGAAGCGGGACACAAATCCCTACTAGAGTGCCCCCTAACAGACCAGAAGCACCATTGGTCGTCGAGAGACCGATCAAAAAATCAAACGACGCCGGTGCTTCGTCATCAAATCCTACGACTCCGGAGGGAGTCTCTGAAGAAGAGAAGAAGAAGAACGAGGAAGGGAGCCCGAAAGTGTTTAAACCCGTTGTGCCATTTACACAACGGTTAGCTCAGGCCAAAATCGACGAGAAATATGGCAAGTTCTTTGCCATGGTCAAGGACATGAGCTTGCAAATCCCCTTCCTGGAAGCAATCGAAACAATCCCCTCCTATGCAAAATTCCTGAAAGATTTGGTGACGAGAGGGTCTAGAAAGGAGAAAGTAGTGTTGACGGCGGAATGTAGCGCTCTCATCCAGAGGACAAATCCGCCGAAACTTAAAAGACCCGGGGAGCTTCTCAATTCCTTGCACGATCGGGGCAGTAAAGATTCATCGTGCACTCGTGGATCTCGGAGCGAGTGTAAGTTTGATGCCCTTGTCGATATACAAAAGGATAGGAATGGGTGATTTGGAGCCCACCGGTATGACCCTACAACTAGCTGACCGGTCAGTCAAATATCCGGTGGGGATTGTGGATGACCTCCCCGTTAATGTAAAAGGGGTGCATGTGCCAGTGGACTTTGTGGTCATGGACATGCCTGAAGACGCACACACCCCCATCATCCTGGGACGGCCTTTCATGGCCACTGCTGGCGTTTTGATTGATGTGAAGAACGGAAAACTTTCTCTAAACGTCAGCGGAGAAAATTTTGAATTTGATCTGGGGTTATCCATGAAGTACCCCGATCCCCCAGACGACCCTCGGTGTAATTTGCTGGAGATGGAAGAAGAAAAAGCTGCTGAAGAGAGCTCCTGGGAGATTCTCTTAAGAAACCCCCCCCCCCCCCGATGACTTGGAGGATTCAGAAGACCGTGACGGCCCTAAGAACAATGATGATGCTGAGAGAGCGAACGCAGCAAGAACGACCCCCTCCCGGGTTCCCTAAGGCTCCTCCTGTGAGGAGAACGGGGAAAGAACCTATGGGCCTCACCAAAGACGAGGTCCGGATCCTAAAGAAGATGGCGGTAAGTGCCAATACGAAAGAGAAGCCCCCGGATCCTAAGAACAAGGAGAGGGTAGTCGAGCAAATTTTTCTCCAGCCGCTGACGACTCCAAAGACCTTAAGCTCTGATGAAGAAGAGATGCCAAACTTCGGGCATCACCCGTATCAACCACCGTGAACATCTCTTGCGGGCATCGAGCCAACGACGTTAAACAAGTGCGCTTCATGGGAGGCAACCCATGTTCTAAACTTTTGCCTTGCTTTTTAGTGTTATTTTTGACTTTATTTTATCTATTTTTATAAATAAAATCAGCCGCGAGAACATCTGTTCAGGGACTTAGACAATCTGTTGGTTTTTGCAGGAAACAAAGCCCCAACCGATCGGTTGATAACTCACCCGATCGGTTGGGATGTATCAGATACAAGCCGAAACCTGTCCCCAAATGAACCGATCGGTTGAAGAATGGAGAGACCGGGTGACAACCGGGTGAGCTGGGGAGAACTCTCGGGAAATTTTTGGGGAATATCAACCGATCGGTTGAGTTCGAGCGCGACCGGTTGAAGCGACCGGGTGAGCAGCCCTCAATTCTCGGGAAAATGAGTGGAGCGGCCAACCGGTCGGTTGACAAGTCAACCGACCGGTTCGCCTGTAGCACTTCTTCGGCAAGAATTTTTGACCTAACCGTCAACCGATCGGGTGACAAGTCACCCAATCAGTTCGACTTAAAACCCTATAAAAACCCCCCGACCACCCGTTCGTTCCGCCCTCACCCGATCGCCATTTCTGCCGTCGTTTCGCATTCTTCTCCTCCCCAACGGCCCGATTCGCTCTCCCTACCTCCTCCACTCCTCCAATACTCCCTATCTCCACTTCCTCCACCAATCTCTCCATCAATTTCACTCTCTCCCCTTCATTTCGAAATTCTGACCTAATTTCCCCCAAACAACACCCATTTCAAAAATTCTTGCTGAAAGAGGTCGCCGCGGCTCCACGCTACTCTCATTGCACAGTGTGGGGACTTCTACGAGCAAGCTTCGCCATTTCGCTTGGGTACACTCGCTCCACGCTCATATTTCTATTTTTGCCCTATAAATTGTGCTTGCTCATTTTGCTTGTGTTAGTGTGCATTCATTGCTTTTGCACTCATTCATACACACACACTCACGCATGGCTAAGGATAAAGACAAGGGGAAGGAGATTATGCGGGAGGAGGAACCGTCTCAAAAGAGACGAAAACAAACACGTCCCCCTTCCCGCACACGAGCACTGACACTTGGCCCTCCCCCGCCTGTTATCCCCCCTGTGGACCCAATGTTGGGCCTGCATGGGTATATCTTTAGGAACCAGGAACACATGGATTTTTATCGTAGGCTCGATGCTCGGGGGCATCTATCAACTAAGTTCCCGCATACACAGTCGCTGATCGATCTCGGTGTCTACACCGAGGTCGAATCGCTTTTCGCTAACTTAGGTTGGTTGGCCTTTCTTAATGCATCTACCGTATCCTACCAGGCACTCACCCTCGAATTTCTCTCTACACTTGTTTGGGAATCCGGGTCGATCATAAAATTCCGGGTGCGTAACAGGAGTGTCACCACAAATCTAAACACAATTAACGATATATTTGGTTTCCCCAATCTTGGGGATGACTCCATCCGACACTACGGGTACACGCCCGAGTTTAACGTCGATCAATTCTGGTTCCGCCTCACACTGCTCCATGACTATCCCCGAGGTAGGGCCAAGGCCTCCTCCATCATTCATCCCGTGTTTCGTTTGGCCCACAGGATCATTTCATCTGCATTTTTTCCCAGGGACGAGTCCGGCACCGTGACTATCCCTGACCTTTTTATCCTCTAGGCCATGACTTTCCCTTTTGTCCGGGACGATGATGGGATTAGCTTCAGGGCCCCTACCGTCCCCATCCATGGCGGCGATTGGCTTGTTTACAAGCTTCTCGAGATCAGCCGGGCCGGTAAGGGGAAGTTTTGTTGTGGGGGCATCATTACTATCATTTGCTCTTACCCCCAATTTAATATTCCCATCCCCAACAATCTTCCCACTACCGCAGGACCCTCACAGCTAGATATTGATGTCCTGCGGCACATTCACATGATTAGACCCCACTCTGATGGCCGCTTCATCTTCAATTATGGCCACCCCCCTGCCCCTTACACCATTCTCCCCAACCCCGCTCGCATGACCATTGCTCTTATGGGAGATTGGACCTTCCCACCTGATCCCAACTTCCTAGCTGGGTTGAACCTTCCTTTCCTTCCCGTGGACGCACGCAGACCACCGTCCCCTGTCGCCCACTTAGGCGAGCAGGATATCCCTGCGTCTCGGGGAGATTTAGGGGCTGGCCCGAGTCGTCCTGTTTCTGCTCCGGGGCCCATCACGTCTGAGCACCTCTTTGCGGCCATTTCTGGCCTTGTCTCCTGTGCCAGCATGACCACCGCCACCGGCACCACTTCCACCTTACCTGGCGGCACCACTTCTGCCTCACGTCAGTCCACATCTTTTGGTCACCGCCAGGTCTCGGCCCGTCTTGGTCTTGAAAGGGAGGTCGCTGCCCTTCGTGAGCTCGCCATGTCCTCTGCCTCCTCGGACCCATCACCGTCCTCTTTTCTCACTCACCCACGTTTCCTCGCACTTGAGAGGAACGTGGCCGCCATTCTTCGCCTTCTCACTCACATCCACGGACCACCTCTACCTTCACCACCTCCACCCTCACCACCTCGGCGATCTTCTCCTCCACCCTCCCACACATCCCCACATCCATCACCTCCCTCACCACACTCTTCTCCTCCCTCATCTATTCCCATCCCAGTATCCACTTCCCCCCTCTCGACCACTTCCATCGCACCCACGCTACCTCCTCCCTCCTCCTCCATCACTGCATACGTGCGTCGGAGGAAATTGCCGGTGCGCTCCAGATCTCTCCCACCACCACCCACTACCGTCAACATCACATCTTCTTCCCCCATTTCTATTCCTCTTACCACCGCCTTGATCGCCGTCCTACCACCACCACCCACCTCCACTGACACTCCTTCCATCGTTCACACCACCGCTGCCCCTATTCCTACACCTCATTCCCCACTTCTCCGCACACCCCCAGCCTCCCCCGACCACCCAGCCACACCCTCTTCCGAGGAGGACGAGGACTCACCTTCTCCTGCTTTCTGATTTCACCTTGTTTGTTTCTGACTCCCCCTTGCATATCTCTGCATTTCACAATCACATTTTATTCGCCTGCATTGTCATGTCTAGCTTGGGGGACGTCTATTTTGGTGTGTCGTCGTGTTTTGTTGTTTTTCTCGTTTGGCTTGTTTTCCCCTTTCTCTTTGTTTTCCTCGCTTTCACTTCTTTTTGTGTCGGTGCGTATTCCCCCCCCATCTTCATTGCCCTCCCGTACTCACTCATATTGCATTGAGGGCAATGCAAACTTCAGCTTGGGGGAGTCGCACTGTGTGCGTCATTTGAGTCCTTCTTTTTCGTTTTTGTGTCGTTTTCATCGTGTTTTTTATTTTTTTCTTTTTATTTTTCTTTTCTTCTTTTTATCTCTTTCTCCTAGAGATGAACCCTATGATGAATCGCCTCAAAATCACACACACCTAGCATGGCATCGATAATCACATTCACTAACCCTAGGATTTCGAGTTCTCTTGCATTTCACGCATCGTGTGTCCACTTAGCTTTTTGTGAGTCGTGCGTCGTGCCTAGCTACTTGGTGTGCTTCTACTTTGTGATTTTATTTTATATACCTGTCCAGGAATGACCCCTAGATTATCATGCTTCGATTTGAATATGCGGTACTTGCTTCTACTATATGCATGCTATATTTATATCGTATATTTCAATTCGCATGCGTCGGGATTCCACAATTAAGGACTAGGATAACCCATTTAGCCGATGCTCTATTTAGCGAGAATAGTTTCCTTTGCCCAAGTGTTTAGATTTCGACTTCTTTTTTGTTTTACTTGGTGCAGATCCCCTCGTCGTGTACCGTTCTCCCACTTGGGAGAGTACACATGTGTATAGCCAAAAACCCAAAAATCCAAAAAAAAAGAGATAAAAGAAAAGAAAAGAAAAATTTTGTATAGCCAAAAAGCCAAAAAAATACAAATGCCCAAAACTCAAAAAAAAAAAATTCTAGTGTGAATATTTTTCCTATCTACCGAGAATAAAGGGAAGGCGAGAATTTGCACCGAGTGTTCTACTCCACATCACCTCAACCCCCATCGTTTCCGAAAACACTTGGCTTAGGAACTTTTTAGCTAGTATCTAGGCTATAGTGGCGTGATTCCCTTAACCCTAGTTGTGGAGTCCCCGATGCATGATACGTTTCACTTCTTATACTCTTCTCATGCATGCTTGAACTAATATTCGCCGCAATTTCAAATTCAAATCGGTATTTGGGTCATTTCCTGGATTTGCGTATATGAGCTCATAACACATTGTAGAATACGACACCATTTGCTAGCACACGACCGCACTCACACGCGCTTCACCGCGTGGGCCCACGACACTTATTTGGACTCATTTTCCTAGGTTTAGTGATGTGATTTGACGTTTGCTTGCTTGGTATGTCGTTTTTGATTTTGTTGGCTCTGACGGACGATCTAGGATATAGAGTTTTCTTTTTCTCTCTTTCTCTCTATTTTTCCCCTCCGAGCTCCTACTCTCACTCGTCTTCCTCGAGGACGAGGAAGAGTTCAGCTTGGGGGATTTTGACATGCGTTTATATTTCATATATTCACGCACGTTTTCTTTTGTGTTTCTCCGTGTTTTCCATCGTCTTTTATTCGTTTTCTCGTATTTTCTCGTTTTCTTTCACTTTTCTTTGTTTCTCCATGTTTGCAGGAGATTGACCGTGTAGGGGACGTTTAACGACGATATCTCAAGTCCCCGGAGCAACGGGAGGAGTCACGTATGATCCAGGGGGTCAAACGTCAAAGAATACATCTTTCAGCCCCTCACCTGGTCGGTTGGTCATCTCCAACCGATCGGGTGATGCACGCGTGCACCACCCGGTCTCGGCCGGAGCTCAAGCGAAAGTCACCCGACCGGTTCACAGGTCGGTTCAGCGGGGGCCTGTTCTCTGTCTTTTTGATCCAAATTCCAACCGATCGGGTGACTCTCACCCGATCGGTTCATCTGTAGCTGATGCTGAGGAGCTGAAGACACGGGCACCCAACCGATCACTTCACCCGATGGCGCCAAGATCCAACCGGTCACTCCAAGAACTCACCCGACCGGTTCATATGACCGGGTGAAAGCTCGCCATTTTCTGTTCATTATCTGTAACGGATCACCCGATCGGTTGACTTGTCAACCGATCGGGTGATACGAGAGTCTATAAATAGAACCCCTAGGGTTCCAGAAATGGGGGAGCTGCTAGTTTTTACTGTTTTCTCCTATTGTGACGGTTGTAATTACTGTTCTTTTGTAAGTTTTCGGATCTTTCTAAAATTTTAGTATTGTCTTAATTACTCTATTACTTCCGCATTCCAATCGTCTGATTATGATTCCAACGGTTCATTTTCATTTAGATCTCTTTTTAATGAATTTTTGTGAGTAGTTCCCAAATCTGGGATTTTGGCGGAAACCCCTTCGGGGGCTCTTCCCGATGCATCCATAGGGTTAGGAAATCGATATGGATTAGGAATCTAACGGTTACGTGGGGTGTTTCATTGTCATCGGCGGGAAAAAGACCGCCTTTGACCGTCGTGCCAAGGGGGAATAAACTTGGCGGTTGACTCCCTAGCCATAGCTCACGCCCTTAGCGTAGACGTCGAATCCTAGCGCGCGGGAGCGGCAGGATGAGACGTTGGGAGTTATCGTTGCGAGCTTAGTGTTCCCGGAATCGATCAGTGTTAATGGACATGGGAGTGCCCACTGATCGAATCCGGGAAGTCCGGTGTATCATCCTGGGCACCGACCGGAATATCGGGCCATGGGATGCCGGTACCACTTTCAGAGGCAACGTCTCACCATTAGACCCTAATTCCGATCGCTATCCTACCCGTAGGCCGTATCGACGAGAGTCGCTCGTTGGAGTGGAAACCAAAGTCCCGGGTTTATTTTCTTATTGTTCATACATTGCATTCCTTTCCGTGACAACCATCAACCGATTCGGGCTAGCTCGCCCACAGGGTGATTTTGGTCCTCCTTGACACAAGCACATCCTAGCCTCCCTATGTTCGACCCCCAAGCCACACTACAACACCGTGCACTTGCGGTTACAAATATTTAAACCCCTTCCCTGCCACGCGGCCACGCGCCGGCGCGGCGGGCATCCGGTCACAACACAATCATGTGGACGCATATGCTTCGTGACAGTTGAAGGTTCATGAGAAGAACTATTCGACCCATGACTTAAAGTTAGCCACTGTCGTCTTTGCATTGAAGATCTGGCGACATTTCTTATTGGGTGAGAAAATGAAAATCTTCACTGATCACAAAAGTTTGAAATACATCTTCACTCAAAAGGAGCTGAATATGAGATAACGTATATGGTTGGAGTTGATGGCTGACTACGACATCGACCTTCAGTATCATCCGGGAAAGATGAATGTCGTACCTGATGCTTTGAATCGACTACCGGAGGTGATGATTCTTACAGCTTAGTGAAAGTTATAGCAAGATCTGCAGGAGTTGGATGTTGAAGCTATTCCACCAGGAGTCGCCTCATCGTTGATGAACATGCAGATCCAATCGACGATTGTATATTGGAATCAAGGCTGCTCAAGCTGGAGATGTTAAGTTACAGAAGATCAGAGAGCAAGTTGAAGCAAGACTCAGTACCGAATTTCTTATTCATAAGGATGGATCCCTAAGATATGGCAGAAGAATCTGCATACCTGCAGGGGATATCAGAGAGGAATTGATGAATGAGGCATACAGTACACCTTATTCCATTCATCTTGGTGGTACGAAGATGTACAAGGATCTTCGTCAGAATTTTCTGGTGGCATGGGATGAAGAGAAGCATGACACGGAGCGTTGCCAAGTGTCTTGTATGTCAGCAAATGAAGGCTGAGCATCATCGCACTGCAAGATTGCTACAACCTCTGTTGATCCTGGAGTGTAAGTGGTAACAAATCACGATGGACTTCGTGACTGGCTTACCTCGGAGCACCAAACAGAACGATGCAATCTGGGTCATCGTTGATCGATTGACCAAGTATGTGCACTTCATCCCATTCCGAGTGGGACAATCCACGGAGGTACTGGCAAGGAAGTATATGGAGGTCATGATCTAACTCATACCTTTATATTTCTTTCTAGTACAAGTTGTGAAGTGAAACATGTCGTGTAGGAGATTGTACGACTGCATGCAGTTCCCGTGAGCATTATATCCGACCGAGATACGAGATTCACGTCTTAGTTCTGGAAGAGTCTGCAGACCAATCTGGGTACCAGTCTGAAATTCAGCACTGCGTATTACCCGCAGATGGATGGACAGTCGGAGTGTACTTTGCAGATCTTGGAGGATATAATGAGAGCCTGCATGCTGGATCTCAAAGGTTCGTGGGAGGACCACCTGCATTTGGTGGAGTTCTCTTACAATAACAGCTACCAGACGAGCATTGCCATGGCGCCATTTTCTGCTCTCTATGGGAGGAAATATCGATCGCCACTGAATTGGGATGACATTGGTGATAGAGAGCTATTGGGACCAGAGATGATGGTTGAAGCGGTTGATGTTGTGCGTGATATCAGGGACAAGCTTCGAATCGCCCAGGACCGTTTCAAGCATTGGTCAGATGCTAAACGGTGCCCTCTGGAATTTCAGCCAGGAGATCATGTATTCCTGAAGATCTCCCTAAATCGAGGAGTGATCCTCCTTGGGAATCGAGGCATGCTTAGTCTGAGATACATTGGACCCTTCGATGTGCTAGAGCGAGTTGGAGAGGTAGCTTATCACTTAGAACTGCCACCATCCTTAGAGGGAGTTCATGACATCTTCCATGTGTCTCAGCTCCGTCGTTATATCAGCGACCCTTCTCATGCTATTGACTACTCAGAGATTACAGTTCGGTCGGATTTGACGTATGAGCAGCAGCCAGTACAGATCCTTGACAGTCGTCAGAAGACACTTAGGAACAAGTCCGTCAATCTCGTGAGAGTGATGTGGCGTCATGGCTCACTTGGAGAGTCCAACTGGGAGAGGGAAGATGAGATGAAAGAGCACTACCCTCATTTGTTTCCTGATCAGTAGTTGTTAGAAATTCCGAGGGCGGAATTTTCTTACGGTGGGTAGGATGTAACGACCACGTTCTGTCGGACGTATTTCATACGTATCTCTCTGATGTATTGGATTGTGTGAATTTTTGCACTTTGATTTTTATTATATTTTCCTTAACTCAGACTCACGATCTGACCCCTATTCACGATCCTCTCGATGGCGCGATCGTTCCGGTATTTTCTTTATTATTTTTGGATGCCAAGGGGCAAAGTTGTAATAATCTGATTAATATAATTATTAATATTTTAACTATATTTTTTAAATTCAAACTTTTAAAATACAAAAATCTAATGTTTTTATTTTTCCACTAAACTAATTAATAATATATCCTAACTATAATATCCTAACCGCCCTCCATGCGGTTACCTCCTCCACCCCCCGCACGATCATGCATGCGAAACCCTCAACCCATGCAAGCGATCATCAACCGCTTCCCGCACTCCTCACAACAAACCCTCATCCGTCGCTCCTCTCTCTTCTTCTCGTTCTTCTTCTCTTCTCCTTAAAACCCCAACACCTCCCTCCAACCTCCATACCGGCAGCCCCTCCGACCCGTTCCAACACCGCCACAAACCCAGCACCCTCCCTCATCGCCGAGCACCCACAGTGCCCTCCACTTCGTTCCTCCACCGCTCTCAAACCCTCAGGCCCATCTCCGCATCACCCTCTCCCACTACCTTCGACATCAACCCAAAGCCACAAACCCACCGACAGCTCCCTCCGATGTCTGACACCATGCAACCACCGCCAAAGCACCCACTTCCTCCTCCGTTCGAAACCCAGGCCGCCGTCCCTTCATCTACATAGCCCTCCACCGGCAAACCCTACACTGCCAACCTCTCCCTCCTCTTACCACCTCCCCTACACCACCCCCGACTCCAACGACCTCCCCACGACACCGCTCTCTGACCACCCCGCATTGCAGAGCTCCACCTCCGACCTCCACGCAACGCCCAGCAGCCCCCATCTCCGACGAGTTTCCTCCCGCAGCCGCATCGCCAGGAGCAACAGCCTGAACCGATGTGCCACTCGTTGTCGTGCATCCAGTCGCCGCAGTCGCCGCTGCCGTCGACCACCTGTAAAGCTCACGTGAAACGGGTAAATTACCGTATTTTATATGACGTTACTTTTAATATTAGTTTTAATATTAGTTCTTATAACTACATATATAATGTTAGCAGTATGTCTAACTTTGATAAAGATTAGTTGTTAGTTTTAAAACACATAAGTTATTATGTTAGTTATTAAATAATGTATAGGTTTTAATTTTATTTAGTTACTATATAATGTTTGCACATACATATGTATAATACCAGCAAGTTAGTAAGTTATGTGTTAGTGTAATAAGTTAATGTATGCTGTTAGTAATGTTTACACATTATATACTATTATTTGCTAGGATGTTAGTATATTATCAGTATTTTAAGATGGTTATACAATCTGTGTATATTTTATATACTTAATAAATACTCAGTACTTATAATAAGATGTTAAATTGATGATAATAATGTTGGTTAAGATAATAACGTGTATGTTATAAAACAGTATACACATAGCTATAATTTTTAATCAGCTAAATTAATTCAACTTAATATTTTAAATCTATTGACACAGAAATCGTCACACCTTTCCTACAATCACAATGGCTCCAATCAGGCAAATGTGCGAATTCATATAAATTATTGAAGTTTAACTTATTTAATCGCATGTTTAAGATTCAAGACTTGATATTGAAAAATACTTGTATGCATCACGCTTATTAATTAACCAATTAATTTCCTTGTTTTAAATTGTTTTAAACGTCATGAAAATATGCTTCACATCATGCTTGTACACACTTGTTAGAATTCCAGCTTTTGATGGATTAAAATTTCCTAGTATTACGGACATTGAAGGAATACCAAGAAAGATCTTGAATTCGTAAACTGGTGCATCTTGATTAGACTGGCTCGTGTTCCAGCACAACATTTGGGGGTGGGGTTAGGGTTGAGCGGCCACTAAGCGTTTGTGTAATGGTCCCCTTCAAGAGCACCACATATACGGTGGGTGGCAACAATCACGATTATACCCCCCTGAGAAGGAATGATTCACTCACCATGTCTTAAAGGCGAGAACCCTAGGCATGATAGAAATCGTATGCATGGAACTTGAATCATTTATTGTTACTTTACTTGCACACTAGAGTTGTCATGACTTTCGTGTTGTACTATCATTAGAACTGCCATGTGCATAAGTGCTTTACTTAAATTCCTTAGAATTGACATGTTCATAACCATACTACTGATTAAATGTATAACGGATACATTTGAACTACTAACATCTCTTAATCTGTTTTAATAATTCGTACACTTTGTCTTGGGTAAACTCACCATTTACTTGCCAGATCCTTGCTGACATACATTCATGTTTTTGGGATGTATGTTAGATCACGGGATAGAGTTCCAGGAGGAGGAGTTGTTTGGGGTGGCTGACCAAGTAAGCCAGGAGTTTGTTGACCCAGAGTCGCTCCCTGTGGAGGACTATAGACTTGTTCTGTTGCTGTTTTAGTTCTGCTTTAGTACCTTGTAGTAGGAGTATGTATCCCTGTTGCAGTTTCCTTTGGTCATACTGAGACCGTGTTGCTTTTATTTCGTGTACGAACTTTTGGATGTGGCTTGAATGAATGAATGTTCTATTGTTCTAAATGCATGCAAGAAATCCTGTAATGTTGTTGTCACAGACGCTTAGTGAACTCGAGCTTCATCGCTCCAGTTTACGCGGACCTTCGTAGCGTTCTCAAATCCATCATTTTTGCGAATCGGGACATTACACATGTCCCATTGTCGTTATTCTCATCATCCTCTGACAAAAGCTCATCTGCATCACTTTCTCCCCATATGGCTAGCCTCTCCTTCTTTTTGCCATCTTTTCCTCTTTCAGATTTCCTCTTTCATCCATCAATTTCTTTTCTCCTTCCTTTGTTCTTTTGAAGAGGGAAATTTGTTTTCAATTGTCCCTTTTCATTACACTTGAAGAATCGGGGCATGATGTCCTCTTCTCCTTCTTCATCTTTTTGCTCGGTGCCCCAGACATTGCCAAATTTTCTCATGTTGTTCATCAAGAATTTTCTGAACTTCCATGTGAGGGCATCGATCTCTCCATCACCATCGGTATTTAAAGCATTCATAGTACCTGCTAAATATGATATCAAAGTATCAAAGAAGTTCATAGATACTTGTGAATTATCCGTGTTTGTTTGTGAAGTGTTTATATTATGTGTCATATTCCAGATCGAGATTCAACTAGACTGTGAGTCTAAAAAGAATCCTGCTCTGATACCAATTGAAAAACACCCTAAAGGGGGGTGAATAGGGTGTATGGCACAAATTAAAAATTTGAGCACATCGGAATAATGCAAACCACACAATCACAGATCAGATATGCAAGCACAAGTGTGTTTAACAAAGCGGCTACCTGCATAGTCTCCCCGCCTCTACTCCGACCTCAAAACCTATGAGGATTTCATCCCTTTTATAACCAAAAAGGTAAACAACTTGATCATGCTTGCAGGTGGTGATCGAACCATCCAAAATAGTGTCCAAGAATATAACACTCAAAGATAGCTTCTGGATGAAGCTATTCTCACAATACAATCTCACAAAAATAAATCAAACTAATTTAATACTACTATAAAAACCAGAAAGATATCATCGTGATGTAGTTCGTGTGATCGTGTGGGCATAAACGGCTTGTTAATACGATGTCTGGATCAAGAGTTGTGCTCCTCTGAAGTTCGTTGCGCAATTCTGAAATCTACATGGACTGTTCTGTGCAAACTGCCAAATCTGGATCTGTTTTTGTAGACTAAGCAAAATAAGGCTATCATCGTTGCATAGAGTATGAAGGTGTGGTCGTGTAGGCGTAAACGGTTTGCCGATCCGACGTCTGGATCAAAGGATATAGACATTTGAACTTGACTACACAAATCTGAAATATGCATGGATTGTTTTATAGAAACACCGAAATTGGAGATTTTCTTGTAGATTGAGCAGAGGATGACTATCACCGTTGCGTAGAGTATGAATGTGTGGTCTTCGAGGCGCAAACGGTTCGTCAATCTGAGCTCTGTGGAGAAAGTTATGCACTTTTCAGTGTCGTCCGTCAATCTTCTTCTTCTTCCTACGAATTTGATGATCTTTATGAAACTTGAAAGAGAGAAGTTTGGCCTTGGGAGGAGGATGGTTATTCTCTGAATATATTGGCCCAATGTGATGCAATGGGATGCTTCTCTAAGGGAGGGGTCTTCTACTTTTATAGAGATCTGAGTTACTCTTCAATTAGAATCCTTATCCTTTAGTTCAATCTCCAAATCTTCAATCAAATCTTCAATCAAATCTTCAATCTTTGACTTAGGAAAATCCAATCTTTGACTGAGGCTAATCTTATAGAAGACAAGACTCATCAGTAGAAAAAACTCCTTTTGAATCAATCAAATCTTCAATCTTTGACTAGTCATCTTCATGGTGCATGGATACTTGTTGATGACGTAGAACTCTTTTTGAATTTATTTTTCTTAATAATCCACACACTATTATTCTTTTGCACAAACAATTTCTTTTACACATTTACCCTGAAATCACTTAATAAAAACATTAGTACTACATTACTTGTTTGGCATCATCGAAATTAAAAGTCTGATCTAGTTAGTGGGCTAACTAGGCCAACACATATCACTTGTGCACATCATCAAAATCCACTGGGGTGGGTCTCAATATCCCAATACTCTCCCCCTTTTTGATGCTGACAACAAATAATATAAAGGGTTGTTCTCATATTAGTCCCTTAAATAATGTGTATTTTGATATTAGTCCCTTAAATCTTTGTAATTTGAATTTAGTCCTTTAAAGGGACTATTTAGGTTAAACGTTAAACATTTAAGGGACTATTTAGGTTAACAAAAGGGACTATTTTGGTTAACGTTAAACATTTAAGGGACAAAATTCAAATTACAAAGATTTAAGGGACTAATATCAAAATACACATAATTTAAAGGACTAATATGAGAAAAACCCTAATATAAAATGTGGAAATAATATGAAATTAAATCAATGACTTATGCTCCCCCTGCTGAATGATTGCTATGGAGAGGTTACTATCCCTGCATCAAGGCTGGTTAGCAATAAGAAGAAATAAGCACAATTCATATTATATTCCAATTCAAGTGTTATTATTTTATATGCATTGTAAGCTTTATCCCCTTTTTTCATATCAAAAAAAATTTAATACGAACATGTAGTAAACATTGTGACAAGGGTTAAAAAATCATGACATTGAGTGTTGTAAATAGGTATGCACAAGATAGCATTGCTATACTTAATAAAAGTGCAATCTGAATTTTTATACCAAGTGTTAAAAAATGTGACATATGAAGTGAATAATACCAAGTATTAAAAAATTGATAACTATAATACCAAAAGAGATATTTCATGATTGAACAGTATCTCAATATCCTTTTCTTATGACTTACAATATCCATTTACATAAGAAACTTTGCAATTTGTTGCACATTTGCAATATTCAAAAGAATGTAGTTCTCAAACAATTTTTAGCAATCATATCATATCATTGCATATCCTCACATTAGAAGAAAAATTTGTGAGGGGTGCCAAAGTAGAGTAGCAATATTACAACCCATTACATAATTGTTCTCACACAATAGAAACAAAATTTGGTGAGAATCAAACGATTATAGCATAAGTACCAAATATTTCAAACCAAATAGTTCATACATCAAACATACTAAATAAAATAAACATAAGGTTAACAAAATCCATCCACGACTCCACGACGTATTTCCTTCTTGATTTCCTCCAGCTCGTTTTGACTTCTTAAATCAAGGCATCCGTGAAATCTTGCATTTCCTTCATTATTTCCTTCAATTTTTACATCCTTTGAATCTAATCTTCTCTAACATTGCTCACCTGAAGTTCCATCTTCTCAAGCTTTGCACACACGGCTTCTTGAAAAGCGAGCATGTATGGTGGAATGTAAATAGATGATGAAGATTGACCCATCTCCATGGGTTCCCTTTCTTCAGCTTCCTCCTCCTACTCTTCTTCTTCAGCTCTACTTCTTCTTCACATTCTTCTCCCTCATCATCACTATCTCCATCGACAGGATTCGTGGCGGGGTCACGACTAAAACCCATCCTATTGAGTGCAACCGAATCGAATAGATTCATGTGTTCTATGAAGTGGGTCTCACTCTCAACGTCCATACTGGCAGAGCTGAAGTTGTAGGTAAGGTAGGTGGTGAAGTGGGGAAGTGGGGTTCACAGAATTTGCACTATGGATGATAATATTTAAGATGATTTGTGCCAAATTTACCTTGATTTTAGCCAATATTGCATATACGCATTTGGCTTGATTCAAAGATAATACGGCTCGACTTCCTCCTTTTGGTTAATATTATAAGAAAGAATATTGGCGAGAATTCGTGCAATGGGAGTGAGGTCACCGGTGGGCAAACTAGGCCTGTAAATTTTCCTTCCTTATACATAAGCTTGAGAACGTTCTTGTTCTTCATTTCAATTTCATGGAAAAGTGTCCCCGTGCTTGGAATACCAAGTCTTAGTCCTAAACCATCCGTATCAAGGACAATGGTAGCACCATAAAATTTGATGGAAATCCTAGCGGCTCCGGTGGAAATGGCGGTGTTCACGATCATATTCGTGTAAAAAAAGGTTTATCAATCGAAAAAACACATACACTTGTTGTGATGAGAAAATAAATCCGTTATCCCTAGAAATTGAAATATGGATTCAATTTCATAGTTGGCCAAATCATTGATCTTGACATACCTCTCTTGGAGGATAGTCATATGAGAATTAAGGTCAAAGGTAGAGATCAATTCAGGCTTGAGGAGGTAAGGAGTGATAAGTTCTCTTTCCGATAAGGGTTGAGAAGAGGATTCTTCAATCCTTTTCTTTTTAATTTGTGCACCCCTAACCATGGTTCTAGAATTTGAGAAATTGAAAGCTTTAAAAGATGAGATTTCAAGTGAGATGGTATACCTAGGATGTAGAGGATGTCTTTCTTCAAGAATTCCTTCTCCAAAACACCGATTTTGAAAATTGCAATTCTTGAGTGGAGATGGGATATAGTCTGCTATGAGAGAATAAGGTGAAAGAGGGTAAAACCTAGGGGTTTCCTTTTCATCAAGTAATCTTAGCCTTATGATCTTAATCAAGGGTGATGATCTCTTATTCTTAATGGGTATGAATAACTAATGGTAGTAAGAAGACCCCAAACCCGAAAACACAAACCTAATATTCGACTATTATCAGATATTGAAAACATGCACAGATAGTCGACTATCTACCCAGATAGTCGACAATCCACCAAGATAGTTGGTATCTGCCAGTTTGATCAAAATTGATTTCTGGGTTTAAAAATGTGTCAAACTGACTTCTTTTGATATCTAATCATTTAAAACATAATTCTAATGCATAAATAATATTTTTCAACATATTAATTTATTTTAAAATAATTTACAACAATTTATTTACTGATTTTTCTCTTTTTCTCTTCTCTTCAATCATACGTGCAACTAATTTTTAAGAGAGACAATTTTGCTAATCCACGTATATGTTGGTACTTGAAAACTAGATAGAAATTTTTTTGGTACCATTTCCTTTTGGGTCCGAGGGATTAGATGAGATAAAAACTCATTTTGATGGAAGCCAAACCTAGTATGGTTTAGTACTTCCTTCACAAACATAAGTATAATTTTTATTTAAATGAACTTTGTGCAAAAATTCATTTACGTACCTTGCCTTTGCTTAGCTCATGTACATTTTTGGGAATCCACATTTTGATGTACATGTTTTTCACATGAACATTCCCAGTATGCTTTTCTACATGCTTAGGGTTGGATTTTTCTTAACCTAAGCCAGTTCTATCCCCTGAAGATTTTTGCTTATCAATTATATTATCGAGCCTTCCTTTTCCTTTATTGAACTTTTCCACAATTTTAGATGAATCATCGAATATTTTTTTGTGGTTATCACTTTCTCATTTAGGTCATTTATCCTAGTTTTCCTTGCATTGACTGCATCCAAAAGATGTTTGTTTTTCTTGATCAAATCTTCTTTTTCCTTTTCAAGTTCTTCTTTTCTCTTGGTGCAAATTTTAATCTTCTTATTCAACTTGTGATTCTCTTTAATAAGTTTTCATAAGCGTTACACAATTCCTTATAAGCACCTATAATATCAAATTCAGAATCACTATCACTCACATCCTCACTTTCTCTACTACTAAGTAGGTTGTCGTCGCAATAATGATGTGAATATGGATCAGGATTATTTACTTTTGATGACGTTGATGCCATGAAACACATGTGCGCCCATTCTCCCCGTTGTTCTTCCTCATCGGATGTTGTCGACGATTCATCGAAACTTGACACGTCACTTTGGTCAAAAGCTACAAACGTCTTTTTCTTTGGCTTTATGAACTTTTTGTCCTTGTGGCTTCGTCTCCTATCTTTCTCCTTTTCTTTGCCTTTTCCTTGGTCCTAATTTTTCTCCAAGGGGCAATCTCCCCGAACATGTCCTGGTTTATTGCATCCAAATTGTCCTTGTGGCTTCGTCTCCTATCTTTCTCCTTTTCTTTGCCTTTTCCTTGGTCCTGATTTTTCTCCAAGGGGCAATCTCCCCGAACATGTCCTGGTTTATTGCATCCAAAACAAATAATATCATTAGTAGAACGAGACCTTGTTTGTCGAACTTACCTCGGAGGAATTCTTTGAATTTTCTCGATATAAATGCAATTTCTCTTTCGACCCTTTCGGAGAATTCTGAGTCTGACTCTCTTCGTTTGCTTTATATGCCAAGGTTTTCTTCTTTGGCGTTTCTTCGATTTTCTTGTCTTCTTCCAACTCTATCTCATATTGTAGGAGAATGATGCCCTCAAGGCTATTTATCTCTGTGTGAATAGCACAAACATCTTGTTCGAAATAACAGTAAGCTGTTTGGTAATGATTTATCTAAGTTATTTTATAATGTAGTTAACATTAGATATCAACTTAGGTAAAGTCCTGAGACTTTATGCAAGGTCAAACAAGTATCGAGATGAGTATCTCGATCATGGAGAAATGTTTGACCGTCTGTAGCATAAGTCTAAAAGGGTTCGTGGTCGTAGATGTTTCGAGACAAGGATATCGAAACATCGGATAGACCATTGTGTCTTAGTCTTCACCGTTAAGCGGTGGCGATGATCTCATGATCGTTCGACTTGGCGAAGTCGGAGACGAGACATAGGTGCTCCTTAGAGAATGAGTTCACTGAACGATCCACAAGAGTTATCATATGGTTACATTGACCAATCTGTCAATGATAACTCTTAGTGATGATAGGCTAGTTGGTCTTTTGACTTAAGGTCATTTTACGAACATGTACGTGAACGGTGCCACTTAGATAACTGACCTAACTTCAAGGCTAGGCCTGTTGAAAGGTCTTTGATCGGGTGTCACTTGAAGCGTACGAGAAGAGTAATGGCTAAGAGAGGATTCGTCTCTCCCGGTCAATGGGAGTTAGTGTCGTAGAGTTAGTTCGGTCTTTAGTAAAAAACTCTGTGCAGAGTATGTTGGAAGAAGTCCAACGTAAGTTTGACTAAAGATCGATAGAAACTAACCGGAGTCAAGTTAATGGGGTTGACAGTTCAACCGTACCCTAGACTTGATCTACACGACATAGTTTAGACGAAGAGACTATAACTACAGAACTCATCATAGACACGGTCAAGGTGGTCCCGACAATTCTCATGTTGATGAGCTAACCACATTATGATGATGCTGAAACAGGGACGGCAGCCACTGCTCGTGGTCTTTGTCGTATAGGGCTTCGAGCCCAACTTGTAGTAGAGTCAGGCCGTAGGGTCACACAAAGAGTGCGACCTTGGTCTAGTAATAAGTAGAAATTAGTTAGGGAGAATATTTTGCATTTTTGATGCAAGGTATGGAATAATTGCATTTGATGCAATATGATAATTTAAGCTTAGATAGGGGACTAATTTGCATTTGATGCAAAAGAGATTAAATTTGTTTTAAATTGTTTAAAATAATATTTAATAAAATAAACGCAAGGAAAAGTTCACGGGTAAGACGGGAATGTCCTGGTCTAGACCCAGGTTCGAACGGCGTCCAAATCAGACGCCAGATGATTAAGTTAGAGCCAAAACAGCCCATTAGATCAGACCGGGTCAGACCAGGCTGACCCAGGCCAAACCAAGTCTGGCCTGGGCACCTGGCCAGACCTGGCTGACCCAGGAAGCCAGGCCCTGGGCACAGGCCCAGCCGCTGGGCGCCTGGGCCTGTGCCCAGGCGGGCCTGGGCGCCTGGGAGCCCAGGCGCTGGGCGCCTGGGAGTCCAGGCGCCCTGGGCCGGGCGCCTTGGGCTCCCGGCCCAGGCACCCGCCAGGCGCTTGCCTGGCGCCTGGGTGCCCGTGCCCAGGTCTGGCAGGCACCCAGTCAGCCCCTTTTGGCTGGTGTGGCCCACAGGCTGGGCCCCACCTCAGGGTGCAGAACCCTAGATCTAATGGCAGATTTTGACGGCCAATTTTTGCGAAGAACTAGCCGTAGGCTGAACTTTGAGTGATCAATTGGAGGGTCAAACGAACTCCGATTGACGAACAGTTTTTTCCTATGCGTTCCCCGTTGAACACCCTTCGAATTGATAGGTCGTATCAATCCTGAAGTTCATCGGTGAGGGAGTTAAAATTCACGGAAGTTTGCACTTTGTGAAGGGCAAACTAACTTGATTTTAATTAACTCAAATTAATAGTCCCACATCGGATTTTGAGAAGAGGGGAGAGTCCACCGCCTATATAAATAGGGGTCTGCTCTCCTCCTCAAAACTCGTCCCAAGCTCTAGATCTGAGTGGCTCTCGTAAATGTTGCAGCACGCTCGGATCTAGGCTTAAATTAATATTTCTCTATCTTCCTATATTTCTTCCTTGCTCCTAAGGGCTCTAGCAAAGCCGCGAAGGGGTTCGGATTCAGATCCGAAATCTAAGCGGAGGTTTCACTCGCGTGAAACTTTCTTCGGCGCGTGGTTGGCTCGGTGACACGGGATTGATTGCCTTGGGATGCGGAGCGGTTCGAGTAGCGGTTCAGGGAGCGGTTCGAGGAGCAGTTCGGCGTGGGACGTGGATCGACTCGGAAGATGGTGCGGTACATCTCGCCTGCCCCAGGGCTGAGATTCCGGGTATGTATTTAATTAAGCATTAGTTTAATTTAATCGCAGTAGGCTAGATCCTTCTTGGGATGGTCAGACCCATCCCAAGTCGGCATAGATCTTGGATTAGGGTCTTGGACCTTAGGGTTAAATGTTAATTAGATTAACATGATTATTTTCTGCTGCTATTTCTGTCTATGTTCCGTCCGACTTAGGACGGGCATAGAGTTTTTGTGCCCTAAGGGTCCCAGAATTCCCTTCAGTGGTATCAGAGCTTGGTCTGTGTTACGATCTAGCCTGCGATTTCTTTAAACATATGTGAAATTCTTTTAAATACTTTTAAAAATGTTTTTAAAGTTATGAGATAAATTTTAAAAATGTTTTTGATGTTTAAAAATCGATGTTATAAATTTTTAAATATGGAAATTTTTAATTGACGTTTTAAAATTTATGTGATAATTTTTAAAACTAATTTTAAATCTTTTAAAATTTATGCGATAAGTTTAAAGTACCTAAAAATTTTATATGATAAATTTTTAAGCATGAAAGTTTTTTAAAATGATGTTTTAATTTTATGAGATATTTTAAAACTGATTTTAAAGGTTAAAATATTTATGCGATAAATTTTTTTAAGTAGCATGCAAATTTGTGATTTTAAAGACAAGTTTTTATGAGATAAAAATAAAATAATTTTAAAATCATATTTTAAATTTAAATGTTAAATTTATGTTTGCATGCTAAAATTGTTTATGTGATAGACATTATTCTATTTAAATTGTTAAATAGTTGTACTTTTTTTATGCGATAAAATTAGTGTAATCTTATGTTAATGGCTATGCATAAACCTTGTCCCTTATTTGATAACACAAGACAACCCTTTAGGTTAGCCATTAAGAAATGATTAAAATTTATTACTTGAATTTTAATGACATGCTATGTTTTAATAAAATATTAACAACACTTCAAGACCTAATTCCTGATTAGGGTAATCCCTGTAATGTTTCTTAATTCTAATTGTTATTATTAATTCTCATTAAAGGACTTCGCTTTTAGCGTTGTTAATAATTTATTAAAATCCTAATAATGATTAGGATAGCACGTGAACCTTATAGTTGATAAGGACTTAATAAAAGTTATTAAACAAATCCTAAAATTTTGAATTTAAGGATGCAACTAGTTGATAGGATTAATTAGTTGTTAATAAAAGCTGTTTAGTCTATGACACACATACAAAAATGACAAGCTTCATTCAATGGACCATGATCCAGTCAATGTGCTTGGCTAAGAGTTCTGGATCACCCTTTAAGGGATAAGGATCCTAGCTTAGTCAATTCCCTGGCTGTGTTCCGCAGGACCGTAATGTCGTGAATCATGATTGTATGACACCCTGGACTATATCTAAGTCAAATACGTTAATGATCTTTTTCAAGATTAGCCGTAGCCCTCCTTGTTTTATGGGCTAGCAACTATAGGGCCCGTGTTACAGTTGTTGAGATACACTCAAGCTGTGACATGGCAACCCTGTAGAAACCAACTCCTTAAATACATAAGATGAAATCTTGACTGACCCAAACCATCGTCTCGTACTCCGAGCGCCGGCTTAAGTTAAGTCAACGATGTAGTCTAACTTGATGTAAGTCTAAGACCTGACCCAAACCGACGTGTCGTGAATACACCGAGCGAAGGGGCAAGTCAGGCTAGACACGAAAACAAGGGTCCGACTAGACTAGACATTGTGATTTGGATGAGCACACTCATGATCACAAATGGCTAGGGGCAAAAACCAATTAAGAGGGTCATATCCGATATGATCGATGAAGAGTTATCTTCCGATCGCAGAGTCAAGCAATTTGTTGAGCTACACTCAAGGTTGTTAGGCTCAAGGTGATTGGACCTCTTACCCATTAATTTTAATTCGATTAAATCATTCGTTATTAAGCTTTGAAACGATCGTAAAAATAGTGGGAGGATATAGATAGATAAAATCCATTCTACCTATATTTTATATTGAACGTATGCTAAACTAGGGCAAGACTATGTTTACCGAAGGAATCAATATATAATATTTTAATGGAATTAGTTAACTGGTGGAATAGGTTGATTAATTGAATATCAAGTTAAATTTTAATTGATAGGATTAAACTATATTCTCGTTGACATTAAAATGACCTTCTAAAGAACAGACTTAAGAAATATGATTTCATTAAGTTCTGGGTCCAACAAATAAATTCACGCTACATGTCACTCGTCTCTATATGAGGCAGCTTGAACATATAGGATATTCGAAGTATGTTTCTCCATACAACTTGTGAGCTACACTCAAGGTTGTATGGACAAACAATTTTGATCCGCAAAGTTCGAGAATTCGATCAAACCGTTTGAGTCGAATACGAGTGCATGAGCGGTGCAAGACCATGTATCCCAACCGGATCTTGAGACAAGCAACTTCTTGAGCTACACTCGAGATTGCAACTCTCAGGCGTTTGGATACATGCGATGGTTGCATGGCTATTTATTTATGTTGGGCTATTTAATATCTAAATATGATTTAGAAAAGGAAGAAGGCACTCTGGGAAAGTCCATTGAGAAAGTTAGTTTAATTCATCATTAGTAAAGGCATAAGTAGGAGGAAATGAAAATGTGACATATTCTGATGTCACGATTTCATAATTATTGTTATACAAAAGGTTAACACATTTTGACGAATGTCGTCACATTGCTTCTGAAGCAATGAGTAATATGTATAACGATAATATATATATTAAATGTTAATATATAAATACACAAGATAGTAGCAAACTTATATGGCAAAATAGACTAGGCCGTATCGAGAGACTAAGCTTCACAAGTCACATAAAAAGGGGTCTGACCTCTCGTATTATGAAGTCTGCGGACGCTTGTGAGTCTTATCCTCTTAGATATAATGGCCGAAACCCATCTGTAAGACAGTGGGAGAATGAGTTGTCGAACTCAGTCTCGTACATACTGATGTACCCGAGTCTAGATTAACCAAAATAAGTTATTCATATATTTTGTTAAGACACGTGTTCTTGATGAAACACAAGTCTGATAAAATAAAGAACGAAATGACAAAAGTATTTAAACTGATTCGATTAGATCGAATGGTCAAATACTTAGCTAATTAAATCTTGCGAAATTAAAAGAAAATATGATTTTCTCTCAGGTCAAGTCTGTTAACACATCGGTGTGTTAAAGGTATGAATCATACTAAGTTAGACTTGGTGCGATCCATCGCAAGTGACTCTGAGTTAAGTCCTCCCTCTGGGTTAAGTCCCAGATAGTAATGCCTAGTTTTTGATAATGTTCTATGATGAAATTATCAATAAGATATTCATTAAATCAACCGTAAGGAAGTTGTAAAATTACTCGAATCTCGTGAGACAAATTGTCGAGCTAGACATCATGACTGATGATGACTTAGTCAACTTCCGGGATGAAATTCGGAGTAGTAACTCCGATTTAAAATTTGATGCAATCAGAATAGGTCCGTGTGCGTAAATAAATTTTGGAATTTAGTTTACGTGTCCAAGGAAAATGTTTCCTCACTTTCTGCAAGTAAATCTTTAAGTTGAAAGATTGGTGCAGAAAGAAAATAGTGAAGTACAATCTTGTTGGTCGAGAACGGTTTTCATATTAATTACTATAAACGGATTATGTTGAAACCGTCTCGCCAACAGATGTGTACAGATCTACTCGGACCAAACTCGATGTAAACGCTTAAGTTGACCATGAAAATTGGAGCATTCACTTATAAGTTCGTTTTTCTAAATATGATTTAGACGGACCAACTTATATGAATTAGCCAGATAGTTTTCAAGGTCAGTGGGAGCGTATAAATTACATACTAGGCATCAAAGGAATGGAACATATATTTTGACAAAGTAATCAAAAGGTTTGATACTTTATCAGAAATAGATATGAGCCATTTGAAATGACCAATAACTAATTTAAAATTATTATCGTAAGGTACGATGAATTGGATAAAATCCAAGTAAATAAAAATATTATGGATTCCGAAAAGACCAAGTGAATTATTTGAATGAGATTCAAATAGTTGGTCTAACATGAACATAGAAACCCCTTAAGTCTATAGTGTAGACGGTTTTAGCAGATCCACTCACGAAGGCTCTACCACATGAAGTCGGGAAAACTTATGTGTAAAAACGGTATAAGATACCGAGATAAATGGGCCTGAGTGCAAGTGGGAGATGTAGGAGAATGATGCCCTCCAGGCTATTTATCCCTGTGTGAATAGCACAAACATCTTGTTCGAAATAACAGTAAGCTGTTTGGTAATGATTTATCTAAGTTATTTTATAATGTAGTTAACATTAGATATCAACTTAGGTAAAGTCCTGAGACTTTATGCAAGGTCAAACAAGTATCGAGATGAGTATCTCGATCATAGAGAAATGTTTGACCGTCTGTAGCATAAGTCTAAAAGGGTTCGTGGTCGTAGATGTTTCGAGACAAGGATATCGAAACATCGGATAGACCATTGTGTCTTAGTCTTCACCGTTAAGCGGTGGCGATGATCTCATGATCGTTCGACTTGGCGAAGTCGGAGACGAGACATAGGTGCTCCTTAGAGAATGAGTTCACTAAACGATCCACAAGAGTTATCATATGGTTACATTGACCAATCTGTCAATGATAACTCTTAGTGATGATAGGCTAGTTGGTCTTTTGACTTGAGGTCATTTTACGAACCTGTACGTGAACGGTGCCACTTAGATAACTGACCTAACTTCAAGGCTAGGCCTGTTGAAAGGTCTTTGATCGGGTGTCACTTGAAGCGTACGAGAAGAGTAATGGCTAAGAGAGGATTCGTCTCTCCCGGTCAATGGGAGTTAGTGTCGTAGAGTTAGTTCAGTCTTTAGTAAAAAACTCTGCGCAGAGTATGTTGGAAGAAGTCCAATGTAAGTTTGACTAAAGATCGATAGAAACTAACCAGAGTCAAGTTATTGGGGTTGACAGTTCAACCGTACCCTAGACTTGATCTACACGACATAGTTTAGACGAAGAGACTATAACTGCAGAACTCATCATAGACACGGTCAAGGTGGTCCCGACAATTCTCATGTTGATGAGCTAACCACATTATGATGATGCTGAAACAGGGACGGCAGCCACTGCTCGTGGTGTTTGTCGTATAGGGCTTCGAGCCCAACCTGTAGTATGGTCAGGTCGTAGGGTCACACAAAGAGTGCGACCTTCATCTATTAATAGGTAGAAATTAGTTGGGGAGAATATTTTGCATTTTTGATTCAAGGGATGGAATAATTGCATTTGATGCAATATGATAATTTAAGCTTAGATAGGAGACTAATTTGCATTTGATGCAAAAGAGATTAAATGTGTTTTAAATTGTTTAAAATAATATTTAATAAAATAAACGCAAGGAAAAGTTCACGGGTAAGACGGGAATGTCCTGGTCTAGACCCAGGTTCGAACGGCGTCCAAATCGGACGCCAGATGATCAAGTTAGAGCCAAAACAGCCCATTAGATCAGACTGGGTCAGACCAGGCTGACCCAGGCCAGACTAAGTCTGGCATGGGCGCCTGGCCAGACCTGGCTGACCCAGGAAGGCAGGCCCTGGGCACAAGCCCAGGCGCTGGGCGCCTCGGCCGGGCCTGAGCGCCTGGGAGCCCAGGCGCTGGGCGCCTGGGAGCCCAGGCGCCCGGCCCAGCCACCCGCTAGGCGCCTGCCTGGCGCCTGGGCACCCGTGCCCAGGTCTGGCAGGCGCCCTGTCAGCCCCTTTTGGCTGGTGGGGCCCACAGGCTGGGCCCCACCTCAGGGTGCAGAACCCTAGATCTAATGGCAGATTTTGACGGCCAGTTTTTGCGAAGAACTAGCCGTAGGCTAAACTTTGAGTGATCAATTGGAGGGTCAAACGAACTCCGATTGACGAACGGTTTTTTCCTATGCGTTCACCGTTGAACACCCTTCGAATTGATAGGTCGTATCAATCCTGAAGTTCAATGGTGAGGGAGTTAAAATTCACGGAAGTTTGCACTTTATGAAGGGCAAACTAACTTGATTTTAATTAACTCAAATCAATAGTCCCACATCGGATTTTGAGAAGAGGGGAGAGTCCGCCGCCTATATAAATAGGGGTCTGCTCTCCTCCTCAAAACTCGTCCCTAGCTCTAGATCTGAGCGGCTCTCGTAAATGTTGGAGCACGCTCGGATCTAGGCTTAAATTAATATTTCTCTATCTCCCTATATTTCTACCTTGCTCCTAAGGGCTCTAGAAAAGCCGCGAAGGTGTTCGGATTCAGATCCGGAATCTAGGCGGAGGTTTCACTCGCGTGAAACTTTCTTCGGCGCGTGGTTGGCTCGGCGACACGGGATTGATCGCCTCGGGATGCGGAGCGGTTCGAGGAGCGGTTCGAGGAGCAGCTCGGCGTGGGACGAGGAGCGGCTCGGAAGACGGTGCGGTACATCTCGCCTACCCCAGGGATGAGATTCCGGGTATGTGTTTAATTAAGCATTAGTTTAATTTAATCGCAGTAGGCTAGATCCTTCTTGGGATGGTCAAACCCATCCCAAGTCGGCATAGATCTTGGATTAGGGTCTTGGACCTTAGGGTTAAATGTTAATTAGATTAACATGATTATTTTCCGCTGCTATTTCTGTCTATGTTCCGTCCGACTTAGGACGGGCATAGAGTTTTTGTGCCCTAAGGGTCCTAGAATTCCCTTCACATATGCCATGATGTTTCTTGTTAGCTCTTCCAAGGTGATTATCTTCATGTTATGAGCTTCTCGAATGGCGGTGGTCTTTCCTTTCCATTCAGGAAGAAGCGATTCAACAATCTTCATCACCTGATCATATTAGAAATTTTCTTGCCTAAACATGCAAGCTCATTGGTAATGTTAGTAAAACGAGTATTAACATCGATAATACTCTCTCCTTCTTCCAATTTTAAAATTTGAACTTAGAATGCAACATATTAATTCTAGATTCTTTTACCGTTTTAGTTCTTTCATGGCTTACCTCAAGGATGTGCCATATTTGGTGTGCGGTCTCACATTGAGACACACCGTTGAATTCATTGCCTGTGACTACACAAAATAATGTGTTCATAGCTTTAGCATTTAAGTTACTTCTCTTCTTTTCATCGGCTGACCATTTTCCAGTGTCTGTCTCGATAGGTGGTTTGTACTGATCTTTGGTAATTGTACATGCATCAATGTCTAGGGTAGATGTGTCATCATGCAGATCTTCCAACTGGCGTAGTTGGTTCCAATGAACAATGTGGTTGCATGATGTTGAGTCCTTCAGAGTGGTGAGATGTTGATACCATCTCTTTAAATCCTTGCTCTGATACCAAGTGTTGGATCCTGTGGATGGTAGACAACACTAGAAGGGGGTTGAATAGGGTTGTCAACAAATAATAATTTTTTTGCGTAATTGAAAATCCTTCTAATAGTTGTCTAAGTCTCAAATTAGAGTTGCCTCAATTTATACTTAATCAACAACGAGTATATGCTTGAATAAAAAATGAGAGATGCAGCGGCATTAAAATATGCAAGCAATAATAATAGTGTAAGAGAGTTAGAGAGATATGATCACATCGCAAACACAGATTTTATACTGGTTCCCCAACCTGGGTACGTCCAGTACCCAACCTCTCTCAGGATTTAATCCACTATTGCAACGAGCAATATAAGCACCTAGCTTCCATCGCTAGGAATTTCCAACGCACACACCTAATTACAACCAACTAGAACTTTCAACACCAATTTCCCTTATAACACGTGAATCACAAACCACCAAGTCTTCTCCAAAGACTTCACAACATATCTGAAAAATAATTACAAGATTTCCTAAAAGCCAATAGTATAAGAGTGTATTAGTGGCTTAAGAAAATCGAGAAAATATTTGATCAAATAAGAATTATGAATTAAGCACAATTTGATCAAATGATTTATCTTGAAAATTTGATCTTCTAAAATAAGCACTTGGGCTTTAGAGATCAAAAATCAAGTTTTTAATCTTTGAAGGAAAAATATAACCTTTTTAAAGAATACAAAGATTAAAAAGAGAGACTTGTATTTTGAATCTCAATAGAAAAAGATTTAAGACTTGGAGATCAAAAACAAGTACTTCAAAAGGCTAAAATAATCTATAAATAAACTGCGAAGATTAAATATATAGAATTAAAACTGTACCCTTTCAAAGAATAATGAAGAACGAAATAGAGCTTTGAGCACTTTGAGCAAAGAGAGATTTCTTTTGATATAAAAATTATTGTGTTTAAAACTTCTGAAATCTCAGATATTTATAGAGAAATATTAGCCCAAAATCTACACAAAATCAGCTTCAACTCAGCTCAAAATGTCTCCTCTAACGGCTAGCTCAAATTCAAATCAAGTTTCCAAATCTGTCAAGAGTTGACCCAGACAGTCGGCTACCCTAGAGATAGTCGGCTATCTCTCCTAGATAGTCGGCTATTTTCACAATTAGCTAGCTATTATTTTGACAGAAAGTTGGAGATAAAAACCCTGACAAGAATAGTCGGCTATATGGCAAGAATAGTCGGTTATTATTGGATACTTGAGTTTTTATACTTTAAAATACTTGAAAATTAATTTATAAAAATTATATTAAAGTATTATACTAAGTAGTATATTTTAAAATGATTTTTCAAGGTATTTTGTGTGTGTAAGATATACTATGGCTTTTACATTTCTAAGCAAATAACTCACTTAGACACACATCACTAGCTCTTGTTCTTCATTCATCGTCTCAGCCATCTCTTCCTGATCTTGAGTCTTTATTTGCTTTATAATTCTGGGCATTCATATGCTTCAATTTATGGCTCGAAAGTATAGTTCCGATCATGGCTCTAAGTTGTTCAATTTTCTTCATAATGGACCATAGTCTTCATGGCTATAAAATAATTTATATGCACACTTGAAATAAACATATTAGTATACATATCACTTATGCACATCATCAAAATTTGTCGGGTGGGTCTCAATATCCCAACTATAATATCATAAAACTGCTCCCACTTTTCAAGACATTCACACAATTATCTAATTTATTTGCAACAAAACCAAATTGGATGATAGTGTTGTGAAATTTGAGATACCACTGTCAAGATAATTGTTTTAAACCATACAAAGATTTCTTCAATTTGTAAACTTAGTCTTCCTGTCCCTCAACCTAAAATCCCTCAGGTTGGTCCATGTATATTACTTCCTTCAACTCTTCGTTGAGGAATGCAGTCTTGACATCCATTTGGTAGAGTTCCAAGTCAAGATGCGCAAAAATCGCTAAGATTATCCGTATGGATGCAAACTTAACCACAAGAGAATAAGTCTCATGATAATCAATCCTTTCTTTCTGAGTAAATCCCTTTGCAACTAACCGGGCCTTGAATGTATCAATAGACCCATCAACTCGATATTTCTTTTTCAACACCCATTTACATCTTATGGACTTTCTCTCTTCTGGTAAGTCGCATAGCACCCATACATTGTTTCTCTTAATTGAGTCATGCTCCTTTTTCATGGCCTCAAGCCATTGATCTAACTCAGATGATTTCATTGCATTTGTATAATTCAAGGGATCAAATTGCTTATCTATATCAATATCCATTGAGAAACAAGATGGTTCACATGAATATAGATAATAATCATCCATCCATACGGGTGTTGTTTCTGGGTCTTTTGTTACCACTAAGGGTTGTATGCTGGACAGGTTCAGCTGGTTGATTTTCCATAGGTATATTTCCATTAACAGGTTCATCTTTTATAATTGGATTATGTACATCATCCACTATATCCAAGTCATCATTCGGAACATCATCTAAGTCCAGCGATGGTGGCACATTTTCTTGGACTTGTTCCTTTTCTTATAGATTTTCTAGAAAAGTAGCATCTCTACTTTCAAGGACTCCTTTATTTTCATGGAATAACATGTACCCTTTAGATTTTTTTGAATATCATATGAATATACATCATACGGTTTTGAGATCCAACTTATCTCTAACCTGATATGGAATGGAAATATGTGCCACACAACCCCATTTTCTCAAATGACTTAAATTGGGTTTGCGTCCATTCCATATCTCATACAGTGTTGTCTCGACTAATTTTGTGGGAATTCTGTTCAGAACATAATTTGCAGTCAATATGGCTTCTCCCCAAAAAACCTTGGAGAGGCCATAATGTGATAACATACATCTTACTGCATTCATTATTGTTCCATTGTTCCTTTCAGCCACACCATTCTGTTGTGGCATATAGGCATAGTAGTATGTTTCTTTATATCGTATTAGATACAGTATTCCTCAAAATCCTTTGAGTTGAATTCCCCACCTCTATCAGTTCTTAACACCTTTATGTTCCTTCCAAGTTTTCTTTCTACTTTTGGCTTGTATCTTTTAAAGCTTTCAAAGGCTTCAGAATTTCTGTTTAAAAGATACACGAAAATATACTTGGAATAATCAGCTATAAAGGTTATGAAATATTCCTAATTCACACGTGTCTTTATTCTCAAGGGCCCACAAATGGCAGAATGAACTAATTCCAACAATTCATTAGCCCTTTGACCATCCGAGAATGATTTCCTTGTAATTTTTCCAGTTAAACAATGTTCATGGGGTAATGTCCTTACACCCGTTAATTCGGTAATAAATCCATTTTGATTAACTGGTCCATCTTATTGATACCAGGATGACCTAATCTCATATGCCAAAGATCGTTGTCAGACAAAAGACACGAGGAATAATTCAAATCACAATCTGTATTTCCAATATCAGATTTTACAATAGAAAGACAGAATAAATCATAACTGCACAAAAACTTGCTCATAGCAAACACTTTCTTGACTTCCCCAATAGAGACCCTATTATTGTAAAATCTCACTTCAAGACCCTTGTTCAGCAAAGCCGGAACAAAGACCCGATTTCATCTTATGCCAGATGCATGAAACACATCTTTGAGGATCATGATGATGTCCCCAAGATCCAATCTGTACGAACCAATACCTTCTACATCCAGATATTTATTTTCCCCTATGCATATCCTTTGGGCTCATTTCTTCAGTTCCTGGAAGTCAACAATTCCTTCCTTCGTCTTTGCTATGTGTTAGGTTGCACCCCAGTCGATCTAATAGCCTTCAGCATCTGTTGTTGCAGCGTTGCATTCAGTGACACTAATGAACTCCTGCTTTCTGGACCCTCCTTGTTCTGGGCATTTAGAATTACCCTTATCCTTACCTAAGGACAGTTGGCCTTGAAGTGACCATACTTCCTGCAGATGTAACAAGATCCATGAGGTCCTTTCTTGCTGTGAGCAGATTACTGGCCGGGTCCTTTGAAAGAGGGCTTCACAGGTCTAAGCCATTGGTTCTCTTGTGCCATCCATTATTGAGTAGCATTCACCTCTTCCTCATGCACAAAGTTGATGCCAGAGCTCTTCCTTCTAGCCAGAAGGTCTTACTCCATTAATAGCTGAGCTAGCAAGTCAGTGACATGCTTAACGGTTCCATTTAGTCTAAGCGTAGTGGCAGCCATGTCAAGTGACAGAGACAGACTATTCAGAGTAGTCGCCACCAGTAACTTCTCAGAAATTTCAATTCCTGCAGTGGCTAAGTCCTTAGCCATGACAATAATCTTATTCACGTGTTAGGTGACATTGTTACCTTCCTGTATACGACAAGAATTATATCTATGCAACAGGATTGTATGTTCACTTCTGAGGTGATGTCATATTTCTCCTTTACAGCCTACCACATCTCTTTAGCAGTACTATAGTTTTCGAACACTTTTATTAGGCTATCAGTCATGAACATCAGCATAAGACTTTTAGCCTTCTTGTCGTTAATTTTCCACTCATCTAGCTTGCTCTTCTGGGCATCAGTGGGATTCTCAGAGAGAGCATGAGCAACGGACTCAATGACATTATCTAGATTGTCATGTATAAGTCTGTATTTTATTTTTGTTGGGATTGATGGACCCTTAGGGTATAAAATCAGTGCTCATCCTACACCGGACGGACGATAGAAGCATAAAAAGGCAGCAGAATAAAATACATTAAACTATTTAATGTCAGACCTAAGAGTTTCATGAACACTAGCCAGGAAAATCTACGGTCTTTGGGGTGGGTCTGACCAACCCCAATGAAAGATCTAAACTATTGCAACAAATATGAAAGCATATTAAAAGAAAACATACCCGGAACTTCGTTTATGCAGAATACGAAGCGTCATTTTCAGCAACCTTTCTTTGACCTCTGAAGCGATGCCCCATGTTGGGGCTGCGCTGCTTCTCCCTAGACGAACCAGGTCCCAAGTTGAACCATGTCCCGAGGCAAGCCAACACTACGTCTCTGAGCCAACCACTTGCCGAAAAAATTTCACTTGAGCAGGACCCACATTAAAAACTTTGGATCCGCTCTAAACCTCATCGTCATCTTGCTAGGACTCGAACGTAGGAACGAAAGAATTTTAGGATGAGGGAATAAATTTTAAGTCTTACTTCGAGCGTGCTCAAAATTTTTTGAAGCTACTAAAAGCAGAGACTTGGTGCATGTTTTCAGGGGGGGTTAGCCCCTATTTATATAGGGAACCGACCCCCTTCCTTATCTCTGAGCAATGTGGGACTAAAGTTAATGGAGGAAAAAAAATAATTTCAAGTTTGCCTTCCATGAAGGCCAAACTTTAGCGAATTATTCCTTCCTCACTGTTAAGCCTCGTAAGTGATATCATATATCAAATCAAATAGCACTGAACAGTGAACGCTTAGAAACAAATGAGGATCAATTCCGAAGTCGTTTGACCCCTCAAATGCCGTCTCAAAGTTGGCCCAAAAACTGTAAAAAGTTGAATTTGGACAGATTTGAATTCAGATTCATTCTTTCTTTGAGCAATTGTTTCTCCCAGAGCAATGATCACCTGAAGTTGTACAATATGTCCTTTCGAAGGGCTTTACATGGTAAAAGCATAAAAAAACTTTGTGCAATTCTGAGGTCGTTTGGCCCCTCAAATTCATCGTCAAAGTTGACCCCTTTCCAAAAATGGAATCTGGAAATTTCCAGACGTTTTTGACTAGGGTAAACCTTCGCTAAGCGGGACCCCCATTTCCTAATGGGTTACACCAGACCCAAGCTTGTACAGCCGGTCCGGGACATTCCTGGACCCCAGTTTTGTCGAATGCATCATTTCTATGCTTTTGTGCGTACCGCATCATATGCGATCTAAAATATGTTTGCCAACCTTTTGCGACGTATTTAATTTATTTGCATCATATGCAATAATCCCACATCATTAATATCTTTTAGGCTATATCGCAAACCTTTTGTGACATAATTAATTCACATACATCCGATGTATTATTTGAGACTTTATTATCACAAACCCTTTGTGACACTAATTTTCCCGTGCAACTGAGTGCACTCCTCCTTAATTCTTCCTATTACCAAGACGTAAATCCTACTCGGTGTGAGACCCTACAGCCTGACCTTACTATAGGTTGGGGCTCGAAACCCCTTTACGACAGTGATCACGAGCAGCAGGTGTCATCCCTGTTTCGACATCATAATTACGTGATTGACCCACTGACTAAAGTGTCGTCAGGATCACTCTGTCTGTGTCCATGATGAATACCACAGTTTTAGTCCTTTCGTCATAACTATGTCTCTTAGTCAAGCCTAGGGTATGGTCAACTGTCAACCCCAATAGCTCGAAACCGGTTAGTCTCCATCGATCTTTAGTCAAATAATGTTAGACTTCTTCCAACATACTCTGGCCAGAGCTTTTACTAAAGACCGAACTAACACGTGCGACACTAACTCTCCATTAACGGGAGAGACGAATCCTCACTTGGGCATTACTCTCCTTGCACGCTTCAAGTGTCACCCAACCAAAGACCTTTCGACAGTCCTTGCCTCAAAGCTAGGTCAGAGATCTAAGTGACACCATTCTCATCCAGGTCCGTACAATGACCTCAAGTCTAAGGACCAATTTACCTATCATCACTGAGCATTATCACTAATATATTAGTTAATGTTAACCATATGATAACTCTTGTTAGGTCGTTCAGTGAACTCATTCTCCAATGAGCACCTGTGTCTCGTCTCCGACTTTGCCAAGTCGAACGACCATGAGATCATCGTCACCACTCCATGGTGAAGACAAAAACACAATTATCTATCTGATGTATCGATATCCATTTCTCGAAACATCTACGACCACGAATGGTTTTAGACTTATGCTACAAACGATCAAACAATTCTCCATCATTGAGATCCTCATCTTGATACCTGTTTGATCTCGTATCAAGTCTCAGGACTTTACCTAAGTTTTAATGTCGACTACATTATTATTAACTTAGGTAAATTCTTACCAGCTTACTGTTATTTCGAACAAGATGTTTGTACACATAACAACGATAAATTGCCTCGAGGGTATACACATCTCCCACTTGCACTCAGGCTAATTTATCCTGGCATCTCATACCACATTCACACATAAGTCTCTCTAGACTTCATGTGGTAGAGCCTTCGTAAGTGAATCTACTAAACCGTCTTTAGTATAGAATTAAGGAGTTTCTATGTTCTTGCTGGACCACACATTTGAATCTCATCCAAATAATTTCCTTGGTCTTTTGGAATCCATAACATTTGTCTTCCCTGGATCTCATCCAGCTCATCGTCCTCACTTGAGACAATATCCCTTATGTACCTTACGAGAATGCTGCAAATAGTCATTGGTCATCCGCACGGTTCATAGTCGTTTCTGATGAAGTGTCAAACTATTTTGACCACTTTGTCAAAGCATATGTTCCGGCTCCTTGATGCCTCGCATGCCTTTTATTTGCTCACATTGACCTTGTAAACTCTCTAGATGATCTCATATAAGTTTGTCCGTCTAAATCATATTTAGAAAATAGACTATGTATGTACACTCCAGTTTCATGGTCATCATGAGCATTAACATCGAGTCTGATCCGAATAGATATGTACACAGCTGTTGGAGAGAAAGTTTCATCACAATCCGTTGATAGGAGTTCTGATGATAACTACTCTTAATTAGCATAACTTGTACTTCACTATTTTCCATCTGCACCAATCTTCTATCTTGAAGATTCACTTGCAGCAAAAAGTAACACTTCCCTTGGGCACATCTACTAAGTTCCATACCTTATTTACGTGCAAGGACCATTTTCGGATTGTATGAAGCCATTTCTTAGAGTCACTACTCCAAATGGCATCTTGAAAGTTGTCTAGGCCATCATCAACTATGATGTCTTACTCGACAATTTCATCTCACAAGGCTCGAGTAATCATGTGACTTCCTAATGATTAATTTGAAGAATATCATATTGATAAGGTCTTAACAGAACCTTATCAAGAACATAGGCATTATTATCTGGGACTTAACCCAGAGGGATGATTGTAACTCAGTCACTTGCCATGTATTGCACCATGTCTAACGGAGTGCGATTCATGCTCTCCGACACACCGATGTGTTAATAGACTTGACCTGAGAGAAAATCTCATTTTCTTTTAATTTACGCAAGAATTATACAGCTAAGTATTTCCCCTTCGATCTGATCGAAGTAGTTTAAATACTTTCGTTATTGTGTTCTTTATTTTATCAGACTTGTGTTCATCAAGAACATATGTCGTAATAAAATAAGTATACCATATCCAGGCTAATTTAGACTTAGGTCCGGATACATCCGTATGTATGAGTCCACAAGCTCTCCAACTCATTCTCCCACTATCTTACCGCAGGATTTTAGCCATCATACCTTTTAAGACAAGACTTACAAGTATCTTTTGACTCATAATAGGAGAGGTCAGAGCCCTCTCCTTATATGACTTGTCTAGTCTGTTCTCTTCGGTACGTGTGAGGTCCCTGGCTATGAGGAAAATACTAGAATGGGGTTGAATAGTGTTTATGAAATTTAAAATGATAATTACACCAAATTAAATTCCTAACCAACAAATAGTGAGGAATGAAAATGAACCCTAAAAATGAAACAATGCAAACACGATGATGTTTCAAGGGTTTGGATTACCCAAGTCAACTCCCGACTTGTTCCCGATAATCCTATGTCCCTTCCACCCGGATACCACCCGATACTCAAGTTAAAACCCTAACTTGAGATTTCCTTTAAAACAACTTGTAGCAACCCTACAAGTGAAATCAAAGTACACTCGATGTCCTTGACTCCCATAACTTGGGAGCAAGGAAAACAACTCTCACAACCCGAGAGTTAATCAAATAACAGAAGTTCTGAAATATGAAATGCAACACTTACAATCACATATGCCTTGAAGTAGAACTTGAAGGAGAAGTGTGTTCTGTATTGAATGACTCTCTTGGAAGAGAGGAAAGCCCTTTCTCTTGACAACACCAAATGCTTAGAAGGTTTCTCTTTAGTTCTAGGTTGGAGAGTAAGAGATTGAAAGATAAGAATTCTAGGGCTTTTGGATTTTTAGAGTTTTGATCTTGGAAGAATGAAAGCTTGAATGGTTGAGTAAGTTGCTAACCTCTCAATGGAACAGTAGAGGCTGCCTTTATAGGTTTCTTAAATTACCTAAACAGAATTCCCAAAAACCCCTTTGAAATCTGTGGAGAAAAACCCAACGGATAGAATTTACACACGTGACAGTCGACTGTCGAACAAAACACAGTCGACTGATATACTGTGTCAGAGGGTAGTTGAGAATTCAAATGGTAACTTACCACGTGGACAGTCGACTATTAAACCAATATGCGACTGTAATTCCTTCTACAGGCGACTGGCCGCAATCTGGGTAAGTTGAGAAAGTCTTGGAAAATACTGGTAAGACAGGATAGGCGACCGAGGAAGAGAAGACAGTCGATTGTAAATCCAACAGTCGACTGTAATTCCTTCTACAGGCGACTGTCACAAACCCTGACATTTTCCAGAGAGTTGAGTCTGCAGAGAAGCTCAAGGACAGATGACTGTTGAAGCATTGACAGTCGATTGTGCCATTGGACAGTCGACTGTAAATACAACATCAGTCGACTGGCACTAGAATAAGAAATATTCCAGAGAGCAAGTCATGCAGAAGAATTGTGAACATGCGACTGTTGAAGCATTTACAGTCGACTGTTCCTTGGACAGACGACTGTAAATACAAAATCAGTCGAGTGGCCAGATGAAACTGAGAATGATCTTGGGCTGAAGATAGAGAAGTGACTGACTAACAAATCACAGTCGACTGTCTCTTGGACATGCGCCTGTGAAATGTACAGCAGTCGCCTGAAAGAGTTAAAGCTTAGAAAGCCCAAAAATCAACTGATTAAGTATGTGCATAATAACCGACTGTAGAACAAAACACAGTCGACTGTTTTGAGACAGGCGACTGTAAATCGTTCAGCAGTCGACTATTGAAATCATAATTTGCACATGCTTGGGAAAATTGAATTGGAGTCAAAGAAAAATTGATCTAATGTATTCCTATGACTGAAATGAAGATGTGTGTGTGCTCCAACATAGTTTCACTTCTAAGCTACGTACTAGAAGAGAAAAAGAAGAATACATTTGTAGAACTCTCTCTTCTATCCAAAGCATGAGCTTTAAGTCTTTTGGGAGCTTCAATCACCATCATCGATCATCCAATCCACTTTCCTTGCTTTCATTGATCTTTGAGTGTCATCCATTGCTAATTGATTTCAAGATATGCTTTGGCAATGGATTAACTGCAAATAGGGGATTAGTCACAAGTATTTATGTTTGCTCATCATTAACACCAAGTAGGGAGAAGTCCAATACTCAACATTCTCCCCCTTTTGATGATGACAAACAAACAAACAAAAAGATAAATAATTGTGCTTAAAGAAAACTTACTTCCCTACATAGATGCCGTGACCCACCAATTTTAAAGCTTCAGTACACTTACTTCCCTACGTATATATATAAACCATAGATACATGAGTACAAAATGAAGTTACAACTTCATGTATAGCAAAAATGCGATCAACACATAGACATCATCCATCAGTACTCAAAACAACATCAAAAAATACATACAAACACTCAAAAATCTCAACCTTCACAAAAAAATCTAGGTCTGAGGGTGCATGTGTCCGGAGCAGTAATAACAACATCAGTCGATGTGGATGACTGATGGGTCTGAGGGGCAACCAGATAGACAGAACATCAGTTTGGTGTAGCGACGAGTTGGGTATGCACGAGCCTTTCTCTTGGACGACGACGCACCCACAGCTGGAGACTCCACGTGAGCATGCACGGGGGTCAGAACCACAGAAGGCACATGCTCAAAGCCTGGAGGAGGAGGGACAACAGCTGACTTGGAAGTATCCTCCGAAGGAGGAAACATGGCCTGGAGGGGATCCGTAATGGGGATACCGTGAAAAAGGAATGACTTGTACTGAAGCTCAAGAAGAAGCGAGAGCTTATGATCCAAGTTGGAAACTTGTGTTTCGATCATGGAAACTCGGTCTCACAGCTTTTTGAGGAGGAAATCTTCGAGAGGAACAGACGGTGGAGAAGAGGGTGGCTGGTCAGCTGGTGGAGGAGTGGGTTTAGCGAGGAAGATTTCCAGAAACTCATCTAAAGACGGAGGATTAACAGGTTCCATGAAGTTCGATCGAAAGAGACTAGGGCACAGTCGAGCGAGAAATGACGAGCGGTGGAGAGGAAGTCACTCTAACATGCAATCAAATGATCGGAAAAAGAGATCGAGACGGGGGCTTCGAATCGGAGAGAAATCGACAGCGACAGTTGAATTTGAAAGGAGGAAGACGAGGGAACTGAGTCGGATGAGAGAGAAACAGTTTGATCAAATCGACGGTTCCTGAAAATATAAAGAGGGTCCAAAGAAACTGGGCCGTTGGATCGAAAAATCGATGGCTCAGGTCAAATGAGCGAACCTCCACAGCAGTTGACAGTCGACTGATGAACAGTTGTCAGTCGACTGGTCGATAAGATAAAAATAAGTTTGAGTTGACAGACAGTCCATTTTTGAGTAATTCACAGTCGTCGGTCGGAAAGACAGTCGACTGTTCCTAACACATCAGTCGACTGAGAGAGAATCAAAAATATGATGATAAAAAAGCAGACACCTCTGTAGATTTGGACAGTCGCCTGATGACTAAATTGTAGTCGCCTGTCGAATAGACAGTTGACTATAAAATAGTCATCAGTCGCCTGTGTGAAAAATACAAGCTGCTATATGAGAAAATAGAGTTGGGCAGTCGACTGTCGAAGGAATGACAGTCGTTTGTCCTGGTCCAGAAATGCACAATGAGGTTAAAATCCAGAGGATAGATATATCTCATCCTAGGACCTATACTCTAACATAAATCTAATCAAGAAATCATTATCAAGATATTATCGATTAACTTATAAAACTCGTACATCAATTCAAACGATCGAAATCATCAACATCTCAAATACATCTCTTAAAACAAATATATGTGAAACATATAATTTATCAAACTAAGATAAGTAAAGATGATGATATGAGTTCAAGCATGATATAACATGAGTGTATGAACTCCTACAATTCAGATTCACCCATAATCCTTAATTCTCCACGCAACCTCACAAATGAATCTTCTTTAAGAGGTTTAGTGAAGATGTCGGCAATTTGTTTTTGAGTTTCAATGTACTCTAAGATGATGTCCTTCTTAGCTACATGATCATTAATAAAATGGTGTCTCACATCTATGTGTTTGGTACGGGAGTGATGTACCGGATTCTTGGAGAGACAAATATCACTTTGGTTATCAACAATGATAGGGCAAGTATCACAATTGACACCATAGTCTTTAAGAGTGTGTCTCATCCAAAGAACGTGTGCACATGCAAGACCCGCTACAATATATTCCGCTTAAGTCGTGGATAATGATACTGAGTTTTGTTTCGTGGAAACCAAGAAACTATGGAATTTCCTAGAAAATGGCAAGTGCCACTAGTACTCTTCCTATCAGATTTGCATCCGGCAAAGTCGACATCACTATATGAGATTAACTCATATATGCTAGACTTAGGGTAAAGTAACCCATAATCTAGTGAATGATTTAGGTAACGAAACATTCGTTTAACCGCAATCAAATGTGACTCTTTATGTCTAGCTTGATATCTAGCATACAAGCATACAGAAAATATGATATTGGGCCTACTAGCAGTTAAATAAAGTAAGCTACCGATCATACCTCGATATAGACGAACATCGACATCTTTTCCATTCTCATCCTCGTGTAGATGGGTTGTCATACTCATAGGAGTCCTTTTGCTTGAAGACGATTCCATCCCGAATCGCTTGATAAGCTCCCATGTGTACTTGGTTTGATGTATGAAAGTCATATCCTTCATTTGCCGAATTTGAAGTCTAAGGAAGTAGTTGAGCTCACACATGTGACTCATTTCGAATTCATCCTTCATAGACTTAGAAAATTCTTGGCAAAGTTTAAAGTTAGTAGAACCAAATAAAATATCGTCTACAAAAACTTGAATTAAAAGGATGTCATTTTCATAATCTTTAATAAAAAGTGTTGAATCAACCTCACCCATTTTAAAACCTAAATCCAAAAGAAAGGTTTTGAGTTGATCATACCAAGCTCTAGGAGCTTGCCTCAACCCATATAACCCTTTCTTAAGTTTGAAAACATGGTTGGGAAATTTTTCATGTATAAAACCGGGTGGTTGAGAAACATAAACTTCTTCATTAACAATTTCATTTAAAAATGCACTTTTAACATCCATTTGAAATAACTTCAAATTCTTATGGGATGCAAAAGATAAAAGTAATCTAATAGCTTCTAATCTAGCTATGGGGGCAAAAGATTCTTCGAAATCGATACCTTCTTCTTGTCGATAGCTTTGAGCTACTAACCTTACTTTGTTCCTTGTGATGACCTCGTTATCATCGGTCTTGTTCTTGAATATCCACTTTGACCCAATCACTTGGTGACCACTTAGAAGAGGAACGAGCTTCCAAACTTCATTTCTCTCAAATTGCATTAGTTCTTCTTTTATTGCCACTATCCAAGAGCTATCTTCGCATGCTTCTTGGATGTTTTTTGGATCAATGGTAGAGACAAATGCGCAGTGAGAGAATTCATCAATTCTTGACCTTGTTCGAACACCCACACCAATATCTACAATAATTTGGTCATTGGGGGTGGTTACGAACGATAGGGTAAGCTTTGGGAATCCCTGGATCACTTAGGACATCTTCAACAATTTCATTAGTATTGTTAGTCTTAATAATAGAATCATTGATTTTAACATTACTAAGGGAATCACACAAAACATCTACACTATCATCAACCACATGAGGAAAATCAAAATCTTCATAAAATGATACGTGTAGTGATTCCTCGATTGTTGAAGAGGTTTTGTTGTATATCCGGTAGACTTTGCTACGTATGGAATATCCAACAAAAATTCCTTCATCGGATCTTGGCTCAAATTTATCTAAGTTACCAAAATTATTCTTTATAAAACATTTTGAACCAAAAACACGAAAATATTTAACTTGTGGCTTTTTGTCATAAAATAACTCAAAACAAGTTTTGTTCGTTCGGGGTCTCACTAGGATCCTATTAAGCACATAACATAGTGTGTGCACCGCCTCCGTCCAAAATTGTAGTCCAAGATGACTATCATAGAGCATGGTACGTGCACACTCAATTAGAGTCCTATTCTTTCTCTCTACAACACCATTTTGTTGTGGTGCACGAGGAGAAGAGAAATTGTGAGTAATCACATTGTCATCACAAAACTTTGTGAAGACTCATTCTCAAAATCTTCTCCCTGATTACTACGAATAGTGATAATGGTGGATCCTAAGAAATTTTGAATCTTCTTCGCAAATATGGTAAACTCTTCAAAAGCTTCATTCTTATTGGTTAAGAATGAAACCCAAGTAAATCTAGAGAAGTCGTCAACGACAACTAATCCATAGTGAGCATTACCTAAAGAGGCGGTTCTAGTTGGCCCAAATAAATCTAGATGAAGTAATTCTAGGGGCCTCTTAGAAGTCACGCCTTCTTTAAGTTTAAAAGATGATTTACTAAGTTTATCACGTTGACAAGAATCACAAAAGTTTTTCTTACTAAAAGCAATTTTCGAAAAACCTTTTACTCGATCATGCTTAGCTAACTTATATAAGTGCTTAAAATGAACATGACCAAAATGGCGATGCCATAGTAGTTGTTCATTTGTGTTAGCAACTAAGCAATGTTCTACGGTTTTAGGCAAGCTCAAATAATAAATATTCTTACGCCTAATACCGGTAAATAAAACATGTGAATCAAAATCAACAATAACACACATACCCTCTCCAAAGTTAACCTTGTAACCTTTGTCACAAAGTTGACTAATGGAGATAAGGTTATGACATAAACCACTAACTAAATAAACATTAGTTATAAGCGGTTTGGATGGATTATTGACTTTACCTACTCCAATGATGGTTCCCTTTTGATTACACCAAAAGTGACCGTTACACCATCCTTGATGCTAATCACTTCAGATAGTAAAGAGGGATCTCCCGTCATGTGCTTGGAGCAACCACTATCGAGTATCCATCCTTTTCTTTTAGAGCTAATATGACATTTATTGCTCTCTTTCTTTTTCTTCAGTACCTACATAATGTACCATAAGCTTATGGTACCTAATTTTTGTTGGGTCCAAGGGGATTAGCCCTTTGGAAGCCAAGTCCAAGTGGACTTCCACTTTCCAACATAATTACCACTATTAATTACATCATGAAAATAGGAACCAACATAAGCATTCCTATCACTTAAACTAGTGTCTTTATGACCCCAAATTGTGTATGTTTTGGGAGTCCTTTTCCTATTTGCATGCACAATTGATTGGTTTCTATGTGGTGCTTGCTTCCTAGGAACATACGTTCTAGCATAAGAATGAGGAGGTGGATAAGCATTGCACATATAAGGGTTGTATGCATACTTAGGAACATGCATGTTATATAAAGCATATGAGGCATGCATAACATATGGTGGATGTGCATATATAAAAGAATGATGTGTATGAGAATTTGAGTGTGTATGGGCACGTGCATGAGTATTTCTCACGTGTGGGTTTGCACGTGTCCGTAGGTGTAGAGTGTAGAAAGTGTCATGAGTGTCCACTTGTGAAGTAGGAGTTTTCCTTCGTGGATGAGGGTTGGTGTACATGTAAGCATGGCCTCTCTTTTGGTTTCCACCCTTAGTGGGTTTCTTACCAAAAGGAAGAGATTATGAAGTGGTGGCTTTCTTGGTAGGTTTGCTACCAATAGTGTTTTTGGTACCACTTGTGGATGCACCGGAGGATGGCCCTCACAAAATCTATAGTAACACCACTATAGGATGTGCGAGCATTGGATGCATTCGCTTCCACAAAACCAAGTCCAACACGATGTGTGGCCGGAAATTGGTTTGTTAGAAAATCATCCAATTGTCCTTTCCCTTTGTTAAATCTCAGAACACGGGAGGACATAAGCTCATGTTTCTCCTTAAGAGAAGAAATATTGGTATCCAAGGTGGACACCTGTGCTTTGAGCTCGTGCACTTGGGTGTTAAGACAATCATTCTCTAAACCCAATTGCGTGTTTTGTGAAGCTAGATCACTATTATCCTTAGGATATGTTTGATCTAGTTGAGATTTGACGGAATTCACCTCATTTCTCAATATGTCATTTTGAGACACCAATGAGGTTTTCTCAAGTGTTAGTGTATCAACAATGGTGTCATTGTTGATAATGCATGGAATTGATGGCTTGCTAACATTCAATTTCTTTAAACTTGTATATCTAAGCATTAAAGATTGATACTTAGAGAATATTTCTTCATTAGCAATACGTAATTCATCCATTGTTACCTCAGGTTCATGATGTCGGAATCACTCTCATCGGAGAGTGGGTCTTCCCGGGCCATGAAGCATATGTGGGCGCTTTCACCCTTCTCATCCTCAGATTCGCTTGACGAATCGTCACTTGAGTCATCAAACATACCGACAATTCATTTTTTCTTATCCTTCTTGTACTTATCGGACTTGTGGTACTTTGGTGCCTTCCACTTCTCTTTATTTTGGAGAATTGGGCAATCCTTCTTGATGTGCCCTGGCTTGTTACACTTAAAACAAAGAGAAGAAGTGTTGTTAGAAAAATCAAATTTATTCTTGGAGGGAAATTTAACTTTGCGAAAGAAGCGTTGGAACTTCTTCGCCATTTGAGCCATCTCCTCCAAGTCCATCTCTTTTTCTGATTCTTCATTATCGGAGGATGAAGAGTTAGCTTTAAATGCTAAGGCTTTCTTCTTGGCCTCTATAAGGTTCATCATAGCTTGAATCTTCAATTGGTTCTCCTGTCTTACTTCGTAAGACATGAGAGTACGATGAGATTTACAACTGTGTAATTCTACATGTCGTTGACCTTCTCAATGGCTATAGCTCTTTGCTCCCATTTGGAGGTCATTCCCATTATGATCTTTCTCACCTTCTCTTGTTGGATGTAGACTTGCCCAAGAGCTTTGAGTTCATTAGTGAAGTCGGTAAAATGTCCATACATCGTTGCCATGCTCTCATTATCCTGCATGTGAAATATATCGAATTTTTGCACAACAACATATAGTTTAGAAAGTTTTACCTTATTCGTTCCCTCGTGGGTAACGACCAGATGGTTCCAAATCTGATATGCACTCTTACATGTGTATATCTTGTTGAACATATCCGGGTCCAACGCACAATAAAGAGCATTCATTACCTTGGCATTGTTGACTTCGGCGGATTTCTCGAAAGGCGTCCATTTGTCGAAATCCTCTTCGGAGGGTTCGACATATTCCTTGTGGAGTGTTCTCCAAAGAGAAGCACTTCTCAGAAATGTCTCCATCCGGCATTTTCAATAGCTGAAATTCGTGCCATTGAAATGCGGAGGACGAACTGTTGATTGTCCTTCGAAGACGGTGGATGCTTCATCACGGTCGTGATTATTGTACAAAGTCGATGGATGAACGTTGTTGTTGTTGGATGCCATAGCTATATACAAATGCTCTGATACCAATTGTAAGGTCCCTGGCTATGAGGAAAATACTAGAAGCGGGGTTGAATAGTGTTTATGCACTTTAAAATGATAATTACGCCAATATAAATTCCTAACCAACAAATAGTGCGGAATGAAAATAAACACTAAAAATGAAACAATGCAAACACGATGATGTTTAAGGGTTCGGATTACCCAAGTCAACTCCCGACCTGTTCCCGGTAGTCCTACGTCCCTTCCACCCGGATACCATTGGATACTCAAGTTAGAACCCTAACTTGAGGTTTCCTTTAAAAGCACTTGTAGCAACCCTACCAGTGAAATTGAAGTACACTCGATGTCATTGACTCCCACAACTTGGAAGCAAGCAAAACAACACTCACTATCCGAGAGTTAATCAAATAACGAAAGTTATGAAATATGAAATGCAACACTTACATCACATATGCCTTAAAGTAGAACTTGAAGGAGAAGTGTATTGTGTGTTGAATGACTCTCTTGGAAGATAGGAAAGCCCTTTCTCTTGACAGTACCAAATGCCTAGAAGATTTCTCTTTGGTTCTAGGTTGGAGAGCAAGAGATTGAAAGATAAGAACTCTAGGGCTTTTGGATTTTGAGAGCTTTGATCTTGGAAGACTGAAAGCTTGAATGGTTGAGTAAGTTTCTAACCTCTCAATGGAACAGTAGAGGCTGCCTTTATAGGTTTCTCAAAATACCTAAACAGAATTCCCAAAACCCCCTTTGAAATCCGTGGAGAAAAACCCAACAGATAGAATTTGTACACGTGACAGTCGACTGTTGAACAAAACACAGTCGACTGCTGCACTACGTCAGAGGGTAGGTGAGAATTCAAATGGTAACTTACCACATAGACAGTGGACTGATGAATAGAAGACAGTTGATTGTTAAACGAATAGGCGACTGTAATTCCTTCTACAGGCGACTGGCCGTAATTTGGGTATGTTGAGAAAGTCTTGAAAAATACTAAGAAGACAGGATAGGCGACTGACGAAGAGAAGACAGTCGAATGTAGAGTATGACTGCTTTACCAATAGTTGAGACTCAATCTGGAGACGTTTCGGCTTATATTCCTACTAATGTAATTTCCATTACAGATGGACAAATATTCCTATCCGTCCGCCGATCTATTCAACGCGGGAATCCGAGGTTATTCTAGATACAATTGTGAAATATTGGATTTTCCGTTTTTTAAATCGCGTATCTCCTTCGCTTGTAGTCATTAATCCAACTGGCGACTATAATTCCTTCTACAGGCGACTGCCATAAACCCTGACATTTTCCAGAGAGTCGAGTCTGCAGAGAAGCTCTAGGACAGACGACTGTTGAAAGCATTGATAGTCGAAAGTGCCATTGGACAGTCGACTGTAAATACAACATCAGACGACTAGTACTAGAATAAGAAATATTCTAGAGAGCAAGTCATGCAGAAGAATCTTGGACTGGCAACTGTTGAAGCATTTACAGTTAATTGTTCCTTGGACGGGCGACTGTAAATACAACATCAGTCGACTGGACAGATGAAACTGAGAATGATCTTGGGCTGAAGATAGACAGGTGACTGACTAATAAATCACAGTCGACTGTCTCTTGGACAGGTGCCTGTGAAATGTACAACAGTTGCCTAAAAGAGTTAACGCTTAGAAAGCCCAAAAATCAACTGATTAAGTATGTGCATAACAGGCGACTGTAGAACAAATCACAGTCGACTGTTTTGATACAGGCGACTGTAAATCGTTCAGCAGGCGATCATAATTTGCACATGCTTGGGAAAATTGAATTGGAGTCAAAGGAAGAGTGATCTAATGTATTCCTATGACTGAAATGAAGATGTGTGCGTGCTCCAACATAGTTCTACTTCTAAGCTACATGCGAGAAGTAAAAAAGAAGATTACATTTGTAGAACTCTCTCTTCTATCCAAAGCATGAGCTTTAAGTCTTCTGGGAGCTTCAATCACCATCATCGATAATCCAATCCACTTTCCTTGCTTTCATTGATCTTTGAGTGTCATCCATTGCTAATTGATCTTCAAGATATGCTTTGGCAATGGATTAACTGCAAATAGGGGATTAGTCACAAGTATTTATGTTTGCTCATCATTGACACCAAGTAGGGAGAAGTCCAATACTCAACAGTACGACCTAGTCTATCTTGCCATAGATAAATTATCTATAACTTGTGCATTCATGTATTAACATTTAATACAATATCGTTCTGAAACTGAGGCATCAAATATGTCCCATTTTCAGTTTCTCCTACTTTTGCCTTTTCTTATGATAGACAAAATTTTTCTTTCTCAACCGACTTTCCTCAATGCCTTCTAAATCACATTTAGACTATACTTTCTCAACACAAATATTACTTGTGCAAGAACCTCATGTTTCCAAACATTTGAGCTTCACAACATTGAGTTGACTTAACAAGTTGCTTGACTCGATATATGGTCTTGCACCCCTCATGCACTCATCTTCGAGCCAAATAGTTTGACCGAAGTTTCGAACCTTGCAGATTGAGACCGTTTTCCATACAACATTGAGTTGACTTAACAAGTTGCATGGAGAAACATGCTTTAAACATCAATATGTTCAAGTTGCCCCTCATAGAGGCAAGTGACAAGTAACATGCTTTTATTGTGTTGGACTTAGAGGTCAAGCAAATCATTTTCCTTAAGACAATGTATGAAGGACACTTTAATGTCAGTGAGAACATAGTTTAGTCTATCAGATTGAATTTGAGTTGATATTCCTTAATCAATCATTTTGACCAGTTAACTTATTCCTTTATGATATTATGACTTAGATTCCGTCCGGTAAACATAGAACTACCCTAGTTTAGCATATGTTCATGATTCTTAAATATAGTTAAAATGGATTTTATTCAACTATACCCTCCCACTATTTTCGCGATCATCTTAAGCCATAAAGATGAGCGAATAATAATATTTAGTGGGAAAGGGACCCGACCACCATGAGTTTCACAACCTTGAGTTGGCTCAACAAGTTGCTTGACTCTGTGATCGATAGATGACTCTTCATCAATCACATCGAATGTGATTCCCTTATTGGTTTTTCCCTAGTCACTTATGACCTTGAGTTGGCTCAGCAAATTATAAAGACTAGTCTAGTCAGACCCTTGCTTTCTTGTCCAATCATAACTTATACCAGCACTCGGTTATGTTCACGACGTGATGGTTTGGGTTATGTCGAACTACATCACATATTAAATGGAATTGATTCCCAAAATAGAGCCATGTTATAGCTTGAGTTGACTCAATAACTAAAACAGGAATCCCTGGTTTCCAAATTCCAAAAGCAAGGAGGGCTATGGCTAATCTTGAAGAAGATTTTAAACGTATTTGACTAGATGTAATCGATGGTTTCACATAATAATAATTCGCATCCTTGTGTTCCAGCAGAACATGGCTAGGGATTTGGCTATGCCAAGATCACTATCCCTAGTCGAGCTAGGGTGATACACAACACTAGTCACAGAAAATGATAGACCGGTTCATGATCCTTTAAGGATACGAATTATTTATATGTGTAACATCGATTTAATATGGTTTCATTAAAACTAGTTAATCATATCAACTAGTTGAATCCTAAAATTCGAAATTATTAGGATTGGTTAATAACTTTTATTACAGTGCTTATGAACTATAAGGAATTATTTTCTATCCTAATCATGTATTAGGGATTTTAAAAATTCAAGTTACAATAGTTTAAATCTTAACCTTTTTTCAAAATTATTATTAGAACAATTAAAACAATAATTATTGGAAAGGGCTACCCTAATCAAGTATTAGGAATTTAATTGTTGCAAGAATTTTTAAATTATAGCATGTCCATCTAAAATTATCGTATAATTTTTAGAATGCTTTTAATGGCTAACCTAATAGGTTTTCTTGCGTTATCATATAATGAACAAGAAATGCATAACCATCAAAATTACTAAAAAAATTATCACATAAAAATTTTAGCGTGAACATTTGCAACTTAAAATTATCTCATTCTTAAGTTACAACAATTATTAATAATTATCTCATAATTATTAGCATAGAAACATTCAACTTAAAGATTTACCTCATAAATTAAAGTTGCAACATTTTTAATAATTATCATATAGTTATTAATTCTAAACAATCGTATTATTATCATGTTTCTATAAAACATCTTATGCTATCATATCATTTGCAGAAATTAGATCAATGTAGACCTAGGCTCTGATACCAATGTTGGGTATCACTCTGATATCATTGCAACGCTGTTAAGGCCCATCGTCCATGGCACCCTACACATGTCACAAGATCCCTCACGGACTTGTTTTACGGCATGCCTCTCGACAACGCCCAACCCATCATAAGATCCACATCTTATCGGGACTTGGTACGGTAAGAGCAATTACTTCGGGTCAGCTCATAACTCGAGAACGCATAATAGAGCATCAACAAGCTCTGATACCAATGTTGGGATTGATGGACCCTTAGGGCATAAAATCTAAGCATAAAAAGGTAGCGGAATAAAATACATTAAACTATTTAATGTCAGCCCTAAGAGTTTCATGAACCCTAACCAGGAAAATCTACTGTCTTTGGGGTTGTTCTGACCAACCCCAAGAAAGATCTAAATTACTGCAACATATATGAAAGCATAGTAAAAGAAAACATAGCCAAAACTTTGATTTCGTAGAATACGAAGCGTCATTTTCAGAAACCTTTCTTTGACCTCCGATCCGATGCCCCGCATTGGGGCTGAGCTGCTTCTCCCGAGAGGAACCGCGTCTCGAGCAGAATCGCGTCCCGAGGTGCTTCTCCCGAGGCGGAACCGCGTTAACACCGTGCCTCCGAGCCAACACCGTGCCTCCGAGCCAACCACTTATCAAAGAAAGTTTCACTTGAGCAGGACCCGCGTCAAAGACTTTGGATCTGATCCAAACCTCCTCGTCTTGCTAGGACTCGAGCTGAGGAACGACAGAATTTTGGGTGGAGGGAATAAATTTTAAGTTTTACTTCGAGCATGCTTAAAATTTTTGGAGCTACTCAAAGCAGAGACTTGATGCGGGTTTTTAAGGGGGGGTTAGCCCCTATTTATATAGGGAGCCGACCCCCTTCCTCATCTCACGAGTAATGTGGAACTAAAGTTAATGGATGAAAAAACAGTTTCAAGTTTGCCTTCCTCGAAGGCCCAACTTTAGCGAATTATTCCTCCCTCACTGTTGAGATTCGCAAGTGATATCATATATCAAATTGAAGAACACTGAATGGTGAACGCATAGAAACAAACGAGGCTAAATTCAGAACGTCGTTTGACCCCTCAAATGTCGTCTCAAAGTTGTCCCAAAAACTACAGAATGCTGAATCTGGACAGATTTGAGTCCAGGTTCGTTCTTTCTTTGAGCAATTGTTTCTCCCAACCTAGTGATTCCCCGAAGGCAAACAATATGTCCTTTTGAAGGGCTTTACATGGTGAACGCATAGAAAAAATGGTGTGCAATTTAGGTCGTTTGACCACTCAAATTCGTCCTCAAAGTTCACCCCTTCCAAAAATCGAATCTGAAAATTTCCAGCCGTTTTTGACCAGGGTAAACCCTAGCTAAGCGGGCCCCTGATTCCTTAATGGGTTGCACCAGACCCAAGCTTGTGTAGCCAGTCCGGGACATTACTAGACCCACGTTTTGTCGAATGGATCCTTTCTATGCATTTGTGCATACCGTATCATATGCGATCTAAAATATGTTTGCAAACCTTTTGCGACATATTTAATTTATTTGCATCATATGCAATAATCACACATCATTAATATCTTTTAGGCTATATCAAAAACCTTTTGTGACATAATTAATTCACATACATCCGAAGTAATATTTTAGACTTTATTATCACAAACCCTTTGTGAAACTAACTATTCATGTGCAACTGAGTGCACTCCTCTTTAATTCTTCCTATTACCAAGACGCAAATCCTACTCGATGTGAGACCCCACAGCCTAACCATACTATAGGTTGGATCTCGAAACCCCTAGACGACATTGACCACGAGCAGTAGGCGTCGTACCTGTTTCGGCATCATAATTACGTGATTGACCCATTGACTAAAGTGTCGTCAGGATCACTCTGACTGTGTCTGTGATGAATACCATAGTTTTAGACCCTTCGTCATAACTATGTCGCTTAGCCAATCCATAGGTATGGTCAACAGTCAACCTCATTAGCTCGAAACCGGTTAGTCTCCATCAACCTTTAGTCAAATAATGTTGGACTTCTTCTAACATACTCTGGCCAGAGCTTTTACTAAAGACCAAACTAACATGTGTGACACTAACTCCCCATTAATAGGAGAGACTAATCCTCACTTGGTCATTACTCTCCTCGCATGCTTCAAGTGTCGCCCAACCAAAGACCTTTCGATAGACATTTCCTCGAAGCTAGGTCAGAGATCTAAGTGACACTATTCACGTACAGGTTTGTACAATGACCTCAAGTCTAAGGACCAACTTGCCTATAATCACCGAGAGTTATCACTGACATATTAGTTAATGTTAACCATATGATAACTCTCGTTAGGTTATTCAGTGAACTCATTCTCCAATGAGCACATGTTTCTCGTCTTCGACTTCGCCAGGTCGAACGACTTGTCATCACTCCATGGTGAAGACAAAGACACAATAGTCTATCCAATGTATCGATATCCATTTCTCGAAACATCTACGGCCACGAATGGTTTTAAACTTATGCTACAAGTGGTCAAACCATTCTCCATGATTAAGATCCTCATCTCGATACCTGTTTGACCTCCAATCAAGTCTCAAGACTTTACCTAAGTTTTAATGTCGACTACCTTATTATTAACTTAGGTAAATTCTTACCAACTTACTATTTTTTTCGAATACGATGTTTATACACATACACAAAGATAAATTGCCTCGAGGGCATACACATCTCCCAACAATTTTTCAGTGCCACATGCCATAGTTGGAACTGTTTCGGTATTCTATCTTAGCCAGTTCAGACGCAATCAATTTTTTAATCACTTCATATGATTTATTTTCTGCTTATATAACCTAATAAAATTTGTCACTCAGATTAAAATTAAAATTTGATTTTTAGGATAGACTATTAGATATTGATATTAGTTGATTTGTTCACCACATATTTTTGGCACCATTTGAACCATTTATCTCATCAATCAACGACGAACAAATGGGTTAAAGATTTGATTTTCTGAATTTTTCGACAAAATGTTGAAAATTCTTCAAATGCATCATTCTTGTATTTTAAGAATAAAACCCATGTGTATCTAGAGAAATCATCAATAATGACAAATGCATATCTACTTCCATTTAAAGAAGCTTTTCTTAAAGGACCAATTAATTCCAAGTGTAGGAGTTCAAATGGTCGTTTTATTGAAATGACATCTTTTGATTTAAAAGATGACTTGTGCATTTTCCTTGTGTTAGATCTCCTGGCACACCAAATACACTAGGGGGTGAATAGTGTAAATCACGACGATATTGCAAAATTAAAAGGTAATAAAAAATTGCAATAAGAGTGCGGAAATAAATGAACACAACACAGAGTAATCCAAACGCAAACATGGAGATTTTTATCCTGGTTCGGATCCTTGTGATCCTACGTCCAGTCATCTACCCCGTAGAGATTTCAATCTACTAAAACACTTGCTCCCAGCAAGTAATCAACATACAAAAATGAAAACACTCCCCGTGTTGCAAACTTGTACAATCTCTTCAACAAGAGATTCACCAAATAAAATAAAGAAAGGGTATGAAATAATATCACATATAGCCTTGATAATATCGGAATTATAGCGCAAGGTTGGTGATGGAATCTCCAAGGTTTAAGATATGAATTGTGCTAAAATACTCTTGGAAATTTGACTCCCAAAATGGACAGAATTTCTGCAGAGGTTCCCCCATAGAAATATGAAAATCACACACTTTCTAGAGAGAGAAAGAAACCTTAAGAAAAGAGAAAGTGAGAGGATTTTCGTGTGTTTTAGGCATAGGTCTGGGGGTCTATTTATAGTCCAAAAGGTTAGTTTTCAAACGTTGGACAACTGCCTAAATTTTCAAAAAATTCTGAGCCGTTTTTCCAAAAATTAGTCGACTATGTTCTTTTGTTAGTCGACTAACTGGGCTGCTAGACCAAAAATGGCTGTTGAAATGTCCTTTGAAGGAGAACGGCTATAAACTTCTATAAACTGTCAAAAACGGCTAGAAACTGACAATATGAACGTTGGAAGGTAGTTTACAACTGCCATTAAATAATTAGAAAATTATTTAATAGAAATCCGTTATAATAACTAACGGTATAACTGTCTGGTAAAACATGAAAACTCATTAGTCAACTAGGAACAAAATTTTGAGAAATTTTTCAGAAATTGATCCTTTTGATAGGATAAAAATATTTTGATCAAATTTTTTTCTTAATAAAATAAGAAAAATTGTATTATTCGACTAGGGGAAAGTGCTGGTCTGCTAATTTTCTGAAGTTTGGATTTTGAGGCTGAGTCCTAAAGAACTAAGATAGAGTATTATTATCAAGGCTTTAACAATCTAAAGTCATGCAAGAATAAATAGAAAAATTAAATCATCTTTCTCAAGATATTAGAATGTATCGCTTGAGCTTCGTCTTGCATTTTGATGCTTTTTCATGTAAAGTAACTTTGACGATTGTCATATGTGAAGAAGTTGAGCTTGATAATTTGCATCCAAAGAGTTAGTATACACATATAGATATAATGATTGGATCATCAAAAACTTTATGGGAAGAAAACTTTATGTTTCCAACACCTTATTGATATGTATCACAAAAATGTGTGTGATTGAAAGAAATATTTGGCATTTCTGAAACTAGTTTGTGGTTTAAAATACGTGTAATATGTTTGAAATTAGTATGTCTAAAATGTTTATGCCATAAAAGTGAGTTACCTGAGGATGCTAATAGACAATGATTATGTGTGGTAATAGTCATGCATAGAATATATATATATTATTCCTACGATTACCCCGAAATAAAATATTAGACATATTAGAATCATATATGATGCCTGCATTGTTTTCAAAAACTATCTTAAAATCCTTATCGCATAGTTGACTAATAGATAGTAGATTATATTTCAAATCATCAACGAGTGGTACATTTTTGATGATTGGCTTATCTGGATCACCTACAGTTCCAATGCCAATAACTTTGTCTTTGTTGTTATCCTAAAGGTAAATGTGCCATAATCTTTGAATTGTATTATTGATAGAAGATCGATGTTCCATGTCATATGTTTATAACATCCACTATGTAGGATCCATTTTTCCTTTTTGTGTACCTCGTTGTCATCTTCTAGTGCCTTAAAATACATGTGAGCATTTTCTTCATTTGATTACTCATCATTTTCTTCTTCATCAGAAGAAGAAGAATCCCATGTTGCTGCGAGTGCATTGTTCTTCTTATCGAACTTCGTTTCCTTCTTGGAATAATCATTATTGTTGAAATTTCTATCTTTGGACTTTAGAAGTGGATAATCTTTCTTGATATATCCAGGCATGTTACAATTGCAACATAAAGAAGCATCAGAATTCTTAGATTTAAAAATTTTGTACTTACCTCTTCGTAAGAACTTCTTGAAGTTCCTGGTGATGAGTGCCACATCATCATCATTTATATCTGAATCTTCGGTGTCTGATGATGCGTTGAAAGCAAGTACTTTCTTCTTTGATTCTGACGGCTCTTTACGATCCTATAACTGAACTTCATATGTCATTAAGTTGCAAACAAGACTTTCAACTGTAAGGGTTGATAGATCATTGGATTCTTTAATTGATGTTGTTGTCTTCCCATTCTGGAGTTAATGTGCAACGGATCTTTTTGACTTGTTCAGTTTGAGTATATATCTTTTCAAGAGCAATTAAAGAGTTCGTGATGTCGGTGAATCTAGCAATCATCTCTCCAATTATCTCATTGTCCTTCATCTTAAATAACTCAACCATATGAACAAGAACAGAAATTTTAGTTTCTTTAACTTTATTAGTTCCTTTGAAAGTTATGATTCAGGGTAAATATTGCATATTTAGCCCATCATCTACTGCCATTTTGTGCGTGTTTGATGCATATTTGGTCTCTAATACAATCGTATTTTGATTATTATTTATTATTAGAGAAAACGCTTATTCTATGCACAAAACAGCAATATATTGAGTATTTCTGCCCTTTTTAGTATTTTCATATGAAGATCTCAGTCTCACAATTCCAACGACTATTTATTTATCTTTTTTGAGGTCTGTGCTAATTACTATGAATTTTTGAATGTAGGATATTATTTAAATGGAGAAATACGACCAAAAATACATCGCAAATATGAAATACGGCCAGCCATACACGTACGCGCCCGCCCCACTAGCGACACGTGGTGTCCATCCAGGCGCCCCGCCTTATCTGACGATCCAAGAGAAGCGGTGACACAGCGAATTTTTTGCCGCAAGATGACGATCTGATGGACGAAACGAGCGGGGCAAAACAAAGCGGAGATGGGTGATGTGGTTTATTTTGATCGTCGATCAATGATCCAATGACACTAATTAATATCAGAGGCGGATGTAGCCGTTTGAAGCGGGCGTTAGCGTCTTTCGAGGGACATGTGGTGCGATCGTGATGATTCACCGCTCGATTGAACGGGCGATATCTAACGTTTAATTGGATTCGGACTCGAAGGCTGATACGGGCGAGCACGGGAATTTTGAGGGACACGTGGCATCGCCACAATAGATCCCGCTCCAGATGACCGGTTGTGGTTTGCGGCTGCTGAGGATAGCTGGTTTGGAGGAAATTGGAGCGGGTTTTGGACCCGCTACGACCCCAAACCTGTAAGCTTTGTATATTTAAGCATATTTTGGGCGAGGGTTAAGAATTCTTTGTGTATTCTGAGCTCTAGATAGTGTATTTTAGGAGCCCCTGGAGATAGAGGCAGAGAGCCACCATTGAAGGAGATCTAGAATCTATTTGGGGAGATTTGGTGATAAATTCTTCAACTTTACTCTCGTATTTGGTGTATTCTTCATGTATTTTGAGTATTTGAACATTTATTTGTCTATGAATATGAGTTCTCTTCTCTCCATATATGGTTAATCCCTATATGTGTTGGTTATGATGTAGTTAGGGCTTTGTAATCTTTGATTTGATATATTTTCGCCCTATATTGCACACTATATCGTGTATTTTATTAGTTTCTACACGTATTATTCGAGTATTATCGTTGTTGGTGTACTTGGATCGAATATGATCTTTACGGACTTATTCGGGGTGTGATTCTTGTGGACATCGTCGTGACCCTTACAGGCACATAGAGTTTAATTTTCTTATGAAACTAATAATTTACTCGATACTTTTGGCACTTTTCGATGGACTTTCATCGTTATATTTTTCGACATTCTCATACCCTTGTGGGGTGAAACGTTGAGTTATAGAAAAGATATTAATAATCATTAATTGCATAGAACCTAACGAAATCATGACCAATGCATACTCTCCATATTAGTACCGTAGTATTGAATTCACCATAACTATCGTAGGACTTTCTTTTATTATTTTAAACTCTCGATACCATATCTTTATACCTGGAAGGTGGTTGTTTCTCATCGTATTAGTACTCTCTATAAACTGAAATTCATGGTTTTGCAGGTCAGTTGTCCCGGGAATACGATAACTGGACTCACCATGATTATGACTTGTTCGATCTTCTACACTTAGGAGTAGCGCTCACATCTTTTGAGACGAGTCAAGTTACCACGAGTGTATGCCATATTTTATATGCGAATTTGGCCTGAGAAACTCGGTTGAATTCATTCTTGTCCATTACGCAGAATTGTGCATTCATGGCCTTAGAGCTGTAGGTTGATGCGGTCTTAACAATTGTGGTCAATTGAGTATATGGAGTCGTAATCTTCTCATAATGTGTCTCCAACATGTTCCAAAGCTCATAGTCGATGCTTTGAAGATATATCATTATCCTCTTCTTTTAATATGAATAGTTGGAACCATTGAATAGTAGAGGCCGAGCAGTAGAGTGCCCTTTTAGAAATTGTGATGATGATGGATTGTTCATCGGATATGTGTAGGCCATCTTATCCATGATTTGATACCAATCATTGGATCTCCTGGCACACCACATACACTAGAGGATCGTGAATAGTGTATATCACGACGAATATTGCAAAAATTAAAAGTTATTAAAAATTGCAAAAAGAAGTGTAGAAGAAAAATGACAATCTAGAAAATAAGCAAAGCACAAACACAAAGATTTATCCTGGTTTGGATCCTATTGATTCTACGTCGAGTCCACAACTTCTCATAGAGATTTTCAATCCACAATAACCACTTGCTCCCTGCAAACAAACAACATACAAAGATGCCAACACTCTCTGTGTTGTAAACGTGTACAATCTCTTTAACAAGAGATTTCGCCAACAGAAAGTAAAGTAAGAAACAATATCACCTATAGCCTTGATGATGTGTGAAAAATCATAAGGTAGGTGAGAAGATCTTCAAAGTTTCTTAGTTGGAAGATTTGTAGAAACACACTTGAAGATTGACTTTCAATGAGGCAAAATTTTAGCAATATGACCCTAAAGAAAATCTGAACCCTCTCTTTTAGAGTGTGAAAATATAGTTTTAGAGTGAGAGAGTGGCAAAGGGGTCGGACTCTATTTATAGGCCAGAGGACTGTCCAAATAACTGCAAAAAATTGCTCAAAATGGCTAGTTAAAATAAACTGTCTGTACTGAAATTAGTCGACTATAAAGGGTTGTTAGTCGACTAAGCCTAGAAAATGAACTAAGAATTGTCAGTTGTAACTAACTGAAGTCGACTAGAAGACTTCTATTAGTCGACTACAATATTAGTCGACTACAACTATAAAACGATCAGAAATGTAGCTGTTTGAGGTAGTTATAACTAATTCTTGGTCAACTAGAAAGTTTGTTGGTCGACCAAAACTGTAAGAAAAACGGTCAAAAATATAACTGTTGGAATAATTGACTCTTAGTCGACTAGGAGAAAGGATTAGTCGACTAGGACCAAAAATATGAAAATTAAGCAAAAGTGGTCCAGTCAGCTAAAAATGACTTTGACTGAGAAACTGTGATTTTATGTTAACTGAGTTAGTCGACTAGGAAGATCTATTAGTCGACTAATAAAATGCATGACTTAGTATTTTTGAGGAAATCCTAGGTTGCTAAGTAAGATCATCATCAAGGCTTTTAACAAACTAAGTATGTGCAAGGATAAAAATAAAGATTACATTATTACAACAAGATACAAAATATTTCATCAGTCTTGAGCTTTAACTTGCTTATAATGTTTCTTGCAACAAAAACTTTGATAGAATATGTGATGTCTTAAATGATGATTGTCTTATCTGAATGCTGGTAAATTGTTGAAGTTAACAATCTGCATAGAGAAAGTTAGTATTCACAAATAAATGATATATATATTTGTATCATCAAAACTTTATGTGAAAGAGAAAATCAAATCTCATTTTACAACAAAACTAAAATCATAAGTTGATTTCAAATTATATAGACCGTACTTGTCCCTAAAGTAAAAGCTTTAGTTGAATTCAAACCTTGTGAACTATAATATACATAAACTATTACTCCATGGGCCTTTATAATCTCTATACTAATACTTTCAAATCCAATTCCAAACAAAACTTATTCCTAATCCAAGTCCAAATTCCAAACTTGCAACGGAATAAATCTCAATAAAAACTTAAACACTAAACAGTTACTATTAAAGAATTCTCAATAATAACTTGCATCGGAATAAACACAGAGAATTGATCATAATATAAAGATAAATTAAACAATATAGGCAATATAAACAAATCAATTGTAAACACCAACAAGGGACATTGGTTTGGTCTCCCCGACCTACCTTTATCTCAATGCAAAACTTGCTTGAGAATTTCTAACCTGCAAGAATAATACAACCTTGCAACTTGACAAACATCCTTGCAAATTGTGAAACCCAATCTCAACAAATAGATTGAAAATCTCTCAAACATGATAGCAACACCACCTTAAATCTTGAGGTGAAACATTGTAGAAACAAGATTACAATATCTATATAGCCTTGAAGTTAAAGCTCTTGTATTGTAAGTGGCCATGAGAATAGAAATCTAGGCAATTTCTTCTTTTCTTGGCTCACAAAGAGTATGGAAGAACTAAGGATATGATGGCAAATCGAAATGGGTTTCCTTTTTTTCCATGTTGAATAATTAAGTAATAATCCCTACTTATAGGCATGATTCCATGAGAGAGAATGACAACAAAATTGCCATCAATAACAGATAGAAAACAGTTAGTGTTCTAAAGTCAACTCAGCCAACACTTATTGATTAGCCGATTAGTGAAGCACAGTTAGCCGACTAGTGCTTTAGCGTTAGTTGATTAATGTTCATTCATTGGTCGACTAATCTAAGCTGCCAGAGTTTTAGCCTATCTTTAGCCAACTATTAGTCGACTAGTGCTCAACCATTAGTCGATTAGTGCTTTGTCATTAGTCGACTAATGAAACAACACAAGTGAACAAACCTGGTATGCCAAATTTATTATTTTATTTAGTCGACTAGGGGTTTTATATTGTTCGACTAAGACTGATAAGATTACATAGTTTGGCTATGAAACCTAAGGGTTTTGTCTAAGATTAATACAATATTAATTCTAAGTTATTCCAAGGGTTTTATAGGCATGTGTGACATCTTCAAAGCTTTACAAAGTATTCTAAGACAATAAATGGAAATTACATCAATTACATGATTTGTCTGCAATATCTCGATTGGTGTAGTCTTTGGTCATATCCTTGTCTTAGATATCTTCAAGTCATCTTGTTGCCTTGATAATATTGTTAGCAATCAATACTTTTCATCAACACTTGGTCTTTAGTCTTTTGTCATTTGCTAACAATACACAAACATATTAGTCCAAACATTATGTTTGCTCATCATCAAAAATATATTGGAGGATTCTAATATCCAACATTCTCTCCCTTTTTGATGATGACAATGTTGGATATTGGCCAATTAGCCTAATATTGTTTTGATGATGATCACCTTATTATGTAGTTGCTAATGACTCTACATGTTTTAGTCTCAGTTTACTAATTGATTATAATGATGAAGAGACAAAGCATTAGTGATGGGATGATGGATTCAAGGCTATGGAGCAAAGCTTTGCATGAAGAAAAAAGAATTCAAGTGTAATTTTGTGACTTCTTTAGGCATTTTTCTTTTCCTTATAGAATAGTTGTTAATCCTTGAATAAATGCACACGCGCGCGAACACACACACACACACACACACACACACACACACACACACACACACACATGCATCATTTCCATCTTAGGGTATCTTAGAAATCATCTAGAACCAATCCATTTGATCATATGCCCAAAACACTCTTTATAGTGCTTTTGGAGTAGGATCAGACGTATTGTAACTCTTCACCAGATGTCTGGTGATCGCTCCTTATTTTACACCTTTTTCTGCATGTTTTCATGACATTTCGATCTCCCATATTGCATTTTCCATAATTATTCGATGATATCGTGTTGCTTTTCACTATTTCTTGTTTTTGTCGTATTTCAGGAGATATGGAGCGATTTGGAGCGAAAATGAGATCAATGGACTTTTGCGCATCCTGGAGCGTCGCCCACAGCTTATTTAAGGAGTTAGTTGTAAGGGACCCTGCGGGGCTACACATACACTAGAGGGGGGTGAATAGTGTAATAGCAAGCAAAGTGCTTAATTAAAAGTTACTAAAATTAAAGCATAATAAGCAGCGGAAACTAAACAGAGTGCTCAACAACAACAATCGCAAACATAGAGATTTTACTCTGGTTCCCCAAAACTTGGGTACATCCAGCCACACCAATATTCACTATAATCCCACAAAGAGAAGTGAATACAAATCCCACAAAGGGATACACTCCCACAAAGAGAGAGACCTCACCAAGAGGATGTTGCCCTACACAAGGACCCAACCAACCCTACACAAGGGTCAAGACTCCCACCAAGAGAATCACTAACTCCCACTCAGAAAATTAGGGTTATCCCTACACTAGGACACTAAACTCCCACAAAGAGAGTTACTCCCACAAAGAGAGTTATTCCCACAAAGAGAATATCCTAAGTTCCACAAAGAGACAACCTCCCACAAAGAGAGAATCCTAATCCCACAAAGAGAAATAGGTTTTGAACAAAAACAAAACGAAACAACACTTACCTATGCCTTGATATGATCTTACCAATGTGAATAAGAAGGCATGCAAGTGAGTGACCAAGTGTTTGAGATTAGCTTTGATTGCACTTGATGATCTTTCTCTCTTCTAGGAATAAATCCTAACACATCTCACTTGAGTGTATGAAATGAAGAGAAGAAAGATGTTCTCCAAGAAGAGGAATGAGATTGAAATCCCTTGGAGAAATTCCCTAGAGCTTAGATGCTATAGCATAAGAATGAAGCTCTAATTAGGGAATGTGGGAGGAGTGGCTAAGAGAAGAGATTAAATGATCTTCTATGAATTCCTAACCCTTTCAAGAAGTCTAAAAGAACTAAGCCAATCCCAATATATAGGAAGCCAAAGGAACCCATAAAACCAGCCAAAACCCAAAGGGAAGAAATCTGCAACGGCTAGATTTTGGCAGTTTACGGCATGAACAGTCGACTGATGATCATTAGACAGTCGACTGATCAACGGCTAGAAAATATCCCAATGGCTATAATCAGAGCCACGACAGTCGACTGTAGAAGACTACACAGGCGACTGTAAAGCAGACAGTCGACTGTATAACCTTCATTAGGCAACTGCAGCAGGGATGGACAAGAAACAGAGAGCTGCACACTTTCTCCAGATAAGCAGACAGGAGACTGATGTCAATAATACAGTCGACTGTCTTATAGTCAGGCGACTGTAATACCTTCATCAGTCGACTGCTGTATAAGATGGAGAAAAGACAGAGAGAGACGACTGAAGGCCATTTCATAGGCGACTGTAAATATACAGGCGACTGTAAAAATAGCAACAGGCGACTGTCTTGCAACATGGGAAAAAACCCAGAAAATGCAAGAAGCGCACAGGCGACTGTAAGAGTACAGGCGACTGTAAATAGAACATCAGTCGACTGATGCGAAAAGCTCAAGATGAGTCAATAGAAAATTTGACTTGAGCTGTGCATCACAGTCGACTATAGAAGGCTCAACAGGCGACTGGAAATCACCCAGTCGACTGTAAAACCTTCAGCAGGCGACTGCAGGAGAGCCAGAGACTCCAAATGAGTCTTTGGGCAAGATGAACCTATTGGGTTGGATTCTATGATAATACTAAGGCTCACTAAGATGGTGAAATGCAAATGCATGAGAGTAAGACCATCTATCAAGGCATTACAATAATCCTAGACTCAAAAAGAGAAATGCAAGTAAATGAAATTACATGGATTACAAATTGCATCTCCTAGAGTCTAAGTCTTCAAGCTCACTATACCTTGATGCTCTCCATCATCTCCAAGCTTTGGCACTCCTTGATGAGCTTCCCTTCATCAAGCTCCAAGCTTTGACAATGTTTTTCTAGATGTCCATCCATCATCATGCTCCAAGCTTTGGCTTCATTAGATGATCTTCATGACTTCATCCAAGCTTGAGCACACCATCACTCTTGGAGGTCTTTAAGATATCCCTTGTAATATCCTCCAAGCCTTATGCTTTGTCTCATCAACATATAATCATTAAGATAAACTGAGACTAAAACATAAGATTGATTAGCACACTAACATAATGTATTGATCATCATCAAAACAACGTTAGTCTTGAAACCAAGAACTAACATTAGCAGCTCTAGAGGATGAGCGGAAGATGAAGAAATTCATTAGAATTGACGAGGAGGCGAGGAGGAGAAGAAAAGAGCCCAGAAGCAGCTTACTCGTCCGAACAGAGAGTTCACTCGGCCGAGTAACAAGCTGCGTTCAGCCGAGTGAAACGGATACGCATAGCAAAATTTCAAAGTTTCCTCGACCGAGCAAGAAAGTCTACTTGGTCGAGTGAGAAAGCTCACTCGCCCGAGTAGAACAGGGATTTTCTTCTGAGAAGCGGCCAAGTTACTGGAAATTTTGAGAAGCCTACTCGACTGAGCATGATTGCTTACTCAGCAGAGTAAAGAAGCCTACTCGCCCGAGTCAGTCAGAGAGACAGGCCCCCGAAACCCCAGATTCTCTGTTTTATTATTGGGTCTGTCACTCGGCCGAGTGAAGCAATCCGACTGCTACACAGATTACGATTTCTGGGCTGCGCAAGGGCAGTTCTGTCAGGATATTTTTGGACGATTTTGGCTTGTATTTAAACCTAGTTTTATCCCTAGTTTTAGGGGAGACTTCTATTATTTTTTGACGGCTATTCTTTTGTGAAATCTCAGTTAGAGATCATAGGCGACAATTTTGGTTTGTTCTTTCTTGCTAAAAATCTTATCTTTATGAATTGTCTCTTCTCTGTAATGAATTGTGCTATGATTTATTACTTTATTTCTGAGGTTTCCATGATGATTTGTGAGTAGTTTATTCGTTCTAGGGCATGGGGATGAACCCTATGGACCCGATCTTTTGAATTGTGATGAATGAATAGAATTGTTGCTAGGATTGAAGAAAGGTTAGGTTTTGATTGATTTATTGCGAGTAGCTAGGAATTTTCTTCGATTGGGATTTGCAAGAGATTGGATCTCAATTGATGGGAAGGCCTAGTTATTCGACTTAGGTTTATAATCGAAATTATCTAGATTTGGTTTGCAAGAGATTGGATCAAAGCTAGGATTTTTATAATAAATCTATACTAATATTCGTTTTCAAGAGATTGGACGAATACGAACTATCATAACCTAGGTCATAGCTCGAGTTTGCACGAGAGTGAACTCGAGTTGCGATTGGACGATGATGTCGACCTTCACGCTAGTGGCTTAGGTTAGGGTTTGCACGAGAGTGGGCCCTAATCTAGGTTGCTATAGACCGGCAATAGCGCGAGAGCGTGAGCTTGGTTCTACATTAAGTTGCGACTAGTTCACCTACATTCAAGCCTTGCAACATTGATATTCATGATCCACAAGGATAAGAAACGGTCCGTAGTGGGGATTTCCTATCCCTAGACGTTTTATTATATTGATATTTACGTGCTATTTGAACGATTGTGACATTACCATCAAAGCTATGCTTATTCCATCGATAGCTAGGTGATCAAAGTAAGATATTGTCAATTGTCCTCCCTAAGTTTGATGCACGCTCGCCACTATGCCGTGCGCTTGCGGTAAAACTACAGTCGTTTTCCAGGTGTATATCCGGACGCGATCAAGTTTTTGGCACCGTTGCCGGGGAGGGCAACAGTATTCGATTTTGCTCACCCGGTTATATCTCACCTTCTATCTTTCTCTTATTTCTTTTGATGTTCAAATTGACGTGCTCTCCCAAATTTTCCAACAGAATCTTAAACATGTAACATAGGAGACACGATGATGAGAACAGAATCTATCCCGGGAGATGACGATTCCTTCTCAACTCTTCTGAAAGAACTAGTTGATGAGGTACAAACCACAGGGGCCTTGGCCATCGACATTGAGGACCCCATCGAGCAACTATTTGCTAGCTTTATGATGGATCAAATCTCTCTGGAAGGGACTATCGAGGGCAACGTTAAGGTCGACGTGAGGGATGGCAAGCTATACTTTGAAGACAGTAAAGCAGGTGTCAGAGAGTACTATACTCCTGAGGAGTCCATTTGGCATGCCGAGAATCAGGGAAGTACACTTTATGATCTTCCCTCTGACATTTATGAACGCACTGACATATCTCTTGACCTCAGGTGTGGACCAGAGCAAAATGGTAGTCACATCGACGTCAACGTAGAGCTGTGCAGTGTCCACTTTGATGCACCCTCCTCACCAAGGAGCGAATTTGAGCCGGCATATGAGAGCCCACTCTTAGAGGAGGAACTAAACTCAGAAGTGACGGAAGATGCAAAGCTTTCGCAGGAAGAGGAGGTAGGGGGTACAGCGCCCCCTGAGGTAGAATTGAAACAATTACCTCCGAATTTAAGGTATGCTTTCTTTGGTGATAAATTGACCTACCCGATGATTGTTAATGCCCACCTCAACCATGACCAGCTTGAAAGACTTTTTGATGTCCTTAGGAGTCAAAAGGAAGTCCTTGGCTACACCATTTTTTTGGATATTGGACTCCCCGGATTTGGTTTTGGATGATGAACAAACATAAATATATCGTGAACTAACACTTTGTGAGCGCAGTTATGGAGATCGTCGCCAAATTCATATGAACATCCAAAGCGACATCTCGAGACTTCTCAAAGCACGTGATCGTATGCCTAAAGCTTCGTTGAAGCTTATGGACCATTTTAGAAGTTATGAAGATTCGATTGAAGCTATTGAAGACGGTATCGTCAAGTTTTATTTATAGTCTTTAAGCTTCTTTCGTAGAATGTTAAGCCTTGAGTAGGTCTTACGGTTTAAATCTTCATAACGCTCATATCTTAGCTCTAGGATCTTAGTAGAAGTCCATACAAACTTTTCTGAAGCTTCGCGCTTCGATTCGCGACTTCTTGTGCATGTTAGTTGGTTCAAGAAGAATAACTGACCGGCTAGATGGTGATCTAGTCGGTCGGCAAAGCTTCTTGGACCGACTAGTTTCTGTCAGTTAATTTTAAGCTCTTTACTGTTTACAGTTAGTCGGTCTACGTTGACTCACCGACCGACTAGTTTGTGAACTAGTCGGTCAGTGATGCTTCTGTGACCGACTAGTTGAGCTTTCCCTGTACATGCACATTTGAGCCTGAGCTACTGTTTATCATTAGTCGGTCTGTGTTCATTGATCGACCGACTAGTTGATGAACTAGTCGGTCAACTTTCCTTCTTGGACCGACTAGTTTAGCTTTACTGTACATGCCAATTTTCACCTAACTTACTGTTTATCGTTAGTCAGTCTATGCTCATTTGGCGACCGACTAGTTGATGAACTAGTCGGTCAACATTTGTTCTTGGACCGACTAAATCAATTTGTGCTCAGACTTCAGTTTTATCTCTTAGTCAGTCTCAGTTAAGTAACCGACCGACTAGTTGTGAAACTAGTCGGTCAGCTACTCTTCTTGGACCGACTAGTTCCTTTTGTCTGTGCTTCAACCTTTTGGCTGTTCTTCCATTAGTCGGTCTACGTTAAATGACCGACCGACCAGTTGATGAACTAGTCGGTCGGTGGTTATTCTTTGACCGACTAGTTAAGTTCAGAAAAGAGCCGTTGGAGCATTTAATGACTCGAATTTCTTTCTCTCTCTCCTCTATCCTATAAATACTTGATGGGCTGCATTCATTGCAGTCAAGGCTGATATTATTGCAAGTTTAGAGATCAAGAGAAATCATTCCAAGCTCATTCAAAGCTCTTTCATTCCATTCAATAATCTCTCCTCACTCTTACTTCCAAAGAGAGATTCATTGAGTGTGAAGCCTTCCAAGCCAAGTGCTTGATCCTATGTCACCAACAACCCCATAGCTCTCCATCGCTGATCTACATCTTGGAGCTAGGGTTTGGTGCCTTCTTCTTCCTCAAAATCATCCTTGCCCTAATTCGTAAGTATACTCAAGGCATAGGTATTTTGTGGTAAGTTATTCTATTTCATTTACTTTCATTTTGTGAGTGTTTATCTCTCGGTTGTGAGAGTTGTGTTTGTGATCCCGGGTTGTGGGAGTCACAAATTACTTTGTGTATGATTTGACTTGGTGAAGGTTCTTCACAAGTATTTCATAGTGGAAATCTTGAGTTAGGGTTTCTAACTCAAGTATCCGGAGGGGATCCGGGTGGTTGGGACGTAGGATCACCGGGAACAAGTCGGAGAGACTTGGGTGGATCCGAACCCAGTAATATCGTTGTTTGCGATTGTTTCTTTGTTGTCTAACATTTACTTTTCCGCATTGTTTGGTAGAGTTTGCAAGTAATTAGGAATTAGCCTCTTAATTATTTTAAAGTACTATTCACCCCCCTCTAGTACTTGTGCAGTAGCTTAGCAGGGCATTACATTTGGTATCAGAGCCAAGTCTATAGCTATGTCTGCCAACGACAACAAGACCGTTCGTCCACCTTCCGACTATATCACCTTCAAGAACCGTGAAGGAGCGTCTTCGGTAATGGAAGGACATTCCTCAACGAGGCCTCCATTCTTCAACGGTACCAACTACGGGTACTGGAAATGCCGGATGGAAACCTTCCTCCGGAGTGCTTCACTATGGAGGACCACGATGAAGGAATATGTCGAACCAACCGAAGAAGATTTCGAGAAATGGACTCCCGCGGAGGTCGCCGCGGAGGTAAGCAAGGCCAAGGCAATGAACGCCTTGCAATGTGCTTTGGAGCCCGAGGATTTCAACAAGATATGCACATGTAAGAGTGCATATCAAATATGGAACTCCCTCCTCATATTACATGAAGGGACAAGTAGGGTAAGAGACTCTAAACTCGTTGTAGTTAATAAAGATTACGAGATGTTTCATATGCTACAGGGTGAGAAGATGAAGGAGTATTATGCTCACTTCGTCGACATCATAAACGAGTTAGAGGCTCTCGGCAAATCCTACACCCAAAACGAGAAATGTTCGAAGCTTATAGAAGGACTTCCTTCTAGTTGGGAAAAGCGCACCTTCGCCATCGAGGAAGGTAACGATATGAACAAATATACCGTTGTTCAACTAATGGGTACCTTGATGTCTTATGAGGTACGCAAGGATAGCAAGTTGAAGTTGCAGGAAAAGATGAAGTCTTACCTACAACAAGAAGAGCCAAAGAAGAAAGCTATTGCTTTCAAGGCCGCTCCATCTACTTCCACATCAACCGATGATGAGAACTCGAAAAACGAGTTGGACTTGGAGTCCATGGCTCTCATGGCCAAGAAGTTCAACCGGTTCTTCCGGAAAGGTAACTTCAAAAACAAGTCAAAGTTCAATTCTTCTAACGCCTCTTCTTCTTTGTGCTTTAAATGCAACAAGCCAGGACACATGAAAGCGGAGTGTCCTCTAAACAAGCAAAAAGAGAAGTGGAAGGCGCCGAAGTACGACAAGTCCAAGAAGTACAAGAAAGGGAACAAAAAGGGGCTTGTCGGGACTTTCACCGACTCCGATGATTCCTCAAGCGGAGAGTCGGACGATGAGCAAGTGGAGCAAGCACACATGTGCTTCATGGCAAGAGAGGAGCATGATCAAGGATCTTCCTCTTCCGATGATAGCGACAACGAAGGCGATGAGGTAACCATGGATGACCTTAGGAATGCTAATTCTCAATTGTGGTCTAAGTATACTAAATTAGTAAATAGGTATATCTATATTACAATTGAGAGCTGTTTTTGAACTTTGTCCTATGTGGCAATGTCACATCAAGTTTTGGGGGGAAATTTTTTGGGTTGGGGGAAAATTTGTTGGGAGAATACAAAAGCTTTTCTTTTTTGAAATTGGCACCATCAGCATTTAATACTCTTCATTCAAAAATGACCAAAAAATGAGACCCAAAAAACACACACAAAAAATGAAACCCAAAAAATATGCAACTTAAATTACAAGTATGCAAAAGAGAACTTTATATCGGCTGAGCTTATTTCGGCTGACCCCAAAAAAATTGAAACCCAAAAAAAATACAGGGAATGTGCGTTCAAATAGGCGGGCTGAGTTTTTTGGGCGTCAAGCAGATGTCTAACCAACCTATCCGCGCCGAAGGCGCCCGCGCCGAAGGCGCCCGCGCCGAAGGCGCCCGCGCCGAAGGCGCCCGCGCCGAAGGCGCCCGCGCCGAAGGCGCCCGCGCCGAAGGCGCCCGCGCCGAAGGCGCCCGCGCCGAAGGCGCCCGCGCCGAAGGCGCCCGCGCCGAAGGCGCCCGCGCCGAAGGCGCCCGCGCCGAAGGCGCCCGCGCCGAAGGCGCCCGCTAAATTTTTATACGCTAATTTGTTGTTCTGCGCCGAAGGAGCACCGAATTTATTGTTTCTTGCCGAAGGCGGTCGTGCCTCTAAATTTTTTTACGCTAATTTGTTGTTCTTTTAAATTTTGGCTATAGAAATATTTTTTGGGGGACAAAGTTTTCGCGGAAAAAAATCTTATATGCACCGTGCCCACGGGCACGGGTTATGACTAGTACTAAAGTAAAAGATGACTTAGCTAGCATTCAAACCTCGCCTAAAACTATCATCACCAACAACAACACCGTTGTTGAAGGGTTGAAGAATGAGATTGTTAATCTCAAGACTCAACTTGAACATGTTAGCATTGAAGATCCGGAGGAACACAAGATAGCGGATTTGACTTCTCAAAACTCGACTTTGAGTATTGAGAATGAGAATCTTAAATCTCGTGTTTATGTGCTCACATCGCAAGTATCCACTTTGGATGCTTCTATGCGTTCTCTCACCGAGAAATATGAGAACACATTAGGCCGAATTAATAAATTCAATAAGGGTAAGGACCATTTGGATAAAATCCTAAGTGACTTACTTCCGGCCAATCACCACATTGGCTTGGGGTTTACGATGGGAAGTTCATCCAAATCGGCCACTACTTTTGTTAGGCCAACTTCCGGTGACTCAACGAGTGGTAGCAAACACTCTATTGGTAGTTCATCTACCAATGGTGCTTCCACCTCGTCCACACCCTCTTTCGGAAAGAAACCCACTTTGGGTGGACCTCCAAAGAAGGGGCATGCTTATATGTACACCAATACTATGCCACGTAGGAACACACGTCCTACTCCACCGGCTCACACATATGATGATTTCTATGCTACACGTTCACAGGCACGTGCACAGCATGTGAGACACCCTCACGCACGTGTTCCTCCACATGCATATGTTCACCCACATCATCATATGAATAACTATCCACATGCACCATTCCATCATGGTCCTTATGCCTATCCACGACATGCTTCACGTAGAAACCAACAATGCATGCATGCACCCAATAGGATGAGGGCACCCAAAATATTCACAATTTGGAGCCCAAAGGACACAAGCATTGATGAAAAACAAGTTTACATGAATGCTTATTTTTCGGATGTTGTGCATAGTAGAAATTATGTGGGGAAGTCTAAGTCCAATTGGACTTGGCTTCCAAAGGTCTAATCTTTTGGACCCAATGACCTTGGGTACCATGATATAAAATTTTCTATCTTTAGGTACTCAAGGAAAAGAAAAAGAAAAGGAGCAACAAATTTAAATTTAGCTCCAAGGGGAATTGGATACTCGATAGCGGGTGTTCAAAACACATGACGGGTGACGCTCAATTGCTCTCTGGAGTGGTTCCCATTGCAAATGGAAACCGCGTCGTATTTGGAGGCAACGAGAGCGGAACCATCATAGGTGTTGGTAAAGTGGGTAATCCTTCTAAACCCAATATATGTGATGTTTACCTTGTTAAAGGATTATACCACAATCTCATTTCAATAAGTCAACTTTGTGACAAAGGTTACAAAGTTAACTTTGCGAAAGGAATGTGCCATATTTTAAGAAAAGATAATAATGAATTATTATTTTCCGGCACACGCCATAAGGATATATATATCCTAGATCTTCCAAGATCACATGAACAATGTCTTATTGCCAACACAAGTGAACAACACTTATGGCATCGACGTTTTGGTCATGTGAACTTTGGAACACTTTTTAAGCTTTCCAAGTTAAATTCTATTAGAGGCTTCCCTAAGCTTGTCTTTCAAAAGAAAAGCTTTTGTGACTCGTGTCAACGAGGCAAGCTTCCAAAATCTTCATTTAAACCTAAGAAAAGCATTTCTTCTAAGCGGCCTCAAGAGCTATTACATCTAGATTTATTTGTGTTGAATATTGGACTCCCCGGATTTGGTTTTGGATGATGAGCAAACATAAATAATTCATGAACTAACAATTTGTGAGCGCAGTATTGGAGATCGTCGCCAATTTCACGTGAACATTCAAAGCGACATCTCAACACTTTCCAAAGCTCATATTCATGCCTAAAGCTTCGTTGAAGCTCTTGCGACGCTTTGGAAAATATGAAGATTCAATCGAAGCTATCGAAGACCGTTTATTAAGGTTTTATTTATAGTCTTTTAGCTTCGATATATAGAATGTTAAGCCTTGAGTATATCTTACGTCTATATCTTCATTACGCTCATTTCATAGCTCTAGGATCCTTGCACAAGTTCATTCTAACTTCCTCGAAGCGTCGCGCTTCGATTCGGACTTTGTTGTGCATGTTAGTTGGTACAAGAACAAGTACTGACCGACTAGATGGTGATCTAGTCGGTCGGCAACTGTTCTTGGACCGACTAGTTTGATTCCTTAAATTCTTGGACTTTACTGTTTACAGTTAGTCGGTCTACGTTGACTCACCGACCGACTAGTTTGTGAACTAGTCGGTCAGTGATGCTTCTTTGACCGACTAGTTGAGAATTACTGTTCACTCTAAAATTCTCCTAAGCTAATGTTTACCGTTAGTCGGTCTAAGAACGTTTGATGACCGACTAGTTGACAATCTAGTCGGTCAACTTTTGTTCTTGGACCGACTAAGTCAACTTGCCTTCAGACTATGTTGTTTTGCCTCTTAGTCGGTCTACGTTCATTGGATGACCGACTAGTTGTGAAACTAGTCGGTCAGACAGTGTTCTTGGACCGACTAGTTTTCTAGGTCTGAAATTCTATCTCTTCTCAGATCTGCTCTTAGTCGGTCCATGCTTTGTGACTGACCGACTAGTTGATGAACTAGACGGTCAGTGAGTGTTCTTTGACCGACTAATTCTCACAGATTTCTTTCCGTTGGAGATTGACCTAACTTGTTTTTATGGGACCCTATAAATACGAACCTATGTCATTTCTATCTTCAATAGAGCTGCCATTAAGAGATTCATTGAGTTCTAAAGAGATAGCTATTCTCCCTCAAATCTAAAGCTCTCTTCCTCACAAGAAACCCATTCTCTCTCATTTCTAGATCTAGAGAGAAGCTTGTTCTTGGTGAGCTCTTCAAGCTATTGCTTGATTCAAGTTTCCAAATCTTCCCTAGGCACCCATTGCTGCTTATTTCCTTGGTGCTAGGGTTTGGTAACTTCATCTTCCTCAAATCCTTCATTCCACCTATTGGGTAAGAAAAACTCAAGGTATAGGATTTTGTGGTAAGAGTATTTATTTCATATTAAACTCTTTAATATTGCTTTGTGATTCTCTCGGTTGTGAGAGAAGGTTGTGATCCCGGGTTGTGGGATTCACGTTTGCTATTGCATGTATGATTTGATCTTGTGAAGGTTTTTCACAAGATATTCATAGTGGAAATCTTGAGTTAGGGTTTCTAACTCAAGTATCCGGAAGGGATCCGGGTGGTTGGGACGTAGGATCACCGGGAACAAGTCGGGGAGACTTGGGCGGATCCGAACCCATTAACATCGTTTGTTAGCATTGTTAATTTCTTTGTTGTCATTCAATTTAAGCTTCCGCAAATTGATTTGGTAGTTGTGTGCAATTTAATTTGGAATTATACGCCTTATTATTTTAAAGTACTATTCACCCCCCCCCCCCTTAGTACTTGTGCAGTAGCTGGTAGGGCATTACATTTGGTATCGGAGCCAGATACTCAGCTATGTCTGCCAACGACAACAAGACCGTGCCTCCACCTTCCAACTACGACACCTTCAGGAACCGTGAAGGAGCGTCATCGGTGATGGAAGGACATTCCTCTACAAGGCCTCCATTCTTCAACGGTACCAACTACGGGTACTGGAAATGTCGGATGGAAACCTTCCTCCGAAGTGCATCTTTATGGAGGACTACAATGAAGGAGTACATCGAGCCCGAAGAAGAAGATTTTGAGAAATGGACTACCGCGGAGGTCGCCGCGGAGGTAAGCAATGCCAAGGCAATGAACGCCTTGCAATGCGCATTGGAGCCCGAGGACTTCAATAAGATATGCACATGTAAGAGTGCATATCAAATTTGGAACTCTCTCCTCATACTACATGAAGGGACGAGTCGGGTAAGAGACTCTAAACTCGTTGTCGTAACCAAAGATTACGAAATGTTTCATATGCAACAGGGCGAGAAGATGAAAGAATATTACGCTCGCTTCGTTGACATAATAAACGAGTTAGAGGCCCTCGGCAAGATCTACACTCAAAAGGAGAAGTGCTTAAAGCTTATTGAAGGACTTCCCTCTTCTTGGGAAAAACGTACCTTCGCCATCGAGGAAGGTAATGACATGAACAAATATACCGTAGTTCAACTAATGGGTACTTTGATGTCGTACGAGGTACGCAAAGATAGCAAGGTGAAGCTACAAGAAAAGATGAAGTCATATTTGAACCTAGATGCGCCTAAGAAAAAGGCGATTGCATTCAAGGCGGCTTCATCCACATCTTCTGATGATGAAGACTCGGAAAACGAGTTGGACTTGGAGTCCATGGCACTCATGGCCAAGAAGTTCAACCGTTTCTTCCGGAAAGGTAACTTCAAGACCAAAGGTAAATTTGGTTCTTCTAACGCCTCTTCCTCTCCTTTGTGTTTCAAGTGCAATAAGCCAGGACACATAAAAGCGGAGTGTCCTCTCAACAAACAAAAGGAGAAGTGGAAGGCGCCAAAATTCGATAAGTCCAAGAAATACAAAAAGGGGTACAAGAAAGGACTTGTCGGAGCAACATTCACCGACTCCGAGGATTCCTCAAGCGGAGAGTCGGATGATGAGAAAGTGGAGCAAGCACATATGTGCTTCATGGCAAGAGAGGAGAACGATCAAGGATCCTCCTCTTCCGATGATAGTAATGACGAAAGAGATGAGGTAACGATGGATGATCTTAGAAATGCTAACTCTCAACTTTGGTCAAAATACACTAAGTTAGTAAATAGATATACTAAGGTAAAAGATGACCTAGCTAGCATTCAAACATCGCCTAAGAATATCATCACCAACAACGACACCGTTGTTGAAGAGTTAAGAAATGAGATTGCGAATCTCAAATCTAAACTCGAACATGTTAGCATTGAGGATGCGGAAGAACATGAGATAGCGGATTTAACTTCTCAAAACTCGACTTTGAGTATTGAGAACTAGAATCTTAAATCTCGTGTTTATGTGCTCACATCGCAAATATCCGCTTTGGATACTTCTTTGCGTTCTCTCAAAGAGAATTATGAGAACACATTAGGCCGAATCAATAGATTCAATAAAGGTAAGGATCATTTGGATAAAATCCTAAGTGACTTACTTCCGGCCAATCACCACATTGGCTTGGGGTATATGATGGGAAATTCATCCAAGTCGGTCACTACTTTTGTTAGGCCAACTTCCGAAGCCTCAACGAGTGGGAGCAAACACTCTATTGGTAGTTCATCTACCAATGGTGCTTCCACCTCGTCCACACCCTCTTTCGGAAAGAAACCCACTTTGGGTGGACCTCCAAAGAAGGGCCATGCTTATATGTACACAAATACCATGCCACGTAGGAACACACGTCCTACTCCACCATCTCACACATATGATGATTTTTATGCAACACATTCTCGGGCACATGCACACCAAGTGAGACACCCTCACGCACGTGTTCCCACACATGCATATGTACACCCACCTCATCATATGAATAATTCTCGTCGTGCACCATTCCATCATGTCCCGTATGCCTATCCACAACATGCATCACGTAGAAATCAACGTAGCATGCATGCACCCAATAGGATGATGGCTCCCAAAATATTCACAATTTGGAGCCCAAAGGACACAAGCATGGACAAAAAACAAATGTACATGAATGCTTATTTTTCGGATGTTGTGCATAGTAAGAATTATGTGGGGAAGTCTAAGTCCACTTGGACTTGGCTTCCAAAGGTCTAATCCCTTGGACCCAATGACCTTGGGTACCATGATATGAAAGTGTCTATCTTTAGGTACTCAAGGAAAAGAAAAAGAAAAGGAGCATCAAATTTAAATTTAGCTCCAAAGGGAATTGGATACTCGATAGCGGGTGCTCCAAACACATGACGGGTGACGCTCGTTTGCTCTCCGGAGTGGTTCCCATTGCGAATGGAAACCGCGTCGTATTTGGAGGCAACGAGAGCGGAACCATCATAGGTGTTGGTAAAGTCGGTAACCCTTCTAAACCCCTAATTAGTGATGTTTATCTTGTTAGTGGTTTAAATCATAATCTTATTTCAATAAGTCAACTTTGTGACAAAGGTTACAAAGTTAGCTTTGCGAAAGGATTGTGTCATATTTTAAGAAAGGATAATGAAAAATTATTATTTTCCGGAACTCGTCGTAAAGACATTTATATTTTGGATCTTCCTAAGTCATATGAACAATGTCTCGTTGCCAACACAAGTGAACAACACTTATGGCATCGACGCTTTGGACATGTGAACTTTGGAACACTATATAAGCTTTCAAAATTGAATTCTATTAAAGGTTTTCCGAAGCTTGTTTTTGAAAAGAAAAGTTTTTGTGATTGTTGTCAACGCGGCAAGCTTCCTAAATCTTCATTTAAACCTAAGAAAAGCATCTCTACTAAACGGCCACTAGAGCTATTACATCTAGATTTATTTGGGCCAACTAGAGTAGCTTCCTTAGGAAATGCAAGGTATGGACTTGTCATCGTAGATGACTATTCAAGATTTACTTGGGTATTTTCATTGTGAAATAAAAATGAAGCTTTTGAAAACTTCACAATTTTTGTTAAGAAAGTACAAAATCTCTTAGGAACCACCATTGTCACTATTCGTAGTGATCATGGAGGTGAATTTGAGAATGAGTCTTTTGAGACATTTTGTGATGAAGTTGGTATTACTCACACCTTCTCTTTCCCTCGTGCACCTCCTCAAAATGGTGTAGTTGAGAGAAAGAATAGGACGCTAGTGGAGTGTGCTCGCACTATGCTTGATGATAGCCAACTTGGCCATCAATTTTGGGCGGAAGCGGTACACACCGCTTGCTATGTGTTTAATAGAATACTTTTGAGGCCCGGCACTAAACAAACTTTTTATGAATTGTTGTTTGGTAGGTTGCCTCAAGTTAAACATTTTTCGTGTTTTTGGTTCGAAATGTTTTATTAAGAACACATATGGTAGTTTGGACAAATTCGATCCGAGATCCGATGAGGGGATTTTTGTTGGATATTCTACGCGTAGCAAAGCCTACCGGATATTCAACAAACGAACCTCAACGATCGAGGAATCGCTTCATGTCTCATTTAATGAAGGATTTGTTCCAACTAGAATTTCAAATGATAATGATTCTATGGATGTTTTATGTGATTCGTTTGATAATTCTAAGTCTAATGATTCTATTGATTCTATTGAGACTAACCCAACTAATGAAGTTGTTGAGAATGTTCCAAGTGATCAAGGTATTCCCAAACGGCTTCATTCGGTTCGTGACCATCCCCATGAGCAAGTCATTGGCAATATCTATGATAGTGTCAAGACGAGATCGCAAGTTCACCACTTCGCAAATTGTGCCTTTGCCTCATCGATAGAGCCAAAGAATATTAATGAAGCATGCGAAGATAGCGCTTGGTTCTTAGCCATGGAGGAGGAGCTCATTCAATTCGAGAGGAATGAAGTTTGGGAGCTTGTTCCATTGCCATCGAAGAACCACACCGTCATAGGGACAAAGTGGATCTTCAAGAACAAAACCGACGAAAACCAAGTCGTCGTCCGGAACAAAGCTCGGTTAGTAGCTCAAGGCTATCGTCAAGAGGAAGGTATCGATTTCGAAGAATCTTTCGCTCCGGTAGCTAGATTAGAATACATTAGATTACTTTTGTCTTTTGCATGCCATAAGAATTTTAAATTATTTCAAATGGATGTTAAAAGTGCATTTTTAAACGGAGATGTAGTTGAGGAAGTTTTCGTTTCTCAACCTCCGGGCTTCGTAAATGAAAAATTTCCAAATCACGTTTTTAAACTAAAGAAAGCTCTTTATGGTTTGAGACAAGCTCCTCGAGCTTGGTATGATCGCCTAAAGAATTTTCTTTTGGATTTGAATTTTAAAATGGGCGAAGCCGATTCAACACTTTTTATTAAGCATGCGAATAATGATATTTTATTAGTTCAAATTTACGTTGATGATATCATTTTCGGTGCTACTAACTTCGCTCTTTGCGAAGAGTTTTCTAATGTGATGAAGGAACAATTTGAGATGAGCCACATGGGCGAACTCAAATATTTCTTAGGTCTCCAAATTCGCCAAATGAACGATGCAATCTTCATCCACCAAACGAAGTACACGGTGGAGTTGCTAAAGCGATTTGGAATGGAGAATGCCTCCGGGAAAAAGACTCCAATGAGCACGACTACGCATCTTGACAAGGATACGGGCGGTAAGGATGTAGACATTCGTCTATATCGAGGTATGATAGGTAGTTTGCTTTATCTTACCGCAAGTAGGCCCGATATTATGTTTGCCGTATGTATATGTGCTCGTTATCAGTCTCAACCTAAGGAGTCTCACTTAGTAGCGGTAAAGCGTATTTTTCGCTATCTAAGTTACACATTAGATTTTGGATTACTTTATCCGAGATCTAGCACATATGAGTTAGTCTCATATAGTGACGCTGATTATGCGGGATGCAAATCCGACAGGAAAAGTACTAGTGGCACTTGCCATTTTCTAGGAAATTCTCTTGTCTCTTGGTTTTACAAGAAGCAAAATTCGGTATCACTTTCAACCACCGAGGCGGAATATATTGCCGCCGGTGCCGCTTGTGCCCAGGTTCTTTGGATGAGACACACATTGAAGGATTTTGGTATTCATTGTGATACTAGCCCTATCATGGTGGATAACCAAAGTGCTATTTGTCTTTCAAAGAATCCGGTGCACCATTCCCGATCGAAACACATAGATGTCCGACACCATTTCTTAGATGATCATGTTGCTAAAAAGGACATCATTTTAGTGTACGTTGAAACCCAAAAGCAAATCGCCGATATTTTCACGAAACCCCTAAAGGAGGACTCCTTTGTGCGGTTGCGTCGAGAATTGGGGATTATGGGTGAATCCGAGATATAGGATTCATATTTCAATTCAATCATCTTGCATGCTAATATATTTCGCGATATTTCATTCATGCTAGATTAATTGAATTTTTGGGAATTTGATGTGATTTATTCGAATTTATTGCTCGAATTCGTATTTCAATGTCGTATTTAAGATTTCGACGTTTTATGGGGTAATTTAGGTGACTAATGAGTGAGTTAGGATGTTTCATCCAAGTGGTTTGTGAAGAGAAATCAAATTTCAGTTTTTGGACTCTTCTAGTCGGTTTCAGTTCACTTGTCAACCGACTAGATGCTCATCTAGTCGGTCAGCACATGAACTCAGACCGACTAGATCAAGCAAATATCCATCTCCTATCTTTTTCTTTCGTTAGTCGGTCATAGTACACTTTCCGACCGACTAGATTGAAAACTAGTCGGTCAGTAAGTATACTGCGACCGACTAAATCCAGCCCTAAAAATCACTCTGAGCTACTGTTTCGACTTAGTCGGTTCAAGCTCATTGACCGACCGACTAGATCGTAATCTAGTCGGTCAGTACTTGAACTGTGACCGACTAAGTGGGTTAGGGCAGTTGAGTCTTTTCGTCTTCCAACCGACTTATACTCATTTTTATCCGACTAATTTCATTTTTAGTCGGTTATCCTCTCAGCTCTAACTCGAAAACCCCAAACCCCCTCTCGAAACCCTTCGTCTTCCGGCCGTTTCTCCGTCGATCGCCGCCGTCCGCCGCCGTCGACTCCACCCCCTAGGTATCTCCCTCCCTCTCCTAGGTCGATTTCCTATTCTAGGGTTGTCTCTCCTTGTTTTCAAGCTCTAGATCCTAGGTTTTCAATTTCTAACCTAGGGTTTGTGATTTTCGAATTTTCTTGATCTCTAGGGTTGTTAGCTTGTGATATCTAGGTTGTTAGTGACCTAGTCTTCTATTGCTTGTGCTCGTAGTGCTATGGCTAAGACTCGTATTCCGATCGCCTCTTCCGGGGCTTCTCCTATGACCGTAGGGCCTTCCGACCCTAGGAATCCCCCGAAGCCTAAGCGTCGTGCCAAGTCTACCCAAGGCTCTCCATCTTCGCCTCCTCCTAAGAAGCCTAGGACTGCCATAGTTAAACCCCGTAAATCCAAGACCAAAAAGCCTATTCTTCACACTCCGGCAACTCCTCCCGATTCCGATACTGATTTTATTCCAGAGGATGAGCCTACTAGGGAACCTACCCCACCTCCGAAGACCCGTAAGGCCAAGGGTAAAGCTCTTATGCCAGTTGGCGGTGTAGACATATCGTTGTGCCGCGATAACCCTCAGTGTCTCGCCACGTACAACCGTATAGAACACTGTCCACTGTTGTTGGAGCATTACGTTCAGTTCTCTGATTTTCTCGGCCTTGCTGATCTTCTGTCTTATAGTGGCCTTCTAGACTATCTCCGATACGACCCCAAGGCCAATCCCAAACCGTACCCTCGCCTCGTGAAATTGTTCTATGCCAACCGTATTCGAGGCCAGTACGACGCCAGTCACTCCATTGAGACGACTGTCTTGGGAACTCCTATAGTTCTCACGGTAGAAATCTTGGGGGAGATCCTTGGTTGTGCGTCGTGTGGTCTCCTCCCTTCGGACATTTCAGTAGACGACATTTCTTCCTTGGATCAGTCTATTCTTTCTGAGATTTTCCAGGTTATCCCATCTGCATTCATTGGTGTTCCATCGAAATCCTTTAAGCCGAATGCGTGGGTTCTTAACCTGATTTTGAAGTCGTGTCTCCTCCCTAAGTATGGATCCTCTTCACTCCCCTCTCAGCCGTTTTTGAAGCTCATATACGCTCTTTTCTTGGGGTGCGAGATAAATTGGGCTCGCATGATACTCGATAAGATGGATTCTTTCGAGTGTATACGCAAGACCAATAAGTCTGTGCACATTCCATACCCCTGCTTGTTGACCCTCGTATTCCGTCATTTTCGAGTTCCTCTCCCTCCTGACGATGAGCGTCCTTTGGGTACGCCTCTGAACGCGACGGCCGTGAAGAAATCTCTAGCGGCTCTTCGTCACGTGCAGAGGTCTACCGCATCTGCTTCTCAGTCTACTCCGTCAGCTGCTGCAGCCTCGTCTCGTCCTGCTACTTTGGACGATGTCGTACGCCTACTTCGTCAGCACGACTCCCGTTTGGCTCGTACTGAGGAGGTAGTCTGCCGTATGGCTCGTATGATGGGGATTGATCTTCCTCCTTCGGTGTCTGAGGCCGAGGAGATGGACGATGAGGAGCTTGACGAGCTTGCTACTTCTTTTGCCCGTGGCGATGAGGCCACTGCTGCTGCTGTTGCTGGTGCTACCACTTCTGCTCCTGGAGTTGGCGCCACTTCCGGTGTTCCAGATCCATCTGCTGCAGCTCTTCAGTCTTCTGAGCCTGCTGTAGACCCTGTTGCTGAGCCTGCTGATATTCCTGCTGACACATCTGCTGTCGAGACCCATGCTGCTGTAGAGCCTGTTCCTGAGATCTCGACTCCTGCCCCGACGATTCCATCTGTTGAGACACCTCTACTCCCTGCAGATCCTGAGTCCACTCCGTCGACTGGACCCACGGACGCTGCAGATCCAGCCTCCTCCTCGTGATCGTTGTTCCGAGGACTCTCCATATACGCTTTGGATGATATATCTTAGCGAGAGTATTTTGGGTTAGGATAGAGTATGAGGGTTGTGATGTTTTGATGTATTTTGGTTGGTGTCGTTGTTGTAGTATTTATTTTGATGAGGATGATGATGATGATGTATTTCTTCTTGATGGGTATGTTGTATTTTGATGTATTGATATCTTCTTGGATGTACTCTTGATGTTATCATTTATATATATACATCATCGTTGTCTTTATCTTACTTCGTCGTGCACATTTTAATATTCGTTGAATGTATATGAAATGTGAATTCGTCGCTCGTAGCATGCAAACTTGGTTAAATAGATTATATTTCTATATTCATATAGAATTGTTTTCCATGCACAAAATTAACCAAGAAATATTGAATATTGGAGAGTATGTTTCATTATTCAATAAATGAAAAAAATACCAAATATTATTTTTGATGATTTTGATTATCGTTGATTTTTATTGATAATGGAAAATTTGGCACACCTTGTTTTGATTTCCACATTTTTCCCTTGGTGTCAAGTTGGTCCGTTGTCTTTGTCTATGACTCCCGATGTTGGATTTTACATTTCCTAATTGTTGTCGTTGTATGCCCCCCATTTTTGGGATAATGCCAAAGGGAGAGAGATAATGATAATAAAATAGCGCAAATGAAAATTTAACTCAATTTCCAAGAATCTAGTTTGATATGTTAGATTCAGGGGGAGTTAAGATACATATAAGGATTTTCAAAATCCGATATTTCAAAAATCAATTCATTTTATTTATCTTACTCGTCTGCTTGATGCAATTTATTTATATTCATTTTGGAATTAACGTGTCATCAATGCAGGGGGAGTAAGTATTTTACATTTGAATTATTATCTTTGATTATTATTTATGTTGGTTTGTCATCACCAAAAAGGGGGAGAATGTTGAATATTGGACTCCCCGGATTTGGTTTTGGATGATGAGCAAACATAAATAATTCATGAACTAACAATTTGTGAGCGCAGTATTGGAGATCGTCGCCAATTTCACGTGAACATTCAAAGCGACATCTCAACACTTTCCAAAGCTCATATTCATGCCTAAAGCTTCGTTGAAGCTCTTGCAACGCTTTGGAAAATATGAAGATTCAATCGAAGCTATCGAAGACCGTTTATTAAGGTTTTATTTATAGTCTTTTAGCTTCGATATATAGAATGTTAAGCCTTAAGTATATCTTACGTCTATATCTTCATTACGCTCATTTCGTAGCTCTAGGATCCTTGCACAAGTTTATTCTAACTTTCTCGAAGCGTCGCGCTTCGATTCGGACTTTGTTGTGCATGTTAGTTGGTACAAGAACAAGTACTGACCGACTAGATGGTGATCTAGTCGGTCGGCAACTGTTCTTGGACCGACTAGTTTGATTCCTTAAATTCTTGGACTTTACTGTTTACAGTTAGTCGGTCTACGTTGACTCACCGACCGACTAGTTTGTGAACTAGTCGGTCAGTGATGCTTCTTTGACCGACTAGTTGAGACTTACTATTCACTCTAAAATTCTCCTAAGCTAATGTTTACCGTTAGTCGGTCTAAGAACGTTTGATGACCGACTAGTTGACAATCTAGTCGGTCAACTTTTGTTCTTGGACCGACTAAGTCAACTTGCCTTCAGACTATGTTGTTTTGCCTCTTAGTCGGTCTACGTTCATTGGATGACCGACTAGTTGTGAAACTAGTCGGTCAGACAGTGTTCTTGGACCGACTAGTTTTCTAGGTCTGAAATTCTATCTCTTCTCAGATCTGCTCTTAGTCGGTCCATGCTTTGTGACTGACCGACTAGTTGATGAACTAGTCGGTCAGTGAGTGTTCTTTGACCGACTAATTCTCACAGATTTCTTTCCGTTGGAGATTGACCTAACTTTTTTTTATGGGACCCTATAAATACGAACCTAGGTCATTTCTATCTTCAATAGAGCTGCCATTAAGAGATTCATTGAGTTCTAAAGAGATAGCTATTCTCCCTCAAATCTAAAGCTCTCTTCCTCACAAGAAACCCATTCTCTCTCATTTCTAGATCTAGAGAGAAGCTTGTTCTTGGTGAGCTCTTCAAGCTATTGCTTGATTCAAGTTTCCAAATCTTCCCTAGGCACCCATTGCTGCTCATTTCCTTGGTGCTAGGGTTTGGTAACTTCATCTTCCTCAAATCCTTCATTCCACCTATTGGGTAAGAAAAACTCAAGGTATAGGATTTTGTGGTAAGAGTATTTATTTCATATTAAACTCTTTAATATTGCTTTGTGATTCTCTCGGTTGTGAGAGAAGGTTGTGATCCTGGGTTGTGGGATTCACGTTTGCTATTGCATGTATGATTTGATCTTGTGAAGGTTTTTCACAAGATATTCATAGTGGAAATCTTGAGTTAGGGTTTCTAACTCAAGTATCCGGAAGGGATCCGGGTGGTTGGGACGTAGGATCACCGGGAACAAGTCGGGGAGACTTGGGTGGATCCGAACCCATTAACATCGTTTGTTAGCATTGTTAATTTCTTTGTTGTCATTCAATTTAAGCTTCTGCAAATTGATTTGGTAGTTGTGTGCAATTTAATTTGGAATTATACGCCTTATTATTTTAAAGTACTATTCACCCCCCCCCCCCCCCCCCCCTCTAGTACTTGTGCAGTAGCTGGTAGGGCATTACAATTTGGGCCAACTAGAGTTGCTTCATTAGGTAATGCTAGATATTGACTTGTCATCGTTGATGACTTTTCTAGGTTTACTTGGGTATTTTCATTATGTAATAAAAATGAAGCTTTTGAAAACTTCACAATTTTTGTTAAGAAAGTACAAAATCTCTTAGGAACCACCATTGTCACTATTTGTGGTGATCATGGAGGTGAATTTGAGAATGAGTCTTTTGAGACATTTTGTGATGAAGTTGGTATTACACACACCTTTTCATTCCCTCGCGCACCTCCTCAAAATGGTGTTGTTGAGAGAAAGAATAGGACGCTAGTGGAATGTGCTCGCACTATGCTTGATGATAGCCAACTTGGCCATCAATTTTGGGCGAAAGCGGTACATACTGCTTGATATGTGTTTAATAGAATACTTTTGAGGCCCGGCACTAAACAAACTTGTTCTGAATTGTTGTTTGGTAGGTTTCCTCAAGTTAAACATTTTCGTGTTTTTGGTTCGAAATGTTTTATTAAGAACACGTATGGTAGTTTGGACAAATTCGATCCAAGATCCGATGAGGGGATTTTTGTTGGATATTCTTCGCGTAGCAAAGCCTACCTGATATTCAACAAACGAACCTCAACGATCGAGGAATCGCTTCATGTGTCATTTAATGAAGGATTTGTTCCAACTAGAATTACTAATGATGATGACTCTATGGATGTCTTATGTGATTCAATTGGTAATTCTAACTCTAATGATTCTATTGATTCTATTGAGACTAACCCGTCTAATGAAGTTGTTGAGAATGTTCCTAGTGATCAAGGTATTCCCAAACGGCTTCATACCGTTCGTGACCATCCTCATGAGCAAGTCATTGGCAATATCCATGATAGTGTCAAGACGAGATCGCAAGTGAACTACTTCGCTCATTGTGCATTTGCCTCCTCGATAGAGCCAAAGAATGTTAATGAAGCGTGTGAAGATAGTGCTTGGATCTTAGCCATGGAGGAGGAACTCATTCAATTCGAGAGGAATGAGGTTTGGGAGCTTGTTCCATTGCCATCGAAGAACCACACCGTCATAGGGACAAAGTGGATCTTCAAGAACAAAACCGACGAAAACCAAGTCGTCGTCCGGAACAAAGCTCGGTTAGTTGCTCAAGGCTACCGTCAAGAGGAAGGTATTGATTTCGAAGAATCCTTCGCTCCGGTAGCTAGATTAGAATCAATTAGATTACTATTATCTTTTGCATGACATAAGGATTTTAAATTATTTCAAATGGATGTAAAAAGTGCATTTTTAAACGGAGATGTCGTTGAGGAAGTTTATATTTCTCAACCTCCGGGTTTTATAAATGAAAAATTTCCAAATCATGTTTTTAAACTTAAGAAAGCTCTTTACGGTTTGAGACAAGCTCCTCAAGCTTGGTATGACCGTCTAAAGAATTTTCTTTTGGATTTAGGATTTAAAATGGGAGAAGTTGATTCCACATTATTTATTAAGTATTCGAATAATGATATAATTTTAGTTCAAATATATGTTGATGATATCATTTTCGGTGCTACTAACTTTGCTCTTTGTGAAGAGTTTTCTAATGTGATGAAGGAACAATTTGAGATGAGACACATGGGTGAGCTCAAATATTTCTTAGGTCTCCAAATTCGCCAAATGGACGATGCAATCTTCATCCACCAAACGAAGTATACGGTGGAGTTGCTAAAGCGATTTGGAATGGAGAATGCCTCCGGAAAGAAGACTCCAATGAGCACGACTACGCATCTTGATAAGGATACGGGCGGTAAGGATGTAGACATTCGTCTATATCGAGGTATGATTGGTAGTTTACTTTATCTTACCGCAAGTAGGCCCGATATTATGTTTGCCGTATGCGTATGTGCTCGTTATCAGTCTCAACCTAAGGAGTCTCACTTAGTAGCGGTAAAACGTATTTTCCGTTATTTAAGTTATACACTTGATTTTGGATTACTTTATCCAAAATCTAGCACATATGAGTTAGTCTCATATAGTGATGTCGATTATGCGGGATGCAAATCCGACAGGAAATGTACTAGTGGCACTTGCCATTTTATAGGAAATTCCCTTGTCTCTTGGTTTTCCAAGAAGCAAAATTCCGTATCACTTTCAACCACCGAGGCGGAATACATTGCCGCCGGTGCCGCGTGTGCTCAAGTTCTTTGGATGAGACACACACTTAAAGACTTTGGTATAAACTGTGATACTTACCCAATCATGGTGGACAACCAAAGTGCAATATATCTTTCCAAGCACCCGGTACACCATTCCCGTTCGAAACACATAGATGTCCGACACCATTTCTTAGATGATCATGTTGCTAAAAAGGACATCATATTAGTGTACGTTGAAACCCAGAAGCAAATCGCTGATATTTTCACGAAACCCCTAAAGGAAGACTCCTTTGTGCGGTTACGTCGAGAATTGGGGATTATGGGTGAATCCGAGATATAGGATTCATTTTTTATTCAATATTCTTGCAAGCTATTCTATTCGTTATATTTGCCCATGCTTGAAGTATTGAAATTTTCTGGATTTTTGTTGAATTTTCGGAATTTTCGCTCGATTTGTGCGTAATCATCAAATTTCAGATTTTTGATGTTTAATGGTGTAGTATAATGATTAATGAGAGTATTTTGATGTTTCATCCAAGTGTGATTAGGAGAGAAATCAAATTTCATATTTTTTCAATTTTTGAACTCTCTTAGTCGGTCCAAGTTCATTGGCCGACCGACTAGATTCAGTTCTAGTCGGTCAGCAAATGAGCTTAGACCGACTAAATCTTGTCAGGAAATTTGCCTTCAGTTACTGTTTAGAACTAGTCGGTTCAAGCTCATTGACCGACCGACTAGATCGTGATCTAGTCGATCAGTGCTTGAACTGTGACCGACTAGTTGTGACGGGGACTGAATCGTCTTTTCGACTTCCGATCGATTAAAACCCCATCTATCCGACTTAATTATTTTTTAGTCGGTCTCTCTCTCACTCCAACTCGAAAATTTCCGCCGACCCTTCGACTTCCCTCCTCCCTCTCCGTCGTGTCTGGCCGTTTTCCGACCAAACCCGCCGTCGCCGACCGTCGCCCTCTCCTCCTAGGTGACTCTCCTCCCTCTCCTAGATTCCTAGGGTTAGGGTTAGCTCTCTAGGGTTCAGTTTCTAGATCTTATATTTGCTCATGCTTGAAGTATTGAAATTTTCTGGATTTTTGTTGAATTTTCAGAATTTTCGCTCGATTTGTCCGTAATCGTCAAATTTCAGATTTTCGATGTTTAATGGGGTAGTATAATGATTAATGAGAGTATTTTGATGTTTCATCCAAGTGTGATTAGGAGAGAAATCAAATTTCATAGTTTTTCAATTTTTGAACTCTCTTAGTCGGTCCAAGTTCATTGGCCGACCGACTAGATTCAGTTCTAGTCGGTCAGCAAATGAGCTTAGACTGACTAAATCTTGGCAGGAAATTTGCCTTCAGTTACTGTTTACAACTAGTCGGTTCAAGCTCATTGACCGACCGACTAGATCGTGATCTAGTCGGTCAGTGCTTGAACTGTGACCGACTAGTTGTGACGGGGACTGAATCGTCTTTTTGACTTTCGATCGATTAAAACCCCATCTATCCGACTTAATTCTTTTTTAGTCGGTCTCTCTCTCACTCCAACTCGAAAATTTCCGTCGACCCTTCGACTTCCCTCCTCCCTCTCCGTCGTGTCCGGTTGTTTTCCGACCAAACCCGCCGTCGTCGACCGTCGCCCTCTCCTCCTAGGTGACTCTCCTCCCTCTCCTAGCTTCCTAGGGTTATGGTTAGCTCTCTAGGGTTCAGTTTCTAGATCTTACGGTTAGGGTTTCACTTATTTCGATTTCTAGGGTTTGTGTTTAGGGTGTCTTCGGATTCGCTCTCTTGCGTCATGTCGTGCCGCGCTTATGGCTCGTACACGTATCCTGATCACTCCCTCTGGCCCTTTGCCCATGACCGTCGATTCGCCACCCTCGGACCCCCTCCTCCGAAACGCCGTTCGAAGCCTACCGAACCCTCTTCGTCTTCGCCTCCTCTTAAGCGTAAGAGGACGACGAAAGCGAAGCCCCGTGCTCAACCTAGAACCCAACCCAAGCCTAAGTCCATGCCCAAGGAACTTGCATCTCGCTCTTCTTTCCATACTCCTACGGATTCCGATACCGAGTTCATACCCGAGACTGAGACTCATAGGGAACCCACTACTCCTACCCATCCTGAGTCTAGCTCCCGACCACGTACATCTACCCATAAGCCTAAGGGAAAGGCTCTGATGCCGGTAGGCGGTGTCGATATCTCGTTGTGTCGCGACGACCCTTTGTGTCTCGTGGCTTACAACCGTATCGAACACTGCCCACTGCTTCTGGAGCATTTCGTCCAGTTTAGTGACTTCCTAGGCCTCGCCGATCTTCTTTCGTCCTCCGGTCTTCTCGATTACCTTCGATATGACCCGAAGGCAAACCCTCACCCCTACCCTCGCCTAGTAAAACTTTTCTATGCCAATAGGATCCGGGGTCAGTACGATGCGACCCACTCTATTGAGACTACTGTTTTGGGGACTCCTATAGTCCTCACAGCAGAAATCTTAGGAGAGATTTTGGGTATCTCCTCGTCTGGCCTCCTCCCCTCTGACATTTCTGTTGATGATATCACCTCCCTTGATCAGGTCGTCCTCTCTCAGATTTTCCACCAGATTCCTCCTGCCATGATTGGCATGCCCTCCAAATCCTTCAAGCCTATCGCCTGGGTCCTAAATTTGATTCTGAAGTCGTTCTTGCTTCCCAAGTATGGCTCCTCCTCTCTACCGTCCCAGCCTTTCTTGAAGTTGATCTATGCTATCTTCATGGGGGAGCTCGATTAACTGGGCTCGCATTATACTCGATAAGATGGACTCTTTCGAGTGTATTCGCAAGTCCACGAAGTCGGCTCATATCCCCTTCTCGTGCTTGTTGACTCTGGTATTTCGTCACTTCTGTGTCACATTGCCTCCTGACGATGAGCGTCCACTTGGTCCTCCCCTGAACGCGACGGCCGTCAAGAAGTCTCTTCCGGCGCTCCGTCACGTTCAGAGGACGACACCTTCAGCGTCAGCCTCTGCCTCTGTCTCAGCTGCTCCCTCTTCCACTCTTGCCGAGCTCGTTTGTTCTCTGCGACGTTTGGAGTCTCGTCAGGCTCGTTCTAAGGAGATTCTCTGCCGTATAGCTCGTCACCTTGATATTGAGGTCCCTCTGTCTTTTTCTGATGAGGATGAGTTGGATGAGGAGGACATTGAGGAGCTTGCTCGTGCTTCTACTCGTGCCCCCGAGGGCACTTCTGGTGATGCTGCTGCTGCTTCGTCTACTGGTGCCCCCGAGAGCACACATGTTGCCACCGCTCCTGTGGTGGATGCTCCGACTGGTGCTCCCGAGGCCACTACCGTTGCTGCTCCTGAGATCGTCTCTTCTGCCGTGCCTGAGACTTCTGCCGTCGCTCCCATTGACATTCCAGCTGATCCAGTTACCACCTCCGCTCCTGCAGAGCCTGCAGTTGCTTCTGATCCTCCCGCTGCCTCTTGAGCTTCTTTGAGGCCTCTCCCGATGCACATTGGATGACATATCTAGTTGTGAGAGAGATTGGGTAGGATAGTGAGGGTGGTTATTTTTTTTGGATCATTTTGATGGTGTATCTTGATGCATTTTGATGATGTTGTATGTTTTGTGTCACTCTGATATCTGTGTGATATGATGCTGTATTTTGTGCCCCGATCGTTGGATCGATGTTTTGTATGTTGACGATGTATGATTTTGTTGTATCATGGTTCATATATATTTATATACATCGCAGTTGACATTTCATTCTATTGTGCACAATTTATAATTTGTTTTTTATGTCTCTGATGTTTGATTTCGTCGCTCGACGGTAATAACTTGGTTAAATAGAAATTTCTTCTATGGCAACATATAATTGTTTTCCATGCACTAAATTAACCAAGAATGTTGATATTGGAGAGTATATTCCATAACTCAATCCGTAAAATTGATTTGAGTTTTGATGATTTCGTTTTACGATTTTCGACTATGGTATCATTGACACGCCTTGATTTTATTGGTGTCACTTGAGCCATGGTCGTATTCTACGACTCCCGTGCTTTTTATTTGAAGCCATTGTTGTCGTTGATCTCCTCCCGCTCTTTTTGCTTATGCCAAAGGGGGAGAGATATAATAATAACGATGTGCTAAATGATAATTTAAAGCATTTTTCCAAGAATCTAATTTGATATGTTAGATTCAGGGGGAGTTAAGATATATAAATGGATTTTCAAATCCGATATTTCAATAACCAACATTTGGTATTCGATATTTCAATAATCGATTCTCATTGATATACTTTACTCGTCTGCTTGATGCGTATTATTATTGTTTCATTTGGAATTAACGTGTCATCAATGCAGGGGGAGTAAGTAAATTTCATTTGAATTATTATTGTTGATTATTATTTATGTTGGTTTGTCATCACCAAAAAGGGGGAGAATGTTGGATATTGGACTCCCCGGATTTGGTTTTGGATGATGAACAAACATAAATATATCGTGAACTAACACTTTGTGAGCGCAGTTATGGAGATCATCGCCAAATTCATATGAACATCCAAAGCGACATCTCGAGACTTCTCAAAGCACGTGATCGTATGCCTAAAGCTTCGTTGAAGCTTATGGACCATTTTAGAAGTTATGAAGATTCGATTGAAGCTATTGAAGACGGTATCGTCAAGTTTTATTTATAGTCTTTAAGCTTCTTTTGTAGAATGTTAAGCCTTGAGTAGGTCTTACGGTTTAAATCTTCATAACGCTCATATCTTAGCTCTAAGATCTTAGTAGAAGTCCATACAAACTTTCCCGAAGCTTCGCGCTTCGATTCGTGACTTCTTGTGCATGTTAGTTGGTTCAAGAAGAATAACTGACCGGCTAGATGGTGATCTAGTCGGTCGGCAAAGCTTCTTGGACCGACTAGTTTCTGTCAGTTAATTCTAAGCTCTTTATTGTTTACAGTTAGTCGGTCTACGTTGACTCACCGACCGACTAGTTTGTGAACTAGTCGGTCAGTGATGCTTCTGTGACCGACTAGTTGAGCTTTCCCTGTACATGCACATTTAGGCATGAGCTACTGTTTATCATTAGTCGGTCTGTGTTCATTGATCGACTGACTAGTTGATGAACTAGTCGGTCAACTTTCCTTCTTGGACCGACTAGTTTAGCTTTACTGTACATGCCAATTTTCACCTAACTTATTGTTTATCGTTAGTCGGTCTATGCTCATTTGGCGACCGACTAGTTGATGAACTAGTCGGTCAACATTTGTTCTTGGACCGACTAAATCAATTTGTGCTCAGACTTCAATTTTATCTCTTAGTCGGTCTCAGTTAAGTAACCGACCGACTAGTTGTGAAACTAGTCGGTCAGCTACTCTTCTTGGACCGACTAGTTCCTTTTGTCTGTGCTTCAACCTTTTGGCTGTTCTTCCATTAGTCGGTCTACGTTAAATGACCGACCGACTAGTTGATGAACTAGTCGGTCGGTGGTTATTCTTTGACCGACTAGTTGAGTTCAGAAAAGAGCCGTTGGAGCATTTAATAACTCGAATTTCTTTCTCTCTCTCCTCTATCCTATAAATACTTGATGGGCTGCATTCATTGCAGTCAAGGCTGGTATTATTGCAAGTTTAGAGATCAAGAGAAATCATTCCAAGCTCCTTCAAAGCTCTTTCATTCCATTCAATAATCTCTCCGCACTCTTACTTCCAAAGAGAGATTCATTGAGTGTGAAGCCTTCCAAGCCAAGTGCTTGATCCTAGGTCACCAACAACCCCATAGCTCTCCATCGCTGATCTACATCTTGGAGCTAGGGTTTGGTGCCTTCTTCTTCCTCAAAATCATCCTTGTCCTAATTCGTAAGTATACTCAAGGCATAGGTATTTTGTGGTAAGTTATTCTATTTCATTTACTTTCATTTTGTAAGTGTTTATCTCTCGGTTGTGAGAGTTGTGTTTGTGATCCCGGGTTGTGGGAGTCACAAATTACTTTGTGTATGATTTGACTTGGTGAAGGTTCTTCACAAGTATTTCATAGTGGAAATCTTGAGTTAGGGTTTCTAACTCAAGTATCCGGAGGGGATCCGGGTGGTTGGGATGTAGGATCACCGGGGACAAGTCGGGGAGACTTGGGTGGATCCGAACCCAGTAATATCGTTGTTTGCGATTGTTTCTTTGTTGCATAACATTTACTTTTCCGCATTGTTTGGTAGAGTTTGCAAGTAATTAGGAATTAGCCTCTTAATTATTTTAAAGTACTATTCACCCCCCCCCCCCTCTAGTACTTGTGCAGTAGCTTAGCAGGGCATTACACATTTCTGATCTAAAAGGAATAAGCCCTAGGCTTTGTATGCATAGAATCCACCTAGAAAACACTGAAGCCACCTCCATAGAGCCTCAAAGGCGGTTAAACCCTAACATAAAGGAGGTGGTTAAGAAGGAAATCCTCAAATTGCTTGAAGCCGAAATTATCTATCTTATCTCTGATAGTAGGTGGGTTAGCCCTGTTCATGTCGTCCCTAAAAAGGGGGGATGACCGTCATAAAAAACGATAAGGGAGAACCCATTTTCACTCGCACCGTCACGAGATGGCAAATGTGTATTGACTACAGGAAATTAAATAAAGCCACCCGTAAAGATCATTACCCACTGCCCTTCATTGACCAAATGTTAGAGCGCCTTGCCAAACATAAATACTTTTGCTATTTAGACGAGTATTCGGGATTCTTTTAGATTCCCTTGCATGAAGATGACCAAGAAAAGACCACTTTTACGTGCCCCTATGGTACATATGCTTACCGTAGAATGCCCTTCAGACTTTATAACGCCCCCGCCACCTTTCAAAGGTGCATGACTTCTATTTTTCCTGATTATATTGAAAATATTATGGAAGTCTTCATGGGTGATTTTTCTGTCTACGGTAGCGAGTTTGACTCTTGTTTGGCCAATCTCAATAAGCTGCTTAAAAGATGCCAACAAAATAATCTTACTCTTAACTGGGAGAAATGACATTTTATGGTCACAGAGGGGATAGTTCTTGGGCACCTTGTCTCATCTAGAGGGATTGAGGTTGATAAGGCAAAAATTGAGGTAATCGAAAAACTTCCTCCTGCTATTAATGTCAAGGGCATTAGGGGATTTCTTGGACATGCGGGATTTTACCGCCGCTTCATCAAAGATTTTGCCCAATTGCCCGTCCTCTTACTTCCTTACTTACTAAAGATGCTCCATTTGTCTTTTCAGGAGAGTGCTTGCAAGCCTTTAATACACTGAAGGAAGCCCTCATTTCCGCACCGATCATACAACCGCCAGACTGGAATCTTCCTTTCGAGCTTATGTGCGACGCAAGTGACCAAGCAATTGGGGCGGTGCTAGGACAAAGGAAGGACAAAAAAGCTTCATGATATATTTTATGCAAGCAAAACTTTGGACGAGGCACAGAAAAATTACACTACCACCGAGAAAGAGCTCTTGGCGGTTGCCTACTCTATCAAGAAGTTTCGCTCCTACCTCCTTGGATCCAAAGTGATTGTGAACACCGATCATGCGACATTGAAGTATCTACTAAGCAAAAAATAGGCCAAGCCCAGATTAATAAGATGGATACTTTTATTGCAAGAATTTGACTTGGAGATTAGAGACAAGAAGGGCACGAAAAATGTAGTGGCGGACCACTTGTCTAGGCTTGTTCGTGACGAGAAGGATGATAGCCTACGAATTGATGACACGTTTGTCGACGAGAGGTTGTTCACCATTAGACCCGGAGAGGTGCCTTGGTATGCAGATTATGTGAAATATTTGGCTTGTGGGATAAAACCATGCGGGATGACCACGCCACAAAAAAGGAGGTTCATGCACGAAGTCTGCAACTATTTCTGGGAAGACCCGTACATCTTCAAGATATGCAAGGACGGAATCATACGGAGGTGTGTTTCAAAGGAGGAGGCCACATCTATCATTTTGCATTGCCATGATATGCCTTGTGGGGGACATCACGCCGCCTCCAAAACCACCGCAAAGATATTGCAGTGCGGGTTCTTTTGGCCAACCATGTTTAAAGACACACATGACTTCGTCAAGTATTGTGATAGATGCCAACGGACGGGAAATATTTCGAAACGGAATGAGATGCCAATGAAACCCATTTTAGAAATTGAGTATTCGATTGTTGGGGAGTGGATTTCATGGGACCTTTCCCGTCAAGCAAAGGAAACAAGTATATTCTATTGGCCGTACGACGTTCGAAGTGGGTGGAGGCCATTGCAACCCCAACCAATTATGCGAGGGTGGTATCCAATTCTTCAAAAAAACATATTCTCGCGTTTTGGAGTGCCACGTACATTGATAAGCGATGGAGGAAGCCATTTTATAGAAAGCAAATTTGAGGCCATCTAAAGAAGTATGGGGTGAACCATAGAATCGGTATGGCATACCACCCTCAGACGAGCGGACAAGTGGAAGTGTCAAACTGGGAAATCAAACAAATTTTAGAGAAGACCATCAATAGATCTAGAAAGAATTGGTCCATGAAATTGAATGATGTACTATGGGCATATCGCACGGCCTTTCGCACTCCCATTGGCACCACCCCATACCGACTAGTCTATGGAAAAGCTTATTATTTGCCGGTAGAGTTGGAACATCACGTGTATTGGACAATCAAGACCTTAAATTATGACTACAAGAGCATGGCATTGTGCCGACTTCTAGACATCAATGAGCTTGACGAGATTAGACGGGATGCCTACGAGAGCTCTAGGATCTACAAGGAAAGCACGAGAATTCTCCATGATGCACACATCACCGTTACAGAATTCAAGGTCGGAGACAAGGTCCTATTATTCAATTCTAGACTCCGAATCTTCCCGGAAAAGCTAAGGCCACGATGGTCGGGACCTTTTACCATCCGGCACATACAACTGGGAGGGGCCTTCGAGCTAGAAGGAAAGGACGGTGCCACCTTTAAGGTGAATGGACAAAGGCTCAAGCATTACTCTGAGGGAGTCCCCACCGGGGAGGTTAATAGCATATATCTACTCAAGGGGTGGTCCCATGATCTTTCATACCTCATCGACGAGGTCATTGATGATGCTATGCCGCATGTTATCGCCGCCTTACACAATGATGGCTTCGAAGAAGGCCAATCTTCTAGAGATGGAGAAAATTTGGAAGACCTACCGGATCATTCTATGGTAGATGACAAAGACGACGCTGATGTCGTAAGGATTAGGGAGCTATTCAAGCTCTCCACGGCAAATAATTTGAAGAAAGCTCCGCCAGACAAGAAATTTTCATCACCGGCAAAGAAAAAGAACGCTAAAAGCTCAAGCTTGGGGGACTCATCCCCCACTACCACCCATAATGAGGGGGAGCCGAGGAATACCTACGAACAACAACAATTAAATCCAAGTGGCCTTCCCGGCAAATTTGACGTGCGCATCTCACATGCGCCGAACATCGAGCATTAAACGAATATCTTAAGGGGTCAAGCTCAAGACCTTAAAGGAGCGCTTATCGGGAGGCAGCCCGACAGTTTTATCTTATTTTTAGTTGAATCTTTCATTTGTACTTTTGTTTTAGATCTTTCTTAGTGTTTAGAGTCAAGAGTCGATGAAAATCCTGACAACGGGCTCTATTTTTCATAACAGGAGATGGAGAACGAGTAACCATTTGAATGGAGGATGACCATGGAAAAGGGGAGTGCTCCAGGAACACGCTCAGGCTTCAGGAGGAGGAAAGAACTGACGGGGAGACAAAAAACAGAAAGTGGAGCAAAAACAGAGAGTTGAAGCTGAAAACAGCAGGCCACTCGGCCGAGTGACTTAGTCGTTCGGCTGAGCAAAGACCATACTCGGCCAAGTAGGGTACTGATCAGGGAAGATCCTAAAAACTACTCTCTATAATTTATATGCCACTCAGCCGAGTGACTTAGTCACTCGCCCGAGGGAATCAGACACTTTCTTGCACTTTAAAGCTCAAAGTAGCATTGCTACTTGGCCGAATGACCTTTGTCTACTCGGCCGAGTAGTAAGATGTACTCGCCTGAGTCGCGACTTCTGTGTAATAATTTCGAAAAAATTTTAAAACTGTGCCATTCGGCCGAGTGAACGCATCACTCGGCCAAGTGACTTAAGCTATTTATAAACCCAGCGCTCGTGGCTCAAATCCCCACACGCTAAAATTCCCAATTCTCCCCCGAGCATCATCGTCTTCCCCCTCGCCTCGCCCAAATTGTGTTCACCATCGGCGGAGCCACACTGCCCCACGACCCATGCCATCTGCCGTCGACCACCGACCGCCGACGCCCGTCGCCGACGCCGCCGCCCCCGCTGCTGTACACCCCCAATTTCTCCCAAAAATCCAATTTTTCTTTATTTCTCCAATCCGTAAGCCCAACCCCGCCCCAAATAGAAATTAATCTATATATATATATATATATATATATATATATATATATATATATATATATATATATATATATATATATATAATGGGTAAAGTGTTCCTAGGGTGACTCCTTAGATTCAATCTAAGGAGTCGCCCCCATTTTCCCCATATCCCACATTTTTTCGGAAATTTTTTTTCATGTGGTTGTTGTTCACCTCATGGATGATCAACATACCAAAAATCAAGGCATTCCAATACTTTTAGAGCCCACAGCTACCCCTTGCAACTTCATGGTTTTTCAGCACATTTTCAGACCGTTGAAGTTGCAAGGGGTAGCTGTGGGCTCTAAAAGTATTGGAATGCCTTGATTTTTGGTATGTTGATCATCCATGAGGTGAACAACAACCCCATGAAAAATAAAAACCAAAAAAATTATGAGATATGAGGGAAAATGGGGGCGACTCCTTAGATTTAATCTAAGGAGTCACCCTAGGAACACTTTACCCATATTTAATCTCCAATCTTCTCCCATATATATTGATATTCATTACTGATTTGTCTATTTGTGTTTCAGGCTAGCTTAGGGGAGATACAGGAGTCGATTTGGTGCTTCTTGGAGGAGGCGATTCTTCGCACGCTTCCACTACCTGCTCTCACGTCGTGCTCAGGTATACTCGTTCCATATTTTCAGCACTTCGTATATTTTTTTGGGTAGGCACTTTCTGCGGCTCACATGCCGCCCCGCACTAGGTCTCGCACGAGGGCACCCGCTTCCAAGCAGAAGAGGTCCAATGATCCTGGCTCCTCTTCTGCTAGGGCAGACTCCCCTCCACCTAGCTCACCACCACCCACACATCTGCCTCCTACCGCATCTATACCACTACCACCGGCATAGCCCACCCCGCGTTCAACACGCTGGGGATTACGTTCAGAGATGACGCGCACCGTGCCAGATTTGATCGTATCGCCCATCGCTCGATCATACCCTCTAGGTTCATGCACATAGCAGACCTTGAGCGCCTAGGGGTATTCGAGGGGCTGCTCCAGTTGTATGAAAACGTGGGGTGGCGTGACTTTCTGTCGGTGTCGGCGGATACCTACATCTGTCCGACACTAGCGGTCCTGAGTTCTATTGCTAGGACTCCTAAGGGGTTGCTCTTTCCGACTGATGGATCGTGAGTGCGAGGTCACCCTCAGCATGCTCTGAGCCTACTTTCAGTGGCCTCCAGTTCTGGACCCAGACCGAGCCTATAGTCCCACACACATCACACCTCCGTCATTCGACACACACGCATTTTGGACATGTATCACGGGATCACCCCTCGCATTTGACCCTAGCCGGGCCAAGGCCTCTGCTATCCTCCACCCATGCCTCTACATTGCACAGCACCGGAGCTCTACATGCTCTACGTGATGACTCGATCGCGGGCCTTTGAGAGGGGTGGGGACGTTTTACTCCCTGGCATTGAGATTGATATTGCCAGTTGGTACTTAGACCGCATCATTATCTCTGTCGGCACTAGGACGCCTATCTGTTGCAGTGGTCTGATTACCCTCCTGGCTCCTTTGTGCAGATTAGACCTCCCTGATGGCTTGCTTAGACCACCGGGCCCCACTTCCCTTTTCGATTGACATTATTGCCTGGATGAGGATGCTGCATCCTTATGGCCAGCACCACTGGGTGTGGCTGCACGGTCCTTTTGGCGTTGATTACATGATTCTCCCGAGCCCCGTTCAGACCCATATTGGACTCGCAGGAGGGGAGTGGATTCCAGCGATAGACGTCCTCATCCCTGCTGCATACGTGCTTGAGCCTGATGATGCTCAGCAGGAGCCCCTCCTTCCACCCCTGGACCCTGTGATACCTCAGCCTACACCTGCTTCGTCTGCACCTCCCGACACCTCTGTCCACACTTCTGTCAGTGTCGGGAGTACACTTACTGAGTCCACCTCCTCCACCTCCTCCACCATTGTGCCGATTTCCATTGACCCCATTTCTGCTGTGAGCCCTGAGCGTCCTGCCACCATCATTGAGAGCCGCGAGCCCTCTTTTGCCTCCACAGTGGAGACCCTATCCACTTTCTTATTCTCGACCCCTGGGAAGTCATTTCCTTCACACTTCATGTCCTCCCCAGTCGTCGACCTTACTGTCTCCACTGCCGCTATCGTTTCTGAGAGTGTTATGACGTCTGTCCCCATTTCTGTGTCACCGACCTCTCTGTCCTACTCGCCCTCTGCCACCATTTCAGCCTCTGCTACTACTCCTTCCTCTTCGACCATTCCTGCATCTCAGCCTCCCATAGAGGCTGAGCACCTTTTTGTGAGCACAGCACCACAGCCCCAACCGGTAGTTGCACCTGTCATTTACGGTAGCCGTGCAAGGCAGCCTCATTCCTCACCGGTACGACCCTCTACCCTACATCCCCCCGACACACTAGTTCAGCACATCTGTGCTCTAGAGGGGGCAATTAGTGGGCTCAGAGGGGATTTCCGGGCTCTCTCCGCAACCGTCACTAATGTACAACTTCCTGGTATTCAGGCTAGCCTGAACCAGATTCTTACGCGTCTGTCACAGTCGCCACCTGCCACCACCCATACCACTACCCAGCAGCCGCCACCACCACCTCCCCCATAGGATGGTGCTGGTGCTCCACCACCCACTTAAGCACACACCGAATGCCTCTCATACTTTGCTTTCTTGATATTTTCTACCTGCTGATTTTGCACCCCTCCTCCACACACGTTTTGGTCACATTTTGCTCATACTTGTCTATATCATTTTGGGAGAGAGGAGGTATTTTTAGGGACACTTATATTGCGCCACCTTGATCTCTGCTTGCACCACTTGCATCTCTGCATACATCATTTGCATACCCATCTCATTTTCTTATTTATTTCCATCATGCATGCATCCTCACCCACCCCACCCATATCTTTTTTCTCGGTGTGCCACACTTTGCACATTGAGGACACTGTGCAGTTTAGCTTGGGGGAGTGAGTGTCTCACGCACTTTTCATTTTCTTCACTTTTTCTTTTATTTTTCCACCTTTCTTTATTCTACACTTATTTTTCACCCACTTTTTCATTTTTTTCCCCGTGCATCACGTTTTCTTACTTTTTGTGTGCTGCATATGTATAGTAGTTCTGATTTTTCTTTTATCCTTATTTCCTTTAGCCCTTTTTGCTAGAGATGAATTTTTTGTGATGATGATAACATGGTATTAGCTTATCTCTATATGCATATTATCTTGTCATGCCATCGTTTTTATTTCAGACATCAATGCCATGCTTGCTATGCATTCTAGATAATAACCCGCACCTTTAATATATGAATGTGGATGAAATTCTTCTATTAGCTGAGTCTGATGATTTACATTGTATACTCTTCATAGAAAACACACCAAGCTTCACGCATTGATTGCCTATATTTGGAGTACTACTTTGTTGTTCTATATCACTTCTTATTGTATGAAAATTGTACGCTTCACTTTCAGGTTGATTGAATGTATGCTATGTTGATATAACTGGATTAGTTTACTTTTTGAGATCAAACAGAGTAGATTACATTACGCAGCAGAAAGTTGTCGTGCACATTCTATAGATGAACCAAGTGTCACATATTTTTCTTTCTCCACATATCTTGAGTATTATTTCTATACTTATAATCATTAGTGAATCTCCCTTAGGCGAATCCTATATTGGCATATCCCCTGCTATAAAAAAGTCCATGCTCCAACACCACAAAATCAAAAAGAAAAAAATATTTATGTATATCTCTCTATCGTTTGATTTGGGATCACAATTGTATATATTGCGAGAGAGAGAGAGAGAGAGAGAGAGAGAGAGAGAGAGAAGAAAAGAGAAAAGAAGTTCATACATGATCCCACTTCATATTCTTTGTCTCTTTCATTCCTTTTTTATTCTTTTTATTTCTTGGAGCTTCAAAAATGTGGAAGGTCTTATTGATTTATTTGATGCAACCACGCTTATAGATAAGCTTGGGGGAGGATCCAACGATGTGTGTGTGAGTGGCTACTTGTCTGTGCATGACAACCTAAGCTATGTAATTTTCTATACTCGGTGAGATTACTTAAAGTTTTACGAAGTCCAGGAATTGAAACTTAGCATGCATCTCATGAAAACCACTCCTTTCTATTCTTATTGCTTCATATTGTGTGATACCTCTTATACTCCAAATAGAAAGCGATCAATTGAAAAGTGTGCGGTCTAAGGTTATGTATATTATTTTAGATGCTTCAGACGATGTTAATTCTAGAATTATTTTCATATTTCATATCGTTTTGATATTCTTGGGTTTCTAAATTGAATGCATCCTTATATGATCATGATATAATCTTTGGCATGTTTTTATTCGTCGTATGCTATTTGAGTAAGCAAGTCCGTGTCCTGGGAAAATGATCTAGCACCTCCCTCTTTGTTTTCTTTTCTATCTTCTTTTTCCTTTTTCCTTATTTTTACCCGCCTGGTTTGCCTTTTGCTTATCTTCCTCGAGGACGTGAAGAGGTAAGCTTGGGAGATTTTGATCGCTCCTTATTTTACACCTTTTTCTGCATGTTTTCATGACATTTCGATCGCCCATATTGTATTTTCCATGATTATTCAACGATATCGCGTTGCTTTTCACTATTTCTTGTTTTTATCGTATTTCAGGAGATATGGAGCGATTTGGAGCGAAAATGAGATCAATGGACTTTCACGCATCCCAGAGCATCGCCCACAGCTTATTTGAGGAGTTAGCAGTGCTAGAGGATGAGCGGTAGAGGAAGAAATTCACTAGAATTGACGAGGATGCGAGGAGGAGAAGAAAAGAGCCCAGAAGCAGCTTACTCGGCCGAACAGAGAGTTCACTCGGCCGAGTAACAAGCTGCGTTCGGCCGAGTGAAACGGATACACACAGCAAAATTTCAAAGTTTCCTTGGCTGAGCAAGAAAGTCTACTCGACCGTGTGAGAAAGCTCACTCGCCCGAGTAGAACAGGTATTTTCTTCCGAGAAGCGGCCAAGTTACTGGAAATTTTGAGAAGCCTACTCGGCCGAGCATGATTGCTTACTCGGCCGAGTAAAGAAGCCTACTCGCCCGAGTCAGTCAGAGAGACAGACCCCCAAAACCCCCAGATTCTCTGTTTTATTATTGGGTCTGTCACTCGGCCGAGTGACATTGTGACTCGGCCGAGTGACGCAATCTGACTGCTACACAGATTGCGATTTCTGGGCTGCGCAGGGGCAATTCTGTCAGGATTTTTTTTGACAATTTTGGCTTGTATTTAAACCTAGTTTTATCCCTAGTTTTAGGGGAGACTTCTATTATTTTTTGATGGCTATTCTTTTGTGAAATCTCAGCTGGAGATCATAAGCGACAATTTTGGTTTGTTCTTTCTTGCTAAAAATCTTATTTTTATGAATTGTCTCTTCTTTGCAATGAATTGTGCTATGATCTATTACTTTATTTCTGAGGTTTCCATGATGATTTGTGAGTAGTTTATTCATTCTAGGGCATGGGGATGAACCCTATGGACCCGATCTTTTGAATGTGATGAATGAACAGAATTGTTGCTAGGATTGAAGAAAGGTTAGGTTTTGATTGATTTATTGCGAGTAGCTAGGAATTTCCTTCGATTGGGATTTGCAAGAGATTGGATCTCAATTGATGGGAAGGCCTAGATATTCGACTTAGGTTTATAATCGAAATTCTCTAGATTTGGTTTGCAAGAGATTGGACCAAAGCTAGGATTTTTATTATAAATCTATACTAATATTCGTTTGCAAGAGATTGGACGAATACGAACTATCATAACCTAGGTCGTAGCTCGAGTTTGCACGAGAGTTGGCTCGAGTTGCGATTGGACGATGATGTCGACCTTCACGCTAGTGGCTTAGGTTAGGGTTTGCACGAGAGTGGGCCCTAATCTAGGTTGCTATAGACCGGCAATAGCGCGAGAGCGTGAGCTTGGTTCTACATTAAGTTGCGACTAGTTCATCTACATTCAAGCCTTAAAACATTGAGATTCATTATCCACAAGGATAAGAAACGGTCCGTAGCGAGGATTTCCTATCCTTAGACGTTTTATTATATTGATATTTACTTGCTATTTGAACGATTGTGACATTACCATCAAAACTATTCTTATTCCATCGATAGCTATGTGATCAAAGTAAGATACTGTCAATTGTCCTCCCTGAGTTCGATACCCGCTCGCCACTACGCCATGCGCTTGCGGTAAAACTACAGTCGTTTTTCAGATGTATATCCAGGCGTGATCATCTGGTATGTTAGCGTTTTAATTGCTAGACACAGTCTCATGTCGGCTGTCTGGAGGTCATTGACTAGATGTCTGAATAGTGGCTCAGACGTCTAGCTGGTGAACTCCACTCGACGGGCCAGTGGGTTGAGTTTTTGTGAACCCTCTGTTTTTAACCCACATTTTCTCAGCCGTCTAATGAAAGATGTTCAGAAGAATAAACAGTTGATCAAACGTCTGACAATCGATCATTCATCAGACGTCTGGTTGCTGGGAGATTGGACATCATATTTTTCTTCTGTCCAACTGCACGGTCAGTCGTCTGGTGTAGTGTTCCCAGACGTCTGAATAGTTTATCAGCCGTCTAGGAACACTTCACCTAATGTTTGCTGACTAGATTTTCTGCCAATTAATAGTTGTTGGCTGCAATTTTTCTTGGTTGATTCTCTTGATTTCCTTGCAGTTTTGAGGCTATATTTAAGATCTATTTGAGCTACATTTTTGTACTAATGCTTATCATATAGAACTCATATGTAGAGCCAAAAATCCAAAAGCATTTCTTTCTCTCGTTCTTCTTTCACTTGGTTAAAGTGTTACGCATTAATCTTGCATCAAGGAAAGAAAGTTTTCCAAGTGCAACCAAGTTCATCTCAAGCACGTTGGTTCTTCACACTTCATGCCTTCAATCTTCACATAAGTAAATATATTCAAAGCATAGGTAAGTGTGTTATTGTTTTTACAATTTCATTTCAACCCTAGCTCTCATGATGTGAGAGCATTGTGGAGGGATTACTCTACTTGGAGGGTGTACTCCACACCTTGGAGGGTTTTACTCCTCGGTTTCCTAGTTTAAGGATTGTACTCAGTTTAAGGTTGGTGCTCCAGTTTAGGGAGCATTAGTGAAAATCCACCGCTCAGGTTTATGACGGTGGGAGTAGAGTAGGATCGCCGGTGTAGAGTTCCGAAACAGGATATATTCTGTGTTTACGTTTGCTATTTCTCTTTGTGATTGTTGTATTGCAATTAATATTCCGCATTGTCTAATTTATTTTAATTAGCATTTTTAATTGTCATTACATTATTCACCCCCTCTCCCTTAGTGTTGCGTAGCGTATAGGGATCCTACAATTGGTATCATCGCGGTTTGATTGCACTCATACAACCACGATGGTATTTAGAGCTTCATCACAATCCCACGAGGAAGGGTTATCCACCGATTGACCCCCGCTCTTCAATGGGATAGATTATCCATTTTGGAAGGTGAAGATGATGATTTGGCTAGAGGGTCAAGAGCTTTGGGACATCATTAAGGTTCCATTTGAAAAGCCCAGCAAGCCTGCGGCACAAAGGACATAGCCAGGGAAGGACTTAATCAAGTACAACACTAGGGCTATGGATGCGTTTCATTGTGCACTTGATGCAAACGAGTTCAACCGAATTTCAATGTGCAAATCAGCGTATGAGATTTGGCATCTCTAGGAGGTTACTCATGAGGTGACGTCAGAGGTAAAGAAATCAAAACGAATCGTTTTATTTCTAAATATGAAATGTTTAATATGCATGAAGGAGAGAGCATCTCTGAGATGTTTACTATGTTCACGGAGATCGTGAACACTTTGGAAGGCCTAAGGAAGAAGATCTCACAAGATGATAGGGTGACAAAGATCCTAGGCTACCTCACACCAAAATGGGAATCCAAGTCCAATGGCATGGAGGAATCCAATGACATGAGTAAGTACACCGTGGAGTAGTGCATTGGAAACCTAATAGCATATGAGGTAAAGCTTCAATACAAGAAGGAGTGCCAATCCTCAAAGACCATTTAGAAGAAAAAGGTGATTGCATTCAAAGCTGTCGATGAGAAGATCGATTGGAAGAAGAAGTTCAACTGCATGGATGAAAAGCTCAAGAAGAAGAAGAAGAATCATAAACACATCTCTAGTGAGGATGAAAGAGATGTTGAGGGAAGCGATGATGAAGACGGTGTTACCATGGAGCTTGCCAACAAACTCATGATGATCATGGACTCGTCTCAATGCAAGAAAGCTTTAAAATTATTTTCTAATTCTAATAAAGCTTCTATAGTTTCCTATAAGTGTGGCAAGATGACTACTCCAAAAAAATGTGATATTCTTAAGTGTAGAAAGTTAGGCAAGTAGTAGTCCTGGTGAGTCCAGTGTCGTATTCCTCAGGGACAACCTAATCTACATATTTTAACAATCGAAAATTAAGTGAGAAAATTAATTGGTGATAAATGAACCACTCGTTGGGAGTGAATTGTTGGTTGAATGTATGAGTGTCAGAATTACACTAAAATTATGCAAGAGAAACAAATACGGGAAATCAATGAGATGGAGGCATGTGTGTTGTGTTTTCTTTAGGGTTGTAAGGTATTGAATTAACCACTCATCCAAGTTGTCTCGATCTCACATCCAGGCCAAGGCATCGAGATCGGATGATATAACATTTGATAGCAATGAATGTATCATCGTAATTAATTATCGGATTAATTGTTTTCTCGGAAATTAAAATGTGATTAGATGAACATCGTGGTTCACCACCCTCCTTGGGCACCTCTACGGGTTTGTGCACTTAGACTATGCCTCGCGACACTTTATCCTCCTAGGACCCCTAGACGGTAGTGCATTGATTATCAAAAATATAGAGAACAATTAATCCAACAATTTCAACAATGATAAATGCTATAGATGAATGAGAATTCAATACCCAATGACCCTAATTGACACACACACACACACACACACACAAGAGGTTTATCTATCCGTAGGTATATAAATACCAATCTTCATTAATAAAACCCAAAGTTAAATACAAAAGATGAAAGCAATGAATCAAATTAAAGAGGGTTAGAGAATCTATCACCTAGTAATACCTTTACAAACTATTCCCCGAATCATAAAGCTTCAGTCGTCTCCTTGCCAAAAAAAGTTTAAAACCCTAAAACCTAGATAGTGAATGGATGATCCCCCTATAATTACAACATTAAGCTTAAATACACTCTAAACCCTCCAATGACCTCGTTCCTACAATCACAAATCAATGGTCACGATCCCTGGAGCTTTAGAGAAGATGTGGAGATGGGTCGGGTTAAACAATCTATAAATCACGTCTTTAGCTAAGTGACAAATGCCTTGTGTTGATAGACTAGACGTCTGGTGCTTGGACTTCTTGGCTTTCACTTGATGAGTGGACGACGTCTGGTGCTATGAGCCCATACGTCTGGTTTCTTAGGGAATGACGTGTCTTATCTGATGGTCCAGACATCCGTAGCTTTGGCACTAGGCATCTGATGGGGATACCAGGCGTCTGGGCCATCTTCTTCAGATGTCTCGTGGGATGGCTGCTTGATTTCCCGAGTCTATGTTTATTTGTACCAACCTTGTTAAATCGTATGTAATACACTTCCCAGACGTCTGCACATGGTATCAGACATCTGAGAAGTGTTCTCTAGATGTCTGGTGTATCATGAGAATTCGCCAATCATTTGTGTGATACACCAGACATCTGGAGGTGTTTCTCCAGGCATATGGTCCTGCATAAAACCTAAGGTCAAGTTAGCAAGCACAGAAAATCCAAAAAATCATAAAATTCCCTAAAAATATAATGAACTTTAAGATATAACAAATGATCAGGAATACACATTATTAGGTTCATTTAGACATTGAAATGCATGGGAATACCATGAAATGGAGGGTAAATATACAATTTAAACACATAATCACACCCTCTAACTAGCATTTTGCTAGTCCCTAGGAAAATAAGCGAATAACTCCAGCATTTCTACAAAACAACTCAAATTCAATCTATCAGGTATGTAATGAGTTAAAATTATGATTTTCCATCATATCTCAACAATACGCATAATATAAATCGAATAAGATTATACACACACGCATGTATATGTGTGTGTGCACACATATACATGTGTGTGTGTGTGTGTCACTCTCAATCAACATAAATGTTAGCATATAACACGCACATGATCCACAATTGTCCAAGTAAGATACAATCTCTTATCTTGAAGTCCTAACTCTTCTAAGGGTTGGCCAATACTACAATCATTCGATCAAGAGTTTATGATATCAAACTTGCTCTTAGCATGCATTATTATTGTTCTCCTCTTCTTTTCCTTCACTTTTTTGAACTTAATTCGATCTATTTAATGAGTTCTGGGTCAATGACTCCTAGACTAGTTGATATTTGGGCATTGGGCTTAGAAGAGCCCCTCGGACCTGCTGATCGAATCGTTTAAGTTTGATTATTTTTATTTGTGCACTCCTCCTGTCATGCCCCGCTTCCCAAAAATGTGGAGGCGAGACGTGAGAAGGTCCGCTCAGACTTGAAGCTACAAAGCTGCAAGTCCGATAAGCGTCAATCAACTTGAACTGCAGGTCCTTGCAACGTGAAACGAAACAAAGATAATAATAAGGAAATGAGACAAAAGAGGAATCTTAGAATATCCATAATAATAAATTCCAACATCGCAGAAAAAGCCACTGGGCTAAAAGAAAAAGAGTCTAAAAAGAGGCCCCAGCATGGCCAACAAAAGTACAAAGTACGAAAACAAAGTAATGGTGCTACGCACCGACAACTAACAACAACCTAAAGAAAAAGCAACTCAAATCAGTCTCTAAGACTGGTCTCCGGTGTCCACCAACTCCTCGTCAAAAGTAGGCTCCGGCTCAACGTCAGCAAACACCTCGTCCTCAGCTACGGTCTCTGGCTCAGTGTCTAACATGTGATACCCAAAAGAGCAAGGAGCACATGTCAGCAAGTCTACAAGAGACTTGTGCAAGGAAACTGAAAGTAGGTAAAGCACCCTAGCAATTCTAGCATGATGTAATGACATGGCAGTTAAAGTATAAGTGCAACAAGTAAAGTACGAGCAAGGTATTTAAACATGGCATGGATGACAAGTTTTCACAAGAACATTCACAAGGACAAGTACAAGTCAAGTAAGCACGTCGTGCACAGAGATTACGCCTTTTGGCTAGAGTGGCTGCGCGGGCCAACTCCTAAGCTCAAGTGATCGCTTATCCCTACCCCTCCATGTGTGTATGGACTGGCATCCATCTTCTGGATCACGAGCCAGGAAATGTTTTATCATGATGGCATAGGGGTGCACCTAGCCGGACAAGGAAGTACAAGTATTGTAGCGTGTGCTACGAATGCAACAATCAACTTGGATGACATGTAAAATGCAATGCATGGCAGTTAAAAGTGCGTACAGATAAGGAATTTAGATGTGACAGATATCAATGCATGCATGACATGGCAAGGTGACGGATCTAGCTTCGTTGTCAAGCTAGATCCCAAAGTTGCATCTAGACAGCTACCATTTCACTGTCTAGTCTCTTTTACGCTAAAAACAAGGAAGTGGCCTAAAAACATGGCCCTACACAAGAGTTGGCAAGTTTCACTTGCCTGCAAGTACAACGTCTGAGAACACTGTCCAACGAGTCCAAAGTCACAATTATCCTACGTGCACAAGTCCACCGGCCTACATCCGTTTTATTAATCTTGATTAGTGAATTCTAAACATTTAAAATACTTTAAAAACATTGATTTTAGTCTTGATTAACATGCAATAGGTTGGGGGTCCTAGTGGTGCAAAGCGTTACCTCAACACGACGCGAAAGCTACACTGGCGTCGGGTAGCGATGCCAGGGGTTGGAATAAAAGAACGCGCTCCAAGTCCAGATTCCAATATAGATTCCTCGCTCGAATAATCAGATCAGCAACTAGAGCAACGAACCAAGATTCCAAAGTTTGCACGTGCGACGACGGCTACAACGTATTGTAACGTCGTAAACGGCAAACCGTCGGAGAGAAAGCACCTAGGTGGGGCCCACAGTAGTCCTAGGGACCAATAGGGGACCCACAATACCTCTGGAGAACTTGGGGGGCCCACGGTGGCAAGCGGTGCGACGGGTGCGGGGTTGCGACGAATGTCTCTCGGTCAGACAATAGCCGGTGCGGGGGTCGGGCTCGGTCAGACACGGTGGACGGGGCTTGTGCAGCGCTTGGGTCGGTCACAGCAGCGGGTGTGGAGAAAATTCTCGGTCGGTGAGGGCGACAGCGCCGGTCGGGCGCTTGGGGCGGGTGCTGCAACGTTGCAAGCATTGCAATGTTGCGGAGTGCGGGCGTGAGCAGGCGGGCGCTTGGGTCAGACACGGGGCGAAGCGGGGCGATGGCGCGGGGCGATGGCGCGATGCGGAGCGGGGTCGGTGCCGGTGAAATCTCTCGGTCTGACCGAGAGATCCTCTCGGTCGGTGCGGGGGTTTGCGGAGCGGATGGTGCAGATGCGGAGCGGGGCAGCTGAGCGGGGCGGCCTCTTGATCGGTGCGGGGGAACGGGTCGATTTTCCTCGGTCGGACACTTGCGACGGCTGAACGGGGTTGCGACGAATCGTCGCAAGTGGGTTTTTGGGTTTTGGGAGCGTCTAGGGTTAATTGCTTGCGAAAATAGGTCTTCCTAGGGGTTGTTTATATAGTGTAGAGGGGTTGACTTGGTCTAGGGCTAAATCTAATAGGATTAGGAGTTTAAAATAATTTAAAATTCAAAACCCACACTCCTAATCTTGTGGGGATTGGGTGCGGCCAAGATAGGGGTTAGGATTTGGCTCACAAATTGTTTAAAATGTTTTAAACTTAATAAAATTTTATTTGGCCGAAAATACTTTAAAACGTAGCTATTAAAAATATTTTAAACTTTGCTAAAAATATAAAGTAGGTCAGATAAACTCCAAAAATTATAAAATAAATATCGGGGTGATCGTGGTGACGAGAGAAATGTAACTAAGAAGACAGATCTCAATTTCGATGTCGGGTGACGAAACTAAAAATAGAAACGTCCCCCGTCAAAAGTGAAAATCACAACGTCTCTTCGAATAAGATCAAATCGTGGGAGAACGACCCGAGAAATGTCGTTCCAAATTAGTGCCACAATTTACTACTCTCAGAGACGTTCACAACGACATATCACACTAAAGTGTTCACAAACAAACAAAGTCTAAAATAAACACGTGCACGGTCAAAAGCACGTGCACGAACAACGTACAACGAAAAGTGATTGTTACATCCTCAGGACTCCTATGGGGTTTTTTTCATCTAATAGAGGGATTAGGCATGGAGACCCTCTCTCCCCCTATTTATTTGTTATTGTGATGGAAGCTTTTTCCCTCCTTATGGCCAAAGCTGAAGCTTCGCGCACAATCCATCCTATGAGAAGATCTGGGTTTATATCCCATTTACTATTTGCTGATGATCTCCTTGTCTTTTGCCGTGCAAATTACCACTCTTTCAAAGGTATTGGCAAATTTCTAGACACTTTCAATCTATTTACAGGTCTCCAAATTAATAAAGAGAAGAGTTTAGTTATCTTTAGTAAAGGGACTAAGGAATCTAGTAGTCTTGCTAGTGCTCTTGGTATAAGGAAGGTTACCTTTCTTGCCACTTATCTGGGGCTGTCGCTTTCTGCCATCTACCCACAAGGCTTCCATGTTTTCGTGCCTGGTTGAAAAATGTAAGAAGATACTTGTGGGTTGTTCTTCATCTCTCCTCTCCATTGCTGGCAGAATTGAATTGGTCTGCACGGTTATATATGGTATGATTGATTTTTGGATGTATGCCTACCATATTCCAGCTTCTGTTATTCATACCATTAATGCTGCTTGTATGATTTATTTGGGGAAATCAGCGCATTTGGGCCTGGAATGATTTATGTTCACCCAAGGAGGAGGGAGGGGTGGGGTTGAGGTTATTATCAGATCTGAAAGTGGCTTCAGGTGTGCGATTGACTTGGCGGATGCTCTCCTTAAATGGGCCCTGGGCATCCTTCAGGAGCAGGGTTCTATAATGTAAAGGCTAAACCGACCTCTTCTGGCACCTGGAAATTTGTCCTTCGCACTCGAGGCACTTCCCAGAAGTTGATCAAGCGTGTCGTTAGGGATGGCTCCTCAACATCTTTCTGGCATGATAATTGGCTACCTTATGGCCCTCTCTCTCTCCTTCAGGAGGTCCCATTTGGTGCAGAGGGGAAGCTCGTTAGCGACTACTTGACTAATGATGGGTGGAAGAACGATCATGATATCCTTGCGCTTAGTGCAGTTCTTCAGCCGTTCAGGCTCACCCATGGGAGCGACTCATGGGAATGGCTAAGTGGTACTAATTTCACTTTTAGAGGCGCCTGGGAAAGTATGCGCACTATAGGCACTCCTTTTCCCGACTACAAATTGGTCTGGTTCAGTAACCACATCCCCAAGATGGCAATGACCCTTCTTCGTGCTTTCCATGGCAAGCTTCTGACGAGGGATATTCTGCACGAATGGGGGGTGGCCTCTAACCAATATTGTACGTTGTGTGAAGATGATATTATGGAGAGTGTCGAGCACCTGTACTTTGAATGCAGCTATACTCGTTATCTTCTTTGCAGATGCCTTTTAAAGCTAGGTATTACCACATCGGCCCCCTCTACTCTAAGGGAGGTTGGTAACCTATATCTCACTCACTTCAGCAAAAAGGATAGTCTGAGTACGCTGGCAAAAATGGCCTTGGCATCCTTGGTGTGGCATGTCTGGAAACAAAGAAATAATAGGATTTTTGAGGGGACGGTGATGGAGAAAACACAACTATTTGAAGCTATTGCAGTCGATGTCTTAGTTGCTCTTCGGGATTCAGACTCGGATCACCCATCCTCAGCTACCATTTTTGCAAATTGGGGGTTCTTGAATACATGACACCTTGTATATGAAGCATAATTGTATATGTTTTCTATTTTTTTCCCGGACTTTCCGTTTTTTTCAGTATTTCTCTTTCCATAGGTTTAGCTAAGTAGTATGGTGATTGTAGGGGTGACGGCGCTTGTGCCATATCCCCCCTCTCTTTACTATACTCTTGGTTTCCCTATTGGCTTAGTTTTGTATTGTTTTGATAGCAATAAAGATTCACACTTACTTGTCAAAAATATATATATGGGAATCATGTAGATCAGGTGGCACCTGATCTATTAGTCAGGGGCAAGACACAAAAGGCAGGCCCCACAGAAAGTACAAGCCCATGTGGGGCTTGTACTTTTCACTTTTATGTGTCTTGGCACATGATCTATTAGATCAGGTGCCACCTTTTCTACATTATATATATATATATATATATATATATATATATATATATATATATATATATATATATATAAGCAAAAGCAAACATTTTGAATTTTTTATGGCATAAAGATAAGAAGAAAAGCTAAAAGAAATCCTATCAAAATTTTAATACCCCTCCCCTCAACTTAAAAATGGACATTGTCCTCAATGTTCGAACGGCACTAGAGACAAAATTGCAAAATGAAAACAAAATTGAAAATGCACAATCAAACGCAACTAAACAAAATTTATTTATAACTATATACTACTACTTTATAGGAGAAGAATGGAAAGAACACACCTAATTAGACTCCACTTAAAGGTGGGTCTGTAAGCTCTAAGGTGTCTTCATCTTGCGTACAGGGCTCGTGATAATGCTTTAAGCACTGCCTGTTCTCTTTAAACTCATTACTGTCCTTGTGGTTGATTAATCTCATCGCTCCGTGTGGATAAATGGTCATCACGATATATGGTCCAATCCATCTGGATTCATGGGAAGAGATGAAACCTTGAGTTGTAAAGAAGCACTTTCTGGCTCGGTGCAAACTCTTTCCTCCAAATCATGCGATCATGGACAGTTTTCAATCTTTCCTTGGCTAGCTTGGTATTATCATATGCTTCTCTTCTCAGCTCCTCAAGTTCTACCAATTGTAACCTATAAAAAGAGAAAGAAGAGTCATCATCAAAATTTAATTTCTTAATAGCCCAAAATGTTTTATGTCCAATTTCAACGGGCAAATGACAATGCTTTCCACATACAATTCGATAAGGAGACATCCCTAATGTAGTTTTGTAGGCAATGCAGTACACCCACAAAGCTTCATGAAGACGGGTGCTCCTATCCTTTCGTGATGGATTGACGGTCTTCTGGAGTACGTTTTTTATCTCCTATTTCGCCAACTCCACTTGTCCATTCGTTTGGGGGTGGTACAGTGTTGACACATTATGTTTCACGCCAAACTTCATCATTAAGCTTATGAAGAGGCAGTTACAGAAGTGGGAGCCTCTATCGCTACTCATTACCTTTGGTACCCCAAAGCGTGTAATAATGATATCCTTCATGAATTTAAGCACGATGGGTGCATTGTTTGACCTACATGGGATAGCCTCAACATACTTAGACATATAATCAATAGCAAGTAATATAAAAGTGCGCCCAAAAGAAGGGGAAAATGGCCCTATGAAGTCAAGACCCCAGTAATGACAAATCTCTAATTCTAGTATAGGGTTTAAAGGCATTATGTTTCTCCTAGTAACCCACAAACCATTGGCAAGCCAAGCATGATTTACAAAATACATATGTATCCTTAAATATGCTAGGCCAAATAGAATCCATCTTGTAAAATTTTTGCCACGATTTTGTGAGTAGAAAAATGACTCCCACATGCACCTGCATGACAAAAATGCAAAACACTATCAATTTCATGGTTCAGGATGCACCTCCTAATAATTTGGTCGCTACAATACTTATAAAGATAGGGGTCATCAAAGAAAAATGGTTTTACTTCATGCTTAAATATTTTATGATTCTGAAATGACCAAGAGTAGGGGTCTTACCAGTCACCAAATAATTTATAATGTCGGCATACCAGAGCAATGTGGATACGGCAAATAAGTGCTCATCTGGGAATGAATCCTCTAGGGGTATGGTGGCCGGCTCAGTTCCAACCATAAGCATCGAAATATGGTCGGCTACTTGGTTCTCAATGCCTGTCCTTGACATCCCCCGCGTTTTGCGCGTCAGATGTGTGCAATATATAATTGGGGGCTTTAGATTTAAATATTTATAACCGCAAGCGCACCGTGTTGTAGTGCGGCTTGGGGGTCGAACTCAGGGAGGCGTGGTTGTGCTTGTGTCAAGAAGGATTGGATTCACCCTATGGGCGAGCTAGCCCGAATCGGATAATGGGTTATCACAGAAAATTGAATGCGAGGGATAAACAGTATAAAGGGAAAACCCGGGACTTCGGTTTCCACCCTATCGTGCGATTCTCGCCAATACGGCCTACGTGTAGGATGACGATCGGAATTAGGGTCTAATGGTGAGATGTTGCCTCTAAGAGTGGTACCAGCGTCCCATGGGCCCGATATTCTGGTCGGTGCCCAGGATGATACGCCGGACTTCCCAGGTTCGGTCAGTGGGCATTCCCATGTCCATTAACACTGACCGACTCTGGGAGCACTAAGCTCGCAACGATAACTCCCAACGCCTCATCCTGCCGTTCCCACATGCTAGGATTCAACGTCTATGCTAAGGGCGTGAGCTATGGCTAGGGAGTCAACCGTCAAGTTTATTCCCCCTTGGCCCAACGGTCAAAGGCGGTATTTTTCCCGTCGATGACAATAAAACACCCCGCGTAACCGATAGATTCCTAATCCTTATCGATTTCCTAGTCCTATGGACGCATCGGGGAGAACCCACGAAGGGGTTTCCACCAAAATCCCAGATTTAGGAACTACTCACACATATTTACTAAAAAGCAATCTAAATCAAAATCGACCGTTAGAAACATGATCAGGCGATTGAAAAGTAGTAAGAGCAATGCAAATAACACTATATTAAAGTTTAACAAAGATCAGACAACTTACTAATATCTGAAAAATTACAGCCGTCAAGAGAGAGAAAAAACAACAAAAAATAACAACTCTCGTTTCTGGAAAACCTAGGGGTCCTATATATAGAATACGATATCACCTGATCGGTTGAAAAGTCAACCGATCGGGTGACCTGCTTCGTTCTTCGGCAGCTCGGCATTGGACTTCACCCGGTCACACGGCACGGTCAGTTGAGGGTTGAAGCTGACCGGTTGGATCTTCGCGTCGTCGGGTGAACCGGTCGGTTGAGCTCTCCGTGTCATGGCTTCGGAGAATTGGCTACAGGTGAACCGATCGGGTGAAGGTCACCCGATCGGTTGGCTTTCAGCATCAAATTCCAGAGAGTTGGGGCGTTGTGAACCGGTCTCTGAACCGACCGGTTGACTTCTTGACCGCTCCAGCTTGTGTCCGGGTGGTGCACGCGTGCATCACCCGATCGGTTGGAAGTGACCAACTGGTCGGGTGAGGGGCTGAAAGATGCGATCTTCGTCGTTTGACCCCCTGGATCACGCGTGACTCCTCCCGTTGCTCCGGGGACTCATGATATCGTCGTTTTATGTCCCCTACGCCGGTAAACTCCTGCAAAAATACAAAAACACGGAAAAGTGAAAGAAAACAAGAAAACGCGAGAAACGAATACAAGATGGTAGAAAATAGCGGAAAAACACGAAAGAAAACGTGCACGAATATATGAAATATAAACGCACGTCAAAATCCCCCAAGCTGAACCCTTCCTCGTCCTCGAAGAAGACGAGTGAGAGTAGGAGCTCGGAGGGAGAAAATAGAGAGAAAGAGAGAAAAAGAGAACTCTAAATCCTAGATCGCCCGTCAGGGCCAACAAAACCAAAAACGACACACCAAGCAAGCAAACGCAATCACATCACTAAACCAAGGAATACGAGTCCAGACAAGTGCCGTGGGCCCACGCGGTGAAGCGCGAGTGAGTGTGGTCGTGTGCTAGCAGTCGGTGTCACTATCTACGATGTGCAATAAAGCTCGATATACACAAATCCAAGAAATGACCCAAATATCGATTCGATTCGAATTAAGCGGTGAATGTATAGCTCAAGCATGCATGAAAATAGAGCAAGAATCGAAACATATCATGCGTCAGGGACTCCACAACTAGGATTAAGGAAATCACCACACTATAGCCTAGATAATAGCTAAAAAGTTCCTAAGCCAAGTGTTTTCGAAAACGATGGGGGTTGAGATGATGTGGAGTAGAACACTCGGTGCAAATTCTCGCCGTCCCTTTATTCTCGGTAGATAGGAAAAATATTCACACTGGAAATTTTTGGGTTTTGGGTATTTGTGTTTTTTTTGGATTTTTGGATATACATATTTTTTTTCTGTTTTTCTTTTCTTTCCTTTTTCTGGGTTTTTCTTTTCTCTTTTTTTTTATTTTTGGATATTGGGATATATACATGTGTACTCTCCCAAGTGGGAGAACGGTACACGACGAGTGGATTTGCACCAAGTAAAACAAAAAAGAAATCAGAATCTAAACACTTGGGCAAAGGAAACTATTCTCGCTAATTAGAGCATGGGCTAAATGGGTTATCCTAGTCCTTAATTGTGGAATCCCGACACATGCGAAATGAAGTATACGATATATATATATATATAGCACGCAGAAGCAGACAGGAAAAACAAATACCGCATATTCAAATCGAAGCATGATAATCTGTGGGTCATTCCTGGACAGGTATATAAAGTAAAATCACAAAGTAGAAGCATGCCAAACAGCTAGGCACGACACACGACTCACAAAAAGCTAAGTGGACCCACGATGCATGAAATGCAAGAGGACTCGATATCCTAGGGTTAGTGAATGTGATTATCGATGCCATGCTAGGTGTGTGTGATTTTGTGGCAATTCATCATAGGGTTCATCTCTAGGAGAAAGAGATAAAAAAGAAGAAAAGAAAAAGAAAAAGAAAAAGACGGAGAAAAACGACTCAAATTACGAAGAAAAAGAGACGAATGACGCACAAAGTGCGACTCCCCCAAGCTGAAGCTTGCATTGCCCTCAATGCAATAGAATTAAATACGGGAGGGCAATGAAAATGGGGGGAATACGCACAGACACAAAAAGACACGAAAGACAAGAAAATCACACAAACGAAACTGAAAATAAGAATAAAAATAAAAAGCACACCACACGACATTTAAACAGAAAATAAAATAAAGAAATAAAAGGAAAATCACACGACACAACAAATAAACAAACACACAAAGAAAACCGACACACGACAGCACACAGAAAAAATTTGACTTCCCCCAAGCTAGACGTGATAGTGCTAGCGAAAAGATGTGATCATGAATATGCAGAGATATGCCGGGGGGAGGTCAATCGGAGTCGCTTGCGATGGAATGGTAAGGAGACGGTGAAGAGGATGGTGAATAATGGTAGAAGGAATCCTCCGAGGATGAAGGAGATGGTGTGCGAATAGGAGAAGGAGGAGTAACAGGCAGGACTACCGGAGGATCGGGATATATCGGTGGATCGTGGTGAATGATGGTGGGACGGGGTGGACTGACACACGGGTGCCAATCGGGAGGATCTATGGGTGGGAAGTGAACAAGTGAAGCGTACCAAGGATCTGGGTAGAACTCCCAGGGTAGGTGTGTAAGTCGTAAGGGGAAACGCTCCAGAGATGAGGGTGGGAGGATGGCAAAAGGAGTATAGGCAGGACTATAGAGGTATGCTGCACGATCCTCCCCAAAAGGAGTAAGCATACCGATAGAGATCAAGTAGTCGCGATCGATACGGCTACGTCCCGGGACAATAGGGAGGTCAGGCAGCATCCTCAAGACACAACTGACAATAAGAGTGACCATCCCCCCACAGCAGATAGAGCCGGAAGCTGCGCGGCTAACGGATAGGATCTCATGGATGATCCAATGAGCAGTGTTTAAGGGTAAATGGATGTTTCCATAAATCCGGCCATGGGACATGGCATAGAGGAAGAGCAACTCATCCCTAGACACCGTGGATACATCTACGCGAGCGAAAATGGTGTTGGCAAGGAAGCAATGGGAGAAACGGTAGCAAGGGTGTATGATATAGGAGGCGAGGGCTACCGCTGGAAAGGTGGTATATCGGGTGAATCTTTGCCAAGCGCCATCGGCCCGAAAGCGAGAAAAGATGTCAGATCGATCAAGAGTTGAGCATTCAACATGGCGATCGGGGTGAGGAAAGTATAGAATGTCATTAAGCATGTTGAAGCTCATGGAAAAATCACAATTGAAGGCTGGGAAGGTGAAACCATGATCAGATACTTCAAGAGAACTGAGGAACTCAAGTGTGAGATTCTTGTGTGTATTGGCGTGGGTCCGCAGAAGATAATCGCAACCTATGAAGAGAAAAAGTGCACAGACGCCCCTAAATAGTCCAAGAGATTGTAGGGTGGGGAAGTCGGCGAAAAGAGTAGGTCGCATTGGGCGATGAAGGAGGGCTTGCAAGCGATCAGATTGCTCTTCGGATGAAGGGTTTATGCCGAGGAAAGATGGGGAAAAGGAACCGTAAAGGGGATGTCTGCGTGACGATGAGGCTATTTCCTTTCCCTTCCCAGACATGGTGACGGCAAGGGGAAAGATGATGGAGCGGAATATGGTGTCTATGAAGATGAAGAAGCAGATAAAGTGTGCAAACACAAATTCAAGACATTACATAAAATGAAATAAATGTGAAGAGTGGAAAGAGGTTACCCATCGACGTTGTAAGATCAAGCACCCGAAAGACCCCACGCAATATAAGGAAGCAATTTGGGAAGCCGCCGCTCGTTGATCCGACAAGAATCGAAATTTTCGAAAATTTGGGGGTTAGGGTTAGGGTTTGGATGTTTGATGAGAGAATGTTGTTGATGGCGAGGTGACGAGGGTAGGGGAGTATGGGAATGATCGGGGATGAAGATCTAAGGGTAGTGGGGTGGATGGAGGAGGTCGATTCAGCAGTTGGAGGGAGAGAGATCGCGCGAACGGAAGTTTGGAGGTCGGGTGGATGAAATCGTGCGACAGGGATATTTATAGGGGCAAAAACGAACCGATCGGGTGAGGATTCACCCGATCGGGTGGGTAAGTCTCGAAAATCTTCCGTCGGCCAACAACTACAGGTGAACCGATCGGGTGAGTTTTCACCCGATCAGTTGAACGCTTCTCAATTCTTCCCGCGAATCTGTAACTTTTCACCCGGTCGATCACACGACAGCGGCTTCACTCAACCGATCGGTTGGTATAACCCCTAAATTTCCCGAGAGTTCGGCCATTCTCGCACGGTCTTCCACCCGGTCACGTGATGCTTCACCCGATCGGTTCGCAAGGAGAGCAGATACGGCCATCGTCTGATACGTCTCACCCGATCGGTTGAGTAGTCACCCGATTGGGTGAGGGCTTGTTTCCTGCAGAAATTCACGAATGGCCTAAGTTTCTCGACGGATGATCTCGCGGCTGAATTTAATTATTAAAATAGAAATAATCAAGTTAAAAATGAGCCTAAAACAAGGGTAAGAGTTTAGAACATGGGTTGCCTCCTATGAAGTGCTTTTGTTTAACGTCGTTTGCTCGACCCTCATATGGTGGTCAATTAGGGTCCGGAGGGTTTGAGGAAGAGTCATCGGTCGCTGAGAATCCGACCGTAGAGAATGCTGGTTCTCCTACCGCATAGTGTTTAAGGCGCTGCCCGTTGACTTTGAATGGCTCATCTCTTCCCATTATCTCAATAGCCCCATGCGAGAAGACATTGGTGACGCGAAAAGGTCCCGACCATCTTGACTTGAGCTTTCTAGGAAAGAGCTTTAGCTTTGAGTTGAATAGGAGAACTAAGTCTCCTTCTTTGAATTCCCTCTTCAGGATGCGCTTATCGTGCCACTGCTTCAGCTTCTCCTTGTAGATCCGGGCATTTTCATAAGCATTGAGCCGGATCTCGTCGAGCTCGTTAAGTTGTAACTGCCGGTGCCCTCCAACTTCCTTGGCGTCGAAGTTTAGGTTCTTGATTGCCCAAAATGCCTTATGTTCCAATTCCACGGGCAGATGGCATGCCTTCCCGTAGACAAGCCGGTAGGGGGTTGTGCCGATCGGAGTTTTAAATGCCGTCCTGTAAGCCCAAAGCGCGTCAGGAAGCTTTGATGACCAATCCTTCCTACAGTTGGCCACCGTTTTTTCTAGTATGCTCATGATTTCCCAGTTAGAAATTTTCGCATGGCCGCTAGTCTGTGGGTGGTAGGCACGCCCCACCCGGTGTTGTACTCCGTACTTTTTCAAGAGAGCCTCGAATTTCTTCTCTATAAAGTAGCTCCCTCCGTCACTGATCAGGACTCGAGGTACACCGAACCGCGGGAAGATGTTGTTTTTAAAGAACTTGGCGACCACTCTGGAATCATTGGTTGGACTGTCTATCTCTTCAACCCACTTCGATACGTAGTCCACAGCTACCAAGATATACTGGTTCCCAGAAGAGGAAGGGAACTGTCCCATGAAGTCCACTCCCCACACATCGAAGATCTCTACCTCTAGGATGTAGTGCTGAGGCATCTCGTTCCGGTTGGAGATATTCCATGTCCTTTGGCATTTGTCGCAGGCTTGGACATAAGCATGTGTGTCTTTGAAGAGGGTTGGCCAGTAGAATCCGCTTTGGAGAATTTTCACCGTCGTCTTATAGGTGCTCGCATGCCCTCCACATTGCTGACCATGGCAATGGGAAATTATCGAGGTCGTTTCATTTTCAGGGATGCATCTTCGTATCACCCCATCATTGCAGGTTTTGTACAAATGGGGGTCGTCCCAATAAAATTTGCGGACCTCATAGAAGAATTTCTTCTTCTGCTGGTAGCTCACATTGTGGGGGACGATGGCACAAGCCAGATAATTTGCGATGTCGGCGTACCAAGGGGTCCAGGCGAAAGAGACGGAGAAAAGATGCTCGTCAGGGAGCGAATCATCGACCGGAGTAGCGTTCAAATCGAGGGTAGCCATTCTGGACAGGTGATCGGCAATGACATTCTCCGCCCCCTTCTTGTCTCTGATTTCCAGGTCGAATTCCTGGAGGAGGAGAATCCATCTAATGAGCCGCGGCTTAGCCTCCTTCTTGCTCAATAAGTATTTGAGAGCCGCGTGATCTGTGTGCACGATCACCTTAGCACCAATGAGATATTGCCGGAACTTGTCCATGGCGTAGATGACCGCTAGCAATTCTTTTTCTGTGGTAGTATAATTTCTTTGGGTGGCGTCAAGGGTCTTGCTCATATAATATATGACATGCAGATTTTTATCCTTCCTCTGCCCCAAGACGGCACCAACGGCATAATCACTAGAGTCACACATTAGCTCGAATGGTAGATTCCAGTCCAGTGGCTGTATTACGGGCGCAGAAATCAAAGCTTGCTTCAGATGGCGGAAGGCTTCCATACACTCCTCGTCGAAGACGAAAGGTGCGTCCTTCACTAGGAGTTGGGTCAGCGGCCTGGAAATCTTCGAGAAGTCTTTTATGAAGCGGCGATAAAATCCCGCATGCCTAAAAAAACCACGGACTCCTCGAAGATTGAGCGATGGCGGAAGCTTTTCAATCACCTCAACCTTTGCCTTATCAACCTCGATTCCCCTCGAAGAGATGACGTGTCCCAGCACAACTCCTTCTTGGACCATGAAGTGGCATTTCTCCCAGTTCAGGACTAGTCCTTTTTCTTGACACCTCTCCAGGACCTTAGTTAGATTGCTAAGACATGAGTCAAACTCAGTTCCATAGACGGAAAAATCGTCCATGAAAACCTCCATGATATCCTGGGAGTAGTCGGAGAAGATAGTGGACATGAGTCTCTGGAATGTAGCTGGGGCGTTACAAAGTCCGAACGGCATTCTTCTATAGGCATATGTCCCAAATGGGCAAGTGAAAGTCGTCTTCTCCTGGTCATCATTATGAATAGGGATTTGAAGGAATTCGGAGTACCCGTCCATGAAACAGAAGTAGTTGTGCTTCGCCAGCCTCTCGAGCATCTGATCAATGAAAGGGAGAGGGTAGTGATCCTTCCTCGTGGCTTTGTTCAGCTTTCTATAGTCAATGCACATCCGGTACCCAGTGACGGTCCTCGTAGGTATGAGCTTGTTCTTCTCGTTGCGAACCACCGTCATTCCTCCTTATTTGGGTACCCCGTGCATCGGGCTAACCCAGCGACTATCGGAGATAGGGTATATGATATCGACATGTAGAAGCCTAACAATCTCCTTTTTCACCACCTCCATCATTATGTGATTTAGCCTCCGCTACGGCTCTATCGAGGAGGCTTGCTCATCCTCAAGCAGTATCCTGTGTGATTAGAGGCCTAAGCTAACCCCTTTTAAATATTCAATTGCATATCCAAAAAATCCCTTAAACCTTTTTAAAACACCAAGAAGTTTGGTCATCTGGTCTTCAGGCAGCGAGGAGTTCACTATGACCGGCAGGGTCGAGTCCGTCCCCAAATATTCATACTTTAGTCTGGGGGTAACTCTTTCATCTCAACTTCATGATGTCCCGACGCATACTTTTCAAGCTGAGCATCCTCTAGTGAAAGGACTTCTTCGTGGATCTCTCGAAAGCCAGTGTTCGGGACTTCACTCCCAACCGTGGTTCCACGTGGCAAACCCTCGAAAGGTATCGCGGGGGCAACCGAGGAAGGTGCCAGGTCTTTCTCAAGCTCATAGCAATTCTCGGGGAAGAAAGCTTCGACGTGAAAACAGGTTTCAATGGTCGATGATTCCCCACCATTGCTCCCAGCTTCCTCATTGTCCCAAGATCCGGGATGCTCGATAAAAGTCTGTAAGGAATAGATCGGCCCCTGTCCAACGCAACCGACAGACTCTGCCTGGTGGTTCTCCTGACCGGGCTCCGTGAACAATTCTTCTCCCCCAAATCCGGAACTGGGCATGTCGATCCCGGCCACATCATCAGAAGGAAGGAGAGTTGTCGTGACTGGATCCTGCTGCATATCAAGATACCATCTCTGATTTTCCACAGCGGTAGACAGAAGGGTTAGAATATTCGAAGCATTTAGGGATTCTGCCAAGGTTTGTGCCAAGCAGCGGATGTGGTGCGAACGATCCCAGATATCGCCCGAAACGGCATACAACATCCTCGTCATGGGGCAGAAAACCTATAAGAAAGGAGAGAGAGAGAGAGAACTGCACAGATAGCAAACACGTCAAAAGCACGGGTTGCATAAACAGGAGGCGAATGTAGCGATAGCAGCACGGCGACTCAGTCAATCAGTTCTATACAACTAGTATTTACAATATGTACAAGTGAAATCAAAAAGTGTAAAGTGCGAAAATTATCGCGAGATAGAGATGTGAGCTAGACTCAAGGGTTCATGAGATCCTAATATAACAAGCACGTTGCATCCCCGGCAACGGCGCCATAAAGCTTGACGTCCCCCGCGTTTTTTCACGTCAGATGTGTGCAATAAATAATTGGGGGCGTGAGATTTAAATAATTATAACCGCAATCGCACGGTGTTGTAGTGTGGCTTGGGGGTCGAACTCAGGGAGGCGTGGTTGTGCTTGTGTCAAGAAGGATCAGATTCACCCTATGGGCGAGCTAGCCCGAATCGGATAATGGGTTGTCACAGAAAATTGAATGCGAGGGATAAACAGTATAAAGGGAAAACCCTAGACTTCGGTTTCCATCCTATCGTGCGATTCTCGCCGATACGGCCTACGGGTAGGATGGCGATCGGAATTAGGGTCTAATGGTGAGACGCTGCCTCTAAGAGTGGTACCAGCGTCCCATGGGCCCGATATTCCAGTTGGTGCCCAGGATGATACGCCGGACTTCCCGGGTTCGGTCAGTGGGCATTCCCATGTCCATTAACACTGACCGACTCCGGGAGCACTAAGCTCGCAACGATAACTCCCAACGCATCATCCTGCCGCTCCCGCGCACTAGGATTCGACGTCTACGCTAAGGGCGTGATCTATGGCTAGGGAGTCAATCGCCAAGTTTATTCCCCCTTGGCCCAACGGTCAAAGGCGGTCTTTTTCCCGCCGATGAAAATAAAACACCCCGCGTAACTGATAGATTCCTAATTCCTATCGATTTCCTAGTCCTATGGACACATCTGGGAGAACCCACGAAGGGGTTTCCACCAAAATCCCAGATTTGGGAACTACTCACACATATTTACTAAAAAGCAATCTAAATCAAAATCGACCGTTAGAAACATGATCAGGCGATTGAAAAGTAGTAAGAGCAATGCAAATAACACTATATTAAAGTTTAACAAAGATCAGACAACTTACTAATATCTAAAAAATTACAGCCGTCAAGAGAGAGAAAAAACAGCAAAAAATAACAACTCCCGTTTCTGGAAAACCTAGGGGTCCTATATATAGAATACGATATCGCCCGATCGGTTGAAAAGTCAACCGATCGGCTGACCTGCTTCGTTCTTCGGCAGCTCGGCATTGGACTTCACCCGGTCACACGGCACGGTCGGTTGAGGGTTGAAGCTAACCGGTTGGATCTTCGCGTCGTCGGGTGAACCGGTCGGTTGAGCTCTCCGTGTCATGGCTTCGGAGAATTGGCTACAGGTGAACAGATCGGGTGAAGGTCACCCGATCGGTTGGCTTTCAGCATCAAATTCCAGAGATTTGGGACATTGTGAACCGGTCTCTGAACCGACCGGTTGACTTCTTGACCGCTCCAGCTTGTGTCCGGGTGGTGCACGCGTGCATCACCCGATCGGTTGGAAGCGACCAACCGGTCGGGTGAGGGGCTGAAAGATGCGATCTTCGTCGTTTGACCCCCTGGATCACGCGTGACTCCTCCCATTGCTCCGGGGACTCATGATATCGTCGTTTTATGTCCCCTATGCCGGTAAACTCCTGCAAAAAATACAAAAACACGGAAAAGTGAAAGAAAACAAGAAAACACGAGAAAACGAATACAAGACGGTAGAAAATAGCGGAAAAACACGGAAGAAAACGTGCGCGAATATATGAAATATAAACGCACGTCAGTCCTATCGTTAATCTATAATTGGAACTCCTGCAAAAGTAAGATCCATAGTATTAGCTTGGGTTTGCGTCTTTCTTGGACAATAAATATTTAAAAGCAGTGTGGTCAGTAAAAATGGTAATAAGAAAGCACAAAATATGGCTCCTAAATTTATCTAATGCAAAAACTACAGCAAGCAGCTCTTTCTCCGTAGTGGTGTAATTTCTCTAAGCCTCATCCAAGCTTTTGCTTGCGGAGTAGATGACCACCGGCACTTTGTTCAAGGATGGCACCTACATCAAAGTTGTTGGCATCACACATAATTTCAAAAGGGAGTGTCCAGTCAGGTACCTATAAAATATGAGCAGATATTAGTAATTGCTTCAAACTATCAAAAGAAGCTTCACACTCTGGTGTCCAAATAAATTCGGTGTCATGTGTTAAGAGTGTGCATAAAGGACGTGAAATCAAACTAAAGTCCTTTATAAAAGGCCTAAAAATCCAGTGTGGCCAATGAAAGGGCGATGTCTTTCATGCATTTTGGAATGGGTAGCTTCTCACTGACTTTCAAACTGGATTTGTCAACTTGTATGCCTTTCCAGGAAACAATGTGACCAAGGACCAAGCCATCAGTGGTCATGAAATGTCATTTTTTCCTGTTAAGCAAAAGGTTCTTTTCAATGCACCTATTTAAGGCACAAGCCAAGTTAGTCAAACAATCACAAAATGAACTCCCATACACAAAAAAATAATCCATAAACACCTCCACAATCTTTTCAACCATGCCATCAAAAATACGTAGCATACAACGTTGAAAAGTTATGGGGGAATTACACAAACCGAATGGCAACCTCCTAAAGGCAAATGTGCCAAAGGGCCAGGTAAATGTAGTCTTTTCCGGATCCTCTGGGGCTATCTCAATTTGATAGTACACAGAGTAGCCATTAAGGAAGCGGTAATACTCATGGCCGGCCACCATATCTAGGATTTGGTCAAGGAATGGGAGAAGAAAGTGGTCTTTGTGGGTCTTGGAGTTCATCTTCCTAAAATCTATACACATCCTCTATCTCGTGGAGGCTCTCATGGGTATCAACTCACTATTATCATTTTTAACGACAGTCAACTCGGATGTCTTGGGGAGAACTTGGGTGTCGCTAAACACATCTGAAATGGGTATATGATACCCGCAACTAGGAGTTTGAGGACCTCACCCTTCACTATTTCTTTTAAGTTTGGATTCAACCTACATTGCATCTCACGGTTGGGTTTAGCATCATCCTCCAAATATATGTGGTGCATGCATACGTGAGGCTAATTACCTTAATATCAGCTATGGTCCATCTTATTGCACCCTTATGTTCCCTTAACACTTCCAATAATGCATTTTCCAAATCTTAGGTAAGGATGGAAGATATTACCACAGGAAATGTGCATTGATCCCCCAAATAAGCATACTTCAAATATGACGACAATGGCTTGAGCTCCAATTGTGGATGCTCCAAGTCGGATGACTTTTGGCATGGTGTCTTCAATGGCAATGGTTCAAAGTGCGGCACCTAGGTGGTGCTAGACACCTCTCCAACGTCGTACAAAAAAGGGATATCATCAGTATTATCAAAAAATTGATCAACAAACTCAATAGCAGAAGCAAATTCGTCTTCAAAATGTTTGGCAACAAGAGCATCAATCATGATCACCTCCTCATATTCCTCAACACATGTTGACAATTTGCAATCATTGAAAATATTTAAATCCAACGACATATTGGCAAAATAAATCTTAAGTTGCACATTCCTACAATTGGTCATGGCATTACTAGTTGCAAGGAAGGGTCTACCCAAGATGATGGGTGTGGGGATAGCAGATTGGGGTCCCTGAAGGTCCAAGACAATGAAGTCTACCAGGTAGTAAAACTTGTCCACTTGGACAAGTACATTCTCAACACATCCCCTCGGGAGTTTCATGAACATCATGTCATGCCCCGCTTTACAGAAATACTAGGATGTAGGATGGGACATGCCCGCTCGTCCTTATTTTGAAGCAGCTATGATAAGCATCTGGCATATCACAATGTGTAGGATCCCAGTAAACAACACATATAATAATTACATTATTACAATCCCAAGCCAAAGAAATAGTTTAAGTCTATACAACCCAATTGAATGTCTCAAATGGCAGTAAGATAAAAGGGGCCTTATGGACCTTACAAACCAAGTCCGTACAATTAATAATAATACATATAAGGAATAACACAAGCCACAACAGCTAATCCTCTATGAAGTCCTGCCCTGCAACGAACTAGTGTGACCCAAAGACGTGGTTTGCAATACCACCCTAAGGACCTAACGGACATTGCATTAAGAAAACAAATACAATGCATGTCAGTGTGGGGTACTCATGTAGGTTCCCAAGCATCAGTTTCTTTTAAGCAATACATGAAAATCTAACCAAGCATTAATATAGAAGTCTAGCAAAAATTATACCACAGAAAGATCAATACGTGCTAACAAGCATGGATAATTAAATGAAGCTAACATACGTGGAGTTTTAATAGTGCTAACAGGCATGCGAAATTAATAATGATGACATTATGATATTATAAAAATTAAACACGGCTAACTAGCATTGAAAAGTAATACCAACATGCATGAAAAGGTAGCAAGCATTAACAGGATTGAAGCATTATTGAAGTAATACCATCATGATCATGTCAGTGTCATGTGAATAATTAACATAGTTATGCAGTATTGAAACATGTCATGAAGCAAAATGTGATGATCCTCGCTAATGTACAATTCATTGGCCGAGGGTACGACATGCAACTGTCGACGTACTTCAGGTGCACTTACCTGTGTAGCCCCGAATCCCAATCCCATGTCTGAGGATGGTTGAAATGCTTTATAAACCACACCTCACTATTAGAAGGTGGTTGAAATGATTTTAATATCCACAATTATCATTCTCCACGTATGGAGCCGGTGAAATGACTTGATAAGCCCACCTCCATGATAGAGGGTGGTTAAAATAATTTTTGTGACATAGTTGCTTCTGCACCCTCGTGACAATGAATTACCACATCCCAATGTTATGTGTGTCTTAGTCATTAAAAATGTTGCATTCTTTCAATATGGTGACGATGTCACCCAACACGTTCTTTCTTTCATTTCTTTACATTCATGCAATAATCTGACAATGTCATCCAATCCACTCTTCCATGCATTCGATTACGTTCATTCTTTAACAAATTGTCTCTTTAGCATTTGCATGAACATTAGGCAAAGTAATATGAACATTAAGCTAACACCAACACGAAGCTAACATTATGAATATCGTCATTAAGCCACTAGCTTGAACATGGTTATTAATGCGACTACCCACATCGTTATATACATTAAGCTAGCAACTTTATTTATTGTAGTGAACCACATTTCTAACATTAAGCTAACATTTCACGTCATTAACTATTATCATTAGGCTTAACATTTCAAATCACTAACTACAATCGTTAAGTTAACAACTCATGTCATTATCTACAAACATTAACTAACTTTTAACTTAAATGAACATTACTTAAAATTTACCTTAAACTAGCATGTTATCAAAGAACATTAACCAACATTAACTAGCTTCTTAAATTAACATAATCTAATGTCCAAAAGAATGGCAATTATCATCAATCTCTAGGTGGAATTTGACATATGTTAATAAATGAAATCAGTAAATGACTCATATATGTTTTCAGTTTAACAAAAATCATAATATTTAAACAAATATTTTGGACGTTATGGCTTTTAGAACATAAGGTTTAAAATCTGTCCCGAATCTGAATCATCTTGAATAAAGACCATCTCTTCAGTTTTTTTCCATCCAGAATCATAATTGGGTCTCAACATGAAAGTTACATATTATTTAAACAGGTTTTCAGATCATTCAAGATCATAATATTTGAACATCTGTGGTGAAAGTTATGGTCTGTACACTATGATAGCTAAAAACAGTCCAGAAATGTCACTAGAAGCAAATCAATTAATTTCATCTAACTACAGTCAAAATATGAGTTAGGTCTCTAAATAAAAGTTGTAGCTGACTCAAATAGGTTTCCATATTATATATAATCATAATTTTTGGATGCCTACAGTGGGAATTATACTCCTGTAAATTTGCAGCAAAAACTGAAACTATCATACACCCATCAGTAATATTTTATAGTGCAATCAAATTAACTAGGTACTTAAGTTAAGTCCTTAGGAGTTCATACTATGATTAGGAACATCATTAACATCAAGTTTTCCACGTCAACAATCTAACGCTTAGGAAGTTACTTTAACATGCATGCAATTGAGAAAAAGATAAAGGGGAAACCTACAATCACTTGGGTTCAAGTAAGGAGAAGGGAGAAGGGAGGAGGATGGAGCTCGGCCTCTACGAGTGTGTCGTCTCCATTCCAAGCCACGAGAGGAAGAAAGAGGAGGCTCGGCCTCTATGCGTCGCTTGTCAGAAGGATGGAGGAAGAAGGCCAGAATTCGTGCTCGTCGTCGGAAGATCCCCTGAGCTCGGGTAGTCGCGAGAGGAAGAAGAAAGAGGCTCCTCACGTCGTTCACCGGAAGAGGGCTGTTTTGCAGCCGAGGACAAATATGGGGCTGTTTTGGGGGGCTATTTTGGGGTGTTAGGTTTGAGGGATGGTGATGTTGATGATGAAGATGATGAAGAAAGATGATATTGTTGGTGTTGTGATTTGGGTTGAAGGAATTGGCCTTTGGGTTTGGTTTGCTTGGGTTTTGAGATGAATGAAGAAGGCAGATGAAGTGTTGGATGCCCTTTTTTGTTTCCTTCTTGTGAGAGAGAGAGAGAGAGAGAGAGAGAGAGAGAGAGTGTGTGTGTGTGTGTGTGTGTGGTTTTATTTGTATGTATTGTGTTGGAGAAAATGATGGGGAAAATAGTTTAGGTTATAATTAGAATAATGGGGGGATTAATGGAGTGGGGTAAGGAGCATAGTTAGGGTGTTGGATCTCACCCACTAGAGAGGTGGGTTAAGAGGGGTAAAAATCTAGCTGCTTGGAGGGTAATTAGGTTAGGGGTAAAAAGGTAATTAGTAACTAGGCATACAAAATTACGATGGTGCCTCTAAAACTAAACGTCTCCGAAAACTTCCAGAAAAAATACCACGGGTTCGTGAAGTCATAAGGAGCATGAAAATAAGATTTTTTTTTTAAATTTTGATTTACCGAAATGTAGGTGTTGGGGCAATACTCGTCTATCGATCGTGGGTCGTGGGCTTGCGGGTTCTAGGTCATTATGAAAAAAATATAGAAAAATATTTAAAAATAGTATAGACGTATTTTGAAATCATTAAAAGGTATTTGAAATCATTTGAAGTTATTTTCATAATAAAAATATAAAACTACATGTAGTGATGGATACATGCCGTCACATATCAGCTAGTTGTAGAATAACAAGTGTGGCATTTAGTTCTCCAAGCCCCAATTGGGTGAAGGCAGGATATGAAAATATATTAACACTAGACCCTAGGTCAAGGAGAGCCTGCACTATCTGTTTGGTTCCTATGGTGCAAGAAATAGTAGGGGATACATGGTCCTTGAATGTAGGTGGAGTGTTGTGCTGAAAAATGAAGCTAACCTGCTGAGTCAAAATGCCTTTTTCTTAACGCTCAAATTTTTTTAACGGTGCATAAATCTTTAAGAAACTTGGCATAAGCATGAACTTGATTTATAGCATCTAATAGTGGTATGTTAAACTGACATCTTTGAAAATTTCGTGAATCTTAGATTGGAACTTATCTTTCGTTGAAGGCAAGAGTCTTTGACGGTATGGTGCGGGAGGAGAGTAAGGCTAGGGCACTTGGCCTATTGACTTCTTTTCATCCATGTCCTTGCTTGTGCTCTCTCCTTTCACTCTTTGTGGTTCACGATCATCTTCCTCCACCACTATCTCAGAAGTGTCCTTTGGCAGCTCGAGCTTTTCAATTTTCCTTCCACGCTGCAATGTTAACACCACTTGGCATGATTTGATATTGTTACCTGAAGTTGACAAGCTTGTGTTGGGGTTGGGGAGTGGTTGAGCCGAAAGATTATCCTTCTCCAATGTGGCCACAAGCTTAGCAGTGTTATCATTCATTTGTTGGAATTGGTTCTGTTGGCTCTGTTGGTTCTGTTGTTGTCACGCCCCGCTTTCCATTATACGGAAGCGATGACATGATGAAGGTCTGCATGGGCTAGAGCTCTGAAACTCGAGCCCAATAAGCATCTGTAGTGATACATCATTTAATGTACAGGTTCTTGCATGCATCAAAACAATAGAAATATTTCATTAATTTAAGCCACATCCAGAGTTCGTACAAGAAATAATAACAGGGCCTCAGCTTGGCCAAAAGGAAACTACAACCATGGTACTATCCCTACTATAAGGTACTAAAGCAAAACTAAAGCAGTGATAGAAAAGAGTCTCTAGCCTTCCGCAGAAAGCGACTCAGCGTCTACGGTAAACTCCTGGCTCTCTAGGTCAGGCGTCTCAACAAGTTCTCCTAGCAACATGTCTCGTGATCTGACATACATTCCAAAAACATGAATGTATGTCAGCAAGGGCCTGCAAGTAAAAGTAAAACTGCCCAAGGCAAGGTATGCGAAAAATAATCAATTATGAAGTATTAATGATTTTATATGAGGTGTCAGCAGCATTAAACATGGCAATTTGTAAAGACATGGCAGGAAAATAGAAGACGGTACATGAAAGTAAACGTGGCATAGCAATGAACGTAGCGTGTGCTACAGGCTACAAGACAAGACAAGACAAGACCGTGTGTGTTACGAAGGGTTCATGCCTTACAGATAGAGGGGGATCAAACCCTCTAAACTGTGTGCACGCTCAACCCTACCCCAACCCAAGTGCACAAGACAAGTACATACAAGGGATCACTCTCTCTATCATGGAGAGTGTCCTATTACCTGCAGGTTATGTATCCGTACAAGGGATCACTCTCTCTATCTTGGAGAGTGCCCTATTACCCGCAGGTTGTGTATCCATACAAGGGATCACTCTCTCTATCTTGGAGAGTGCCCTATTACCCGCAGGTTGTGTATCCGTACAAGGGATCACTCTCTCTATCTTGGAGAGTGCCATATTACCCGCAGGTTGTGCAAAACAATCAAATGTGTTCAAGCAGTTCAAGAGTTTCATGTCATTACAAGGCATCGTCAATTTACTTAATATGGGTCCACACACGTGCAGAAAATGCAATTAATATTTAACACTACAATAATTTATGAAAATTCGCACACTTGCCTGTTTGACGATTTCGAGTCCAGGTGGTCGTAGGAAGGCGAGTTATAACTGCAACATGGATTTATAATATCAATATAAGGGATTTAACCAATAAAATAATAATATACCTAACTTATGCATACTAACAAATATTGTATAGATACACATATCGTCCAATATTCCAACTCTGTTATATGATAAGTTATATACTGATAAGCCTAAAATGATAACATGATTCGCAGGATTTTAAGACTAACATACTGATTTAAGGAAAACTAACATATAGATTCTTTTACATATAACCGATTGATTCGTACTAACATCATTAAAACTAACAAGTTTTGATTCCAATTAATATTGACATATATCTTACGGTTGTTTATATGCAATACCAGTTTAACATAAAATACCGCTAATTAACGTCTAACATACTGATATAAATATACTAACCTCATTTAACTGTGTTATATACTAATCCTAACACGGACTTATACACTAACATAGGTACTGCTCTGCATGTATGGTACAGTTCATCCTATATAGGGTACGGTTCCTTCAATATCTCAATGTTACAATACATGTTATCATTATTAATAACATATATGATTAACAATTAACATAGGGTATATACAACTCTCCTTTCTTGCAGGGAACAAACTCGGCAAGGGCAGCAGGCGACGCAAGCGGGAGGCGGGCGCCTTCGACGACGGCACAGGTGGGCTGCTGGATGGGCGTCGACGAGTCTCGTCGGTGACTGAGGGCGTCGATAACTTGCTAGCCGCTCGCTGCAGCATCGTCGATGTGGTGTACGGTGGCATAGGTGGAGCGATGGCAGGGAGGCAGCTACGGCCGTGGTATCGTGGCAGGGGGAGCCCCGGAGGGCGGTCCGTTGGGCTGAGGTGCGAGGCGAAGAGATGGGGGCACGGTGTCGAATTTGAGAGGGGCGACAGAGAGTGAGGCATGCTAGAGGGACACAGCAGGAGGGGAGAGCTCGTCGGTGAGTCTCCAGGCGTGTGAAGGGGCGCTCAGTTGGCTTGAGGGCGTGGTTTCGACCAGAGGCAGCCTGGAGAAGAGGGGTCGGCTTTGGAGAGGGAAGGCTGTGTTTCCCTTTTAGGTTTTGTAGAGAGTTAGAGAGAGAGTAGGGGAGGAAAGAACATGCGACGGCTGATAGGCTTTAGCCCTAGGGTTTTAGGTTTTTCTATATAGGGTAGGTTAGAGAGAGAGGGGTATGGGAAACGTGGGAGAGTTGGGTTTGTTGTACAGTTAGGGAGAAATGGGGTTGAGTGATTGAGAATATAAAAGATATTTGATTTGGTTTCTATTAAAACATAACAAAGTTTTGAATTTCAAAACTTAGGGAATTTAAATATTTAACTAATGGGGATATAGCGGGTTAGTCCAAAGGTTTCCAAAAATTAAAATTAAAATATCGGGACGATCGTGACGTTGAGAGGGTTGAGAATACGGGGTCTGATCATGCGTTAGGGCTAAGGAATATGATAGTAAAAATCTAATACTAATATACGCATATGATACGAAAACGCGCTAGAATACGTACGACCGAAAAGTGGTCGTTACATTTGTTGCTACTGTAACTGCTGCATCAGCTGAAATTGTGCTTGTTGCTGATGCTGACTTTGTTGACTTTGAGCTTGTTGTAATTGCATGAACTGCTGGAGTGTGTCTAAATATGTGGGCCCACACTTGGCTTCTCTTTCTTTCTCTGAGCCCCACCTTGATAAGCATTGAGTGGTGGTGGCCGATACGGTTGTGAAGCTTATTGTTTTAGTTGTCAACTCAAATCGGGGTAATTCCTCCAATTGAAACTATATGCATTCGGATTGAACCCTTGGCCTTGGTAGGAGTTTGAGACGTGGTTCACTTGAGTGTGGGTCCTTCCACACATCTTTCAATGTGGGGATAGTAGGACACCCCGATGTGTCATGCTCCGAACTCTCTCAAAGTGCACAATGCTCCTCCGTGGTCATAGCTTTTACCCCTTTCAATTGTAATCCTTGAAGCTTCTTGGTCAAGAGGGCCACCAATTTGGCTACTAATGCATCCTCCTGCTTCAATGTAAATAGGCCTCTACGTGACGATGATTGCGGTGGGTCTGTGTCCATCCCATCATGTTCAGGAGTCACCTCACAAGTCTGTGCACTCTCAGCAATGGACTCCAAATAATCACATGCTTCCACAAGCTTCTTAGCAAAGAACTCTCCATTGCAAATCATTTCCACATGCTACTTCATGGAAGGATGGAGTCTGTCAAAGAAAAATCTGATTAAGCGGTATTCGTCGAACCCATGGTGGGGGCAAGCATGTAGCAGGTCCTTAAATCTTTTCCACGCCTCATCAAATCTTTCGTTATGTTGTATATTGGCCAATTAGCCCACTTTTGTTTTGATGATGATCATCTTATTAAGTAGTGCTAATGAATCTACTTGTTTTATTCTCAGATTTACAATTTGATTAACTTGATGAGGAGACAAAAAAATTAGTGTGGGATGATGGATCAAGGCTATGGAGCAAAAGGATTCATGAAGATTTTTGGACTTCAATCGTAATTTTACATTTCATCTTCATGTATTTTTCTTTTGTTCATAGATTAATTGCTAAGCCTTGAATAGATGCACACATATTCATATGCATCATTTCCATCATAGGGTTCCTTAGAAATCATATAGAACCCAGCCCATTTGATCATATGCTCAAAACACCCTTTATAAATTTTTCTGGAGCAGGACAAATGCTTGGTAAGTGTCCACCAGACGTCTGTCCCAATGCACTTTTCATAGTGACTTTGGTATATGATCAAACGTCTGGTATGTCTTCACCAGACGACGGCGTGCCAGTTTTCTGTTTAGCTTGACATATCCATGGGCCAATCGCATGAAGTTCATTGTCACGATATCTGTGCAGTGGTCCAGATGTCTGGGACATGTACTCCATTCGACTGAACAGGGTGATCCAACTTTCATCTGCTCTCTGCCTTTTTAGACCCATATTTGGCAGTCGTCTAAAGAAAGCTTACCAGATGAATGCACAGTCGATCAGTCGTCTGGTAAGTATTCATCAGACGTCTATCGCTAGGAGATTGGACTTCACTCTTGTTCTTTTGTCCATCTAATTCTGCCAGTCGTCTAGAGTTGTGTTCTCAGGCATCTGAGCAGTTGATCAGCCGCCTGGGAACTCTTCTCCAGACGTCTGGTCGACTCCAAATCTGCCCGTTTATATCCGTTGGGTGTGATTTTTGATGAGCCGTTTTCTTGGCTTTAGTGCTGATTTGAGGGTGTATATATGCTCAGTTTTGAGGTAGATTTAAGACTAATGCTCACAGAAATAGAACTCATTTAGAGCCAAAATCTTAGAGCATTTTCTTCTCTCTCGTTTTATTTTTCACTTTGGTAAAAAGTGTTCGTGCATTGATCTTGCATCGAGAGAGAGATAGAGAGAGAGTTCTTCAAGTGCATCAAGCCAATCATCTAGCACTTGTTTCCCATCTTCATGCATTCACACACACATTGGTAAGATCTATCAAGGCATAAGTAAGATTGTATTTCGGTTCTTTTTGTTACGAAACCTAGTTCTCGGGTTGTGAGAACATCGTGGGGGGTTTAGTCCACTATATCTCGGTTTAGGGATTATCCCAGTATAGGGATTGTACTCATGAAGAGTGTTCTTGTGTGTCTTGGTTTAGGAAGCACTAGTGGAAGCCATCGCTCAGATTTACGAGGGTGGGTCAGGAGTAGGAGCCCCGATGTAGGGATCTGAACCAGAATAAAATTTTGGGTTTGTGTTTGCAGTTTCTCTTCATGGTTGTTGTGTTGCAATTTATATTCCACACTTTCTTAATTTGTTAACTAGCATTTTTAAATTGCATATACATTATCCACCCCCTCTAGTTCGTTGCTTAAGGGACATGAATCCTACAATTGGTATCAGAGTGGGTTGATAATGCTCAAGCAACCACGATGGTGTTTAAAGCTTCATCTTAACCCCATGAGGAAGGGCTATCCACAGTTAGACACATGCCCTTCAATGGGATGAATTATCCATCTTGGAAGGTCAAGATGATAATTTGGCTTGAATGTCTAGAACTATGGGACATCACCGAGGTTCCATTTGAGAAACCCAACAAGCCCACGTCTCAAAGGTCTAAGGCAGAGAAGGACTCAATTAAGTACGCTAGATCCATGAATGCATTTCATTATGCTCTCGATCCAAACGAGTTCAACCGCATCTCTATGTGCAAGTAGGCAAACGAGATTTGGCATCTCTTAGAGGTCACACATGAGGGGAACTCAAAGGTAAAGAAATTTAAACGAAGCGTGTTTATTTCTAAATATGATATGTTTAAGATGCAGGATGGAGAAACCATCTTCAAGATGTTCACAAGGTTCACTGAGATCGTGAACACTTTGGAAGGATTTGGGAAGAAGATTTCTTGAGAGGATCATGTAACAAAGATCTTAGATTCACTAACACCTCAATGGGAGTCCAAGGCCAATGGAATAGAAGATTGCAATGACATAAGTAAGTATATCGTGGAGGAGTACATTGGAATTCTCACGGTCTACAAGGTGAGGATGCATCACAAGAAGGAGTGCCAATCGTCAACGCCCGTGGAGAAGCAAAAAAGGGATTGCTTTCAAGGCCGTTAATGAGAAGACTGGATGGAGGAGAAAATTCAATCCAAATGATGAGAAACTTAAGAAGAAGAAGAAGCTCAAGCACATCTCTAGAAATGATGAAGGTGATGAAGAAGAAAATGAAGATGACAACGGAGGAGCAATGAAACTTACCAACAAGCACATGAGTATCATGAATCCATCACAATGTAAGAAAGATTTAAAGTTATTTTTGTTGTAACAATGTATCTGAGTGGATATGACTGTATCTATTTGTGAGATTGTATCTTATCCATGTATGACTCTCACATCCCCTATAAATAAAGGCCTGGGGTCTCCCCCAAAAGATTACACTTCATAGCACGTTGTCAGCATGTTCTCCTTGAGTTCTATAGATCTGTTTGTTGCGAAAGCTAGGAGAAGACATTAGATCCATCATGCGCGGGCTTCATCAAGCTCCACGTGTATGCGTCATCAACCGTCGCTAGATTAAGGACAGATCTAGAGGTATTACTCCAAAATCAATCAAATCTTATTTTCATCATGATCATAATGAATACTATGTTGATCTCGTAGGATCGGACTAAAAAAATCGATTTATATTCCCCTAGATCAAATACGGCGGATTTTTATCGTCGATCATACTGAAAAACATCATTAAAACGATATTTTTAGGGTTTGTATAAACAACGAGAATACACACACACACACACACACACACACACAACCCCTACCCATGGCCCCGCTAGCGACAAAACCCCCACCCCACAGCCCTCTGAGCGGTACCCTAGCCGTCGGCCGCGTGGGCACCCCCGTCTCCCCCTGTGCTCTGCCGCCCATATCCCCCTCCCCCTACGGAGGAGGAATAGCACTGCTAGGTGGTGTTGTTTTGCCCCATAGGGTTTCTCAAATTTGTTTGAATAAAAAAACATTTTGACGAACCCTTGCCAGCGGCGGCCATGACCACCCCCAACCCCTCTCCTATTCACGATGAATCCACCATGGGGAGCGGCGATGGCAACCCACCGTCGCCCCAAACCTTAGCCGTGGGGGCGACAGTAAACCTTAGTCGCCCCCACCCCTAACTTGCTTGGGCCTTTGGCCCAAGCTCTAACAAAAAATAATGCATGTGGGTCATAGCCACGCTGCGAGCTCAACCCACATTCAAAAAAATAAAATGGCTATGGGCCTGAGGCCCGCAGGCCATGGAATTCATTAAAAAAGAGAAGGAGGCTACGGGCCTGAAGACCACAACCCACACTGCAGGCTTCAGGCCCGCATGCCAAGTTTTTTTATTATGAAAAAAGAGAAAAGAATGAAAAAAAGGGTAAAGGGTGAACTAAAGGGCCTTAAAATAAATAAAAATATGGAAAAAAAATATGGGGATGATATGGGGACTTTAATGGGGGGAAACTGGGATTTTTGGGGATCTTTTGGGGGCAGAAAAAGGAAACCTCCTTCTTTTACAAAATAAAATATAATAGGGCCACATTCAAATTTATTTAAATTAGCCCCTATATGCACAACTGGTTAATTGCATTACACTTTTCTGCTACATTTTCTGGGATAAATTTATGTTATGTTGTGCGACATTAACTTAATAATTATTAAGATCATGCGACCGCTCTGCAGTTAGTTATCTAACCTAACGGTGTATGACATCGCCTCGTGCTCTGAATAATTATTAAGCATTAAAACTGATTTATTTATCCTATTCTGAATCTGTGATACCTGTGATGTGTTATGAACATGTTTAATGGGCACAATTTTTGCATGGATGGCTAATTGTGGTTTTGGATCGACTGTTTAGTCCTACAATTTCCTGCTGTTTTCTTTTTCTTATGAGAGAAATTGTAGTGAGAAAAATTATGTAATGCCCAAGACTAATGATCATTTCCATGTAGGCGGAGGCCACTTTGAAGATAAAGATTTTCAAATGGGACCCAAGTGGCTTCAAAATTTGTAATTTTCTCTTTCATTTGAGTAAAATGGACTGTAATATGGACTTCGGGACATTATTATTTTATGTAGTGGCATGCCGATCCAAGCAAGTAGCTTATTCATTTAAAATTTCCGCTGCATGAATAATGTTTTCAGTATAATTAATTCATGCAAAATTTTGCTTTTCTAGATAAAATGGCAAAAATCGCAAGAGTAGATTTTTGAAGTGTTGTGCGCATTAGGGAAAAATTATCTTAGCCGGCAGCTTGATGTTAAATTCCATATGGGAGAAAAATCCCTCGTTTCTGCAATTACAAAAGATGAAAAGGTGACAGAAACTGAGAAGGCACAAGCTATCATATACATTCAACGCCACGTGGATAAGACCTTAAAGGCGGATATCTTACGGTCGAGGATCCACTGGAGCTGTGGACTGCCCTTAAGGACAGATATAAACACCAGAAAGATGTTATACTCCCAATGGCACGTTATGAGTGGAAGAACCTGATACTTCAGGACTTTAAGTCCATAGCTGAGTATAACTCAGCTCTTTTCAGTATCACCTCACACCTAAAGTTGTGTGGTGAGAAAGTCTCAGAAGATCGCATGCTGGAAAAGATGTACACGTCTTTCTATGAAAAGATGCAATACTGATGCAACAATACCATGAATAGAAGTTCATTAAGTATTCTGAGCTGCTGTTATATTTACTCATGGCTAAACAAAATGGAGAGCTTCTACTTGTCAGTCATTAACATGCGTCCCTTGGTACGGCCCCTCTCCCAGAAGCTCACAATGCATCTTCTTCTAAAAAGAAGAAAGATAATAAAAGAAAAGGAAAATCACAGAGGGGGACCAAATAAAAAGGCCGGAGGACAAGTGCAACAGCGAAGAAATGAAGCGAGGCAAAAGTTCACTTGGCACAGAAATGACAACAACAAAAATGATGCACCCCCACCTAGAAGGGAATGGAAAGACCGGTGCCATAGCTGTGGCATAAAAGAACACTGGTCTAGAGTGTGTAGAACTCTACATTACCTCCAAGATTTGTACAAAGAAAGCTTGAAGAAAAAAAGCTGAAACAAATCTGGTGATCACCCCTGCTCCAGTCCACTTTACTGTTAAGGACTTCGAAAAGGACGACTTGTTTGATTAGCCATTTTTATCTTTATTGAAAAAACAATGTTATGAGAGCTATCTATATTTTTATATGTAGTATGAATAAATTTGAAAAAGAATTTCTGAAATCAAATGTGCTTTTATGATTCATCTTTTAATAGATGGAATGCTCTCATGACTGCTTAGTAGACAGTGCATCAACACATACGATACTTTAATACAAATGCTATTTTCATAGCATTATACTATATGAAAGTCCAGTAAATACAATTTCAGGGCCATCAAAAATTATTGAAGGTTCAGGCTATGCAACACTATTGCTCTCAAATGGAACAGAAATAAAAATAAAGGATGCATTACTCTCTCCAAACTCAAAAAGAAACTCATTAAGTTTCAAGGACATCTGTTTAAATAGATTCCACTTAGAAACTACAAATGTAAACGAAAAAGAATATTTGTATGTGACGTCTCAAGAAAAAGGAACGAAAATCATACTTGAGCATTTTGAGACCCTTTCATCGGCCCTTTACCATACAAAGATTCAGAGAGGAATCAAATTTAATGGAGCACCTAAAGTGCCCGACATCAGCGAAGTTTTTACTTTGGCATGATAGACTTGCCACCCTGCATTGGTTATGATGCAACACATCTTATCCCAATCCTATGGACATGATTTGAAGAACCGGAAGATTTTTCAAAAGGGAGAATTCCTTTGCATCTCTTGCTACAAGGAAAAATTAATTACAAGGCCATCACCACTAAAAGTGGACAAAGAATCTCCAAGCTTCCTCGAAAGAATACAAGGAAATATATGTTGACCTATCCATCCCCTAGTGGGCCTTTTCAATACTTTATGATACTATTAGATGTATCCTCAAAATATTCGTATGTGTGTCTACTATCGACCCGCAACCTAGCTTTTCCAAAGCTATTGGCATAAATTATAAAGTTGTAGGTGCATTTTTCAGACAACCAAATAAAGAAAATATGTCTGGATAATGCTGGGAAATCTACATCCCGGCCATTTCAAGAATATTGACTTGCAACTGGGATAGAAATTGAACATCAGGTGCCACATGATCATACCCAAAATGGGTTGGCAGAGTCATTAATTAAAAGAATCTAATGGATTGCACGTCCAATACTTATGAAATCCTAGTTGTCGGTGATTGCATAGGGACATGCAATATTGCATCGTTAATAAAAATTAGACCCTCTGGCGGTCAGAGTCTCTCTCCAATGCAATTTGCGTATGGAATACCACTGAACATCTCTCACTTGAGAATTTTCGGTTGCGCAGTTTATATCCCCATAGCACCACCGCAGAGGAAAAAAATGGGTCCTCAAGGTCGTCTCGGTATCAATGTAGGGTTTGACTCACCCTCAATAATAAGATACATAAACCCTTAAATGGGGGACGCATTCAAGGCACGTCTTAAAGACTATGAATTTAATGAGACAAGTTTCCCCAAATTGGGCCCATATACTACAAATCTGGAGCTACACAAATATATCGTGGGATACAAAATCATTGACCTACTATGATCTGGTAACAAAACAATGTGAAGATGAGAGCCCGAAGATCCTACACATATAGAACACTAGTCACCAGCTACCGGACTCATTTACTGACAACCAGAAGATTGTCAGATCACACGTCCCTGTTGCAAATACTCCAGCTAGGATTGACATCCCCGAGAATGGATGCAATCCATCAGCAGCAGAAATGGCTATTTCTCAACTGAAATGAGGCAGACCACCAGGCTCTAAGGAAAAAAATCCAACAAAAAAGAAAAATACATGTAGACCTTGTGACAATACCTCCACAGAAAAATGAGCTCATGTTCATACCCTCACCCCTCCTGGAATCCACTACAGAGGAACTAATGGCAGAAACTGAAATATCATTAAATTATGTATGTACAAGGGAGGTGTTGGAAAAAAAGAGTATAATCGTCAACGATGACTTGGCCTTTTATATTTCCACTCATGTTGCAGAAAGCGACGATGATAATGATCCACATTCTGTTGTTGAATGCAAACGAATAAATTATTGGCCAAAGTGGAATAAGGTAATAGAAGCAGAGCTGGACTCGCTTAAGAAACACAAAGTCTTTGGGCAAATAGTCCATACACAAAATGGTTTCAAACCTGCGGGATAGAAATGAGTATTTGTTAGGAAAAGAAATGAAAATAATTAGATCACACGCTACAAAGCAAGGTGTGTAGCACATGAATTTTCACAAATACTGGGTGTAGACTATGAAGAAAGGTAATGGATGCGATCACTTTTCGATTATTATTAAGCTTAACAACAAAGGAAGGATTAGATATGCAGCTAATGGATGTTGTGACTGCATAGCTATATGAAAATCTTGATAAAGGAATTTATATGAAACTTCCTGATGGCTTTTCAATGCCTACAGAATTAAAAGATAGACATCGGGACGTCTATTCTATTAAGCTACAAAGATCCACTACTACAGATTTGGGCTTGGGTAACGCCACTTAGATAGCGCTTTTTAAAAGCGCTATCAAAGTGAGCTCTTGCATAGCGCTTCTACACTTATAGAAAATAAAAATAAATTAAAATTAAGGTAAAAATAACTTAGATAGCGCTTTTTGTTAAAGCGCTATCCAAGTAATACCTTACATAGCGCTTTTTATTAGCGTTATGGTACTAAACGTTATGTAAGCCCTATTATTAAAAATTATACATATATATAATTTCCTTACATAGCGCTTAAACCAAAAAAAAACCCATCCGGGCGGGGGGGGGATTTCCCGATCCCTCCAAACGAGCCCTAAATTTCCCCGATCCCTCCAAAGGAAATGGCCTCGATCGCCGTCGATGATTCGCTTCCGGAGGGAACCCTAGATTGGTTCGATGAGAATGATCAGATGCAGCAGCTCTCCGTCCATTCCCTTGCGAAGGGCAAGAAGGTCATCCTCTTTGGAGTCCCCAGCGTCTTCACCGCTGCTTGCAGGTCAATTTCTTTTACATTTCTTTTTATTCGTATCTTTTTTCTACATCAAAATCAAGAAAGGGAAAATGGCCCTGATCGCGGTCGGCGACTCGCTTCCGGAGGGAACCCTAGCTTGGTTCGATGAGAACGATCAGATGCAGCAGCTCTCCGTCCATTCCCTTGTGAAGTGCAAGAAGGTCATCATCTTCGGAGTCCCCGGTGCCTTCACCCCTGCCTGCAGGACAATTTCTTTTTAGTCGTAGCTTTTTTCTAAATCAACAAGAAAGGCAAAATGGCCCCGATGGCCCGTCGGCGACTCGTTTCCAACGCCATAGGGCATTCCCGATGGGCCTTCTTGTGCTGGTAGATAAACAAACCATAGGTATGAAATCTCAGTTCCAAGTCAACTCTTGTCATCATTCGGACTTTCTGTTTTAAGTTCGGTTTGTAGAAATTGCCTATATTTGATTCACATATTGCATAGCAATTTACCCCAACAATTTTGCCTTCATGCAATGCATTGACCGATTGCGGCGTCTGATTGCCTAAGAACTGCTCGATGAAATGCCCCACCCAACTCTAAATATCAAAAGAGCTTTCATTACCCCACTCTGTAGATTATCTATGCTTTTACAGTCGAAGAATTGATAGTTGCACTGTGGCGATTCGAGATGGCAAGCCATTCTCCAGCATGAATCCTGCCGCTCGATTGCCAGGAGGTACCAAGAGGCGCCAACAACCTTCACTTGCAAGGCACAAGGGCATTTCACAGATTAGCATAAGACCGTTGCAGTGGAAAAATTAGGTAGAATCAAATCTTAGATTGTGAAATCAACTTGATCTTACATGGCTTACTAACATGAAGAGGACGAGGTTGTAAGATGCTCCGGCCCATGCAGTTTCCATCAAACCCCCACTCGTCTTCACGATTTGGGACGATAGCGGAAAGATCACAAAGAGCCTCGGAATGTATTGGAAGATGATGGCGAACCTCAGCACATTCTTGGTCTTGCGGGTCGTAGACCCTTCGAGGTTTGGAATCACGAACCATATCATAAACTGCAACATGAAAAGGGAGAGAGATCAGCATCAAATCAGTTCAAAACTATCTTAATTCGAAATTGATGCTTAATCAAGTAAAACAAATTCAGATTCAGGTACCTGGGAAATTGGCAGTGCTGCAATGAAATCAAGCAGAAAACCTCTGGACAGGTACCTGGCAGCGATCTTGGAGGGATCGATGATCAGCTCGCCTCTGCCAAAAACTCGAGAGGATGGAGCAACGAATGCTGTTCGGAAGCGAAAGAGTATCTGAACAGCGTAGAACACGTCTGCCAGCGATCTGACAATCGTGAGCACTGCTTCGAGGGGTATTGTTTGCAATTTTATAGGAGCTTTTTGGATTGAACTCGACTTGTTTTAGGACATAGATTATTCCAATCTTTTAGCAAAATTAACTTCCTCAATCTTGTTGCTCGCATGATGTAATTATGTTAGGAATACGTAGTTCTCAACTCGATGGGGGGAATTTCTTTGAGTTCGTCATCAATGAATTCTCTCTAGCTTGATAATTCTTAGCATTTCATTTGTATTCTAATTTACTGAAGATTGATCATCTATATCTTTTGGTGGGCTTTATTTATTCTTTACATTTTTGTTTTAACATGCAGATATTGATTTATGACCTTCGCAAGTCTGAACCTGTTCGGGTCAAGGATCACATGTAAGCACGAGAGTGCACCACACTTAGAATTAGTTCATTTTGAAATACTGTTACTTTCTTGATATTCTGGTCATATTATAGGTATGGTAGCCCAATATTGAACATCAAGTGGCACCAGGCACTCAACTCTGCAGAACCGAAGGTAGTCAGTGCTGACAGCCATACCGTTCGGGTTTGGGATCCGAATACGATGAGATCATTTACGTGAAGCCAGGCGACATGATTTTGAACTAGACCGCGGGCCCAGTCAGCAACCTTAGTAGTCTGAAAATTTGATGGGAGTGACAAGGATATTGATTTCTATGTTCAGATGTAGGTATCCTTATCTTAATGCTGTCGATTTTTGCATCTCTTTGCATTATTCTCAGTGGGGATAAATAAATTAATGCAACTTCATCTATTAACTGGCAAAATTCACCATATATGCTTCCAAAATTCTGCTAATATCCCAATGGAATTTAGATCTTTGAAGTACGTCCATGCGGACTATGATGTTTTGTTAATTCAACAAGGTTGAGAGATGGGGTTTAGTTTTGACAATATTGCATTTATATGGTGTTTTTTTCCTCTTAAGATTGAAGTTAGCAATAATTCACCGAAGACTTGGTTAGCAAACTATGAATTATTTTCTGAGATTATTGTTATGAATTCTTTTCTGAGATTATTGTTATGAGTTGCATCTTTCATCTTTATATCATCTTTCATCAACATTCTTGTAACACTAATACACATGGGTTGTATCATAATATCTAGTCAACAGCTCTGTATAAACTTGTGTTTCCTCTGATATATGCATCATTCTCCTGCAATCCCCTTCTGATGATGGGAAAATGCTCATAAGCCTCAACACCCCGTATTTAATTTTTACTAGTTAGAAATGATGTGGACATTATTTTAATGCTCTGTCTACTGTCTTCATTGCATTCTTAGTACTAACACTCTCATCTGTTAATAGATTGGTTTCAATAGACCATTACACATGCTTCATTGACAAAGTCGGTCCTATTTAACCATTGAATTTTGACTTTGGGTTAACTTTGTATGGCTATGTTGTTTTGGTCATTATGATTAAGTTATATTATGCACAATAATCCATCATACAACTGCTACCACATAACACAGCTATCATTAAGACTAAGTTGCAATGTTAATATATATCACAAACAGAATCCTGTCACAATATACATGGAGGCCACAACACATCCAATGTTCAATGATTTGATGAATGTCAGAATGCAAAGCCACATAACACATTGAGTGACTATGGATGCCAATAGCGCAGAGAATCGAATTCACAATATGGCTGACTAGCCGAGGTAACTGTCGATGCAGCCAACAAACTGAGAAAACGAGGAGACCATACTGCAGTCCCCCTTCCTCATTAGACCACCATCAGACATTGACATGTATATCATGCGAATTTTTAAAAATTTATTATGCATGGGAGACACTTCCCCTCATGAGAGTGGAGTTGATGTTTTTTTGTATGAAAACACTTGCATACTAGTTAGAATAACGTATAAATGGTCTTACAGACCAAACTAGGCAAAGGTTGAATGTGGTGCTCACGGCATAATTGTATGCTTTGATTTCTGTTGTTTCCTTTTAGTTAACCAAACATTATTGGCATATAATAATGCTTTTTTGGCAGGTTGTTTATGATGTTACTGATCAGGAAAGCTTCAACAATATCAGGCAGTGGCTGAATGAGATTGATCGTTATGCAAGCGACACCGTGAACAAGCTTTTGGTGGGAAATAAATGTGATCTAACTGACAAGAGGGTGGTTTCTTACGAAGCTGGCAAGGTAACTACTATTGAACATATTCTCATACGTGCGGTATGTTTAGGAGGATTGGCTCCGGTTGACATATCCAGAAGTAGCCACCCTGTAATTTTTTTTTCCTGAATCGTGAAATTTTGTGTCTTAAAAGGCACTTGCATATGAGATCGGCATCCCTTTCTTGGAGACTAGTGCCAAAGATGCAACCAATGTCGAACAAGCATTCATGACAATGGCGGTCGAGATAAAGAACCGGTTAGTGTTTATTTATTTGCTGTTGATTTCTTATTTTTATATGCGTCTTTTTAGATGTCGTTCATTGTTGTTCATGTTGTAAAATTGGAACAATCAGTTATATTCAGTACCGAATGGTCAGTGAGCTTGCTGTATATTCTCATGAAATCCTGACATGATGATCTTACAAAGCTGTGTTTGTTTGACCCCGGTGTTAGGATGGCGAGTCAACCGACTGCAAACACCACGAGACCGGCAACGGTGCAGATGCGAGGGCAGCCAGTTGGCCAGAAGAGCAGGTGTTGCTCTTAATACTTTTGACTCCTTGATGAACATTTTGTCCAGGAGAGGCAGCTCTTGGGGCCCCTTTGCACCAAGAAGAATGGGGATAATGTACACTGATAATGTACACAATTTTCTTTACCCAATTTGATACCAGCATTATGCTTAGCCGATGTGCAAGATAAAGATCTCAATGTAACATTTGTAATCTTACAGATTGCTGAAGTCTCTTCCTTGCTTGTCATCGAAAATTATGTGTTACTGCTTCAATAAAGTGCATCACATCCGGCACTTGTTAGTTATACATACGATATCATTCTGTACATCATAAGCACCAAGTTGTGAATGAAATTTGTTTGATTTTCCTTTTTTTTTAAAAAAAAATTAAACATTAGCCACGGACGGGCCGCGGCTATGAAACTTCCTGATGGCTTTTCAATGCCTACAGAATTAAAAGATAGACATCGGGACGTCTATTCTATTAAGCTACAAAGATCATTGTATGGTCTTAAACAATCAGGAAGGATGTGGTACAACAGACTTAATGAATTCCTTATACAACAAGAATTCCATAATAATGAAGTCTGCCCTTGCATCTTTATAAGATCAAAGGGAACATGATTCGTCATAATTACAGTTTACATAGACAATCTGAATCTCATTGGATCTCTTAAAGAGATCACTGAGATATCTGTAAGCCTAACAAACGAATTTGAAATGAAAGACCTAGGCAAAACAAAATTCTGCCTTGGCTTACAGATCGAACATTTAAAAGTCAGAATCCTGCTACGTCAAACCACATATACAAAGAAACTATAGAAAAGATTTCACATGGACCAATGGCATCTATTAAATACACCTACAGTAGTACGATCATTGGATGCACATAGAGACCCCCTTCCGTTCGTTGGAAGAGGTGGAAGATATACTTGGTCATGAAGTCCCTTATCTGAGTGCTATTAGAGTACTTCTATATCTAATCAACTGCATGTGTCCCGATATAGCGTTTGCAATAAATTTATTATTCAAATACAGTGCATCGCCTACAAAACACCACTGGACCGGGGTTAAGCACCTTCTACACTACCTTCAAGGGTCAACAGATTTGGGATTGCTTTATAAAAGAGAACCATTCTCCACACTTGTTGGTTATACTGATGCAGGATACAGGTCTGATCCCCATAATAAAAAGTCATAAACATGGATGTGTTTACTTATGGTGGGACAACAATTTCCTTGAAATCTGTCAAGCAGACCATGACGACGACATCATCCAATCATCTAGAGATCCTTGCCATCCATGAAGCAAGCAGAGAATGCATTTGGCTAAACTCAGTTGTACATCACCTCCCGGGGACGACCGGATAGAAGACTGGTGACCTTGAACCTATAACTATGTTCAAAGACAACGCTTCTTGCATTGCTCAGTTACAAGGTGGTTACATCAAATGCGACAGAACAAAGCACATCTCTCTTAAATTATTCTAAATGCATGAGCTACAAAGAGATGGCGAGATCGATGTCAGACAAGTGCAATCATGTGAAAATATGGCAGACATGTTCACTAAATCACTTCTTATAGCTACCGTCAAGAAGTTTGTACAAATGATTGGAATGAGGTGCCTAAGAGATCTAAAAGCCTAAGGTTTTGTACAGATCAGTGGGAGTTTGAGGGAATTTGTACTCTTTTTCCTTCGCTATGGTTTTTTCCACATGGTTTTTCATAGCCAAAGGTTTTAACGAGGCAAATTCCATTAACTTAGGACCCTGAAGTATCCATCCCTTGTGATACTCATTTATTACTCGGAATCCCGAAGTATTCATGGTCAGAGTTCACACTTATGACTGGATAAGGGGGGAGTGTTGTAAATAGATTACAATGTATGTGAGTGGATACGACTGTATCTATTTGTGAGATTGTATCTCATCCATGTATGATTCTCATATCCCATATAAATAAAGTCCTGGGGTCTCCCCTAGAAGACTGCACTTCATAACAATTTTCAAATACTAACAAAGCTATGGTTGTGTGTTATACGTGTGGTAAAACTGGACATGTTGCTAATACTTTTCCAAAGAAAATAAAAGATAAGTATTAGGACAAAGGGAAGAAGCATTGGAAAGGAAAGAAGAAGAAGAATCACGCTTACATTGGAACTTGGGATGAGTCCTCGTCTTATGACTCTAGTGAGAGTGAAGACGATAATGAACAAACGTTCACATCTGTCATACATGAGACGTATTCTCAGATGATCTTATACAGTGTGGAGCAAAAAAACGAAAAGCCTGACAAAAATTTATTGCTTATGGCGATCAAAAGATTCTTCATCCTGAAGCTCAAGTTCAAGCGATGAGGAAAGCGATGAGGAGAGTGAAGAAGAAGAGAAGAATGAGGAGACCATGGAGGACCTTCGAGAGAACAACAATGTAATGGTTGCCTCTATCTCCAAAAACTAGCTAAAGCTTTAACTTTGCTTAAATCTAAGCATGATGCATTGCTAGCTAGCCAAGGGAACACTCACTCTATTACTTGTGTTGATCTACCTATACATGCTACACACACATTAAGTGTTGATGCGAAAGAAACACTTATTTCTCAAATCAAGTATCTTGGAAAGAAAATGACCAATTCAAAGCCAAGAATCTTAATTTAGAATCCCGCATTTCAACCCTTACTTTTAAATGCGAGGAGGAATCCCATAAACTTCGAAAGTTTGTGACATCCGGGGATTGCCTCAATGATTTGCTTAAACAATAAGATCCTGCAAATCATCGTGGGGGTTTGGATTGTTACTCAAAGGTTGGTTCTCAATCCACCACCTCTTCTCATGGAGTTAAACAACGAACCAACCAAACTCCTAAGAAGACATACCATGCTTTCTTGTATAACCACACTAACTCCTACAAGAAGCATGTAAAACACGGCGTTGTGAATGCGAATCAATAATAATCATTCTATGCCAAGATGCAATCCATTCACAATAGACATGTAATGTAAATTTCTTCTACACACAAGCATGTCTATCCATTTAAGGCCAAGTTTCATCCTAATATCACTTGCCTTAAATGTGGATCCTTGAGACATTATGCAAATCGTTGTCCTAACTGGAATCCCGACAAGAGATCTAGGAATGCCATGAAACTTTGGATTCCTACCAATATATGGTTGTTAGAGAGGAATGCCTACATTCAATCACTAGTAAATAATGTGATATATTGTAGTGATTACGTTAAAAAATCAAACTTATCTTGGGTTTAGTTGCCTAATGTGTAGATCCACACACAGTTTGTGATCGGCTGGATGCTAGTTAATTGCATATTTATTTGCATCCAACATGTGTTTGTATGTTTCCCATTATTTCTAAAATTATTTTCAAATTCTTAATTTGGGATTGGATCTATGGGGGTTTCCATGTCATATATGAAAAGTTTAATCATGTATATGACATAGGGGGAGTCTATTTGCTATGTATTTTCAAAAATCTATTTTTGAAGCATATTTTTACTCCTTTGATGAGTTTGGGATATTTTCAATTAATACTGTTGGATATTGCTCAAATCTGATCATTTGACATTGAATCTTTGTGTGTGATTATTTTTTAATATCAATGTCAATTTACCAATGCCTAAGCTTAATTTCTATGATTTTGCATTGATAAGTCCCATGACTTCATAATTTGTATTTTGTTCCTTGAGTCAAATTTTGACCTATTAATGATCAAAGGGGAGCATGATAGAGTGATTGATGTGCATCCTTATATTATGTATATGGTATCAAACACTTTCTTTTCTCCATGTCATTTGTCATAACTTTGGAGAATATTAAAAGGTATTCACAAAAAATTACCCTAACATTTGGGGTATCTTTCAAGCTGATAACGTGAACTATAAAGTTGTACAGATTTAAACCCTAACGTTATATGTCGGTTTTAAATTGATACCTTTTTTATTTTCCATCCAAATGACTGAATACGTGGCACCAGATGATGAAATTTGGACGATTATGCCCCTCCCCTCATTCTTCATAGGGGAAACCACAAAAAATACACTAATGTTTGGGATATATTTCAAGTTAATACCCAGGACATTAGCAAAATTGCCTCATATGGCCATCAACGTAGCGATGAATTTACACTTTTCCAAACTGCCTCTTAATGTTGCCCGCCGCTGGTGGCTCGTCGCTGGATGCAGCCTCTCCATACCTGCCTTCAACGCTTCTTGAATCGATACCATGGACTGGAGTACTACAGCTAGCTCTGATCTAAATTCTCATCTCCATTGATAACCAACACATTCTTGAGGTGACCACCAAGGGTTGTGATCTCGGCCTTGAGTATCCGGAGTTGCAAAGCTTTAAGTTCCTTGATAAGTTCAGGGAGAAGACTAGTGCGATCGTCGCAACACAGAGATGCTTTCATGATGAACTTTCCCTCATCATTGGTTGTGGCATCGACGGTGAGCTCATCAGATTCCATGGTAACGGGCTCTCTTCGGTGATTTTGAATGTCTGCCTCTTCAGCTCATTGACATACTGGATGACTTCTGTTAACAATGAGGCCTTGTCTGTCTATAGACATAGAAAACAATGAGAATTGAAACTATGCATGCATGAACAAATTTATTGGTTATTGGAGTTTGTTTTTCTGACAGTTAGAGATAAACTTGCTTTTGTCTCTCTTCACTTCGGCAGCACAGAAACACTCTTTTGTTAGCTGCAAGCTTTTTGTTGTTGTGCTCCTCCCTCACGTAGGTTATCTCCTAACTAGGCTATTCTCTCTCTCTCTCTCTCTCTCTCTCTCTCTCTCTCTCTCTCTCTCTCTCTCTCTCTCTCTCTCTCTCTCTCTCTCTCTCTCTCTCTCTACGCTCCATGAATTTTTCAAGAACATGGCTATAAACTTGCAGGTTTAAATTTTATCATTATTGCCGGTAATTATGGACGAATTTGGATATGCATGGTACTTACTTTGGTGGTGCTAGGCAATAAGCTGCGTAGCTTTGAAAAATGAGCATTGATGCATTCAATGTGCCTATGCTCGACCTCATTGTGGCTCTTTAATGCCGCCAGGGCCATGGTTACCATGATCTCTTGCGCAGTCATCTTATCTAATTCGGAATGAATGCGGTCCCAAAAGGCAAGGACGACGAAGGATCACCTTGGCCTTATGCCACATAGTTACAGAAGCCGGAAGCCAATCCTAATGGATCATCATTGTAATCAAACTACATTGCAGAAGAAGCCATCCTTCTATACAAATGTTTACTGGAGAACAGAATGATCGATGGTGGCGGTGTTGGAGGAAGAGGAGGAAACGACGGAAGCAAAGAAGGCATGAAATAGTGATCGCTTGGGTCACGAACGACTCGGTTGTTTGATTGAAATTGAGGGAGAAGAATTGGCCATCAGAGAATTGGTGCTATAGAGATGATCTTCTGTTTCTTGGTGCAATCCTTGGAACAAGCAACTGAAGCCAGCAAAAAGCTCAAGAAGGCAGCAGTGCAGTGTTGGCAACATGAGTGGATGGCTCGCTGCTTGCCAGATGAGGTCATAATCTATAGCATCCTCTCTTGGATTCCCTTCAAATCCATGTGCCGGCTCAAGTCCATGAGCAAGAATTGGAGTCGAGCCATCTCTGACGAGCATCTGTTCAAGATACTGCAACATGGGCTCGCATCTAAACATTGCTTCATTTCTCTCGACGCTACAGACCGAGGACATTTTTTTCTTGATGGCACACTCAGTAGAGGCAAGCTTATCGAAGTGCCCGATGCTTCCCTGATATTCTTAAGAAACGACGTCAATGTCCTAAACATCTTGGCATTCACCAACGGGCTCCTCTGCCTCCATTGCCAATGGCATAGGTGCGAGAGGTTCTGGTACCTCTACAATCATGTGATGATGGAAGGCGACCGCACCCTCTGTCAATCATCTTTTGCAGGTACGAATTCGTTGGGCTGGTGTACGATCCATCGAGGTCTCCAAACCATCACGCGCTAGTCCATCCGATGTTTAGCAATGTGAGAAGCATCAATGGGTGGAGTACCGGTTCGAGGTGTTCTTGTCGGATCACAGAGAATGGTTTGAGCACAAGGATCAGGTTGTGCTCGTAGAGAACAGCAAATGGATGGACACCAAGCCTGTTTTCAACGATGGAGTCATGTACTGGAACAGCACTAGCATCAGATTTGAACCAAAAAGCTTGATATTGGCTTACAGGGGTTGTCGCCAACGATGAAGGCCCGAGTGGGTATTAACTTGAAAGATACCCCAAATGTTAGGGTATTAACTTGAAAGGTACCCCCAAATGTTGGGGTATTTTTTTTTGTGAGCTTGGATCAGGGACAATACGAGTATAATTTAACGTCGTCGTCGTCGTCCGTTAGCCAAAACACACAAAAAGATATTATTGTGTATGACTTAAACGTTCAAGGTATTAAGTTGAAAGATACACCAAACATTAAGGTATTTTTTTGTGAATTCCCCTATAATTTTCAAAGGAAAGAGTTATTTGTCCACCTTTTTTACAATGACAAGGGGGAGAGTTATTTGGATTATGTGAAAATGTATGCATGTATGCTTGTCTGTGTTGATTGCAATTGTTATATGTCATTTTGCATCATTTTCCATATTGCCCCTTATATGCATTTTGTATATTTTTTTCAAATTTTATTGGTATGCATATAAGTAGTGGGAGTCATTAGCATGTGATTAATGATTATTTTTATTAGTATCAAATAATGGGTGTCATCATCAAAAAGGAGAAGATTGTTGGATATTGGCCAATTAGCCCACTTTTGTTTGATGATGATCACCTCATTATGTAATGCTGATGACTTTACTTGTTTTAGTCTCAGATTTAACATTTGATTATCTTGATGTGGAGACAGAACAATTGGTGTCGGATGATGGATCAAGGCTATAGAGCAAAAGGAATCATGAAGATTTTTGGACTTCAATTGTAATTTTACATTTTATCTTCATGTATTTTGTTTTTTGTTCATAACTAAGGCCAAAACAGGCACGATGGCAAGCAAGACAAACTTCCTACGTTTGATTGATATGGTGCAAGAAGCCTGGCCTTCTAAATAATGCCAACCTTATCTCGTTAACCGTAGCCGATACCGAGCTGAGTGAATGAGCGCATGAAGGAATGCTTTCACAAGCGGTAGAAAGATACCATGTTCGATACTCGCCTAGATGGACAACCAATCAACCTCGATTCTCTTAGCAGTGGCATTGTGAAAATGGAAAGAGGAGCTCCTACCTAGTGGCAAAAGTACTAAAGCCCAATTTCCCTCAATAGCTGGACCTTGGAATCGTGCACACACACATTCATATGCATCATTTTCATCACAGAGTTCCTTAGAAATCATATAGAACCCATCCCATTTGATCCTATGCTCAAAACACTCTTTATGGTGTTTTCTAGAGCAAGGCAGACTTCTGGTAAGTGTTCACCAGACATTTGTCCCAAAGCACTCTTCATAGTGGCTTTGGTATATGATCAAATGCCTTGTATGTCTTCACCAGGCGACTGGCAAATCAGCTTTCTGTTTAGCTTGATACAGCCATGTTCCAGTCGCCTGAAGTTCATTGTCCAGGCGTCTGCAAAGTGGTCCAGACATCTGGGACATGTACTCCAGTCGACTAAACAAAGTGAGCCAACTTTCATCTACTCTCTGTCTTTTGGGACCCATATTTGGCAGCCATCTGAAGAAGGCTTACTGGACGACTGCACAGTCGATCAGTCATCTGGTAAGTGTTCATCAGACATTTGTTGCTTGGAGATTGGACTTCGCTCTTTTTCTTCTGCCATCTCAATCTGCCAGAAGTCTGGAGTTATGTTCCCATGAGTCTGAGTAGTTGATCAGCCGCTTGAGAACTCTTCTCCAGACGTCTGGTCGACTCCTAATCTGTCCGTTTATAGCCGTTAGGTGCGATTTTTGATGAGGCATTTTCTTGGCTTTAGAGCAAATTTGAGGGTGCATAAATGCTCAGTTTTGAGGGAGATTTTGGGACCAATGCTCATAGAAATAGAACTCATTTAGAGCCAAAATCTTAGAGCATTTTCTTCTCTCTCATTTTCTTTTTCACTTTGGTTAAAAGTGTTCTTGCATTGATCTTGCATCAAGAGAGAGAGAGTTCTTCAATTCATCAAGCCAATCATCTAGCACTTTTTCCAATCTTCATGCCTTCACACACTTTGGTAAGATCTATCAAGGCATAAGTAAGATTGTATTTCGGTTCTTTTTGTTATGAACCCTTAGTTCTCGGGTTGTGAGAACATTATGGGGGGGTTTACTCCACTATATCCTGGTTTAAGGATTATCCCGGTTTAGGGTTCGTAAAGAGTATTCTTGTGTGTCCTGGTATATGGAGCACTAGTGGAAGCCACCGCTCAAGTTTACGAGGGTGGATCTGGAGTGGGAGTCCCGGTGTAGGGATCCAAACTAGGATAAAATTCTGTGTTTGCATTTGCAATTTCTCTTTATGGTTGTTGTGTTGCAATTTATATTCTGCACTTGCTTAATTTGTTAATTAGCATTTTTAAATTGCCTATACACTATTCATCCCCTTAGAACGTTGCTTAGTACACACGGATCATACACGTTGGTCTTTTGGGAGAAGTTTACAATATGCTTCTTCAACCCATGCGTCATGTGCAAGGGAAAGAACTTTTTCATAAATTCAGCTTGTAAATTAACCCATGATGTAATTGAATGTGAAGGTAATGCATTGAGCCAATTTTAGCTTTTTCTTTTAATGATAATGGAAACGATTTAAGATAGATAGTTTCATTGCTTTCCATCCACACATGTTAAGCACACATCCTCAAATTCTTTAATATGCAAATAGGGATTCTCCATCTCCAACCCATGAAAAGTATGTAGGAGTTGAATCATTTCCGGTTTCAAACTAATGGAATTGGCATCGACGGAGAGCACGATGCATAAGCCAGAAGTAGACCTTGTATGTCTCAAAACATCTTTTAAGGACCTATCTCCCATAGTTTGGGAGCGGTCATCATCATTTCCATTGATTTTGTCATTACCATTGGTACTTGGATTGTCCTCCATCTATATATGTCTAATTAGTCTATGTGTCCTAGGGGGTTCTAAGCCACATAAACAAATGAGCCTACACAAGATAGTTCTTTCCTAGATAATCTAGTGTTTATGATTTAATATATGCAAGATCAAAATGAAAATGTGCAATAAAAAATGGATATACAAAAATTATTGACACAAGAATGGAATGATCTCACCAAATTCCCGAGTAAATTAGGGATTGCCAAATGTAGCCTGTTGTCCTCAGTAACGGCGCCAAAAACTTGACTGCTCCCAAAATATGTGCTATTTCTAAGTATAAGAAGTGAGTCAATCCTGGTCAGTCCATGGTCGTATTCCTCAATGACAACCTAATCTACAGATTTTAACAATCCAAAATTAAGCGAGAAAATTAATTGGTGATAAGTGAACCACTCTTTGGGAGTGAATTGTTGGTTGAATGTATGAGGTCAGAATTACACTAAAATTATGCAAGATAGTCTAATACGGGAAATCAATGAGATGGAGGCGTGTGTGTTGTGTTTTCATTAGGGTTGTAGGGTATTGAATTAACCACTTATATAAGATGATTCGATCTCACATCCAGGCCAAGGCGTGGAGATAGGAGGATATAACATTTGATAGCAGTGAAGGTAGCATCACAATTAATTATTGGATTAATTGTTTTCTTGGAAATTAAAATGTGATTAGACAAACCTCGTGGTTCACCACCCTCCTTGGGCCCCTCTATGGGTTTATGCACGTAGATTATGCCTTGTGACACATCATCCTCCTAGGATCCCTCGACGGGTAGTGCATTGATTATCAAAATGTCGCGAACAGTTAGTCCAACAATTTCAACAATCATTAATGCTATAGATGAATAAGAATTCAATATCCAATAACCCTAATTACCACAACACACCCCCCCCCAAGAGGTTTAGCTATCCTTAGTCATAGAAAGACCAATCTTCAGTAATAAAACCCAATGTTCAATACAAAATATTAAAGCAACGAATCAGATTAAAGAGGGTTAGAGAATTTATCACCCATCAATAGCTTTACAATCTTTTTCCATAATCTCAAAGCTTCAACCGTCTCCTTGCTAGAAACTTCTAAACCCTAGAACCTAAATAAAGAATGGATGATGCCCCCTAATCACAACATTCAGCTTAAATACCCTCTAAACCCTCAAATGACCTCGTCCATACGATCAAAAATCAATGGTCATGATCCTTATAGCTTTTGAGATTATATGGAGATGGGTTGGGTTGAAACAAGCTGTAAATCGCATCTTCAGTTGAGTGCCAGATGCCTGGTGTTGATAGACCAGACGTTTGGTGCTTGGTCTCCTTGGCTTTCACTTGACGAGTGGACCAGGTGTCTGGTGCTATGAGCCTAGGCATGTGGTGCTATGAGCCCAAGCGTCTAGTTGCTTGGGGGAATCACTAGTCTCATCTGATGGTCTAGACATCTGTAGCTTTGGCCGTAGGCATCTGATGCGGCTACCAGGTTTCTGGGCTATCTTCTTCAGACGTCTGGTGGGATGGATGCTTGATTTCCCGAGTCTCTGTTTATTTGTGCCAACCCTGTTAAATCGTCTGGAATATAATTCCCAGATGTCTGCACAGTGTATCAGTCGTCTGGGAAGTGTTCTCCAGACGTATGGCATATCAGAGTTTTCCCATCATTTGTGTGTTACGTTAGATGACTAGAGGTGTTCCTCCAGGTATATAGTCTTGCATAAAACCTAAGTTAAAGTTAGCAAGCCCAGAAAATCCAGAAAAAATATAAATATTCCCTAAAAATATAAAAAACTCTAAGAGATAACAAATGATTAGGAATGCACATTATAAGGTTCATTTAGACATAAAAAATACATAGAAATGCCATGAAATGGAGGGTAAAATAAAAATTTAAACACGAATCACAAGACATGACATTTTGCAAACAATTGCCCAAAGAAGAAAGATGAGAAGTATAGGGGCAAAGGGAAGAAGCAACGGAAATGGAAGAAGAAGAAGAATCCTGCATTTGTAGGAACTTGGGATGAGTCTTTGTCGATGATTCGAGTGATAGCAATGATGATGGTGAAAATGAATGCACTTTCACAACCATCGTAAATGTTGTGCATGATCTCACGGATTGGACTACATCGATGATTCTTCATCCTTAAGTTCAAGTAAAGAGGAAAGTGAAGAAGAAGAGGAGAGTGATGAGGAGGAGGAAACCATGGAGGACCTTTGAGAGAACATTAAGATAATGTTGACATATCTTCATAAACTAGCTAAAGCTTTAACTTCTCGTAAGGCCAAGCATAATTTGTTGTTAGCTAGTTAAGGGCACACTCCCTCTATTATTATTGATTCACCTACACATGCCACACACACTTTAGGTGATGATGAGAAAGAAACACTTCTTTCTCAAATCAAGAATCTTGGCATTGAAAATGAGACATTGAAAGCCAAGAATCTTTATTTAGAATCCCACGTTTCTCCCCTAACTTTGAAATACGAGGAATCCCAAAAACTTCAAAAGTTTGTAACATCCGGGGATTGCCTCAATGATTTGCTTAAACAACATCCGGCAAATCATCATGGGGGTTTTGGTTATAACTCAAATGTTGGTTCCCAACCCATGGTCGCACCCGGATGTACTCCAGGAACAATGTAGTTTTACCGCAAGCGCACGGTTAAGTGGTAAGCGGGTATCGAATCACGGGGAGGATCTATTGGTATCTATATAGATTACTAGGCAGAGGTGAAATAATAGTTAAGAAATGTCGGTGTCACAATCGTGTAAGGTGTTGTTTGTAAATTCAATTAATAATAATGTCTAGGGCTTGGAAATCCCCACTATAGATCTCAAGCATCAATGTGAAACATGAATATTCATATCACTACTCTTGGTTTAGGGTGAACTTGTCGTAACCATGTCATGAACCAATGCACGCTCTCACGCTACACAAGTCTATAGTAATCTAAACTAGAGCATCGCTCTCATGCAAGCCTAATTTGAACTGCTAGCATTAAGATCGACAATATTATCCAATTTTAACTCAAGCTCGCTCTCGCGCAACTCGAATTCGAATCTAGATCGTGATAGTTCGTATCCGTTTTACCATCGTACAAACGAATATAATTATAGAAATATAATAAAGATGCTAGCTTTGGTCGCTCTCGCACACCAATTCTAGGGAATCTCGATTATAGATCTAAATCGAATATCTAGGGCTTTCCATAGATCAGATTCTCTCGAGATCTCAAGATCCAATAGAAATCCCTAGCTATCCGTAGTAAATCAATCATAAACTAACCTTTAACAAGCTTAGAGCATGGCAATTCAATAGATCTCACATATCATACTTTAAATCCATAGGGTTATTCCTTTGCCCTAGAACAAATAAACTACTCACAATTCATCATAGAAAAAGCAATAGAAATAATATGTGCAAGAGAATTCATCACAAAACTCAGATCTAAGTAGAAATATATCATAAAATATGAACTTGCAAAAGTTTAGACAAACCAATTGAGTTCAAGCTCCAAAGAATAATAAATTAAGATCTTGCGCTCCAATCCTTTCATCCAAAGAAAACTAAAACTAAAATTTTTCTAAGAAAATTAAAAAGAGTATCCCCTCTTGGGCTGCCCTGAAAACTGGGTTTTATAGTTGCCCAAAAAGTCCAAAAAATCATAAAAGATCTGCCCCCAGATCGCTGCAAAACCCTAGTTTCAAAGCTGGGCTGACAGCGCACTCGGCCGAGTGAACTGCTCACTCGGTCGAGTGACAGCTCTGCTGAAAAACTGAGATTTTAGCGTTCTGGACAGTTGAGACCACTCGGTCGAGTGGTCTGCTCACTCGGTCGAGTAAGACCGACCGTAGATTCTCCCAAAAAAATAGAGATCTATCAATAAATTTCTTTGAATTTCCTATCTCCACTTGGTTGAGTGGCATTCCCACTCTGCCTAGTACATTGCTGCTCTTTTTTGGGCTGGTATTAGACGTGTCAGCTTCACTCGGCCGAGTGAGCTGCTTCACTCGGCCGAGTGAGTTGCGTCACTCGGCCGAGTAGCATGTTTCTCTTCTCTTTTCTCCTTCTTCTCGCTTCCTTCTCGATTCTTTCGCCTTTCTTCCTATTTTGCTCATCATCCAATGTCGTTAGCTCTCCGATATCGTTGTGATTGATGCTCCGGCATGCGTGTAATCGCTCATAGCTCCATATTTCTCCCTATTGCTCCATATTATCTGAAATCGGACGAAACATAGAGATAGTGAAATATATCGTAAAATCGTCGTTTAACGTTTAAATCGCGATACGATAAAATGACAGGAAAAATACAAAAATAAAGTGTAAAATATGAGCATATCAACCCACCACCTCTTCTCATGGAACCAAACAACGAACATAAGAAGATTATGCTTTCTTGGATAACAACACCAACCCCAACCCCCAACAAGAGGCATGCAAAACAGGGCGTTGTGAATGCGAATCAAAATGATTCATTTTATGCCGAAAGGAAAACTATTCACAATAGGCAAGCTAAGAAAATATTTTCTACACCCAAGCATGCTTATCCCTCTAATGCCAAGTTTCATCCTAATATCACCTATCTCAAATGCCAAACTTTAGGACATTATGCTAATCTTTGTCCTAAAAGGAAGTCCGACAAAATAACTAGGAATGTATTGAAACTTTGGACCTTTGTAGGGTTGCATGAGAGGGATGCCTACATTCAATCAATAGGGGAAAATGTGATTTGTTCTAGTGATTTCTTTATGAAATCAAACTCATCTTAGGTTTGGTGGCCTAATGTTTAAATCTTCACACACATGTTTATTTGTTTGGATGTTAGTCCATTGCATATTCTTTAGCATCCAACTTATGTTTGTGTGTTTTCCATTATTTCAAAAATATTTTCAAAATATTCATTTGGGAATGGATCTATGGGGTTTGCTATGTCATATATGCATTCTTTATCCATGTGTATGACATATGGGGAGTTTGTATATGCTGTGTATTTTCCAAAATCTATTTTGAAGCATATTTTCCTCCCTTGATGAGTTTTGGAATATTTCCAATCAATATTGTTGGATATTGTTTCAAACTCATCATGTTAACATTATTTATCTTTGGATTGCTTTACTTTCTATAACAATGTCATTTATCATTGCCTTCATTTGATTTTTATCATTTTGCAATGATTTCCATGTTCTATGTCTCCATATTTGTAATTGGTTCATTGAGTCAAACTTTGACCTATTCAATGATCTAGGGGGTGCATGGTAGAGTGAATGATACCCATTTTTAAAGTTTACATTTGGTATCATACATCTCTTTTTTATATGTCTATTGTCATTGTTGGGGAGATTGACTTCATGTCAAAGGGGAATGTTGTATTTTCATGTCCACCTTTTTGACAATGACAAGGAGGAGAGATATTTGGATTATGTGAAAATGTATACTATGTATGCTATGTATGTGTTAATTGCACTATGTGTTAATTGCAATTGGTATCTCATTGTGAATTGTTTTCACATATGCCACTTAGGTGCATTTTGGTATTAGTATTTACTATTGGTGTGCATATAAGTAGGAGGAGCCATTATCATTTGTGTTTAATATATGTTTAATGTTTATTTTTACATAATGGGTGCCATCATTAAAAGATTGAGATTGTTGGATATTGGTCAATTAGCCAAATATTGTTTTGATGATGATCGCCTCATTATGTAGTTGCTAATAACTCTACATGTTTTAGTCTCAGTTTAATAATTGGTTATCATGATGAGGAGACAAAGCATTGGTGATGGGATGATGGATTCAAGGCTATCGAGCAAAAGCTTTGCATGAAGACAATAGAATCCAAGTGTAACTTTGTGATTTCTTTATGTATTTTGATTTTCCTTATAGAATAAATATAAAGCCTTGAATATATGTCTCTCTCTCTCTCTCTCTCTCTCTCTCTCTCTCTCTCTCTCTCTCTCTCTCTCTCTCTCTCACACATATGCATCATTTCCATCTTAGGATATCTTAGAAATCATCTAGAACCCATTCCATTTGATCATATGCCCAAAACACTCTTTATAGTGCTTTTAGAGCAAGATTAGACGTCTGGTAACTCTTCCCCAAACGTCTAGTGTGTCAAATTTTTAGTTGCTAGACACATCCTCATGTCATCGTCTGAAGGTCATTGACCAGACATCTGAACTGTGACTCAGACATCTGGCTAGTGAACTCCAGTCGACGTGCCAGTGGGTTGAGTTTTTGTGAACTCTCTGTTTTTTAACCCACATTTCCTCAGCTGTCAGATGAAGGATGTTCAGACAATTGAACATTTGATCAGCCATCTGATAATCCTTCATCAGACGCCTGGTTGCTGAGAGATTGGGCATCATATTTTTCTTCTGTTCAACTCCACCGTGAGCCTTCTGGTGCATTGTTCCCAGACATCTGAACAGTTTATCAGCCGTCTGTGAACACTTCACACGACGTCTGATGACTAGATTTTCTGCCCGTTAATAACTATTGGTTGCGATTTTTCTGGGTTGATTCTCTTAATTTCATGCAGTTTTGAGGTTCTTTTTAAGACCCATTTGAGGTACATTTTTTGTACTAATGCTTATCATATAGAATTCATTTGTAGAGCCAAAAATCCAAGAGCATTTCTTTCTCTCATTCTTCTTCCACTTGGTTAAAGTGTTATGCATTGATCTTGCATCAAGGAGAGAAAGTTTTCCAAGTTCAACCAAGTTCATCTCAAGCACTTTGGTTCTTCACACTTCATGCCTTCAATCTTCACATAGGTAAATCTATTCAAGTAATATGTAAGTGTGTTTTTGTTTTTACAATTTCATTTCAAACCTAACCCTCAGGTTGTGAGAACATTGTGGAGGGTTTACTCTAATTGGAGGGTGTACTCCACACCTTGGAAGGTTTACTCATCAGTATCCCAATTTAGGGATTGTTTTTGAGTTTGGTGCCCCGGTTTAGGGAGTATTAGTGGAAATCCATCACTCAGGTTTACGAGGGTGGGACTGGAGTAGGATCGCCGGTGTATAGATCCGAACTAGGATATATTCTGTGTTTGCATTTGCTATTTCTCTTTGTGATTGTTGTGTTGCAATTAATATTCAGTATTGTCTAATTTATTTTAATTAGCATTTTTAATTTCCATAACACTATTCACCCCTCTCTAGTGTTGCTTAGCATACATTGATCCTACTGACAAACATTTATAAATCAAAACCATAAAACTTAAATATTTAAATACTTCAAGATCAAACACTTTAAATATTCAAATACTCCCCCTTAGTTTATGCATACTTTCCCTGACTTGATGCTCTCCCCTTTTTGATTTTGATGCATGCTTCTAGCATTTCTCTCCCCCTTTGGCATTACCTAAAAGACGGTAGTCCTGACACCAAGTGTAGTAATCACAATATCATGTAGGAGGTCACATTAATTAATTTGATTTCCCCTTTTACTATGGGTACCTAAAATAAATAAACATAGAACTGAACTTGGTACTTGTTTCACTTTTGGGTCCTAAGGTTAGTCCTTAAGATTCCCTAACCAAGGTCAACCGAGTTAGGTAAAAACCCAAATAAATCAGGAAAATTGAAACATTGATAAGAAACACTGAAACATAGACAAACATTGTTTTTTTTTCACATTAGTCAACTAGAACATATTCATTAGTAGACTAGTCTGTCAGTAGTCGACTAGTAAATGAGTATTGGTTGACTATATGTAACAAAAAGAAATGATTCTCAGCTGAGTAATAGTTTTCTACAGTTTAATCGACTAGTGTTAATATATTAGTCGACTAATCTATCCGTAGTCAACTAGTACATGTATATTGGTCGATTAATTGAGAAAGACCATAATGCAGCTGATAGAATATATTATATTAGTTGACTAGCGTATAAGTATTAGTCGGCTAATACATTTTATGGATAGTTTTAGTAGTTTTAATTATTTGTTTTAGTGACTAACTTCTAAATGATTAATTTATTATCGCTTAAAACTTATTATAATTAAATTTTCATACAATTGGAATTATTTTTACTTTAATTTTATATTTTTATATAAGGTACCTACAAAATAATTATTAGGGTTATGGTACCTTATTTGTCGGGTTATTATAGGTTTTATTCAATGGGAACCCAAATACATTTTGGATCTAATTTTCTAGTGTGTATGAACATATAATTTCTAGAGTTATGTACATATTTCATGAAATTATTAATGTATGCACTTTTATTTTTATTAGGTGCATTTTTAGGTATCCAAATGGGTATAGCATGATTTTTAAAATTCAATTTTTGATTTTTTACATTTGAAATATTAGATTTACAGTTATGATTCTTTGCATACTTATACATGAAAGCATGATTATTCTTATCTTTATTTATATGCAAATTATTAGGGACATGTTTCTTTTTACTATTATAACCTAATCCAATTTTGGAGTTAGAAAAATACTGACATGAACTTATTTTATCTATTATAAATAGATAATGACGTGTGAGTGGATAAGATTGTATCTATTTGAGAGATTGTATCTCATCCATGTATTGACTCTCCCATCCCACATAAATAAAGGCCTGGGGTCTCCCCCAGACGCTACGCTTCATAACATGTTATCAGCACGTTCTTCCTGAGTTTCGAAGATCCATTCGTTACGAAAGCCAGTAGGAGACGGTAGATCCATCGTGTGCAGGCTTCATCAATCTTCACGCGTTCCTCTCCCTTAATTTGTGAGGTATATCAAAATGATTTATTCTTTTTAATCATGACCATGATACCTATAATGTCGATCTCATAAGATCATACAAGAAAAATAGATTTTTATTCTCCCTAGATCAAAGACGACAGCTTTCCACCGTTGATCCTAAGGAAGAATATCACAAAACCCTATTTTAGGGCCCTTAAAACAAAAAAATAGAATAATAATAATATATCATGGCCTCGCCGATGACACGCCTGCTGGCTGCCGTTGATTGTGCCTCCCTTGCTTAGCACCCCCGCCATGGCACGCCACCGCCTAATGCACTGGTGCTAATCCTATAACAAAAATACAACCCCTTGCCACCGCCGGCCACTACCCACCCTTATCCCCCCCAAGACCCCCATGTGCCCCCGCCGCTACCCAGTGGCGGTGGCCTGCCGTCGCTAAGGGCGATGGAAAAACCCCTAGATATGGCTTTTTTTACAAATTAAAATTAAAATTCTACCCTCGTCGTCGGCACTCCCCCTCGCCACCGGTACCACCACTGCCCCATGGCAGCGCGGCCCATGGGGCCGGTGGAGAACACCACCCAGGGAAGGAGCGGTGGAAAACAACCCCGCAGCACCTCCCACTAAAATCGTCAATGGGCTTCAGCCCAATTAAAAAAATTTCTCACAATGGGCCAAAGCCTGCAGCTCTGATGCGGGCTCGGCCCACCACGAAAAAAAGAAAGAAAAAGCCGAGGGCCTGAAGCCCACGGTGGCCTGTGGACTTGAAGCCCACAGTGGCATGTGGACTTAGGCCCATAGGCCGTGAGAAAAGAGAAAAAAAAACTTTTTTATACAGGCCTGAAGCCAGCAGCCCAGGTTAAGGGCCTCAAGTCTGCAGGCCGTGTTTTTTAAAAAAAATCCATTTTTTTGCTGCAGGTCGAAACTTGCAGCTGGCTGCAGGCTTTATCCCCCAGCTCAAAAAAATAAAAACTTTCATTTTTTTCAAAAACAAATTATTATAGGGCACCATTCAATTTTATTTGAATCGTCCCTTTTACGCACAACATATACATAGCAAATTATTATATATGATGCCTGTGTTTGGATCATATTAATATGCCTTGCATCAAACTTTTCTGCCACATATTCTGCGATAGATCTTATGCTTTGTTGTCGGAGCTTTAACTTAATAATTATTAATATCCTATGACCGCTCTGCCGTTAGTTATCTAACCTAACGGTGTATGACATCGCCCCACGATCTGAATAATTTTAAGCATTAAATTTGAAGTATTTATCCTATTCTGAATTTGTGATGCCTGTGATGCATTATAAACATGTTTTATGAACACAACTTTTGCATGAATGGCTAATTGTGGTCTTGGATCGGCTGTTTAGTCACGCATTTTACTTTTCCTGCACTTTTCTTTTCTTTTGAGAGAAATTGTTGTGAGGAAAAATATGTAATGACCAAGACTGGTGACCATTTCAATGGAGGCGGAGGCCACTCCTGAAGATGAAATTTTCCATGTCGTTTCCAAAGTTGTAATTTTCTCTTTCATTTGTGTAAAATGGACTGTATATACGGACTTTGGGACATTATATTTGTATGTGGTGACTTGCTGATCCACATAATTAGCCGTTATAATTGCCTCTGCATGATATAATTTACAGTATTCATATCAATTCATGTAATTATGCTTATAAATAATTATGTATAATGGCCAATGTCGCAATTATTGTTTTCAAATCTTTAAATAATCATTATTGGCAATTGGACCTGAAGTTCCAATGAAATACTAATACCCTTCTTCCCTTCTAAAATACAAATAAATGACTGCAAAGGGATAAATGCGAAAGTCATTATTGCCATCTCCTAGACACAAGTCTTAAAAGATGAGCAACACCACGGTAAGTAAATCCTAAAAGATCTATGGTCTAACTATAGACCAATAAGGACACCGAAAGGACAACATATCCTCGCTAAATGATCTCACCTCATGGGCATGATTCTTAAGTCTAAGCCCGGAGCAATAATTCTGTCATAATAAATAAATAAATAATAAGATCATGCCTAAAGTCGTGACTTGACAGAATAAGTGAGAAACATATAATAATGAACATCGCACCCTTGCATTTGCCCTCCTGAGTCATGTTTCTTCTTCCACGGCTGAAAAAAAGGAAAGAAAAGAAACATTGGGAGCTCACACCCTAGTAATTGTCTCCTTAGTGAGACCAATATTTCTCCTTCCAAAAAATGTATAAACATTGGAAGAAAGAAATAGGGGGAGCTAGCATCCTTGTATCTACCTCCTAAGTGAGGCTAATACTTCATTAAACATGGAGCAATGAAAACATGAGGAGCACAGAAATTACAAAGAACATAAAATGGGGAAGGGAAAAAGTATAGCTCGAAGGAAAATAGCAATAGCTAACCAAGTCTAGTACAGACTGGCAAGACCTATATGTCATTAATGTATGCTAAAACAATTGCAAGATTTATATAAAGCCAGTCTAAAGATGAAAACTAACATAAATCTAGCTATTGTATACTTAGCTACTTTCTGAGCACGTAAAAATTTTGAATACAATATTTTGCTTGACTAGTTGCCAAAATTGTCAAGAGTATTGCAATTAAATACTCATACTTCTATGCAGTGAAATAAATTGTATGCAAAGTTTTTCTTACATACCATATTTTGACATAAATGGTTATGTTTTGCATTGACGTATTTTTTGCAATAATTATATTTGCTACAAGTTTGACTTATTGAAACTGTCAAACAAATTATGGACAAACCATCTACACGATCACTCATGATGTATGCTATAAAAAGCATCACACTTTAACGTTAGTCTTGAAGGACTATCTTGGGATGTCTGAATTGAGGATCAAATATTGCAAGTATGTAAACTCCTGAACAAAATGTGAGAATGCCTAGTACTCTTAGAAAATATGGAAAAAAGAACAAGTTTCAAGGATATTCATCAAATACGAAATCCATATTGAAACTAATGAAATAAATAAATACCAAATATTCATATACAACGGCTCAATATAATGGCCTGAAGACCACACTTGAGCGCTTGAATGTACCTTCAAAAGGTCTATACAATACGAAATTCAAAGAATGGAAAAAGAAAACGTTTCAAGGATATTCGTCAATACGAAATCCATATTGAAACTAATGAAATAAATAAATACCGAATATTCGTATAAAACGACTCAATATAATGGCCTGAAGACCATACTTGAGCCTTTGAATGTACCTTCAAAAGGTCCATACAATATGGAATTCGAAGAATGGAGAACGAAAAAAAATGGAGCACACATATGTGCCCGAACTCATATAAGTTTATAATTTGACATGAGTGGTTTAGACACCCAAGATTGGTGATGATGTACTCCATCAAATCACATTCCCATAATCTGACGAACACGAAGATTCTTCAGAAGGGTGAATCTCTGTTTTATGAAGTGAAAACCAATCTCCAATAAAAACAATACGACCTTTTTCCTTGAGAGTACTTGAGGGATTTTTATCCACTCATCGTGAAGGGCTGATAAAGTACTTTACCGTACTTATCATCCTCCAAATGGTCATCAGTAGGCTTATTATCCAACCGCAGTATAGCCTTTCTAAAGCTATTAGGACAAATTATCAAAATTGCAGGCGCAATGGATATACCTGGGACATATATAAAATAGTTTGCAACTGGAATAAAAGTTGAACACCCTGAAGTATGTGTTCATACCCAAAATGGGTTTGAAAAGTCGATTATTAAAAACGACTTCATAGATTACACATCCATTGATTCCAATTATTGGTGAATACATAGGGACATGCAATCTTGCATGCTGCTTCATAAATAAACCTCAGACCTTATGGGAATCAGAGTTATTCTCTGATGCAATTAGCATACAGAACACATCCAAATATCTCTCATTTGATGATTTTGCGTGTGCAGTATACATTCTCACAGCACCACAGAGAATAAAATGAGGACTTCAATGCTGCCTTGGAATCCATATATGGTTTTAATACACCCTAGATACCTTGCACCCCAAACATGGGAGGCATTAATAGCATATCTTGAAGATTGTGCATAGATATGTCCACATTCCCAGTGTTAGGCTCAACTCGTTTGATGCATAAATCCCTACTAACCATTCAAAATAAATAAACAAAAATCTATGATCCGAAATATATATAATGAGATAATGAAATCTTGAAAATCCATCACATTCAAGAAAATTGTTCAACAGTTACCGGACACAGTTACTGACAGCAAGAAAATTTGTCAGATCACGCGTTCATGCTGACATCTCCGAGAATGGATGCAATCCACTATCAGTAGAAGTGGATGTTCCTCAAAGAGGCAGACCACCAGGCTCCTAGGGTAAAATTCCTAGAAAGAGGAAAACATCTGAAGGCCTTGAGACAATACTACCACATGACAATGAGCTCATGTCCATATCATCACCCCTCCCAGATTCCCCTGAAGTGAAAAGTCTGGGAGAAAGTGAAATGAAATTAAATGTTGTACGTACGTACGAGGGAGGTGTTGGACAGAAAGAACACAATTGTCAATATACTCACATATCATATTGCCACTTACATCGAAAAGCGATGATAATTATAATAATATCGTTACATACTCTGTTGCTAAAATACAAACATGGAGATTGGTCAAATGTGGAACGATACAATAAAAGATGAGCTGGACTCGCTTATTCAACGTGAAGTGTTCGGACCTGAAATCCAGACACCAAAAGGTGTCAAACCCGTGGGGAAAATAAGTATTGCATAAATAAAACTATAAGTACAAAATCATGTGCTATAAGGTATAACCTATAGCTCAAGGATTTTTCGCTAAAACTGGGGAATAAACAAGTGAAATGAGCTTGCATCCCGTATACAAATGATGCATTAGACTCCCCGGTTATATGTTGCGAATACCTTACGATTTGGCAAAGGAAACTTTGGATATACTGCTATTGGATGTTGTGACAACATATCCCTATGGGTGTCTTAATAAAAATAAATCACATATTTCCTTAAAATACTTGAATAGACTTCAGGACGTCTATTTTATTGAATAATAATAATAATATAAAATATTGAACAACCAAGTGAATCACTTGACAAAGCAAGTATTCTTTCTAAGGGGTTGTCTTTACATCTTTATAAAGAGAAACAACTTAAATCTCATCGGATCTCCTGAAGAAAAAACCGAAATTTATATTCAAACCTGACTATTAAATATGATATAAAAGACCTATGCAAAATAAGTCGTGGCTTACGGATTTATCCAAACAGATAAAACCCTATAACATTAAACTGCATACACCCAGATTGTTTTGAAGAAATTATAACAAGGACCAATGTCATCCATTAAGTACACCTATGGTAGTACGCTACTTGGATGCACAAAAAGACCTCGTCCATCCACTGGAAGATGAGAAGGATATACTTGGTTTCGAAGTCCCTTATCTGAGTGCTATTAAAGCACTTCTATATCTGGCCAACTGCACATGTCCCGATATAGTGTTCACAGTAAATTTACTAGCCAGATATAGTGCATCGCCCACAAAGCGCCACTGGACCGGGGTTAAGCATCTTCTGAGCTACCTGCAAGGGTCAATAGATTTGGGATTGTTTTACAAAAGAGAATCATCCTCCACACTTGTTGGTTATGTTGATGCAGGATACATGTCTGATCCCCATAATGAAAAGTCACAAATATGGTATGTGTTTACCTACGGTGAGAAGGCAATTTACTGGAAATCTGTCAAGCAGACCATGATGATGACATCATCCAATCACTCAAAGATTTTTGCCATCCATGAAGCAAGCAGAGAATGCATTTGGTTACGTTCAGTTGTACTTCACATCCTGGTGACGACCTGATTGGAGACCGGTGACCTTGAACCTACCACTATGTTCGAGGAAAACGCTTCTTGCATTGCTCAGTTACAAGGAGATTACATCAAATGCAATAGAAAGAAGCACATCTCTCCTAAATTCTTATGGACGTATGAGCTACAAAGAGATGGCGAAATCGACGTCAGACAAGTGCAAACAAGTGAAAATCTGGCAGACATGTTCACTAAATCACTTCCTACAGCTACTTTTAGGAAGTTTGTACAAAAGATTGGAATAAGGCGCCTAAGAGATTTAAAAGACTAAGGGATTGTACAGATTAAGGGGAGTTAGAGGGAATTTGTACTCTTTTTCCTTAGCTATGGTTTTTTCCCACAGGGTTTTCTATAGCCAAAGGTTTTACCGAGGCAAAGCCTATTAAATCAAGGATCCTGAAGTATCCACCCTATGTGATACTCATATGATGCTCAGAATACCTTAGTATTCATGGACAAAGTTCACACTTATGGCTAGATAAGGAGGAGTGTTGTAAATAGATAATTATGTGTGAGTGGATAAGTTGTATCTATTTGAAAGATTGTATCTCATCCATATATGTACGCTCCCATCCCCAATAAATAAAGGCCTGGGGTCTCCCCCAGACGCTACGCTTCATAACATTATCCAAATACTCTTTGCCATTGTTGAATTTACTAACATCATTAGTTATATCCTTATACTTTAATTTGATTGAAAAATGTTTTTATCTATCTCTTCAATTTTAGTATTTAATACTTTACATTCATTTTTGAGTAAGGTATTTTCTTCTTTTAGTTTATGGTTCTCATCAACTAATTTATTGTTTTCCTCGCCAAGTTTTTTATTGCTTTAAACACGATCATTTAGTTTAGATCATTTATCTAACGAAATTCCGTGTTCTTATTTTAATGTTGTATCATCCTTAACTAATTTTTTATGTCTGGCATACAATTCATCAAAAGCACTAATTAAATCATCATCATCATCAGAGTCAGAAATTACCTCTCCATCATTGTTGTGTGCCATAAAACACATGTGAGCTTTTTCATGAATTTCCTCTTCGTCTGTTGAAAACTCTTCATAATCCTCAAGCATGCGTCAAAGTTGGTTCGCAGATGTAGCTACTGACACATGATTGTAAATATTATCAACCAAAGCACAAAATAAGATGGTCATTACCTCATGGTTATGGTTTCTCTCTCTTCATTTGTCCATTGAGAGAGATGTTGTAAGTTTGCTATAGGGCATCTCCACGAAGCTCCATAAATCATAGTCAATGGATCTGAGGTAGATCATTCACCTTTCCTAATAGTTGTAGTTGTAGCCATCGAATATTGAAGGTCTTGTCGTGGAGTGTACTTACAAAAATGTGATGTGTAGCTTGCTGATGTCGTCCGTTAACCTTCTTTGATACCAAATGTCAGGGTCCCTGCCTAGTAGATGTGATACTAAAACACTAAACAATTACGGTTAGTGGTAAGCTTTCAATAAACAATTCTTAATAAAAACTTGCAGCAGAATAAACATAGAGAATTGATCACAATATAAATATAAAGTAAACAAGATAAGCAATATAAGCAAACCAATCAAAAACACTGAGACGTTATATAGGTTCGGTCTCCTCGACCTACGTCTAGTATCCAAACAAAACTCGTTTGAGAGTTCCACTGTTCACGTGTAAAACCTCGTAACTTGGTAAACACTCTTGCCAATCACAAAACCCAATCTCAACAAACCTGAGATTGAAAACATCTCGAACATAAGAGCAATGCCACCTCAACACTTGACGTGAAACTTTGTAAAAGAAAGATTACAATATCCATATAGCCTTGAAATTGAAGCTCTTGTATTGTGTAAGTGGCTATGGGAGAGGATTTCTATTCTAAGGAATTGCGCAATTGAGAGTAGAAATCTATGTAATTTCTTCTTTTCTTGGCTCACAAAGAGTATGTAAGAACTAAAGGTATTTTGACAAATAGAAATGAATTTCCTTTTTCTTTTTCATGTTGAATAACTAAAAAATAATCTCTATTTATAGGCATGCCAATCTATGAGAGAGAATGACAAAATTGCCCTCAACAATGGATAAAACCAGCTAGTTTCTAAAGTCAACTCAGCCACCTGTTAGTTGATTAGTCACCTAATGAAGAACCATTAGTCGACTAGTGCTTTAGCATCAGTCGACTAATGTTCGTTCATTGGTCTACTAATCTGAGCCGCCAGAGTTTCGGCATGTCTTCAACTAACTAATAGTTGACTAGTGCTCAACATTAGTCAACTAATGCGTTGTCATTAGTCAACTCATGAAACAACATTGGTTGACCAACCTGACATATCAAAATTACTGTTTTATATTAGTCGGCTAGGGGTTCTACATTGGTCGATTAGGATTGATAAAATTGCAAAGCTGGGCTATGAAACCTGCGGATTTTTATAGGATTAATACCATATTAAGTCTAAGTTATTTCAAGGGTTGTGTGTGTGTGTGTGTGTGTGTGTGTGTGTGACATCTACAAGGCTTTACAATGTATTCTAAGATAACACATAGAAACTACAGCAATTACATAATATGTCTTCAACATCTCGATTGATATAGTCTTTGTTCATCTCCTTATCTTAGATATCTTCAAGTCATCTTGTTGCCTTGATTAGATGTTGTTAGCATCCAATGCTTGGCATCCACACTTGGTCTTTAGTCCTTTGTCAATTGCTAACAATACACAAAACACATTAGTCCAAACATTATGTTTTCTTATCATCGAAACATATATTGAAGGATTCCAAATTCCAACACTCTCCTTGTCAAAAAATCTCAAAATATTTAACTTTTGAAATATAGTTTAAAAGAAAGTTCTTTCCTTGTGCAAAAATCATAAGAATCTAAATTCTAAAAATATCACTTACTAACAAGAAACTTGTTAGAAAGTCCTAAAAATCCAAATCCTTAAATGTCACTTCATGACAAGAACGCCCTCTCCTTGTCAGAAAATCAATTTTAAATTCTAAAAATATTACCTACTAACTAGAAAGCCCTCTCCTTGTCAGAAAAAACCTAGGACTTCAAATGTGATTGACATCCACATCACTAAACTAGAAATTCAAATTCCAAACTTTCAATTCCAAGTCAGTGCCTTGCTAAAGGGGAAATGGAGTTTAGATTCAAGATCCACACAATGTCACTAAACGAGCAAAGTTCATATTCGATATTGACTACTATGTTGCTAAAGAGAATAAGTCTCAAATTCAAGATTGACCACCACCTCGCCAAAAGGGAAAAAAAACTTAGATTCAAGATCAATTCTCACATAAGTACAGCATTGACAAAGGCTTCACTAGAAGAGATTCAAAGGTCAAAATTCGTAATCAACAAAAATTAAATGCACTTGGTTAAGCTAAGTAAGTGAATGAGGAACTAATAAATTCATATTCACTCATTTCTCTTGTTTTATTTTCTATGCTAGTCTTCGAATGTTCCTCCTCAGAAGGTGTTTAACTAATAATAGACTATCGAATTTTTTGAAAGCCGTGAACATATACATAATGTAACCATATTCCCATCGGAGGAATTTGATAAGGACGACATAACTTTTGTTATCTCTACTAGATGTATACTCTAAATTAAAAGAGATACCTAAAATTTATCCTATACTCTGCCGCCTCCAATATTGCCTTTACGGCATCCAAGTCTATTGCTAATTGGAATTAGGCAAACATAATGTCCATCTTATGCGACATTCCTTTATTTTCTACATTCTCAAGATCATCTTTCTACATAAAGCTTCTAGGAGCTCCACGGTTATGAATGAGACTTCCTTCACACATTCAAAATCAGCTTCCTCAAAGCACCTCGAAAAGGGCCACTCTTTCACCTTGGCTTTGCCAATCTTGATGTGGGCACTTCTCAGGTCAATTTAATAAAGGAGAATCTCTTTCTTCATGTCCTTCAGCTCCTCTTTGGTTCGGGTTAAGAATCCCTTCACCTAAAAGAGTTTGCCACCTTCCTCATTATCTAAGCTTATTGATCAAGCTTTATGTTAATAAGTGTGGCATGCATACCATAAAAACAAGTTTATGAAGGGAGACAAGTCGATGAAAGTCTAAAAGATTCTAAGGAATAAGATATCTTACCTCATATTACTATTGATTCAAAGGAATAAGATACCCCAGGAAAACTAAGCTCCTCGGGTAAGGCATTCATTGATAGAAATGCAATTTACCAAGGTAACACATTGAGTGTGTAGAAAAAGGCTATCTTGCTTTTCAAAACTATTGAGTTTCCTTAGAACACCTTGTACTTTTCAACATGCCTCTCCTCAGAGGTCACTTGCTAGCCAGTCCTAAATTCATAGGCTTTCGTGTGACTGATGATACCTTATTCCAGTATTAGAAACCCTCATAAGCATAGGTTCTTCAGAGCAATCTAAGGTGAACCTTGAGTTAGCTTAAGTTAGAGGAATAAAGGGCCCAACTACATATGAAGGATGCATCATGCCAACCTAATCAAATCATACCTTCTGCTCCCTAAAAGAAGGTTGGACATCAGAGCCCTGAACCTTTCCCGATCGCTCTGATGAGGGCACCTCAATGATAAGGTTTTGCATCAAGATAGCCATTGTCGAGACATCATCCAACCATCATTCGTAAGAATCAAGGACTATAATAGATGTCTCCCCTCGCTTAAAACGAGGAGTATCATTTGTCACTTCCTAAGATACGCCAGGCCAGAAGATGACACATTATTTGTCCTTATTCGATGACCATTGAATAAAGAGGAAGAGAGCAAAGTAGCAAAAGAAGATGAAGTTCTTCGTCAGTTGAAGAAGCTCAGAAGGCTTGCAACTACTAATACATGATCACTTCCTTTACATTGAACACCAATGAATCTTAACATGCAGGAGAAAACATCTCATCAACACACCAGATGTATGGAGAAGCAAAAAACGATTTTCCCCAGCCCATCAATATGCCTCTTCTAATCCCTATTCAGATCATCAACATGAGACTTGAGGGTCATACCCATGTTGGGTCAGGTCGGGCCGGATTTTCCTCAGCCTAAAAGTTGTGGACTTGTTCAAGAAGGGGCACAACAAGTAATGTGATATATAATAAGTAAATATGACAGTACAAAACAATTCTGTGCTTATGGTATTATATAGCATTATTTGGTTATGAAGATGAAAATATTTATAGAGCTTCATTAGCGTACATGAGCAAAACATGCATACAAAAGTAGAGAAGTGCTAGATATGTTTTAAGCAAAACATAGATGTAATCGACAAATTATCAAAATAAACCAAAAATTAAAAATAATTTTAAAAATCAATTAAATTTAAATTTAATTACAAAAGCCGAACAATTTCTCATCATGTTGGATAAGTGAAAGATTTCAAAATGACCGGAATTGTCAACACCGGTCATTTGATCTTAAAGGGACGTGATCGACGACCCCGGCCGTTTGAGACATTTCTTTGAATGAAATGGCTAGTGTTGCCAACCCCGATTGTGTCAAGGGTGATTACTTGGCACGGGTTACCAAACCCGATCGTTTCCAATATGGATCGGTTTTGATAATTAAATTTGAATTTTATTGGTTTTTAAAATTACTTTTAACTATTTGTCTTATTTTGATAATTTATCTAGATGTAATAGAATTAAAGAGAGTGAGTTTGGGTCACATAAGAAGATGATCCAACCCGGGATTGGAGTTGGATCACTTTTCCTTATAAAATGCATGCATATATAGGGCCTCTTCCGCAAGAAGAAAGTTTGTTTGAAAGTTGAGGGGTTATTGAACCTTGATTTGAGAAAAGTTTGGTTTTGTGTTCTTTTGGGAGTAGAATGTTGTGTGGAAAGTGGGTTTGAGAGTTTTTTTGTTAGTCATATAATACTTTCTTATGTTTCTTTGGGTTAAGAAAGTTGTATCTTGAAAACTAAGTGGATTGTTACGAATTACATCATATGCCATCCAGCTGTCTGAAGGCACCCAGTTAGGCGTCGGATACACAGTCAGGTGTCTGAAAGCACCCAGTCATATGACATCTAGTCGTCTGAAGGCACCCAATCAGGCGTCAGATACCCAGTCAGGCGCCTGGTCACAGAGAGCCAGGTGCGTTATGTGGCTGTTTTCCAATACATAACTTGGAGCAGCCAGAATCAGGAGTCTGATCACCCCTTCGTCGCTACTTTATTTTTCACATATGCTGTCATCAGGGGCCTAAAAAATTAAAACGCGTGTTGATATTGGCCCAAGAGAAAGGAGAGAGAAGGAGAGAGAAAGAGAGGGACCCACAGCCAACATTCAACGCTGTTATCGCCGGATAAAGCAGGGATTGTGGTTTTGAGAATTTAGCCACCAGCTCAGCGTCAATTAGGCTCCACATAGACAAATTTCTTTCCAAAAAATTTCCAAAGAAATGAATAGCCTCATCTTGAAAGTGCTCAAGAAAATACTGAACAGTGCAACAGTGCTGCTTGAATAGTGGAGATTTTCCACTTTCAAGCCAACTTTCAAGAGTGGAACAGCCCCTACTTATCTTGAATATCAAAATTGACTATCCATTATTACCTTCTGCTACAACCCCCTTTTAATGTGTTGCCCCTGAAGATCAGCATTGCAATAATGTGTCTCAAATCCAAAATCCCCCTGAAAAACAGCAAAGCAGGCCATTCATTAGTTAGGATCTAAACCCAACCACGATTTTGTTATACCTAATCCAACTTCAATAGGAGTTATGCTCCAACCCCCTTACCTTGGATCCAACTCTGTAAATTTTTATTTAATAATGGTAGTTGGAAGAAATTAGAATGTAGATTCCATGTCAGGGCAATTTTGTCAGAAGTTCTCAAGGGTAGTATAACGTAAGGAAGTAGACCATAAGATATGTGTGTGTGTGTGTGTAAAAATACCAACAAATATTGAGGTGCTAGAAATAACAAATATTGATGTCCTAGAAATAACCCGTGCACTTAATGCACGGGAACACCAAAAAACCCAACCAAAGGATGATGGGCCCACACAAAGAGACAAAAGAGAGAGGGGGGAGGTGTGTGTATTGTCTGGGGGTAAATGGAGAAAAGCAGTGGGTTAAAGCACAAAAAACTGAGGCATAATAGTAAAAGCCAAATGGCAAACCTATAATTTAGCTACAAAGGCAAACCTGTAATTTAGCTGGATGTATCCTTTGGGGTTTTGAAAGGAAATGGGTTTTTTTGGCATGCTCTTTGGCTTTGTGAAAAAGTAATGGCAGACACATACATAGAGGGACTAGATGTGTTTTTTGTGTGAGGTGTGAGGTAGCATCACATGTGACATGCTTGTTTGATTGGACATGAGACAAACATGCCATATGGGACAATGACATGCTTTTAATTCTCTATTTTATAATATACACTAGAAATTACTCGTGCACATAGTGCACAAAGATCCAAGAAACCCCCCACAACCCACATACAGGATGTTGGACAGCGCATAGCTGGAAAGGAAAAAGAAGAGTGGGTGTGTAGTCATCCTCTGGAGATAAAAGGGAAAAAAAGCAAGGGTTAAAGTGCAAAAAACGTTGGAGGGCAAAACCAAAAAAAGACTAATATCAAACCCGAAAATATTGAAAAGGAGGGTTTTTTGAAAAGTGACAATATCAAACATGTAAATAATAGGCCATGGTGGGATTTTTCTTTGAGATGATGTAACATCTCATGTGGCAATATGGCATTACGACATGGAACAACCATACCACCTAGGACAATGACAACCATAATTCCCTCTTTTATGGTATAGATTTTAGCGCATTTTGCCAAGAAATGAGAGAAGATGTTAATCAAGCAGGCAAAATTATTGCTCTGAACTAGCTAAGCTAACCACCCCCTCTGTTGCTCAAGCTCATTAACCCACAATAAAATAAAATAAAAATAAAAAACGAAGGAAAAAGTAAATCTGAGCAATTACATGCATCTCTATAAGCTACCATGTTCAGTTCTAATCGAGGTAGAATGCAAGAAAAATTAGAACGTACAAAGCACGACCCAGTGTAGCACACAACAAGAAATAGAAAAACTTGACATGGGCTCAGGAAACAAAACTCTCAGCATGCCGACATGGACCATAACACCACTTTTTAATTTCTCAACATTTTCAAATTCTTGGGTGTAATGCTTCCCTCTTTCACATTCCCAGCTTATCATAGTCGCAAAGCATCTTGATCACTTCAGGAAATTAAACAGAATAACACACCATAGCGGTAACAGAACCAAAGTAGTCTTCCATATAGCAGCATCGTATGCATTCCCCCACAAGATTTCTACAAGAAAGATTGCACAGACGCAGTTGCAAGCCTGTACGAAATACGAAGCTCAATAGTGAATGCATTCTCAGTGATATCTGGATACTGCCTATGGCATCAATCAATCCTTCACCATTGTCCTCAATATCTTCACATCATGGATAGGTCTGATTCGACAAAACCAAAATCATCAGTAATCACCACGAGAAAAACCAAAGGATGGCAAAACCCGTTTGAGAAAAATGAATGCATCATGGTAAACAGTTCAAATTCAGTCTGTAGCCATTGCACTGGAAAAATGTCCAAACTTCACTTGTTTCGTCCATGCTAGACAGCAAAAGATTAATTCCAGTAGGTCTCGGATCCTTGTTTGTCCAATAATGAGTTTGATTCAAACTCTAGTAAAAACAGAAAATCGTTGTATAATATCATATGATACCATCCGAACATATTATATATACTTGATCACTAAACAAGAACAAAATACAAGTTGTTTTAGATTAAGCTTAAGAACAAGGTATTTGCCGTTTAGCGTAAGCATAAGAACAAAATATTTGTCGTTTTAGCTTAAGCCTAAGTCAAGAGCAACCTGAGTTCTGCAACCTAACATAAACACTTTAACTCCACATAACAGTAAAGAAGTCAAAAACGTCCTGATGCTTTGTTGTTGAACTACTAAGTTAATTTGTGCTTCTAATTATTGCATACATTGCTATTAATCTAAAACTGAAATACATTAACTTGGTTTTCCAAACATCAAGTGAAATTTACATGGTTATTCTACATACTGGCTGTAGGCAAAAATAATCAATGTAATTTAGATATCAATTATACTGCAGGGGAGATATATGCAATTGATTCATGACGTCCCCAGGTTGACAAAATAAGATATCCTCACGACACGAGGCATACCTGTCACTGTTGTCAGTTTGAACGCTGCCGAGACGTTTGATGATTTCCATTCCTCTGCAAACTCTCCCAAAGATAGTATGCTTCCCTGTATAAAAGGGAAAGTATACATAAAACCCATACAAAAGCCAACATATGAGCACATAATGAAAATTACAGAATTGCATAAGAGAGAAACATACATGTCAAAATGCTAATCTGTACGATAATATTATCAAGACTCACATTAAGATCCAATCAGTGGCGGAGCCAGGAAACTTTTATTTAGGGGGCAAATTATAAGCCGATATAGAATAATTTATACGTATAATAAAAACCAATAAGCAATAAGTCATCAATTATTTATACCCGTTTAAAATAGAAGGGTCGAATAGTTTTCAATTGATTTGAAAACTATTTCAATTGATTTGAAAACTATTTCATTGTGCATTCTAACGATAGTCACAAGGTTGTTCAATGATGTAAAAATAAAATATTTACTTGGTAAAATATACTTTTGACATTTGGAGTAGTCAATCGGTTTGGCTCGATATTTGGCTCAATTTTTTTAAACTCGATGCAATTTGGATATAAAGGTATAAGCATAATCGCATGTGGTTTTGCATCCAGCCGTTGCCTTAAACCCTCTCTTTTGTACTCTTTATTTGGTTTCCTAAATTAGCCGTAAGCAGCTTGTGTCCTTGGCTTAGTGGTACACAAGAATACCATGAGAGCACAGTTTGCCCCCTCAGGCCATGATGCATACTTGGGTTTAATATAAATCTTATGCGAAAAAGTAATACTAAAAGTTTAATATAAATTATGTATGTATATGCATTTCCATTAAAAAGAAATTTTAGTTTACATTAACATATGAAATCTTTCCAACTCTTAGTGCCATGGGCATACAAACATAATATAGGCAAACTTTAGTTTTTTTTTGTCTCGCGAAGGAAGCTTGGGTGGCTACCCGAGCCCGCTCCCCAGTGGGGACGCGGGTTTGAGCCCCCTACCCCCCCCCCCCCCCCCCCCCCCAAAAAAAAAAAAAAAAAAAAAACAAAAGTTTTGTGTAATCCCCCCCAGTGTATGTGGCTCCCCCGGGTTCGATCCCGGCCTGTCAGCCTGGCCTTCGGGCTGACTTTCCAGCTTTCCGACGAACCAAAAAAAGCATACTATTTGTGCACCTTTGGACTTCAAGTTGCAAACAAAAGATATGAGAGAGAGAGAGAGAGATAGGGAGGGTGTATGTTATATATCCTCCGACAGTAGGCTAGTAGCTATAATTATGTACGGAGAAATTGGCATGTGTAGTTAGTGTATGTTGGATGCAACGAAGCGAGGCATGCCTACAAATGAGCTTGAAGCATAGCGTAGAAAAAATAAAATAGTAACTCAATGGTGAGAGAAAAAATAAAAAAAGAAAAGGGGAGGGACGTGGGCGTCTCTGCCATTTCCCCGTCTACGGCCGGCCATGCCCTGCCCTGTCCGCACGAACAATTTTCGACTGCCATGTGGGGCACATTTGTTTACTCATTGATAAATCTTGTAAAAGCTTAGGGGGCAACTGCCCCCTCATGCTCCCGCTTGCCTCCGCCCATGCATCCAATGTGACAAAACAAGAAAAAAACGAAAGCATTCATAATATCAATATATCCATTTTACTTGCAAATGGCACGGATACAGAAAACATGTTAACTAATCAGGTTTATTGTAATATATCAACACATCATAAAATAAGCTTGTGGCAAACAAAACAGAAGACAGACACGTCTCAACTCAAGTATTCAGGACAACAACAAATGACCATGCAAATAAACAACTGGGCTCCCGACACCATTTCCAGGAACAAGGCAATCACTACAAAAACCTGAAAATCCCTGTACAAACAGTCAGAAAAGGGATCCAACCGTTCACATCTTATGCAGAAAAGGTTATGCAAAGGTTGCTGAAACTAAAGAAATTTTGAACTGCAAAGAGCGACAGCCAAATGAGACCTTATGCAAAAGTAACAGAGAACTTTGTTGCCAGCTAATACTTCTCCCATGTTATAACTGGAAGCAAAATTTCATCTGGTGTTCCGCATGACACACCCTTGTACTTTTATGTTGTTTCATTTAAATTATTAATGTGACTAATGTCTCCACAGGAAGATGCGGCATGGAACGCCTGGCTCCAGTCAAACCTCAATGATGGTAAATAATGTTTAAATGTGCTTAAGAGGCTTCCATGAACAATTGGACCATCTACATTCACCCTAGTCTACCCTCAATGTTGACAATTAACGTCAAATATGATTAAAGAGGTTGCCATGATGAACAGAATCGTATAATTCTAATATGATAATCAAGTAATCCAGAAGCCACTCTCCACTGTTGAAGTATTCTTTTGTAATGATACACATATTCATCCCAATGCTCACGTGGTTTGTGTTAAAAGATGTCATTTCTGCAGGAATTAATTGGTCTCAACACAAGTAATGTAACTATTTGGCGTGCTCAAACTCTAAACAGGAGAGATCAACTAATGTCATAATGATACTGTCAAGGAATCTAAGATTCACCAAGTAATGACCTGTGTAAGGACTTCCAAGAGGTCACTCATCCCTACTCCTCCTAGATTCTGAAATCCTCACGGTTGAAGTCATGTGTGATTAGAATAGTCTCACATTGGAAAAATGAATAAAAAGTTGAGGACATCAACTTACCTCTGCATGACACTTGGTATGCATGCTTCTGGCAACTATTAACTTTGACATCATTTTCTAACATGAGAAGTGACTATCCAATGGATAATCCATCATGGCACCATTATGATACGATTAGGGCTTTTTGTGGACAAAAGGTGGGATTTTGGTGGAAGAACAAATAAAAATAGGATTTTTATTGAACTTCAAATCTGAAATTAATAAGATAACTTACCTCAATTCGAGAATAGACACTCCTAACTTCATATTCGAGATGAAAGTCTAAATTCTCCGATGTATGTCCGTGGACAAATTAATTAAAGGGGTTTCTTAACAATCAAAAGCATAATCCCCCTAGGGCCGGCCTGCCATGCTTATAAAGAGACTAATTGCATATTTAGCCCATTTTACATAAAATCCCCCAAAGTTCAGAATTTACAAGTTTGCCCATGAAGTCGTCGTTGATGTCCCCGCGCGCCTCCTTCTCACATATGTAATGACTGCATCATTATCCCCCAAAAAAGCCACACTGTCCTCATGGTGGAAGTCTAGAAATTGACCTCATATCACCTCATGGGACTCCCATGTAGCGTCATAGTCTGGTAGTTCGGGACATCTGATAAGCACCCCCGGGGCTCCTGTTGCGCTCGGGCGAACCCCCTTGACCTCATGTGGCTCGAGCAACACCTCCATGTCGTCGGTCAGTGTGGGTGGAAGGGTATGTGAAAGAGTATGGTCTCCAATGGCCTGCTGCGACACATGGAACACTGGATGGATGGTGGAGGTAGTTGGTAGTTTCAGGCGATATGCCACCTTTCCATTCTTAGCGATCACCTCAAATGGCCCATAGTAGTGGACTGCCAGCTTCTCATTGCTCCGTTGGGCCAACGTCTTATGTCTATAAGGCCACAGTTTAAGATATATCATGTCACAGCAAACTGCACATCCCTACTGTGCTCATCGGCCTTAGTCTTCATAATTTGCTGCGCACGCAGCAAATGCTTCTTCAGCTCCTCCAAATGTTTATCCCTCTCCTCCAAGTATTCATCCACCTAGGACACTGGGATAGTACCGCGGCTGTAATATATCAAGTGTGGTGGATCCCACCCGTAGAGGATGCAAAAGGGATGCATTGTGCTACCGAGTGGTAAGACGTATTGCACCGGCATTCTGTCCATGCCAACCACCTGGCCCACTACTTCGGTGTCTCTGAAGCAAAGCAACGTAAGTATATCTCCACGCTCCTATTCACCACCTCCGTCTGGCCGTCAGTCTACGAATGGTAGGTCATGCTCCTCTTCAGTATAGTCACATGCACCTTAAATAACTCCTTCCAATAACTACTCATGAAGACATTATCCTGGTCTGACACGATAGAGGCAGGTAACACATGTAAGCGAATGACATCCTTCATGAATGTCGTGGCCACCGTCACCGCCGTGTATGGATGCCGCAAGGGGATAAAATGAGCATTTTTGCTGAGGCGATTCACCACCGCAAATATAACCGTGAAGCCCTCAGACCGTAGTAGCCCCTCAATGAAATCCATATTGATATCCTCACATACCCTCTCTGGTAGGGCCAACAGCTGTAGCAACCCTGCGGGAGCCATCGCTAAGTATTTGTGACGCTGACAGACGTCACACTCCGCTACCATCCTGGCAATGCATCTCTTCATCCCGGACAGTACATCTCTCTAGCCATCCTTATGTACTTCTACTGGACTCCTGAATATCTCCACACCAAGCTGCCATGGAACTCCTGAAAAATCATCAGGATATGGAAAGACGTCTATGGTAACACCAACTGCCCCTAGTAGAGCAGCCGCTCTCCACTCAGTGTGTAGCCTGAATGGTCTGCAGACACCTGCTGCAGTGCCTCTCGTATACGCGTCAGCCCTTCATCAGCCTCGATCTCCCTCCCTATGAGAGCTCCTAATCCAGTAGGACATGTACTAAAATTGCTGCCGCCTCTGCCGCCTCCGCCGCCTCCCTGCAGGACAAAGCATCTGCCGCCTTGTTCTCTAACTCTGGTCTATATTGAATCTCAAATGTTTAGTGAACCATCTTGGAGAACCACTCTTGATGCTCCTCGGTGACCATGTGATGCTCCAAGAGATACTTCAAGCTCCTTTGGTCGATCTGTACAATGAATCTCCTCCCAAGTAAATAGGGCCGTCACTTCTGTATAGAGAGCATTATCGCCATCAACTCCCTCTCGTACACAGACTTCAACTTCATGCGTGCTGACAGGACCTGACTGAAATAAGCTACTGGGTGCTGGTCCTGTATCAGCAGTGTCCCCAAACCATATCCTGACGCATCAGTATTAACCAAGAAAGGTCTGCTGAATTCAGATAGTGCTAACATGGATACTTTCGTCTCCACCTGCTTCAGGGCTTCGAATGCCCTGGTCGCCTCCTCGTTCCAGTGGAAGTTGTCATTCTTAAGCTGCTCCGTCAAGGTCCATGCTATTGTGATATACCCCTGGACAAACTTCCGGTAGTATCATGTAAGGCCCAGAAAACCTCGCAGGCCTCACAATGTCGTAGAGCAGGGCACATCCAACATCGCCGAAATCTTCATCATATCTGCCGCCACCCCTCTCAGCTGACACCATGTGTCCCAAGTACTCCACTTGTGGTTGCCCAAAGAGGCACTTCTTCCTGTTGCGAACAACTGACGCTTCTGCAACTCCTGCAACACCATCTGCAGGTGCCCTACATGCTCCTTCAAGCTGCGACTATAGATCAGAATATCATCAAAAAAAATACTAGCACAAACCTCTGCATGCGAACAACTGACGCTTCTGCAACTCCTGCAGCACCATCTGCAGGTGCCATACATGCTCCTTCAAGCTGCGACTATAGATCAGTATATCATCAAAAAAAATACTAGCACAAACCTCTGCAAGTAGTGCCAAAAGACCTTATTCATCAAGGCCTAGAACGTCGCCGGGGCAATCGTCAAACCGAAAGGCATGACGAGGAACTTGTAGTGTCCTGAACACTGTCTTCGGTACATCTGCCGTTATCATCCGAATCTGATGGAACCCAGACTTCAGATCTATCTTTGAGAACACAGCCACCCCATGTAGCTCGTCGATCAGCTCATCAATAACCGGGATATGAAACTTGTCGGTACAGTCTTCTTATTCAGGGCCTGCTAGTTTACACAGAAGCGTCAGCTGCCATCCTTCTTCACGAGCAGGACCGGACTAGAAAATGGGCTCACACTCGGCTGAATCACCTCCGCCTGCAACATCTCCCCTACCATACTCTCAATCTCATCCTTCTGCACCTGAAGATACCGATATGGACACACGCTGACAGGGGCCACCCTCTCCCGTAGAACTATCGCGTGCTCATGGTCCCGTAGTGGTACGATTAGGGTTAATCGTATAGAAAAGCTCATATTTTTGTGTGGAAGAAAGAAAAGAAATTTAAAGTGGAAATTGGAATTTGATAATAAAGAGACAATTTTGATCTAAACTGGAGTAGATCTTCTCCCTAGCTTGAGATAATGAATTAAGCCTAATCCCCCAAACCCTAGCCGTCAAATGACGACTGTCTCAATATTTCGATAAAAACATAATTAGGGCTAATCCCCTTAAGTACTCCCCTCCCAAATTACTAAACACACCACAACTTAAAGAAAATAAAGGGTAATGCATAAAGCAGAAAATAGACTATGAAGCTTACCAGTCTTGTGTCGTCGTGTGCCGTCTTCGGCGGTATACAACCGCATCATTACTCCCCCCAAAAAATCGAACCTTGTCCTCAAGGTTGAAGTCTGGAAACTACACTCTGATGGTATCATCTAGCTCCCAAGTAGCCTCGTGATCCGGTAACCCCAACCAACGTACCAACACCTCCCGGCCCCCATCCTCAATACGTCGCACCTGTAGAATGTCCTGGGGCTTCATAAGCACCTCTGAATCAGCTGTCAATGTTGGTAGCAGAGTGGCCATCGGCGTATGTGCTCCAATCGCCCGCCGTAACTAAGATACATGGAACATCGGATGTAATGCAGATCCTAGGGGCAATGCCAACTTATATGCCACTGGCCCAACCCTTGCCTCTATCTGGAAGGGACCGTAAAAGAGAGCGGCCAACTTCTCATTCATGCGCCATGCTAGCGATCTCTGTCAGTACAGCCTCAGCTTCAGATAAACCTGATCTCCTACTGCATAGTCCACCTCTCTACGATGCCCATCTGCCTTGTCTTTCATCAGTTGTTGTGCCCTCAAAGATGCTTCTTCAGCTCCTCCAAAATCCCCTCACGCTTCTTAAGGTACGGATCCAATTGGGACACATGCGTCGCCCCGCCACAGTAGTAGACCAACGCTGGGGGTTCCCTCCCGTACAAAACCCGGAACGGTGTCGTCTGAGCTGTTGAGTGGAAGGAAGTATTGTACCAATACTCCACCCACGCCAACCACCGATACCAACTCCTTGGGCAATCTGACACAAAGCAGCGAAGGTATGTCTCCACGCTCCTATTGACGACCTCCGTCTGTCCATCGGTCTGAGAGTGGTAAGCTGTGCTCCTCCGCAGAACGGTCCCCTGTATCCTGAACAACTCCCTCCAGAACTGGCTCATGAAGACAGTGTCTCTATCCGACACTATAGAAGTGGGAAATCCATGTAGTCGTAACCTCCCGCATAAATGCTGTAACAACGGTCACCGCCGTGTACGAATGTCGCAACCCAATGAAGTGTCCATACGTGCTCAGACGGTCGACCACCACCAAGATCACAGTATACCCCTCCGACTTGGGCAGCCCATCAATAAAGTCCATGCTGATCCCCTCCCAGACCTGCTCAGGAAGTGCTAAGGGCTGCAACAGCCCTGCTGGTGCCATGGCCAGATATTTGTGATGCTGGCAGACGTCACAGCTGGCCACCATCTCCGCGATGTCCTTCTTCATCCCCGCCAATACAGTTCTCTAGCCATCCTCATGTATGTCTGCTGGACGCCGAAATGGCCACCCACCGCGCTCCCACGGAACTCCTAAAAGATCAACGGGATATGTACTGAAGACCGAGGTATGACTAACCTCCCCTGATACAGCAGTCGTCGTCCTTCCAAAGAATAGCCTGGGTGCTCAGCCATCCCCCGACCCAGATCCTCTCGGATCCTAGATAACTCCTCGTCGGCCTCCACCTCTCTCCATAAGGGCTCCCACTCTGCTAACATCGGTACTGACAAAGATGCCAAGGAAGTAACCTCCTCTCTCCTTGATAGCGCATCCGCAGCCTTGTTCTCCAATCCCGGTCGATAGTGTATCTCAAACTTGTAGTCAACAAGTTTAGATAGCCACTTTTGGTAGTCTGCCGCCACCAATCTCTGCTCCAGCAAATACTTCAAGGGGACCTCTGATCCGTGCGCACGATAAATGGCTGTCCCAACAGGTAAGGACGCCATTTCTGAATGGACAAGGCGATCGCCATCAGCTCCCTCTCATACACGGATTTCTGCCTCGCCCGTGATGACAAAACCTGGCTAAAGTACGCAACTGGTTGCTGGTCCTGCATCAGAACTGCTCATAGCCCGTGTCCCGAGGCATCGGTCTCTACCATAAACGGTCTGCTAAAGTCGGGAAGAGCCAGGACCGGAACTGTCGTCATTGCCCTCTTCAAAGCCTCAAATGCTGTAGTCGCCTCATCGTTCTACTGGAACCCATCCTTCAACTGCTTTGTCAGGGACCATGCAATGGTACTGTAACCCTGCACGAACTTGCGATAGTATCGCGTCAAGCCCAAAAATCCTCGCAAAGCCCTCAACGTAGTCGGTTGCGGCCAATCTAACATGGCCTCAATCTTGGCTCTATCTGCTACTACTCTCTCTGCCGAAACTACGTGCCCCAAGTAATCCACCTTCTCCTGGGCGAACATGCACTTCTTCCGATTGACATACAGCTGGTGAGCCTGCAACTCCTGCAACACCGTCTCCAAATCTCGCACGTGCTCCTCCACCGTGCGGTTGTACACCAGTATGTCGTCGAAGAATACTCAGACAAACTGCCGTAAGTATGGCTGAAATATCTTGTTCATCAATGCCTGGAAAGTAGCCGGCGCATTCGTCAGCCCAAAGGGCATGACGAGGAACTCATAGTGCCCCTCATGAGTCCTAAAAGCAGACTTCTGCACACCCTCTGCCTTCATCCGGATCTGATGATATCCCGACTTCATGTCAATCTTCGAAAAGATTGACGCCCCATGTAGCTCATCCAGCAACTCATCTATCACTGATATAGGAAAATGATCTGCCACGGTCTCCTTGTTGAGGGCACGGTAGTTCACACAGAACCTCCAGCTACCGTCTTTCTTGACTAGCAGCACCGGACTGGAGAAGGGACTAACACTCGGTTCTATCACTCCAGCCTGTAGCATCTCCCTGATCAACCGCTCAATCTCATCCTTCTGAATATGTAGGTACTTGTAAGGCCTCACGCTGACTGGTGTCGCTCCCTCACGCAGCACAATGACGTGCTCGTGGTCCCTCTGAGGTGGAAGTCCCTGCGGCATCTGAAACACATGCCCATAACTGCCCAATAACTCCACCACCTCTGAAGGCATCACCTGCTCCTCAGCCACTGCCCCTAGCTCCTAACAACTCACAAAGTATGCCTCCCCTCCAACTGATACTGGATGTGATCTAACCTATTTCAATCATCTACAAACAAAAAAATTCAATTGATTTCGATATGTTTTACACATGCATCAAGAAGGTGATAAGTTGGTTACTTTTCATAAAATTCTGAAACAATTGCTTCTTTCCATCAAACTTCTCACAAGTCCATACATGCCAGACCTTAACTTCAAAAATACACAAAAGTTCAATCAGGCAACCCAAGAGTTACATTCATTAAAATGTCATTTTTAAATCAACATTAACGATGAGAGATATGAATGAGATTTAAATAAGCTCCGCCAAAATAAAGTTGCTACTTATTTGCCAACTACATACAAGACGCCAATGGAATGGTTTAAACAATACCAAGCTGACTTAAGAAGATAACAAAAATTGCAGGCTAACATCATTCTTACCATCCAAATGTTGTGCCGGTGCTAGAGTAATAAAGAACTGGCTTCCATTTGTATTTGGTCCGGCATTTGCCATCGATAAGATCCCCGCTCCAGTATGCTTCAACTCGGATTTAATCTCATCCTCAAACTTCGCACTACAAACATCCAACAACCCCACTACTCATTATAAAAACCAAAATTGTTTTCAACAGTAGTTTTGTTCCACTCAGGTCTCATTGTTAGTAATCCAGCATCTAGCTTTTAATTGAGATTTTATTGGAGGTCAAATATTGAAGCTTCCGTCAGTACGACCATATTTTCCTTAGCAATAAGCAATTTTGACCCTAAAGTTAGTATTAAAAACACAATGGAAACCCTAGAGATCCATTATCATTAAAACCCTAAACCCTAGAGATTTAAACACGCACCCATAGATCGATTCTCCGCCTCTACCAGTGCCAGTCGGATCACCGCCTTGTACCATAAAATCCTAATCCATGCAAATTGAAGTTAAAAAAGATTGATATGCTGACTAATTAAAAAAAGCTCAAAAATTACGAATTGAAAGGGGATCGGTGTTCACCTTGATGATCCTATGGAACTTGACGTCATCGTAGTAGCCTCTTCGAGAGAGCTCGACGAAGTTTCTGCATGTCTTGGGGGCGTGCTTGTAGTACATCTGGCGGAGCTCCGGATTCGAGTTGGTTAGTTAAAGGGTAAGAGAGTATGCGAGACGAATATGAAATGAGAAAAGGTGAGGGAAAAAGGTACCTCGACGGTGAAGGGACCCATGGAGGTCTCTATGGTCACCTCCGGCGGGCCTCCGTCGGAGCTGGCCCACATGGCGGAGCACCGGAGTCGGGGGGGCGGGCGGGTTTCTTGATACGGCGGGATGCTGCGGATCGAGCTTTGGTCACCTCCCCTGAGCGGAGTCGCGAATCTTTTCAATGTTTTTATTTGTTGCGAGGAATTTTTTTTAATATACGTCTCTAGTAATGAATCGAACCCTCGCCCAGGAAGGAAGGTCGAATGCCACTAATCCAAGAGGGTTACTTACATCTTCAAGTTTTATAAATTAATCATGTTATCAATCGTCAATGTAGGAAGGAGACCCCAACTCTTTATTTATAGTTGATGAATAAGCGTACACGGATAGGATACAATAGATACGGTCTTATCCTATGGATAAGACGTAATCCCAAATACAAATACATTATCAACATCCGTACACAATACTCCCCCTTATCCAGTCACATGTGTGGACTCTACTCATGAATACTTCGGGATTCTGAGTATCATAGGAGTCTCACATGGGGTGGATACTTCAGAATCATGAGTTGATAATGTTTGTCTCGTTAAAACCTTTGGCTATGGAAAACCCTGTGTGAAAAACCATAGTTAAGGGAAAAAAGTACAAACGTTCTCTAACTCCCACTGATCTGTGCAAGCGCTTAGACTTGCAGATCTATTAGGCGCCTCATACCAATTTTCTGTATAAACTTTCTAAAGGTAGCCGTAGGAAGAGATTTAGTGAACAAGTATGTCAGGTTGGCACATGATTGTACTTGTCTGATGTCGATCTCGCCATCTCTGTGTAGCTCATGCGTCTAGAAGAATTTAGGGGAAATATGTTTCGTTCTGTCGCCATTGCTGCACAGTATTGGGACGCGATTGGGCCTTAATAACTCTACAATGTTTTATGGGCAATACCCGTGTACTAACACCATCCGACGCCCAAAGCCAATATCGAGCTCTTCAGCCTCGAACGACCCAACTGGCGTCGTTCTTAGGTCAATCTACGGTCGTACCATCGTCAACCATAAGCTACCGACCCCGGTTCACCCAACCGTGGGTCCCACTCCAAAGGCTGACTAAGCTCCAGCTCAGCGCTTCGAGTCCTCGTCAGCTTGACAACTGTGCCGGTCAATTTGGACTTAACAGTTGTTGTTTATCTTCCTCCCTTTTTCTATTATGACACAGTGGGAAAGAAATAACCAAGAATAATAATTCATGTGCTATTATGAATTTTAAAACATTTCCTTGAATCATAGCATTTCAAATCTGTTTTTGAACCATTGATGATTCAAGTGGAGTTATTGATATATGAATTGGATTTTAATCCCACATTCCATTTTAATTGATATTATTACATTGAATGATAGGATTCAATTTACCCATGATTCATGTCCTTCCTATGTATCACCATTACATCTTGATCATGTGTATTCATTTATACTTACACTTAAATGTCTATAATACACATTCCATATGATATACACACCATTGCTATGCATTGATGCTTTATTTTATATTTGATTATAAGGACTAATTTGATTGACATAAATGCAGGGGTAGTAAGTATTTAATTTTTAAGCACAATTATTATTATTGTTTATGTTTGGTTGTCATCATCAAAAAGTGGGAGAATGTTGAGTACTGGATCCCCCAATTTGGTTTTGATGATGAGCAAACATAATTAATTGTGACTAATCCCTTTGTTTTGTAGTTAACTAAAACATCGCCAATCTAATTTAAGGAATATCAAATGTGATAATGATTTGAGTCAATGATGTGAGGAAAACAAGTGATGGACTCATGGAAATCAAATAGAAGTCTTCAAGGATTCAACATGAAGTGAAGATGATAAACTTGTAATATTTTCATATTCTTTATTTCTTTGTTGCATTAGAATGTTAAAATTTGAATAGACTTGATAGAATCACATTTATGTCATACACAACACTTTAGTCTATTCATCATTCAATCACATAGGGTTAGAACTTATAAATACACGAAATAGATTTTTTTCAGCTTCACCAGGCACCTGGTGCTTGGACCCCAGACGCCTGGCGTGCATGCATATTACAGTGGCTGAACCCTAACCCTGACCAGACGTTTGAAGTTATTTTTCTAGACGTCTGCACATCGTGGCAGGCGCCTGGGTAATGACCTTCAGGCGTCTTGCCTTTTCTGAGCAATATTTCCAGTAGCTCAGTTTTTGCATCATGACTGATCAGGCATCTGAAGTTATCATCCTAAACGTCTGCATAATGAGACAGGTGCATGGGTGATGAACTTCAGATGACTGGCCATTATTGACCAAAATTCCAGTAACTCTGTTTTATAGTGCCTGACTGATCGTGCATCTGATGCCATAGAGACAGACGTCTGCATAGTGAACCAGGCACCTGGGAAGCCTTCGTCAGGCATCTGGTACTAGCCATTAGACAACATTAATTATCTTGTTAGCACAGTACACCAGGCGCCTGATATGTCTTCTCCAGACGCCTGGTGACTATGATTTCTGCCCGTTAAGAGCCGTTTTCTACATTTAATGCTTGGGATTTTGATGGGATTTTGGTGCAATTCTAGGGCAATATAAATAGGGTTTGTTGGCATTTATTTCAAAACTCTTAAAACAATTAACTCTTAAAATCGACTAGCATTCAAATCTGTCACGCCCCGCTTCCCAATATATGGAGGCGAAGCGTGAGAAGGTCCGCTCAGACTTGAAGCTGCAAAGCTGCAAGTCCGATAAGCGTCAATCAAATTTAAAACTGCAGGCCCTTGCAACGCGAACGAAACAAAGATAATAATAATGAAATGAGACAAAAGAAGCATCTCAGAATATCCATAAAATAAGTTTCCAACATCACAGAAAAACCACCAAGCTAAAAGTAAGAGACTAAAGGCCCAAACATGGCCAACAAAAGTACAAAGTACAACGACAGTGCTACGCACCAACAAAACTAACAAAAGGCCTAAAACAACATAAAGCTCAACAAAACTCAAAGCAAGGTCACCGGTGTCCACCAAAATCCTCCTGGCAATCATGGACTCAGACTCAGCGTCAGCGACTCATCACGTACACAGCAACGATCTCTGGCTCAGGGTCTAACATGTGACACCCAAAGAGAAAGGAGCACATGTCAGCAAGTCTGGAGGACTTGTGCAAGTGAAACTGAAAGTACAAGTAAGAGCAACCTAGCAGTTCTAGCATGATGCAATGACATGGCAGTTTAAGTATGAGTGCAGCAGGTAAAGAAAACAACAAGTAGCTAGCATGGCATGGCAAGTGTGGCAAGACTAATAACATTTACAAGGATTTCTCTAGTCACGTTTTCATGTCATTTGCAGAGTTTACGCCTTACAGCTGAAATGACTTTCTTTCACACTGATTGGCCGCTTAACTCCGCCCCACCCAGAGTTTACGCCTTACAGCTGCAGTTGCTGATCAGGCAGACTCCCAGCTGATTGGCCGCTTAACTCTTACCCCATCCCACGTGTATCGAGCCAGGGCCTTACCCCCGAACGGTAATGCTCGCTTCTGGATCACGAGCCAGGAAGTGTTTTTAACAAGTATGGCGTAGGGGTGCACCTAGCCAGGACAAGCAAGTACAAGTATGTAGCGTGTGCTACGAATGCAATATTCAACTTGGATGACATGTAGAATGCAATGCATGGCAGTTAAAAGTGCGTACAGATAAGGAAAGTAAACGTGACAGTTTAGTATGCATGAACATCAAGTTTAAAGGGTGGATCTAGCTTCGTTGTCAAGCTAGATCAATTAGGTGACGGATCTAGTTTCGTTGTCAAACTAGATCAAATAGGCGTCTAGCCAGCTATCATTTCACTGGCTAGTCTCTTTTACGCTAAAAGCAAGGAAGTGGCCTAAAAACATGGCCCTACACAAGAGTTGGCAAGTTTCACTTGCCTGCAACTATCACGTCAAGAAAACACCGTCCAACGAGTCCAAAGTCACGATTCCTACGTGCACAAGTCCACCGGCCTACATCCGTTTTATTAATCTTGATTAGTGGATTCTAAAACATTTAAAATACTTTAAAATACTGATTTTTAGTCTTGATTAGCATGCAATTGGGTTGGGGGTCCTAGGGGTGCAAAACGTTACCTCAACACGACGCGAAAGCTACACCGGCGTCGGGTAGCGACGCCGGGGGTTGGAATAATAGAACGCGCTCCAAGTCCTGATTCCAATATATATTCCTTGCTGGAAAATTCAGAGCTTCGACCGGGGCGACAGTTCCAGATTCCAAAGCTAGCACGTGCGACGACGGGCTACGACGTGCGACGACGTCGTACGCGACGGATCCTCGAAGAGCAAGCACCTAGGTGGGGCCCACAGTACTCCTAGGGGCCTTTGGGGGTCCCACAATAACTCTGGAGAACTTGGGGGGACCACGGTGGCAAGCGGTGCGACGGATGCGGGGTTGCGACGAGTGACTCTCGGTCGTACCCCTCCAATGCGGGAGAATTCCTCGGTCGCTGCGAGAGAACGGGGCTGTGCAGCAGCGGGGGTCGGTCACAGCGGCGGGTGCGGGCGTTTCCTTCGGTCAGACCGATAGGGACCGTCGGTCGTGCGCTTGGGATGCGGGGTTGCAGCGTTGCAACGTTGCAACGTTCGGGCGCTCGGTCACAGCGGCCGCTTCCTTCGGTCGGGCACGGAGCGGAGCGGGGCGACAGAGCGGGCGACAAGCGGGGGTCGGTGCGGAGCGGGGCGACCGGTCAGAGCGGGCCAAGCGATCGGTCAGGTCGATGGAACGGAGCGGGGGTGCTGCAGCGTGCGGAGCGGCTTGGGTGCGGGCGGGGGCTTCGGTCGGAGCGGGCGAACGGGGCGATTTTCCTCGGTCGTGCGGGGGCTGAACGTCGCAACGTTGCGACGATTCGTCGCAACGTCCAAAATGACTTTGGAAGAGGCTAGGGCTAATTTCTTTGGAAAAATAGGACTTGCTAGGGGTTGCTTATATAGTGTAGGTGGGTTGACTTGGTCTAGGGCTAAATCTAATAGGATTAGAATTCAAAAAGATTTGAAATTTGAATTTAAACTTCTCCAACCCAATCTAGGATTTGACCAGGTCCAAATGAGCTGGAAATTGGCTCAAAAATTATTTAAAACGTTTTAAACTCAAATAAATTTTATTTGGCCGAAATTAATTTAAAAATAAATTATTAAAAATAATATAAAACTTGTAAAAATTATAAAAGTGGTCAAATAAACTCCAAAAATTATAAAATAAATATCGTTGTGATCGTGGCGACGAATGTGAGCTAACTAAGAAGACGGATCTCAAATTCGACGTCGGACGACGAAACTAAAAATAGAAACGTCTCCCGTCAAAGTGAAAATCGTCACGTCTCATCGAGTGAGTTTAAATTGTGGGAAAACGACTCGAGAAGTGTCGTTCCAGGATAGTGCCACTATTTAATACTCTCAGAGACGTTCGCAACGGCATATCACACAAAAGTGTTCGCAAACAACCAAAGTCTAAAACAAACACGTGCACGGCCAAAAGCACGTGCACGAAAAGCGTACGACGAAAAGTGGTCGTTACATCCTCCCCACCTTAGAATAAAGTCCGTCCTCGGACTTTCTAATATAGCTAGTCGCTCTAGTAACTACCCCAATCAAGTCACTTTATAATTCAAACCAAGTATAGTCATTACAAGTGCTCATATATGCACTAGGTAGTCAAACATTATTACTACCAACACTTATATATTCACGTACGTATACACTTATACCTATTATAGTCCGTCAACTTCATACATGTATTTCAATCAGGTATATAAACATACATCCCTTATATAACTGCTACTCACAACAGTAGTTCAGATACTTATATAGGATAGTCTCACACTTAGCCAATACAATCATCGCTCTACCTATATGTAGCTACCTATGCACAAGCATCAAGGGTATACTACCCTCTAATATTCATCCATTACCAAGCATCTCAACACATATAGTCACACCATACCATTATTAAATCAAGTTCACTATATCTAATATACATTCACCACTACTATAATTTCACAATATATAGTCATTCAAATACACGCAATTAGTTCACCATATATTCACATCACGTACGGTCCTATAACTATATTTACGACACGCCACATAGACCATAGTCATCCATACCTATAACTAAGCACATACTTACCCGTGCATGGTGCACTCCCATACACGCTAACATTTCATTTTCATACGCCAATCATACCATTATATAACTAGCACACCTACACACCTAGTTTTAGCTAGTACACATACGTTCACACAACAAGTCCTTAGTAAATAACTATACCGCAAGACCGGCACAAACACTCCTATCACTATACATACATCAAGCATTGCTATATTCAAACTACAACATACATTCAATATACTTAGAGTATACTCACTCAAGCTTGAGTGAGACTCAATACACATATCAGAATATTCCATATACGTAGCACGACATTCATACTTATACCATATCACTCCAATATTTATACGTCTACCAATACAACTATATACATACCATAAGTCATTCACCTAATATCTAGTCAGGTAATATTCACATGGTTAAATCAATCTATATACCATAATAATAATACAGACATCAGCACACGTATAACTATAATACACTCCCTAATACATACGCATTCATCGTATAGTCACACACATGTAACATATATTCACACCATAGCCTACTACCTATAATTAGTATACTAACACATCCACACATACATAATTAAGATGTGCAATGGTCGTGTATACCTCACGGTATGCACGCATGCGACATCCCGCGAAAGCAAACAATACCAATCAAAATTATAACCCTACTACCTATATATATATCACCTATATACTCATGCAACGAAACATAACTACTTACATATAAGCACATATATACCTACCTACGAGCACATACTCATACGTAATAATATATGGGTCATTCAATAGGCCTACTTACTTAACTATACATACACTTATTATTATCACACCTAGCACACACATAGCTTTACCAATCATTTTATTTCAACCATTATAAGTATCTCTTACTACATACACAACTTAGATATTCCAACGCTAATTCAAATATACACAAGCATCCCTAGTATAGTATATCTAACCACTCACAAGTCTATACATTCTAGCACACAAACAACTTCATAATATCACGAATAACTCCAAGTACATATATATATCACACAATAGGCAAGCATCAATATACTATGGGGGTACACTCATTCAAGCCCACGTACACAACTTAGGTACGTGCACAACGACACCTCACAAGGGTCCAAGGGTCTACTAACAACTAAGGGTTGACACAGCCATTGACGGTCCCTAAGGCCTAAGCAATAAAGAGAGATCGAGGGCGAGACGAGGGAATGATCGACAAGCACGAGTTCAGATAGGACGAATACGAGGAGACGGCTTGGTTGGACGAAACATTGACTCAAAGGTGAGGTTTAGGTTGAGGGAAAAAGGAGATGTAGTGATGCTTGAATAGAGTACAGAAAAGCAACTAGGATAAATAGCATAAGCTAAAATACGCAAAATTGAAAACGGTTGTACTTTAAAATCCTCATCTGAGAAGAAATGTTTGGGAATCGATAAAACGAGTTGTTCAAAATAAGTTTGAGTTGAATATTCATAATAAGAGAAAATGTTTTATTAGCTTATCAAAAATCATTAAGAAAAAGAAGTAAAATCATTTACACGAATATTAAGGACATGGTTTAGAAAATTTTAAACGTCAGTAATTTAATATAATGTTGTCAAAAAAGTTTTTGAAAGTTAAAGAATGAAATCAAATAACGGAAGAATTTAAACTCATGTTAAATGCTTACAAAACTTTTAGGCTATGGAAAGTTGAAAATAATCAATTTGAAACTACTTTTAGAGAACCAGAGTTTGCCAAAAATGAGAAACTGATTTTCACAAGGTTCTTAATATACGAGCACAATAAGTCTGGTACGGGTATAAAAATAATTGAAAGTATGTATGGTGCACGGAAAAATAATAATAATGACTTAGTGTAAGAATTTTCAAGATCGAATCGCAAATCCTTAAAATCAAATCAGGGAGGGTCTAAAGCAGGAAGAGGTTATGAAAATAGTAGTTTTGCAAAAATTTGGAATAGTGAGTACGACGAGTAAAAATCAACTTGCTGAAATCTGAAATTCCATGTGACATGAAAAGTATATTAAAAGTAAACACGAAGTATTATTCAAATGGCATAAATAAGAGGGAAAATTATAAATCGAACTGAGCAAAATAAAAGTACGGTTCAGAATAAAATTTAATATATGAAAAGACGACATGAGTACGAAAACATAGGCTGGGAAAATATTGTCAGCTAGAGTTCAAAATTCCGACGAACGTTTTAAAAATTTAAATCAATGAAGAAGTATGAAGTATAAGTATATTAAAATTTTGAACAAATTTAAACATAGTGAAAGAGGAAATCGAAAGATACTTTTGGAAGATTCAAGATTGTAACGGAAAGGTTTGAAAATTGACGACGATCGTCATGGGGCGATCTCGTGATTCGAGGCAAGGAAATTGGTCAGGTGATCAAAACATTCGTATGCCTAGGATATGACTCAGGAGAGGCTACGGGAAACTCCTACGGTCGACCAACTAAAGATTAAAACTAAGCGCTAAGACTTCTAAAGGTTAGACGGTAAAGAAATGCGTTCAGCTTGGTCCGAAATCGATGACCCCAAGCGAACGACAAAAGGAAATTCTAGAAGTCTAATATGGTCAGAGGTAGACAAGGACCACTAAGGTAACTCCTACGACGATCAAGTCAATTGCTAGAAGGGAGTCTAACTAACAATCAGGGGCCTCTAACTATCAAGCACAGACGTTTAACTAAGTCTTCTAATCACCTAGTGTCCTAAAAACGACTAGACTCAGGGCTTCTGACTCGGATGTTGCAATTTATTTAATGGACATTCTGTTATTATCGTTGTTTCGTTAATTCGCAATTGCAAGACTGGACCTGCATGGGCCACCAACAAAACCTGTCACGCCCCGCTTCCCAATATATGGAGGCGAAGCGTGAGAAGGTCCGCTCAGACTTGAAGCTGCAAAGCTGCAAGTCCGATAAGCGTCAATCAAATTTAAAACTGCAGGCCCTTGCAACGCGAACGAAACAAAGATAATAATAATGAAATGAGACAAAAGAAGCATCTCAGAATATCCATAAAATAAGTTTCCAACATCACAGAAAAACCACCAAGCTAAAAGTAAGAGACTAAAGGCCCAAACATGGCCAACAAAAGTACAAAGTACAACGACAGTGCTACGCACCAACAAAACTAACAAAAGGCCTAAAACAACATAAAGCTCAACAAAACTCAAAGCAAGGTCACCGGTGTCCACCAAAATCCTCCTGGCAATCATGGACTCAGACTCAGCGTCAGCGACTCATCACGTACACAGCAACGATCTCTGGCTCAGGGTCTAACATGTGACACCCAAAGAGAAAGGGGCACATGTCAGCAAGTCTGGAGGACTTGTGCAAGTGAAACTGAAAGTACAAGTAAGAGCAACCTAGCAGTTCTAGCATGATGCAATGACATGGCAGTTTAAGTATGAGTGCAGCAGGTAAAGAAAACAACAAGTAGCTAGCATGGCATGGCAAGTGTGGCAAGACTAATAACATTTACAAGGATTTCTCTAGTCACGTTTTCATGTCATTTGCAGAGTTTACGCCTTACAGCTGAAATGACTTTCTTTCACACTGATTGGCCGCTTAACTCCGCCCCACCCAGAGTTTACGCCTTACAGCTGCAGTTGCTGATCAGGCAGACTCCCAGCTGATTGGCCGCTTAACTCTTACCCCATCCCACGTGTATCGAGCCAGGGCCTTACCCCCGAACGGTAATGCTCGCTTCTGGATCACGAGCCAGGAAGTGTTTTTAACAAGTATGGCGTAGGGGTGCACCTAGCCAGGACAAGCAAGTACAAGTATGTAGCGTGTGCTACGAATGCAATATTCAACTTGGATGACATGTAGAATGCAATGCATGGCAGTTAAAAGTGCGTACAGATAAGGAAAGTAAACGTGACAGTTTAGTATGCATGAACATCAAGTTTAAAGGGTGGATCTAGCTTCGTTGTCAAGCTAGATCAATTAGGTGACGGATCTAGTTTCGTTGTCAAACTAGATCAAATAGGCGTCTAGCCAGCTATCATTTCACTGGCTAGTCTCTTTTACGCTAAAAGCAAGGAAGTGGCCTAAAAACATGGCCCTACACAAGAGTTGGCAAGTTTCACTTGCCTGCAACTATCACGTCAAGAAAACACCGTCCAACGAGTCCAAAGTCACGATTCCTACGTGCACAAGTCCACCGGCCTACATCCGTTTTATTAATCTTGATTAGTGGATTCTAAAACATTTAAAATACTTTAAAATACTGATTTTTAGTCTTGATTAGCATGCAATTGGGTTGGGGGTCCTAGGGGTGCAAAACGTTACCTCAACACGACGCGAAAGCTACACCGGCGTCGGGTAGCGACGCCGGGGGTTGGAATAATAGAACGCGCTCCAAGTCCTGATTCCAATATATATTCCTTGCTGGAAAATTCAGAGCTTCGACCGGGGCGACAGTTCCAGATTCCAAAGCTAGCACGTGCGACGACGGGCTACGACGTGCGACGACGTCGTACGCGACGGATCCTCGAAGAGCAAGCACCTAGGTGGGGCCCACAGTACTCCTAGGGGCCTTTGGGGAACCCACAATAACTCTGGAGAACTTGGGGGGCCCACGGAGGCAAGTGGTGCGACGGATGCGGGGTTGCGACGAGTGACTCTCGGTCGTACCCCTCCAATGCGGGAGAATTCCTCGGTCGCTGCGAGAGAACGGGGCTGTGCAGCAGCGGGGGTCGGTCACAGCGGCGGGTGCGGGCGTTTCCTTCGGTCAGACCGATAGGGACCGTCGGTCGTGCGCTTGGGATGCGGGGTTGCAGCGTTGCAACGTTGCAACGTTCGGGCGCTCGGTCACAGCGGCCGCTTCCTTCGGTCGGGCACGGAGCGGAGCGGGGCGACAGAGCGGGCGACAAGCGGGGGTCGGTGCGGAGCGGGGCGACCGGTCAGAGCGGGCCAAGCGATCGGTCAGGTCGATGGAACGGAGCGGGGGTGCTGCAGCGTGCGGAGCGGCTTGGGTGCGGGCGGGGGCTTCGGTCGGAGCGGGCGAACGGGGCGATTTTCCTCGGTCGTGCGGGGGCTGAACGTCGCAACGTTGCGACGATTCGTCGCAACGTCCAAAATGACTTTGGAAGAGGCTAGGGCTAATTTCTTTGGAAAAATAGGACTTGCTAGGGGTTGCTTATATAGTGTAGGTGGGTTGACTTGGTCTAGGGCTAAATCTAATAGGATTAGAATTCAAAAAGATTTGAAATTTGAATTTAAACTTCTCCAACCCAATCTAGGATTTGACCAGGTCCAAATGAGCTGGAAATTGGCTCAAAAATTCTTTAAAACGTTTTAAACTCAAATAAATTTTATTTGGCCGAAATTAATTTAAAAATAAATTATTAAAAATAATATAAAACTTGTAAAAATTATAAAAGTGGTCAAATAAACTCCAAAAATTATAAAATAAATATCGTTGTGATCGTGGCGACGAATGTGAGCTAACTAAGAAGACGGATCTCAAATTCGACGTCGGACGACGAAACTAAAAATAGAAACGTCTCCCGTCAAAGTGAAAATCGTCACGTCTCATCGAGTGAGTTTAAATTGTGGGAAAACGACTCGAGAAGTGTCGTTCCAGGATAGTGCCACTATTTAATACTCTCAGAGACGTTCGCAACGGCATATCACACAAAAGTGTTCGCAAACAACCAAAGTCTAAAACAAACACGTGCACGGCCAAAAGCACGTGCACGAAAAGCGTACGACGAAAAGTGGTCGTTACATCCTCCCCACCTTAGAATAAAGTCCGTCCTCGGACTTTCTAATATAGCTAGTCGCTCTAGTAACTACCCCAATCAAGTCACTTTATAATTCAAACCAAGTATAGTCATTACAAGTGCTCATATATGCACTAGGTAGTCAAACATTATTACTACCAACACTTATATATTCACGTACGTATACACTTATACCTATTATAGTCCGTCAACTTCATACATGTATTTCAATCAGGTATATAAACATACATCCCTTATATAACTGCTACTCACAACAGTAGTTCAGATACTTATATAGGATAGTCTCACACTTAGCCAATACAATCATCGCTCTACCTATATGTAGCTACCTATGCACAAGCATCAAGGGTATACTACCCTCTAATATTCATCCATTACCAAGCATCTCAACACATATAGTCACACCATACCATTATTAAATCAAGTTCACTATATCTAATATACATTCACCACTACTATAATTTCACAATATATAGTCATTCAAATACACGCAATTAGTTCACCATATATTCACATCACGTACGGTCCTATAACTATATTTACGACACGCCACATAGACCATAGTCATCCATACCTATAACTAAGCACATACTTACCCGTGCATGGTGCACTCCCATACACGCTAACATTTCATTTTCATACGCCAATCATACCATTATATAACTAGCACACCTACACACCTAGTTTTAGCTAGTACACATACGTTCACACAATAAGTCCTTAGTAAATAACTATACCGCAAGACCGGCACAAACACTCCTATCACTATACATACATAAAGCATTGCTATATTCAAACTACAACATACATTCAATATACTTAGAGTATACTCACTCAAGCTTGAGTGAGACTCAATACACATATCAGAATATTCCATATACGTAGCACGACATTCATACTTATACCATATCACTCCAATATTTATACGTCTACCAATACAACTATATACATACCATAAGTCATTCACCTAATATCTAGTCAGGTAATATTCACATGGTTAAATCAATCTATATACCATAATAATAATACAGACATCAGCACACGTATAACTATAATACACTCCCTAATACATACGCATTCATCGTATAGTCACACACATGTAACATATATTCACACCATAGCCTACTACCTATAATTAGTATACTAACACATCCACACATACATAATTAAGATGTGCAATGGTCGTGTATACCTCACGGTATGCACGCATGCGACATCCCGCGAAAGCAAACAATACCAATCAAAATTATAACCCTACTACCTATATATATATCACCTATATACTCATGCAACGAAACATAACTACTTACATATAAGCACATATATACCTACCTACGAGCACATACTCATACGTAATAATATATGGGTCATTCAATAGGCCTACTTACTTAACTATACATACACTTATTATTATCACACCTAGCACACACATAGCTTTACCAATCATTTTATTTCAACCATTATAAGTATCTCTTACTACATACACAACTTAGATATTCCAACGCTAATTCAAATATACACAAGCATCCCTAGTATAGTATATCTAACCACTCACAAGTCTATACATTCTAGCACACAAACAACTTCATAATATCACGAATAACTCCAAGTACATATATATATCACACAATAGGCAAGCATCAATATACTATGGGGGTACACTCATTCAAGCCCACGTACACAACTTAGGTACGTGCACAACGACACCTCACAAGGGTCCAAGGGTCTACTAACAACTAAGGGTTGACACAGCCATTGACGGTCCCTAAGGCCTAAGCAATAAAGAGAGATCGAGGGCGAGACGAGGGAATGATCGACAAGCACGAGTTCAGATAGGACGAATACGAGGAGACGGCTTGGTTGGACGAAACATTGACTCAAAGGTGAGGTTTAGGTTGAGGGAAAAAGGAGATGTAGTGATGCTTGAATAGAGTACAGAAAAGCAACTAGGATAAATAGCTTAAGCTAAAATACGCAAAATTGAAAACGGTTGTACTTTAAAATCCTCATCTGAGAAGAAATGTTTGGGAATCGATAAAACGAGTTGTTCAAAATAAGTTTGAGTTGAATATTCATAATAAGAGAAAATGTTTTATTAGCTTATCAAAAATCATTAAGAAAAAGAAGTAAAATCATTTACACGAATATTAAGGACATGGTTTAGAAAATTTTAAACGTCAGTAATTTAATATAATGTTGTCAAAAAAGTTTTTGAAAGTTAAAGAATGAAATCAAATAACGGAAGAATTTAAACTCATGTTAAATGCTTACAAAACTTTTAGGCTATGGAAAGTTGAAAATAATCAATTTGAAACTACTTTTAGAGAACCAGAGTTTGCCAAAAATGAGAAACTGATTTTCACAAGGTTCTTAATATACGAGCACAATAAGTCTGGTACGGGTATAAAAATAATTGAAAGTATGTATGGTGCACGGAAAAATAATAATAATGACTTAGTGTAAGAATTTTCAAGATCGAATCGCAAATCCTTAAAATCAAATCAGGGAGGGTCTAAAGCAGGAAGAGGTTATGAAAATAGTAGTTTTGCAAAAATTTGGAATAGTGAGTACGACGAGTAAAAATCAACTTACTGAAATCTGAAATTCCATGTGACATGAAAAGTATATTAAAAGTAAACACGAAGTATTATTCAAATGGCATAAATAAGAGGGAAAATTATAAATCGAACTGAGCAAAATAAAAGTACGGTTCAGAATAAAATTTAATATATGAAAAGACGACATGAGTACGAAAACATAGGCTGGGAAAATATTGTCAGCTAGAGTTCAAAATTCCGACGAACGTTTTAAAAATTTAAATCAATGAAGAAGTATGAAGTATAAGTATATTAAAATTTTGAACAAATTTAAACATAGTGAAAGAGGAAATCGAAAGATACTTTTGGAAGATTCAAGATTGTAACGGAAAGGTTTGAAAATTGACGACGATCGTCATGGGGCGATCTCGTGATTCGAGGCAAGGAAATTGGTCAGGTGATCAAAACATTCGTATGCCTAGGATATGACTCAGGAGAGGCTACGGGAAACTCCTACGGTCGACCAACTAAAGATTAAAACTAAGCGCTAAGACTTCTAAAGGTTAGACGGTAAAGAAATGCGTTCAGCTTGGTCCGAAATCGATGACCCCAAGCGAACGACAAAAGGAAATTCTAGAAGTCTAATATGGTCAGAGGTAGACAAGGACCACTAAGGTAACTCCTACGACGATCAAGTCAATTGCTAGAAGGGAGTCTAACTAACAATCAGGGGCCTCTAACTATCAAGCACAGACGTTTAACTAAGTCTTCTAATCACCTAGTGTCCTAAAAACGACTAGACTCAGGGCTTCTGACTCGGATGTTGCAATTTATTTAATGGACATTCTGTTATTATCGTTGTTTCGTTAATTCGCAATTGCAAGACTGGACCTGCATGGGCCACCAACAAAACCTGTCACGCCCCGCTTCCCAATATATGGAGGCGAAGCGTGAGAAGGTCCGCTCAGACTTGAAGCTGCAAAGCTGCAAGTCCGATAAGCGTCAATCAAATTTAAAACTGCAGGCCCTTGCAACGCGAACGAAACAAAGATAATAATAATGAAATGAGACAAAAGAAGCATCTCAGAATATCCATAAAATAAGTTTCCAACATCACAGAAAAACCACCAAGCTAAAAGTAAGAGACTAAAGGCCCAAACATGGCCAACAAAAGTACAAAGTACAACGACAGTGCTACGCACCAACAAAACTAACAAAAGGCCTAAAACAACATAAAGCTCAACAAAACTCAAAGCAAGGTCACCGGTGTCCACCAAAATCCTCCTGGCAATCATGGACTCAGACTCAGCGTCAGCGACTCATCACGTACACAGCAACGATCTCTGGCTCAGGGTCTAACATGTGACACCCAAAGAGAAAGGGGCACATGTCAGCAAGTCTGGAGGACTTGTGCAAGTGAAACTGAAAGTACAAGTAAGAGCAACCTAGCAGTTCTAGCATGATGCAATGACATGGCAGTTTAAGTATGAGTGCAGCAGGTAAAGAAAACAACAAGTAGCTAGCATGGCATGGCAAGTGTGGCAAGACTAATAACATTTACAAGGATTTCTCTAGTCACGTTTTCATGTCATTTGCAGAGTTTACGCCTTACAGCTGAAATGACTTTCTTTCACACTGATTGGCCGCTTAACTCCGCCCCACCCAGAGTTTACGCCTTACAGCTGCAGTTGCTGATCAGGCAGACTCCCAGCTGATTGGCCGCTTAACTCTTACCCCATCCCACGTGTATCGAGCCAGGGCCTTACCCCCGAACGGTAATGCTCGCTTCTGGATCACGAGCCAGGAAGTGTTTTTAACAAGTATGGCGTAGGGGTGCACCTAGCCAGGACAAGCAAGTACAAGTATGTAGCGTGTGCTACGAATGCAATATTCAACTTGGATGACATGTAGAATGCAATGCATGGCAGTTAAAAGTGCGTACAGATAAGGAAAGTAAACGTGACAGTTTAGTATGCATGAACATCAAGTTTAAAGGGTGGATCTAGCTTCGTTGTCAAGCTAGATCAATTAGGTGACGGATCTAGTTTCGTTGTCAAACTAGATCAAATAGGCGTCTAGCCAGCTATCATTTCACTGGCTAGTCTCTTTTACGCTAAAAGCAAGGAAGTGGCCTAAAAACATGGCCCTACACAAGAGTTGGCAAGTTTCACTTGCCTGCAACTATCACGTCAAGAAAACACCGTCCAACGAGTCCAAAGTCACGATTCCTACGTGCACAAGTCCACCGGCCTACATCCGTTTTATTAATCTTGATTAGTGGATTCTAAAACATTTAAAATACTTTAAAATACTGATTTTTAGTCTTGATTAGCATGCAATTGGGTTGGGGGTCCTAGGGGTGCAAAACGTTACCTCAACACGACGCGAAAGCTACACCGGCGTCGGGTAGCGACGCCGGGGGTTGGAATAATAGAACGCGCTCCAAGTCCTGATTCCAATATATATTCCTTGCTGGAAAATTCAGAGCTTCGACCGGGGCGACAGTTCCAGATTCCAAAGCTAGCACGTGCGACGACGGGCTACGACGTGCGACGACGTCGTACGCGACGGATCCTCGAAGAGCAAGCACCTAGGTGGGGCCCACAGTACTCCTAGGGGCCTTTGGGGGTCCCACAATAACTCTGGAGAACTTGGGGGGACCACGGTGGCAAGCGGTGCGACGGATGCGGGGTTACGACGAGTGACTCTCGGTCGTACCCCTCCAATGCGGGAGAATTCCTCGGTCGCTGCGAGAGAACGGGGCTGTGCAGCAGCGGGGGTCGGTCACAGCGGCGGGTGCGGGCGTTTCCTTCGGTCAGACCGATAGGGACCGTCGGTCGTGCGCTTGGGATGCGGGGTTGCAGCGTTGCAACGTTGCAACGTTCGGGCGCTCGGTCACAGCGGCCGCTTCCTTCGGTCGGGCACGGAGCGGAGCGGGGCGACAGAGCGGGCGACAAGCGGGGGTCGGTGCGGAGCGGGGCGACCGGTCAGAGCGGGCCAAGCGATCGGTCAGGTCGATGGAACGGAGCGGGGGTGCTGCAGCGTGCGGAGCGGCTTGGGTGCGGGCGGGGGCTTCGGTCGGAGCGGGCGAACGGGGCGATTTTCCTCGGTCGTGCGGGGGCTGAACGTCGCAACGTTGCGACGATTCGTCGCAACGTCCAAAATGACTTTGGAAGAGGCTAGGGCTAATTTCTTTGGAAAAATAGGACTTGCTAGGGGTTGCTTATATAGTGTAGGTGGGTTGACTTGGTCTAGGGCTAAATCTAATAGGATTAGAATTCAAAAAGATTTGAAATTTGAATTTAAACTTCTCCAACCCAATCTAGGATTTGACCAGGTCCAAATGAGCTGGAAATTGGCTCAAAAATTATTTAAAACGTTTTAAACTCAAATAAATTTTATTTGGCCGAAATTAATTTAAAAATAAATTATTAAAAATAATATAAAACTTGTAAAAATTATAAAAGTGGTCAAATAAACTCCAAAAATTATAAAATAAATATCGTTGTGATCGTGGCGACGAATGTGAGCTAACTAAGAAGACGGATCTCAAATTCGACGTCGGACGACGAAACTAAAAATAGAAACGTCTCCCGTCAAAGTGAAAATCGTCACGTCTCATCGAGTGAGTTTAAATTGTGGGAAAACGACTCGAGAAGTGTCGTTCCAGGATAGTGCCACTATTTAATACTCTCAGAGACGTTCGCAACGGCATATCACACAAAAGTGTTCGCAAACAACCAAAGTCTAAAACAAACACGTGCACGGCCAAAAGCACGTGCACGAAAAGCGTACGACGAAAAGTGGTCGTTACAAAATCTCCAGCAAGCGTTCAAGCCTTAATTCATACACTTATCTCCAAAGCATTCAAGGCATTCAAAGCTCATCTTCAAGCTAGCTTTGTTCCTCTATTGAGACAAGTAGCAAGTGATCATTCACTCCAAATTAGAGCACATAACACACACATCATTTCCTCATTCTATTAACTCAATAAATATTAAGCATATGGTGTGTAATTGATTTCATATTGTGTATTTCACTCTCTCTCTTTTTTTGTTGAGATTACTCTCGGTTTGTGGGACACCATTCCCAGTTTGTGGGAAGTGGTGGATAAATGTTGTATTGAATTTACACTTGCCAAGATTTGGAAAGTGGTTTATTTGTGGAACACTAACCACTAGCGGGAATTGCTAGTGAGTTGCTGGAGTAGAATTCCAGGGAGTCGGGATTTGACTCAGGGGAATCCGAACCAGGGTATATCCTTTGTTTGCGTTTGCATTTTCTGAGTTGTTGTCATCATTTATCTATTCCGCACACTTAGTTGCATTAGGGATTTTAATTAGGCGTAAGTTCCTTTTTAATTTCATAAAACACTATTCGCCCTCCTCTGGTGTTTTCCCTCATTTTTTCAGGTCCACAGTTTCATTGTATTGATATGTTGATTCGATGTATAGAAGTATCGTTTCCTTTTATTCTGATTTGAAATTCCGAGGACGGAATTTGTTTTAAGAAGGGTAGGATGTAACCCATCGTTTTTTATGTACGATTTATTATACTATGTATTTTTGTCATATTTGAGTCCTATAGCATACACATATTTTTCTAGATTTTTCTATGATTCATGTAACTAAAACAATAAACCCATTTTTTTACATTCTAAATAAAAATATATTTTTATACATTTTAAATAAAAAATATTCTTATACATTTTAAATAAACAAAAAATGTTTTTACAATACACTTAAAATACACTTAAAACAATGTTTTTACATATTTTTATACATGTTTAAAGTAAAAATAAACCTAATTTTTCTAGGATGACACATGTCCATCCACTAATCTAGCTTAAGGATAAGTCATCACACACTGGGCACCCTCTCCTTACTCCTCATCCTTAAGCATGAATAAAAGAGAAGAGAAAATAAGAAAAGAAAAGGAGAAGGAAAAAAAGAAAGCTAGCTAATTTCTCTCTCTCTGCAAATTTCACTCTTTTCCCCTTAGCCTAGGCCGGCCTCCTTCCCCTCTTCCTCCCCCTGACTGATCACCACCACCACTGCGCTCTCCCATCACTTTCTCCCCTTGGCCGAGCACACCACCCCCTCCTCTCTCTCGTTGGTGTAACCCTAAGCTTGAAGGAGGAGGAAGTGAATAGAAGAAGGAGGTCACTCCCTCCCTCTCTGCATATTGCATAAAGTAGGAATTCACAACTTGGATGTATGAATATTATGTTTAGAATTATTTATCCTTGTTTCCATGTTGATGTTATACTTGTGGCATGTTTCCATGTTGATGTTAGTGTCACGCCCCGCTTCCCAAAAATATGGAGGCGAAGCGTGAGAAGGTCCGCTCAGACTTGAAGCTGCAAAGCTGCAAGTCCGATAAGCGTCGATCAAATTTAAAACTGCAGGTCCTTGCAACGCTAACGAAACAAAGATAATAATAATGAAATGAGACAAAAGAAATATCTCAGAATATCCATAAAATAAGTTTTCAACATCGCAGAAAAGCCACCAGGCTAAAAGAAAAAGGAGACTAAAGGCCCAAACATGGCCAACAAAAGTACAAAGTACAAACGACGGTGCTACGCACCAAAAACTAACAAAAGGCCTAAAACAAAATAAAGCTCAACAAAGACTCAAAGAATGGTCACCGGTGTCCACCAAAATCCTCCTGGGCAATCATGGACTCAGACTCAGTGTCAGCAACACATCACGTACTCAGCAACGACTGTCTCTGGCTCAGGGTCTAACATGTGACACCCAAAAGAGCAAGGGGCACATGTCAGCAAGTCTACAAGAGACTTGTGCAAGTGAAACTGAAAGTAAAGCAACCTAGCAGTTCTAGCATGATGCAAATGACATGGCAGTTAAAGTATGAGTGCAAAAGTAAGGTAAAGCAAAGTACGAGCATGGCATGACATTCACAAGACAAGTACAAGACAAGAAAAGTAAGCACCTCGTGCACAGAGTTCACGCCTTACAGCTAAAGAGGCTGTACGGGCACACTTTTACGCTGAGTGGTCGCTCAACCCTACCCCTCCACGTGTGTCGAGCCAGGGCCTTACCCCCGAACGGTAATGCTCGCTTCTGGATCACGAGCCAGGAAGTGTCTTTAACAAGTATGGCATAGGGGTGCACCTAGCCCGGGACAAGCAAGTACAAGTATGTAGCGTGTGCTACGGATGCAACATTCAATGCATGGATGACATGACATGGCAGTTAAAGTAAAGCGTACAGGTAAGGAAAGTAAACGTGACATTTTGGCATGCATGAACAACAATTTTAAGGGGTTGGATCTAGCTTCGTTGTCAAACTAGATCATTTAGGTGACGGATCTAGTTTCGTTGTCAAACTAGATCAAGTAGGCGCCTAGCCAGCTATCATTTCACTGACTAGTCTCTTTTACGCTAAAAACAATTAAGTGACCTAAAAACATGGCCCTAAGCAAGATTCAGCAAGTTTCACTTGCCTGCAACTATCACGTCAAGGAAACCCCGTCCAACGAGTCCAAAGTCACGATTCCTACGTGCACAAGTCCACCGGCCTACATCCGTTTTATTAATCTTGATTAGTGATTGCTAAAACATTTAAAATACTTTAAAATACTGATTTTTAGTCTTTATTAGCATGCAATTGGGTTGGGGGTCCTAGGGGTGCAAAACGTTACCTCAACACGACGCGAAAGCTACACCGGCGTCGGGTAGCGACGCCGGGGGTTGGAATGAAAGATCGCGCTCCAAGTCCAGATTCCAATTAGATTCCTCGCTGGAAATTTCAGAGCAATCAACTCGGGCGACGATTCCAGATTCCAAAGCTCGTACGTGCGACGACGGGCTACGACGTGCGACGACGTCGTACGCGACGAATCCTCGAAGAGCAAGCACCTTGGTGGGGCCCACAGTAGTCCTAGGGACCTATGGGGGACCCACAACACCTCTGGAGAACTTGGGGGGCCCACGGAGGCAAGTGGTGCGACGGATGCGGGGTTGCGACGAGTGGCTCTCGATCGTACAGCCTCGGTGCGGGGGCTTGGCTCGGTCAGACACTAGGAACGGCGCTTGGGGCGTGCAGCGGCTGCGGGCGGCTGTGGTGCGAGAGCTTTCTTCGGTCAGACACTAGGAACGGGTCGGTCGTGCGCTTGGGGCGGGGGCTGCAACGTTGCAAGCTTGGACGCTCGGTCACAGCGGGCGGGGGCGATCGGTCAGACACGCTGCGGAGCGGGGCGACGAGCGGGCGACAAGCAGGGGGTCGGTGCGGAGCGGGGCCTCGGTCTGACCGAGAGCCTCTCTCGGTCGGAGCGGGGGACGGGCGTGGGCGGCTGCTGCAGCGTGCGGACGGCGATGGATGCGGGCGGGGGCTTCGGTCTGAGCGGGGGAACGGAGCGATTTCCTTCGGTCGTGCGGTGGCTGAACGTCGCAACGTTGCGACGATTCGTCGCAACGTCCAATTTCGAGTTTGGAAGAGGCTAGGGCTAATTTCTTTGGAAAATAGGTCTTGCTAGGGGTTGCTTATATAGTATAGATGGGTTGACTTGGTCTAGGGCTAAATCTAATAGGATTAGAAGTTCAAAAAGATTTAAAATTTGAAATTCAATTACTCCAACTCATCCAAGGGTTTGACTTGGTCCAAATGAGCTGGAAATTGGCTTAAAAATTCTTTAAAACGTTTAAAACTCAAATAAATTTTATTTGGCCGAAATTAATTTAAAAATAAATTATTAAAAATATTATAAAACTTGTAAAAATTATAAAAGTGGTCAAATAAACTCCAAAAATTATAAAATAAATATCGGGGTGATCGTGATGACGAATGTGAGCTAACTAAGAAGACGGATCTCAGTTTCAACGTCGGACGACGAAACTAAAAATAGAAACGTCTCCCGTCAAAAGTGAAAATCGCCACGTCTCATCGAATAAGTTTAAATTGTGGTAAAACGACTCGAGGAACGTCGTTCCAAATTAGTGCCACTATTTAATACTCTCCGAGACGTTCACAACGGCATATCACACGAAAGTGTTTCCATGTTGATGTTAGACTTGTAGCATGGTCTAATCCATGCCATGTTTAGGATGTTCTATTTATGCCATGTTTCATGCCTTATTCTATTCCATGCTATGTTTATGATGTTCTATTTATGCCATGTTTCATGACATGTTCTAATGCATGACATGTTTAGGAAGTTTTATTGATGATGTTTATATTTTACATCATGTTGAGCCTTTGTTACTTTCTTTATGCATATGACGACACTATGATGATGATGTCATATTTCATGTTGAGAGCATGATGTTTCCTTTATGCATATAATATTTTGTGATGTGATGCTGATCACCTAAGTTATGACATTGATGTGAGTATGGTTGCAAATGAAATGATGTTTAAAAGTAAATATGGTCGTGCATATGTTGAGGCAGAGGACATGGACGTATATGATTTGAGTGAGTGTATTATGATAACATGTAATGTCTTAGTCTATCCCGAGGTGGATGAGTTATTCCAGATACATGATTTGGGGGAAACTCTAGTAAAGTGGAATGAAAAGGATCTCGACTAGATTGGACTTGTATCTCACTCGCACTCCCGGCAACAGGTAGAGGGAGTGGGCAGAGTTGTAGAGGCCCATGGGTTTACTTGTGATGCACCATGAGGTACTCTGATATCATATTCTCACTCTTGTCATGGGGTGTTATGAGAGGCCCCATTTCTAGTGCTTGTGTCCACCTGAGGGGTACCCTTTTTCCACCCACCCTGGGTGAGAGTCCAGAGCCTTATGTATTACATTTACTGGGATTCCAAAGAATTAGTTTAACAACAACAATAACAATATAAGTGCTGATTGATAACTTTTTTTTCAATATAGTAGTATATTTACCTTCATGCCTGAGATCATCGTATGTTTTCATATCTGCTTAGAGATATTATTTTATTTTGAGTGTTCCTTTATTACCCACATAATTCTTGATGATATATTTGTATAAAACAATCTTAAATATAGTATTCCACACCCCCAAATAGTGTTTTTCCTACTGGACACGCAATGACGTGTCCACCCCCTATTTTTCACAATTCTCGAACCAGAGGCCACAGAGTAAGTTCCCCCCCAGGAGATTGCCCAAACCCTTTTGCTTGAGGTTGAGCCCTAAGAGGGAAACTTCATTGAGTTGGACACCCAGGACTAGAGTGTTCTTATATTATTCTGTTTTTATAAGGTGTGAGTCGTATTTTTTTGATGTAGATACCTCTTGGGGTTTGGACTTCTTATGTATTTTATTTTCTCGGTTTTCTTGTGTATTTTTTGTTTTTATCTCGGATGTACCTTTTTGACACACACACACACACTCACTCACTCACAATATGACTTTGTGATCTCTTTGTATTGGAGTGTGGACATTTATTGTTTTATTATCTATTGTTTGTATTGTCCCAGCATTCACAGTGGCCTGCGGGACTTATGTTATCGCATCACGCTGGGTGTATTTAGAGCCAAGGGGTCAAATCCTTGGATCTGAATATTGCCGTGGCCTTGTCACTTTCCATCCTCTACATACACTTGGAAAAGTTTTGTATATCCCATGTATTTTAGAAAATGGGGCGTGACATTAAAGATTGGATAGGCAATGGATTTGGAGCTCAACATAAAAACTAGAAGCTCATCCAAGGACTCATAGAGTGCAAAGCTTCTCAAGACAAGTTGACAAGCAAAATAATGCATCAACACTCCAATATAGTGTGAGTGATATGTTTATTTTGTAACTTGTCTAGATGTTAAAGCTATTAAGTTGACGCTTGCACACACACACATAGGAACACATAAAAATTGTTTTTGCTGTTTTAAAAATATTTTTAAATGATTTAAATGATTTTGATAGATAATTCATGAGTTTTCTAATTGTATCAATGTATCAGAAAATGATCGATTTGTTCTTGTACATGAGTCGTCTAGTAAGCTTTGTTTGCTCTCAGGAATTTCTGGCTCTTGGAGGAAGTCGACTCTTGTTACTCAGGAAGTCGACTTGTAAGCCAGGAGTTGACCAGTGAATGTACTGGAGTCGACTTCCAGTGCAAAACTGTCCAATTTGATTTGATTTTTGACTTTCCAATGGAGAGACGTCGAATGGCAAAATTGGAAGTCTGTTTTGTGCAGATTTTCGTCATACAAATATAGGGTTGGCTAAAGTGTTTAATATCATTCATTGAATAATTTTAAAGCTATTTTCAAGTGTTTTAAATCTCTTTAAAAGCTCTACAAAGTTTTATTAAGGCCATTGTTTTAAACTACCAAACAGCTTTTAAGCATTCTTTATTTTCTTGACCTTATTAATTATGATTCACTCAAGCTTAATCTTGATTCTCTTATGATCACAAGTATAGTTTTCTTTAGCCACACAATACGCATTCTATAAGCTTTAATCTTGGTGTCTATAGGGGGATTGTAACTTTCTCAAAAGTTTAAGTGAAATCCACACACGGATGTGGTGGTAAGTGAATTGTATTTGTTGGTGTAATTGGTTAAAAAAAGCATGTTTGAGGTCCTCTTGTTGAAGAGGTTGAGTTGTTGAAAATCTCACATGGTGAGGTTGGTGTTGTACATAGGAAGCCCTCTTAGTGAAGAAGAGGCAAGGTTGTAGAAGTTCTCATTGTTATTGAGGTAAGTTGCTCTTATTTGAGAGTTGGTTAGTGGATGGTGGAGTAGGTCAAGGAGTGACCGAACCAGGATAAAAATCTTGTGCGTTTGTGGTTGCTATTGTCTCTTCCTCCTTACCTCTCTATAGTTGCATATTGTGTTGAATTTCGATGTGCTTATCTCTTTCATTGCAAATATTTTAGTTTATATATTAAGATCCAAGTTAGGTAACTCTAGTTGGAATCTTAGGCATACATAGAGGGATTAGTTTTAATTTGGGACTATTTTCGGATAACACCATGCAACCTCGCTCTAGTGTTTGCTTGCCATCTAAAAGACCCCAGCAGTCTTATGCATTTAAAAGTGTTTATGTAAAATATTTTTCTTTTTGACATATTTTCTTGCTTGCTTTGCTTGGAGACTGGAATTTGAAAAGGGAAAATTGATGATGTGTGGTTGATTTAGCATGTGCCATGTCTACAATTTTGTCTGATTGGAATACCACAAAATGCGGGCACTGCGGGGGAGAGAATATAAAGCGGGCGCATACGGGTTTGGGGCCTCAATGTATTTTATTTTTTGAGTAGTGATAAATGGTATGACTAAGGAAATGGGTCAAAATTAAACAAAAAGGTAATTAATGTTGTGAATGGATAATACCGAGTTGGTAAGTCGGTTGGGCTCACGGCTTATCTTATAGATAAGACTGTATCTATTGTATCTTATTTGTATACACTCCTCTATATGCTATAAATAAAGAGCTGGGGGTTCCTCCCCCAAATGTTGATTCATAACACGTTATCAGCACGGGCCTCTACACAAATATTTCCACAAAATCGATCATTGCGAAAGCGAAGAAAGGCGGAAGATCCACGCGTGCGGCGTCTAGCTTCATCAAACGAGCGACATCATCTGCGTAGGCTTCATTCAATCATCGCTATATCCAGAGGACGGATATAGAGGTAAATCTTGCTAAAAATGTCGTTTTTATCATATGTATGATAGTATTTTCCATAGTTTCATCCAACGAAGCCCCCTCCCCCCGAAGTGGGGGAGACGCTCGACTGCCATTGATCGTCCCCCACGAAGGGGGGCCGCTGTCCTTCCCCTCCCACCGAAAGGGGGGCGCCTGCCCCTTACCGCCGCACTGCAATGAACCGCAGAGGGGCGACGGCGGCTAACCCTAGCCGCCGCCCCTCAACCCTAGTTTATTTCTATTGGGCCTGAAGCCCACAGTAAAAAAAATTTAAGCCTTGTGGGCCTGAAACCCGCAGTCAAACTGTGGGCCTCAGGCCCGCAGGCCTATTTCTCACAACAACAAAAAAGGGGAAGGGGCTAAAATAGGCTTTAAAGGTATTTTGGGGGCTTAAAAATTCATGAAAATCATGATAAATTAGGGGGCAATAAGAGGACATAAAGGGAACTTTTGGGTATCATTTGGGGATTAATTTAAAAGGAAAATTTCTTCCTTTCACAAAAACATGTCATTTTTGGGCTCTTTTCAAATTCTTTTGAATAATCCCAACTAGCACAACTTTTTGCATTACATGATGCCTTTCTAGGATCATAATTATATGCTCTGCATCACTTTTTTGGCTTATTCTGTGGATAAACTGATATTTTGTTGTAAAATATTAAACTTAATAATTAGGAAGATCATGCGACCGCTCTGTCATTAGTCACCTAACCTAACGGTGTATGACGTTGTCCAGTGGTCCAATAATTATTAAGTAATTAAATTGTTTATCCTTCTGTGAATATAAATGCATGTGATGCTTGTGATGAAAATGTCTACTGAAAATGTTTGATGAGCACAAATTTTTGCATGGATGGCTAAATTGTGGTTTTGGATCGGCGGTTTAAGTCCCACATTTTATTTCCTGCACTTTTCTTTTACTTTAGAGAGAAATTGTAGTGAGTAATTTATGTAAATGTCAAAGATCGAAGACCACTTTCCATGGAGACGGAGGCCACAATTGAAGCTGAAGATCTTATATGGGACCCACGGGGTTTCCAAAGTTGCAATTTCTTTTTAAAAGCTTTCGTTTGTGTAATATGGACTGTAATGGACTTTGGACTCTTTATTTATGTGGGACTGGCCGATCTACGCAATTAGCTCTTCATATAAAGATTTCTTTCGCATGAAAATATTTATTGTTTAAATTATTAATTCATGCAAATTTGTGCTCTGCTAGATAAAATGGCTAAAATCGCAAGTGTCGATTTCGAAGTGCTGGATGCATCAGGAAGAAACTATTTGAGCTGGCAGCTCGATGTGAAGTTTCATTTGCGGGCTAAGTCCCTCATTTCTGCTGTGACTAATAATGAAAATGTAAGCGCTATAGAAAAGGCGCAAGCCAATATCTATATTCGCCGCCACGTGGACAAGACCCTAAAAGCTGAATACCTTACGGTCAAAGATCTATTTGAGCTGTGGACTGCCCTTGAGGATATGTATAAACATCAGAAAGATGTTATACTACTAAGGGCACGATATGAGTAGGAGAACCTGATACTACAGGACTTAAAGTCCATAGCCGAGTACAACTCAGCTCTCTTTAGCATCACCTCACGCCTGAAGTTGTGTGGTGAAAAAGTCTCAGAAGATCGCATGCTGGAAAAGACGTAAACGTCTTTCCATGAGAAAGTTACGATCTAATGCAATAATAGTGTGAACGCAAGTTCACCAAGTATTCTGAGCTGCCTCATGTTTACTCATGGCTGAACAGAACAGAGAGATTCTCCTCGCCACTCACAACATGCGCCCCCTGGCACTGCCCCATACCAGAAGATCACAATGCCTCTTCTTTTTCCAAAAAGAAGAGAGATAATAAAGGAAAAGAAAGACCACAGAAAGGGGCCAGAATAAAAGGGCCAGGGGCCAAGTCCATCAACAAAGAAATGAAGGGAGGCGGAAGTTACTTGGCGCAGAAATGACAAAAGTAGAAATGATGCACCCCCACCCAAGAGGGATTAGGAAGACCAGTGCCATAGCTGTGGCATGAAAGGCCACTGGTCCAGAGTGTGCCGAACTCCGAAGCATCTCCAAGATTTGTATAAAGAAAACAAAAAAAATAAAGCTGAAACAAACCTGATGACCTCTGATGCTCCAGTCAAGTTTACAGCTGACAACTTTGAAAATGAAGACATGCTTTATTAGCCTTCTATTTTTATCTTAGCTACTTGTTTTAAGAACATTTCATGTTATAAGAGCTTTTTGAATTTTGTAATTTGATTTTGAATGAAAATATTTCTCTGAAAATGTGCCTATATGATTCATCTTTTAATAGATGAACTGCTCTCATAACTGATTAGTAGACAATATATAAACGCATACGATCCTTCAAAACAAAGCCTAATATCAGGTCCATATTGAAGGTTCTGGGAACACAATACTGTTGCTCCCAAATGACACAAAAATAAAGGATGCACCAATCTCTCCTAATTCCAACCGAAACTTACTAAGGTTCAAGGACCTCCGTTTCAACGGATCCCATTTGGAAACAACAAATGTAAATAAAAAAGAATTACTGTATGTAACGTCTCAAGAGAAAAGGAGTAAAATCCATACTTGGACGTTTTGAGAGCCTTTTAGGCCTCTACCAAACAAAGATTCGGAGAAAGGAAGCGAATTTAACGGAGCACCTGAAGTGTCCGACATCAGCCAAGTTTTTACTTTGGCATGATAGACTTGGCCACCATGGATCAGTGATGATGCACCGCATCTTATCCTATGGGTATGATTTGAAGAACCAGAAGATTCTTCGGAAGGGAGAATTCCCTCACATCCCTTGCTATAAGGAAAAACAAATTACAAGGCCATCTCTACTAAAGTTGACAAAAAATCTCCACGCTTCCTCAAAAAGAATATAAGGAGATAGATGTGGACAAATCCACCCCCCTAGTGGGCAATTTCGGTACTTTATTGTATTGATAATTGCATTCTCAAAATATTCGTATGTGTGTCTACTATCAACCCGCAACCTAGCTTTTCCAAAGCTATTGGCACAGATAATAATGTTGCGGGCACATTTTCCCGACACCCAAATAAAGAAAATAAGTCTGGTTAATGTTGGAGAATTTACCTCCCGGTCATTTCAAGAGTAATGTCAAGCAATGGGAATAGAAAATGAACATACCGTACCACATGTTCATACCCAAAATGGGTCGGCAGAGTCACTGATAAAAAGACTCCAATGGATTGCACGTCCATTGTTAATGAAATCCCGATTACCGGTGGATGCATGGAGACATGCAAATTCTGCATGCTGCATCGTAAATGAAAATAAGACCATCTAGAGGTCAGAGTCCCCAATGTAACTTTCATATGGAATGCCATCGAACATTTCTCACTTGAGAATCTTCGGACATGCAGTTTACGTCCCCATCGCACCACCACAAAGGACAAAAATGTTTACTCAACATCGCCTAGATATCTATGTTGGGTTTGACTCACCTTCAATTATAAGATACATAGAACCCCAAACGGAGGACATATTCAAGGCATATATTGAAGACTGTGATGAGACGAGTTTTACCAAAATAGGCCCAGATACTGAAAAATCTGGCGCAAAGCAAATTAGAATGTGGGATACAAAAAGTTTGACCCACTATGATCCGGTAAGAATACAATATACAGATGAGATCCTGAAGATCCTCCACATACAGAACACTGTTCACCAATTATCGGAATCACTTACTAACAACCAAAAGATTGTCAAATCACACATCCCTGCTGCAAATACTCCAGCTAGAATTGACATCCCCGAGAATGGATGCAATCCACCGGCAGCAGAAGTGGCTGATCCTCAATAGAAAAGAGGCAGACCACTAGGCTCCAAGGACAGAAAACTAAGAAAAAGAATAGTACATGGAGACCTTGAGACAATACTTTCACAGGACAATGAGCTCATGTCCAACCCTCACCCTTCTTGGAATCCACTACAGAGGAACTGCCGGGAAAAACTGAAATGAAAGTAAATGTTGTACGTACTGCGGAGGTGTTAAAAAAAGAACATAATTGTCGACAATGTATTCACATATCATATTGCCATATACATCCCAAAAGCGATGATGTTTATGAAATATTGTTCTATACTCCGTTGCTAAAATGCAAACATAGAGATTGGCCAAATGTGGAACGAGACAATAAAAGATGGGCTGGACTCACTTATGAAACGTGAAATGTTCGGACCTGAAGTCCAGACACCAAAACGTGCCAAACATATGGGTAAAATAAGTATCTCACACATAAGGAAAAATAAATACAAAACCATATGCTATAAGGTACACCATATAGCCCAAGAAAAATTTCGCTGAAACTAGGGATCGAACAAATTAAAATGAGCATGACTCATAAATGATGCATCAGTCTCCCTAAGTCATCGATGCGAATACCTTACGATTTGGCAAACGAAAATTTGGATATGTTGTTATTGGATGTTGTGACGGCATACCTTTGTGGATATCTTAGTAAAGATAAACTACCCATTTCCTTAAATACCTGAATAGACTTCGGGACATCTATTCTATTAAAGAAAAACAATAAGAATAACAAATAATGTTCAACCAAGAGAATCACTTGACAAAAGCAATGATTCCTACTGAGGGTTGTCTTTGCATTTAAGCAAAGAACATGATTTAAGATCATAGTTGTAAACAACTTAAATCTCATCGGATCTCCTAAAGAGAAAATCAAAATATATGTTCAAGCCTGACTATTAAACATGAAATGAAAGACCTAGGCAAAAATATATTAAGTCATGGCTCACAGATTTATTATCTTAATAGAATCCTGTTACATATGCCAAGAAGTGCGTTGAAGAAATTACAAGGACTATTGTCATCCAAAGTACACCTATGGAAGTACACTCTATGGATGTACAAAAAGACCCCTTCCGTTCGCTGGAAGAGGGAGAGGATATAATTGATCCTAAAGTCCCTTATCTAAGTACAATCAGGCACTCCTGGCTAACTGCATGTGTTCCGATATAGCAGTTGCAGTAAACTCATTAGCCAGATATAGTTAGGCACCTAACAAGGGCCATTAGACCGGAGTTAAGCATCTCATGCGCTTCCTCCAAGGGTCGAAAGATTTGTGCTTACATTATAAAGTATCATCCTCCATGTTTATGCAAATGCAGGTTACAGGTCTGATCCCTATACTAAGAAATCACAGACTGAGTATCCACAGTGGGATGGCCATCTACTGCAGATCTGCAAAGAAAATTATGAAGGCAACATCATCCTATCATTCTGAGGCCCTCACCATTCCAGAAACACACCAATGGTGTATTTGAGTGCGCCTAGTGGTACAACACATCCCAGTGACGACTAGGATAGAGGCTGGTATTAAGGAGCTGACTGCATAGTCTGAAGACCATATCAGAGGCGACAAAACTTAGAACACCCCTCCAGAGTCTCTGGATTCAGTAGCTTTTTAATGGTGATAATATTTGTAATCTGTGTACATCTTCGGAATGTTGTAAATAGGAGTGATGAGATAAGCCTAAGAGATCTGAAAGCCTAAGGGCTTTTACAGATCAGGGGGAGTTGAGGGAATTTGTACTCTGTTCCCTTAACTATGGTTTTTCCCACAGGGTTTCCCATAGCCAAAGGTTTTAACGAGACAAATCACATCAACTCTAGATCCCGAAGTATCCACCCCTATGTGATGCTCAGAATCCCAAAGTGTTCATGAGCAGAGTCGCTTGTACAAATCAAGGGGGAGTTAGAGAGCGTCTGTACTCTTCTTCCTTAACTATGGTTTCTCCCACAGGGTTTTCCATAGCTAAAGGTTTTAACGAGGCAAACCTCACCAACTCAGGATCCTAAAGTATCCACCCCATCTGAGACTACTACTACGCTCAGAGTCCTTAAGTATTAATGTGCAAAGTCCACACCTATGGTTGGATAAAGGAGAGTGTTGTGAATGGATAATACCGAGTTGGTTAGTTGGTTGGGATCACGGATTATCTTATAGATAAGACCGTATCTATTGTATCTTATCTGTATACACTCCTCTATATGCTATAAATAAAGAGCTGTCGGTTCATCCCCTATAAGTTGATTCATAACAATTAAACGGTTTTCGGCAAAAAAACAACCCGTTAATTCAAAGAATGAACACAACTTAGAATAGCCCTCCAACAAGATCAAAACTTGTGCTTTATTTTTCCTTATTTTTGTAACTCTTCGGTGTTTGCTTGTTTAAAGAGTTAGTCATAAGAGTATTTTATTTCATTTTATTTTTTGCCTTTGTATCTATATTGTCGTTCAGGCTGGGAATCAAGCCAAGCACGTCTCGACTCTGATTGAGGCCATCTCGAGTCCGACTAAGCCCAAGTTAATCAGAGTTGTCTTGGGCTTGCGCAAACAGAGAGAGTATGGGAAGGGTACTTTGCCCGACTGGTCAAAATGCCTTGTAGATTTGATCATCAGTATTTTAAAGATTTTAATAACAAATATATTTACATTGAACATTATGAACATTATAATATAATGAATATGTTCTATTCATAATTGGGAAATAATTAGTGTCCCAGTGTTATGAATGGGGGAGACATTTGGTCTCCACCCACTAACATCCACAATTACACCCACTATTAGTGGGTGTCCCTTGATTTCCATTACAATATAACTCCTATATGAATAATATTTATATGGCTATGGTTGACACCATGAGCTAAGACTTTCTTACAATTCCAACACGTTATCAAGCACACACATCAGTTGAGCCGAATCCCTGTCGACGGACTAATCGCGAGGATGCAGATTGGACTTCCTTCTCCGAACTTCACTAGATCCGGCGGGTAGGATCTAGAGGTAAAATCTTAGAAACCCCTAGATCAACATTTTTCATGCGCATGTTGATAAATCTGTGATATTTTTCTTCTAAGAAATCTATAATACGATCGACAAGAAAATCAGTTTTCAAAAACACAGATTTACTGTTAAAAACTAATTTTAACATGTTTTAATTGATAAATTCTTTATTAAAAAAATTCGCCCGCAGGCCGTCGGCCAATCCCCCCCTTCCGGGGTGGTGGGTGGGGGGAATCACCGGCAAGCCCCTAGGGGGTGGCCTTCGAACCTCCGGACCCCTGCCCCCCACCCCCACCCCCACCCCCCCCGCATCGGGGGGCTTCGAATTGATGCCCTCCCACCCGAGTCGGGGGGGGGGGGGGGGGGGCCTCCTGCAGTGCCACCCCCCGAGTCGGGGGGGGCCTCCTGCAGTGCCACCCCCTGTCGGGGGCCCTCCTGTAGAGCCACCACCCCTGTCAGGGGCCTCCTTTTGCGCTCCCGATGCACCAGCGGCGGCCACCCACGGTTGACCCTTTCCTTCCCCCATTTTTACACCCTAACCCTAGGATGAGGAGAAGGCATCCCCTAATGGGCCATGAGCCCAGTACAGAAAAAATAAATAAATAATAAAAAATAAAAATCTGGGTATTTTTGGCTGACGGGCATGAAGCCAGCAACCAGCCCGCGGGCCTCTGGCATGCATGCCAATTTTTCTTTTCAAATTCTGAAATTATTAAATATTTCAGAAAATACCCTATAAATCCCTGAAAATTCCAGAAAATTCTGGAAAATTCGGAAAAAATCCGAAAAAATTCTGGAAAAATCCAGAAAATTCAGGGAAAATCGGGAGGTGGGATTTTGAGTATGACTAACCCCACTCGGGGTCTTTGGGGCAAGTTATAAATCTATTTCTGAATTCTATGTATAATTCATAATCAATCGCCTAATTTTTTTATTAGATTAAAATTATTATTATTTCAAGATTTAATAATTACAAGGATCCTGAGACCGCTCTGTCGTTAGTTACGTAGCCTAATGGGTAATGACGTTTTTCCGTGGCCACGTAATTATTAAACGTACATTTAATATATTTCTCCAATAAAATTGCTTGCGATGTTGAATAAAATAAATTGTTTATGCATGTGATGTTTCATTATTTTTTTATATTAACTGTATGGAATGTTAGTAAGACTGTGTCGTAGTTTTTGGATCGGCAGTTATTAGTCACCACTATTTATTTTTCTCGCATTTTTTCCTTTTGAGTGAAAATGTAGTGAGGAACTAAATGTAAAAGACAAAGCCCGGATATACTTCGCCTGAAGACGGAGGCAAAATTGCTAATGCTGGGACCCCCAAGGGTTTTCAAATTGTAATTTTAATTTTCTCATACTTCGGATTGTATAATGGACTTTGGACTTTTATTATTTTTGGTGGTGACCGGCCGATCCCCATAACTATTTTTGTTTTACTACTATGCATGTTTTAATGTTTGAAAAAATAATTAATTCATGATTATTTCATGCTGAGATAAATGGCAAAGATTGCGAGCTACTTGAGCTGGCAGCTGGACCTGAAGTTCCACATGCGCTCACAGGGCCTAAGTCACACAATTCAAGCTCCAGCTATGGCTGTGCCAACTGGTGAAGGGACTTTTACTGTTAGAGTCTCTGATATAGAGAAGGCAAAAGCCATTAGCTATATCAGGAGACATATTGATCGGACCCTGAAGGCCGAATATCTAACAGGGGAAGACCCTCATGAACTGTGGACGGCACTTGAGGACATATACAAACATCAGAAAGATGTGATCCTCCATCGTGCACGTTATCAGTGGAAAAATCTCCGACTTCAGGACTTCAAGTCCGTAGCACGCCTAAAGTTGTGTGGTGAACAAGTCTCGGATACCCACATGCTTGAGAAGACATATACATCCTTCCATGAGAAGGACGCTATTCTCATGCAACAGTATCGTGAACGCAAGTTCACAAGGTACTCTGATTTACTCTCTACCTTCTTATGGCAGAGCAGAATAGAGACCCCATACTAGACATTCATAACCTACGCCCTGCTGGCTCTGCTCCTCTCCCTGAGGCTCACACAGTTTCTTCCCAGAAGATGAAGAACAAGAACAAATGCAGATTCAACAAGGAGAAAGCTATGAAGAAGCAGACCGGAGCTCCTCCCCAAAACAACAATAATGAGGCGAAGAAAAACGAATACGTGGAAGAGGAATACCTCTGGCCAGACATCTGCTCCCAAGAAAAACTGGGAAGACAGTTACCACAGATGTGGCATGACTGGACATTGGTCCAGAGTCTGTCGTACTCCACGCCACCTCCAAGATTTGTATATGGTAAGCCTAAAGCCTTCTGCTGAAACAAATTTGGTGGATATGCAGCCTCCTACTCGGTTCACCACTGAGGATTTCAAGAACGACCTCCTTGACTGAAACTGATTTAGTTATCTTTCAAGTCTTTTTCATAAATACATGATGTATCTTCAATTATGTCTTTCTTTATCTTAATTATGAATCGAATGTAGTTTTTCTTTTCCTAAAAGTTTTTACATTCTTTGCTAGAGATGAAGTGTGAATGCCTAGTGGACAATGCCTCCATGCACATGATCCTTCGAGACAGATGCTATTTTAATAGCATCATTAATTATCATGGTCCCGTCACTACAATTTCGGGACAATATAATATAATAGAAGGATTATGTGAAGCAATTTCATTACTCCCAAATCAAACGCAAGTTATAATAAAAGATGCTTTATTTTCTCCAAAATCAAACAGAAATCTACTAAGTTTCAAGGACATCCGTTTAAACGGATATCACTTGGAAACTGATGATTTCAATAATATTGAATATTTGTATGTTACTCGTCATAAGGAATGTATTAAAACCATCCTGGAACATTTTAAAGGACTCCCGTCGGGCCTTTATAAAACATACATCCAACCTAGAGAAGCTAATCTGATGGTACACTAGTAGTGTTCTACATCACCAGAATTCAGTCTCTGGCATTATAGACTAGGTCACCCAGGATCGGTAAAGATGCACCACATCATAACCCAATTCCGTGGACATAATTTGAAGAACCTGAAGATTCTTCAAAAGGGTGATTTTCCTTATCCCCCGTTATAAGGGTAAACTAATCACGAGACCATCCCACCTGAAAGTGGGGTTTGAGTTTCCTAGCTTCTTGGAGGGAATATATGGGGACATTGTGTGGGCCAATTCACCCATCAAGTGGCCCATTTCGATACTTTATGGTACTGATAGATGCATCTTCAAAATGGTCGTTTGTGTGCCTTTTGTCCACCCGCAACCTAGCTTTTCCAAAGCTATTGGCACAAATAATAAAGTTGCGGGTACATTTTCCAGATAATCAGATTAAAAAATACGTCTGGACAATGCTGGTGAATTCACTTCACAAGTCTTTCAAGACTATTGCCAAGCAACTTGTATTGAAATTGAACATCCAGTAGCTCATGTTCACACCCAGAATGGGTTGGCTGATTCTCTTATAAAGAGACTGCAATGGATTGCTCGTCCATTGCTAATTCAATCACAGTTGCCTGTGGATGCATGTGGACATGCCATTTTTCATGTCATCGCTTATCAGAAATACGACCCTCTGGTGGACATATTTTATCGTCGATGCAGCTTGCATATGGTGTACCTCCCAATATTTCTCACTTGAGAGTATTCGGTTGTGCAGTCTATGTACTCATATCACCTCCACAGAGGACCAAAATGGGTCCTCAATGCAGTCTTGGTATCTACGTAGGGTATGATTCACCTTCCATTATTAGATACCTTGTGCCCCTAACAGGCGACACGTTTAAGGCTCGTCTTGAAAATTGTGAGTTTGACGAAAATTCTTTTCCCAAACTTGGCTCACAAACTAAGAAGCCTGAAGCTTCAGAGACCATTTCTTGGGACACTAAGTCTTTGTCTCATTATGATCCGCGTACTAATCTGTGTGAAGATGAGATCCTGAAGATCCTTCACATTCAGAATACAGTACACTTACTCCCGGACAAATTCACTGATAACCAGAAGATTATCAGATCACACGTTCCTGCTGCCAATACGCCAGCTAGGATTGACATCCCCAAAGATGGGTGCAATCCACCGGCAGCAGAATCGGCTGTACCTCAAATAGAAAGAGAACGACTGCTATATTTCCTCGCAAGAGAAAAATACTTGGAGAAATAACGAATATCCCACCACAGGATGCTGAGCTCAGACCAGTAACCTCTCCCCTCCTTCAGTCCCCCGAAGAGGACAGTACAGGAGAAATATCATTAAATTTCGTTCATACTGGGGAGGTACTGGACAAAAAATGCACTGTCAACGATGACGACTTTGCTTTCGATATTGCTGTTCACGTTGCTCAATGCGACGATGATATCGATCCACGATCTCTAGCTGAATGCAAACGCAGAGATGATTGGTCAAAGTGGAACGAAGCAATAAGAGTAGAGCTGGACTCACTCTTGAAACGCAAAGTCTTTGAACCAGTAGTCCAGACACCAAGAGGTGTAAAACCTGTGGGATACAAGTGGGTATTCGTAAGGAAAAGAAATGAGAATAATCAGATCGTACTCTACAAAGCACGACTCGTAGCTCAGGGATTTTTCCAACGACCGGGGATAGATTATGAAGATACATATTCCCCGGTTATGGATGCGATCACATTCCGATTCATAATAAGCTTAACATCAATGGAAGGCTTAGAAATACAGCTCATGGATGTTGTGGCTGCATATCTATATGGCAATATAGATAAAGATATCTATATGAAACTTCCAGATGGTTTCAAAATACCAACAGAAATAAAAGATAGACCTCGGGACGTCTATTCTGTTAAGCTTCAAAGATCATTATATGGTCTTAAGCAATCGAAAAAAATGTGGTATAACAGACTAAGTGAATTCCTTGTTCGACAAGGTTCACCAATAATGAAGCCTGCCCGTGTATTTTCATTAAAACCTCGGGAACATGATTCATATTAATAGCCGTCTATGTAGACGACTTAAACATCATCGGGTCTCCTACAGAGATTGATGATATATCTGCAAGACTCAAACTAACGTTTGAAATGAAAGACCTAGGCAAGACTAAATATTGTCTTGGCTTACAGATAGAACACCTCAGCGGAGGAACACTGTTACACCAATCCACTTACACAATGAAATTACTCAAAAATTTCCGTATGGATAAGAGCCATCCTCTAAGTACACCAATGATCGTTAGATCTTTAGATGTACATAAGGACCCTTTCCGGTCGCAGGAAGAGGGGGAGGAACTATTAGGTCCTGAAGTACCTTACCTTATGCCATTGGAGCACTTCTATATTTGGCAAACTACACGCGTCCCGACATAGCGTTCGCAGTCAACCTACTAGCCAGATACAGTTCAACGCCCACAAAGCACCACTGGAACGGAGTTAAGCAGCTTCTGCGCTACCTCTAAGGGTCGATTGACCTGTGATTATTCTTCCCGAAAGATAGATCTTCCACTTTGATTGGTTATGCAGATGCAAGTTATAGGTCTGATCCGCTCACCGAGAAATCACAGACTGGTTTCGTGTTCACCTACGATGGTACGGCCATCTCTTGGAAATCTGTGAAGCAGACCACCACAGCAGTCTCATCCAGCCACTCAGAGCTCCAGGCGATCCATGAAGCTAGCAAAGAATGTGACTGGCTTCGTTCAGTCATTCATTACATTCTAGCGAAGACCGACCTGAAGACGGACGACCTTGAGCCAACCATTTTATTTGAAGATAATGCAGCTTGTATTGCTCAACTACAAACTGGTTACATCAAGGGCGACAGGACGAAGCACATCTCTCCCAAGTTCTTCTGGATGCACGAGCTACAAAAGCAGAAGCAGATTGAAGTACGGCAGATTCAGTCTTGTAATAATTTAGCTGATCTGTTTACCAAGGCATTGCCTAAATGTACTTTAGAAAGCTTGTAAAAGATATAGGGATGCGACAGCTGAACGATTTACAAGCTTGAAGCTTGTACGGATCAGGGAGAGATACTTATGTATTGTACTTTTTTTTCCTTAAGCTGCTGGTTTTTCCCACTGGGTTTTCCACAGCTAAGATTTTAACGAGGCAAAACACGGTAACTCTGGATCCAACAGTATCCACCCCGACATTAGCGTATTGGATCCTGAAGAATTCATATGCTAAGAATGGATGGATGAGTGAGAGTGTTATGAATGGGGGAGACCTTTGGTCTCCACCCATTACACCCACTATTAGTGGGTGTCCCTTGAGTTCCATTACAATATAACTCCTATATGAATAATATTTATATGGCTATGGTTGACACCATGAGCTAAGACTTTCTTACAATTCCAACACCCAGTTCGAAATAAAATAAAATATGAACGTAATTATAAGCTAAGTAATTTCAGTCTATGTCTATGGCATGGTGTATACTTTGTCATTACTGCCTGCATTTTAACTTTTCCGCTTGTGTTTATGTTAACCTTGTTAACTTAAAAAAATGCATAATCTTAGAATTTTATTTATTTATTGTTTAAGAATATCGGTATTACATTTGAGGCCTTTTTTCCCAATCACAAGTTGACTGGGACAAAAAGGATTGGCCATGGATGAGCCACCTCATCTCGATGGGGCCCTCAAAAGTCACACACACAAAAACCCAAAAGTGCACTCACATTCAAAAAAAAAAAACCTCTAATTCAAATAATTTTCCTTTTTTACATCCCGATGATACTTACACACTCACAGTTCTTACCCCTTTTCGGTTGTGTGCAAGCACCACATCCTGCTCGTGGTTTTTTTTGTTATGCACGTGTTATATCTTGTGCCCGATTAAGTCCCAACCTTGGTTATTTTGAAATGAAAACGGCATCAGGCTTGGAGCCTGATCCATTCCCAACGCAACATATCGTAACTTATTTTAGCTCTGTAGAGAACTCCCTGGAAGGAATATTTTCAATTTAATTTTATTTACAACGCATAAAAATTAAATATCCTATTTTGATAGTGTTTGTTCGACCCTTCTAAAACATCTCTTGATCGCGTGTTAGGTTCCCCCCTTCATTTTTAAAGTCGGATTGCCAATCGTAGGGGGCACTACTAAGGGGTTGTTTTGAGTACACGCACAGTCACTTTAGGTATATCGTTTGCTAAACAGCACGGCTGGCTTAGCCGCAGTCAGAGAGCCTCCCGAGCTCCTCGGTCATTCCCCCATTTGTTCGCATGCCGACCCGCAGTAGCATTTCAGTCACGCCTGCATATGATTTGCCAATGCCCTTGAACCATGCACGCACCACAACTTTAATAATAATAATAATAATAATAATAATAACACCAATCTTAACCCTATACAAATAGCTAATACTCGCTAAAATTTTAACTGATCCAAGTAGGCTGTGGGTTAGATGTGTGATAACTGCAAGTTCTGCTCCCATCGTATTCACTGACTTCAGAATCCAGCTCGAAAATGACCTCTTTCTATTTCCTTTCCATTTCGATTAAAATCGTCAGTATACCACCAAGGGGGCCTTAGATTGTTTTGGCTTCAATGCTGGCCCCAAGGTACAAGAATATTGGAGTTCAAGCGACATACTATTTTGCATCTAACTTGGCTTCACACAATTTACAATCTCAATATGGTTCCCCTGAGAACTGGAGATGCTTGGAATGGAAGAAGACACCGGGTTTACCCCATTCATCTTTACAGCCCGCTGATGATTCTCTTCAACGGTGGTGCCTCCTGCGATGTCAGAGAACATGATGGAAATCTTGTCCGATGGTGGCTGCTGCTGCAGTTGGAGCGCTTCTAAGTTCTTCAGAGCAGGGACATCACCATGACAGTACCTGCGCCACATGCTCCTGTAACTAGACTCGAGGTCTCGTGTGAATTTTGCTCCATCACAGACTGGAGACTTGGCCATGAGTTCCCGGAGTGTCATTCTTAACTCAGATAGCGCAGAAACATCAGACGCTAGTTGCAGGGCTTGTTGGATGTACTCCTCTTCTGTTTTGGCAATTAAATGGTCCAAACCTGCATTTACAGTAAGGTATGCTTACAATAGCACCAAACAAGATACTTTTTAAATATGAAAATCTATAGTATGCTTACAATAACACGAAACAAGAACTACTTTTTTTTATTTAACTGACTAATATGTACACGCCAGGACAGAATATTGAAGAGCTGATACGGCACTCTGTACAGCATCATTTACATACAACAAACTAATGTATCATACAATGCTACAAAACCTTATCATATCACTCCAATCTCTAGTTCAACCCAGTATGGTGATTATTGGAAAATTTGGGATATTTATTTGAGCAACAAAACAATTATTTTGAGCCATTAGGATACTTCTGATATACTGACACTGGCCATCAATTTTCATAGTATAGAAAGAATTCAATTATAGGAAACTAATAAGGAAGCTGACTTTGTCATCGACTTGAATTACTAGTGTTTGTCTTTTGCCATCTCAGTCTATGTAAACCCCGATCTTATTTCATAAGATCTAAAGAACAACAGAAGTATGTAAATAAATTAATAAATATAACATTATTTTGGATTTTTTCAGTGTATTCGTTATGATTCTTGTTAACTGCATTAGACATCATAAATGAGTAATGATTATGTTTCTAACTGTATGCGCATTAATTTGGTTGTCACTTATCACGATTTAGACTATCGTCTTATTTGTAGTAGCTGCAAAATACTATCATGATTCAAATAAAAATTCAGGTACAATTAAATAGATATGCTTCATAGCATAAATCAATCAAATTAGAAAATTTATAAATGTAACAACAGAAGATTATAATTTTATTCAAAAGATTGAGATGAATCTATGTTGAAGGACTCATAAAAAAAGATTTATAGAAAATAAAAATATACATCCTTTTATTTTTTAAGATGGAGCAAATGAAATGTAAGTTTAGTAAAGTAAGACATGAAGATCATAATCTAGATGGGAAAAGTATATCTGTAACTAAATACTTTAGGTATCTAAGATCTGTTATTGAAGAGTATGTATGCATGGATTAAGTTATATTGATAATAGAATTAAAACAGTAAAGTTGAAATAGACAGCTGCAACAAGAGTGTTGTGTGATCCAAATGTACGATTAAAGGATAAATTTTATAAGACATCACTTAGACCAACTTTATTATATGGTATAGAGCAAGGTTTTAGGTCTCGGTTTCGCTCTTCCAAAAATTTAGGTTTCGGTATCGGTATCACCCATTTCGGTGGTTTCGGAAGCAAGTTTCGGTATCGTCCGTATCAGGAGTTTCGACAGTTCGGGTATCTGTATCGGTTTCGGAGATACTTTAATATCCACAGTGACGTATTACATGTAGAATTATATTTAGTTATACTTGTTAGCTATATTACGTGTAGGGCTGTTGACGTTCTGTTCGTCAACAGCCCTAATTACGTGTAGAGATCTGTATATATTTACGTGTAAAGAACTAATATATACAGTTATATTTCATAAAGTGATGTACAGTAATGAAATAGTTATATTTCATAACGTTATCTTTACTTATACGTGTTAGCTATATTACGTGTAAAGAATAATGGTATGTGCAACTCTTTAGCCGAAATTGCAAAGTGACTGCTCCTTGTCACAATTGTCACATAGAAGGATTATAACTTTTTTTCTTGGGATTTTGGTATACAAGTTTATGTTAATTTTTTGAACTATGTTAACATAAATATAAGGCAGGTGTTAGAACCTTTTGTTGAAAGTTTGATGGCATTTCCGACATAATATGACTTGTTAGGAATAAAAAAGGAACTAATGGCAAACTTGTAAATGTGTTGATCTGTGAACCGAGCAAAAGGGGTTGTTCACATAGCAATTTCTCCAAAAAAATATCTGAGGAACCCCACTTAGTCATGCCACTCACATTACACATTTTTGCTAAACATACTTCATTTATCTACAAGTTTGCCATTTTAATGATGAACTTGTAAATAAAGGAAGTATGTTTAACAAAATGCGTAATGTGAATAGCAACACTAAAGTAGTGTGCCGCACCACTACTCTCTAGGCCATGCCCTCACATCACATCCATCGTCTTCTCTCTCCCCTCTTCCCTTTTGCAGGTAGCGGTGGAAAAGGCGGCAGCGGCGAGTTTGACGACGATGACAACGAAGGCGGCAGTGGCAACGACCAGGGGCGGACGCATGCTGAAGGTGGGGGACCGCCGCCCCCCAATTTTTTAATTATAAAAAATGTACGTTTATGATTTGCTGCGGACTCATGCGTGGGGGCCCGCCCCCCTTAATTTTCTAAAAAGATATTAATCAATTGGCTTTGGGCCCAATCGTTGTAAACATTAATCTCTGACGCAACCCCAATGGCATCGCATTCGCATTCGCTGGGCCCATTCGCATGCAATATTAATCTCTGACGTAACATTAATCTTTGGGCCCATTCGCATACGCTGTAAAAAGATATTAATCAAAAGACATCGCATTCACTTCGCTGCTTCTCAGCGAAAAAAATCACCGATCAGAAATTAGGGCATATTCCCTCGTCGCCGTCTCCAAAACTCACCGGACTACCGCGCGTTCCGGCAAGAGATCGAGCCTCCACCGCCCGTTCCGGCAGCGGCAAGAGCTCGACATCCTCCTCCGAGTTTCTCCTTCTTGATTCTAAGCGATGAGGTTGTCTCTCCTTCAATCGCGATTTACTGTCAAAATCTAAGGTGTGTTTGTCTGTTCTCTACTTTAAATCTCAAATTTTGTTATTTTATTCAGTTTTATTTACTTATTTATCTATTTCAGCCCGTTAGGATTTGCAATTTTCTCGAAATTAATGTTAGTATGATTCTAATTGCAATTTCGGAGTTTTTAAAAACAAAAATTTCGGTTAAATTTAATGTGCCTTTTGTTTTTATTTTTAAAAACTTTTTTAATGTTAGTTTTCATAATTTTATCTACTTATTCAGAAGATTGAGGCAAAGAGTATGCTCTTAATGTGGGATTCACTGGGTAAGGAGATATATGATTAGGTTTGCAAATTGCAATGTAGGGTTAAAGAGGAGAATCTAAGTTAACATAGTTGGAATCTCATAAAAAAGTTTGAAGAAGCCTTGTTAATTAAGCCCCAGTAAGCTTTGTTATCTAGGATCTGTTAATTGTCTAATGACCACCATTATGTACATCAATAACACACATACCACCAATGTTACTCCTGCAAGCAAAGGTTCACTTTGGAAAGGAATTAAGAAATCAACTTTGTTGCCATATAGTACTGGCCTACTGCGATGAGATTCGAGGAGCAGGGCATCCTCGTGTTCGACAGTTCGAGTCTTCGATTACGTCACCAACGGGACGCAGGACGCTGCACGACTTCCGGCATCGCGTCAGCTATCTCATCTTTGAAATTTTGGTGAGCAATTTTCTGATTACTCATTTGTTTGATTACTCATTTGTTTCTGATTTTTTCCTTTTGTTTCGGTAATTAATCTCATTGAAATTCCCTCTTTGGACTTAAATTGAAAAGTAGGGCATGATATTGTCGCAACTCGCTCTCGTCTTTGGCTGATTCTGTCTTTGGATTATCTGCTGGACTGCTAGCTTAAGAGATCCCATCTCTCTATAATTCGGTAAGCAATTTTTTGATTTTACTTTTTATTTCTAATGAGTAAACCGATTGCTCATGATTTATGCTCAAAGGGTTATGTATCTTTCATGTTTAAATAATAATGTCAAATTGTCAATGTCATCAAAATCTGTTGTTTTGTAGGAAAAAAAAATAGAATTGTGTTTGCAACTAGTGTCAATATCGCGGGCAGTGCTTAGTTCTTAAAGTTATATGTTGAAATTAGATGTTCACATTGAGAATGCAACTATTTCTGATAAATTTAATGTCTATTTCATCATTTCTATTATTTTCTTGACTGGTATAAGAAACAATAATGATATATTATTATAACAGGAACATTGGATCTTAGAAGATACTGTGTTAAATTATTTGGTTTTCTATGCAATTCTAATTAAATTTGCATAATCTTTAGAGGATTCTTTTTTTGTAGATGTTTGATTTGTGTTGATTTACATGAATGGTGTCGTCGTTATAATTAACAAAATCTAGAATTGTGAGCTATCGTAAATCTTGGACGAAAATATTTTATACCAAGTATTGTTGTCATTCGACTATGATATTGATTGTTGTTTCAGATTGGCTAATCCATACTTTATCCTATTTTTTAGATGAAAAAGTCAACAACAATTGATTCATTCTTTAAGAGAAAAGGTATTGAAACTCCATCGATAGAGAGTCATGTGCATTCTGAGTATCCTGCTCCAAAATTTCAAAGAGTTGAAATAGATGACGAGTTTGATATCAACACATTAGAACGTGATCCGGGATTACGGCCACAAATATGTGGAAGTATACAATTGAGAAGCGTGACGAAGTTCGAAGAGCTTATATTAAAGTTAGTCCTTATCAGTGTACACTTTCTAAGTATCCAACATTAGGTGAAAAACACTCACGAAGTTTTCAAGCATCATGGTTTAAGCTTTTTCCTTCTTGGTTAGAATATTCTCCAACAGCAGATGCGATATTTTGTCTACCATGCTTTCTATTTCATAAACAAAATGGACCTTCTGCATCCGATGCATTCACTGTTAATGGATTTCGATCATGGAAAAATGTGAAGGATGGAAAAATTGTGTACTTTTGGCCTATATTGGAAAAGATCTCAATTCACCTCATAGAAATGCTAAGAAAGCATGTGCAGACCTTATGAATCAAGCATCTCATATCGTGAGAAGGTTTGAGAAATTCACATCACAGGAAGTCATGGAAAACAGACTTCGTTTGAAAGCTTAAGTTGAGACAGTTAGGTGGCTTGCATTTCAAGGTTGCTCTTTTAGGGGCCACGATGAGTCTAAGTCATCAAGAAATCGTGGAAACTTTTTAGAACTATTGAGTTTCATCGCCTCTTATAATGATAAAGTAGCAGCAGTTTTGGATAAAGCTCCACGAAATGCATCATAGACATCACCAAAAACACAGAAACAAATTTTGCATGTCTTGGGAACTAAAGTGAGGAAGGACATTCGTGAAAAAATTGGGGATTCAAAGTATTGTTTAATTGTTGATAAAGCTCGGGATGAATCTAAAAAAGAGTAAATGTCAATTGTCTTGAGATTTGTCGACAAAGATGGCTACATACAAGAGCGCTTTTTTGGGCTTATTTATATCAAAGACACTGCGACATCAACTTTGAAAGAAGGGATTTTTTTCGATGCTCTCTCAGTACAATCTTGATGTTCAATATATCCTAGGCAAGGTTACGATGGTGCAAGTAACATGCGTGGAGAATGAAATGGTTTGCAAGCTTTGGTTTCAAATGAATGTCCACGTGCTTATTATGTTCATTGTTTTGCTCATCGTTTACAATTGGCATTAGTTGCTGCATCCAAGTAAATTATTCATGTCCATCAGTTTTTTACCAAGTTAAATTCCATTATCAATATTGTTGGTGCATCATATAAGCGCAATGACCAACTCAAAGCTGCTTATACTTCAAATATTGCTTATTTACTTGAGATTGATGAGCTTCAAAGTGGAAAAGGACTTAATCAAATAGGTTCCCTGCAAAGAACTGGTGAAAACCGTTGGAGTTCTCACTTGAAATCAATTTCTAGTTTGTTGAAGATGTTTAGTGCAACATGTGAAGTTTTATTGAACATTATTGATGATAGAGCTACTTCTGCTCAGCGGGGTGATGCAGATTCAGCTTATAAGGCAATGACTACTTTAGACTTTGTTTTCATTTTGCATCTTATGCGAGAAGTTTTAGAGATTCTAATATACTTTGTCAAGCTTTGCAACTCCAATTTCAAGACATCTTAAATGCAATGCATCTTGTTTCATCTACTAAGATGCTCCTTCAAAAGTTAAGAGATGATGGCTGGGTACCATACAATTTGGTTACTATTGTGAGATCTTTTTGTGAAGCAGTCAGTATACCTGTACCAGATTCTAGCGCTTGTCATATTGCAAGAAGAGGAAGCGCTCGACATCAACAAAATGAAATTACAGTGGAACATTATTATAAAGTTGACGTTTTCAATGCAGTGATAAACTTTCAGTTGCAGGAATTGAACAACAAATTCAATGATAACACCGTGGAATTGATCATTCTCAGTTCAGCTTTAGATCCAAGAGAGATGCGTGTATCATTCAGAATTGATGATATTTGCAAATTGGTACAGAAATTTTACCAAGATTTTACAGAATATGAGATGACACAGTTGCACATACAATTTCAACATTTTGATCATGTCCGACAACTTCCAGATTTTACAGCATTGATAACAATTTCCGATCTATGTCAATGGTTAGTAAGAACTAGGAAAGCAGAAGTATATCCTCTTGTGTATAGAGGGATAACTCTTATTCTCACACTTCCAGTTTCTACAACTACTACAGATCGTTCTTTTTCAGCGATGAATATAGTGAAGACTACGCTTCGTAACAAGATGGGATGTAATTCTTGACTGATTGTTTGCTTGTGTACATTGAGAAAGAAATTGCTGAAAAATTTAGTGTAGAGTCGATTATAGACGATTTTCGTGACATGGAAGAAAGACGTTCTGCATTTTAACATGGTGAGAATGTAATGACATATTTTAATATATTTAAATGAGAGTTTAAATGTTATTTGATGTAATATCCTTTATATGAATTTATTTAATATATTTATATGATGCTTTATATTTTTCGCCATTGCCCCCCTGTCATTTCATCCTCATTCCGCCCCTGGCGACGAAGATGCCGACGAAGGAGGCGGCAGCGACGACAACGAAAGAGGTCAGTCTTCTTTCCCTTTTCTATTTTATTTATTTTTCTATTCCTTTTGTCCTTTGCTTTTTCTTGTTTTTGCTTCTTTTCGACGGAAAAATTTTCCCGGCAATTTCTACTCTTTTTTCCGTTCGTTTCGGCGGAACGGTGCCTTTCTAGCAGGTTTCAGCCAAAACCGGCCGGAACTGGTCAAAACTGCACCGTTCCGGCCGAAACCGAGAAACAACCACCGGTTTCATCTCGGTCTGCACCGAGACCGAGACGAAATGCCCGATATCGAAGGGTATCGGGCGAAACCTTAAACAATGATGGGTTATCGCCAAGAAGATTGAACATAGTTTTGATGTGGTTGAGATACGAATGTTGCAATGGATGTGTGAAAATATTAAAAAAGATAAGAAACGAGAATATTTGGATGAATGTAGATGTGATCCTTATAAAGAATAAGATGAGAGATCGGTGCATGAGATGGTTTGGTCATATATACCGAAGATCTATTGATGTGCTCATTAGACAGATTGTATTGGTCAGATTGTATCGATATTGAAACCAAAAGAAAGTTAAACCGAAGAAGACATGTATGCAAGTGATAAGAAGAGATACGAAAGATCTTCGTTTGACAAATGAGAAAGCTTTAGATCGTAATATGTAGAAAACAAATATCTGATATCATGATCCGATGTGATCATAATCCGACATTCTTTCTATTGAGTCCATGAAGCTGATCCTAAATTTTTTGGGATGCTGGCTATAGGCGAGAGATGATAATGATAATCTTTTTATTTTTGTATATACACATGAGAATAATGTAGAAAAGGATAAAACCCTAGCATGAGCTCTGGCGGCGGAAAGGAAGGCCCTGGCGTCGGCGAGTCTTCGGGCTGCAACTCGTTGACAGGAGGAGTTGGTGGACCATCGGGGGAAGGTGGCGGACCATCGGGTGGAAGCGGAGTACCAACTGACGGAGGAGATGGGAGCACTGGTACATGCACAGGAGACAAGCCAGAAAAGGAGAGAGGGTTGACTCATGAAGGACGGGTGTAAATGGAGGTTGGCGAATCATATCGAGGAAGGAGCGAGGGTTCCCTAGAGGCAGCATGGCCTAAGGACCAGCACGGGGAGGTGGTAGCAACAACATTCACGGAGGAGGTAATTTCTTTAGAGCTGGAGTTAAAATCAGATAGCAGGGGTAAGCGAATTCTGCACATGAATCTGAAAGGTAACCAAGATAAATCTGGGGTGGCACAGCAAGTGATCGATAGAATGCCTCTGAGACCTAAAGTTGAAATCAAGATAAACACTTCGGGGTCCAAACCTACTTGGTCGGAAGTTTGTTCAAATATGAGATCTTATGAGGAATCAATGACTATGTCGTTCATTCCCCCCTCATCAAGGAGGATGGCTCGACTTTGGGAAGAGTGGTAGGGTCGTTGATGGAAAGAGGGGCGGAGCGTTGAAAGAACACTTTGTTGGCTACGTGCTCGGAGATGTTCCATACTATGGGCAAATCCGAGCATGGGTAGATCGTTTGTGGAGGCTTAAGAAGGGAGTTCAAATCTTTAGTCGTGAAAATAGGTTTTTATACTTTAGATTTTGAATGTGCAGTGGAATGCGAGGAGATTCTACATGGGAGTCCTTGGCTCTTCGATGGTAGGCTGACAGTTCTACAAAGGTGGAGTTCAACCCTTCGTCACGATCGTGACATTTTAGCCACTGTTCCAGTATGGGTTCAGTTTCACGGCCTACCATTAGATATGTGGACGTTGGACACTCTTAACATTGCCGCATCTGTAGTAGGTATCCCTATATGTCTGGACAGAGTGACAGTAAAGCTGGAGAGATTGACTTATGCCAGATGTTTAGTGGAAGTTGATGCTAAGAAGCCACTCCCAAATACGGTTGGTCTTGAGTTGGATGGTGGTGTTATTATCTCGATCAACACGAAGTTTGAAGGAGAGCCGCCAAGATGCAGCCACTGCGTCTGCTTTGGACATGGGGACTCCCAATTTATTAAAGCTCTCTTCAATCCAAATCGGGAAAGAAGGAGCTTCAAAATGTGGACCTGATTTGGCAGCTACTAAGAGAGGAAAGGATGAGCATGCAATTGGTGGGGGTGGCAAGGATTATGAATTGATGACCGCTGAGCCTAACAATATTGGTAGGAGTCAGGAATGCAGAGGTGTCTGCTTTTATTGGCAATGTCAATGTTGGGGATAGTGGCAAGGATAATGAATTAAAGGCCAATGATGCTAGTAAAGAAGACAGGACGACATTGGTACGAGGCAGAACAGTAGAAGGGCCGGCACTTGTTGGTGGGAACAATGTGGAAGGGTCGACATTGAATGGGCCATCTGTGGTGCAAGGGCAAGGGGATGGATCGGCATCAGGTCTAGCAGGGAAGGATGAGGAACGGACGGCATTGAAAAATGCAAGCAAATTGCATGTGTCGGCAAATTCTGTTATGGTTGAGCATCTAATGGGGTCGGAAACTGATGGCAAATTGGCATCAAATGGGGAAGTGGCTGCATTAGGAGATAACAATACTGGGTCGGCATCAGATGGGGGTTGGAATGTATGTGCGACATCTGGGAGTATAAAGACAGAGTTCTTGATGTCGGCAGAGGCAGCTGCAGTTGGGGATACAGAAGTTTCATCTACTGACAAGGGGGGATGGAGGCTGAAGTTAGCAACGCTGAGAACTCTGATGGAGATCTGGAAATGGGTAGTGAAAGGGGAGACAAGACACCAGCAAATGCAAGCCCTTCAATATCGGATGATGACGAGTTTGACCCAGAAATTGATAGTATACCAGATTCATTAGTTTATAAGAATTTTGAATGGGATATTGAATTGGAATCATCCAAAAAGAAGTCTGGGAAGAAGGAGAAGACTACAAAGAAGACCAATTCACAAACGACAACTACAGAGGGTGTACGGAAGAGCTCGCGGCTAGGAGCTAATGTGAGGCAAAATCAAACAAATAATATATGAGTCTATTTATTTGGAATACACAAGGTCTCAATAACCCCATAAGAAGGAGAGATCTGCGTGACAGGTTAAGGATTTTGAAGCCATCTATGGTCATTTTGATGGAGACTATGCTAAAGGAGAGGATTAATAAATGGAAGTCCTGTTTTCCCGCAAATTGGAGCACATTGGATAATTTTTCTCTTCATTCGGGAGGGCGTATCCTTATTGGGTTTGACACTTCAGTTTGGGGAGTTATGGTGCAGTCTATTTCGTATCAACATATTACTATGAGGTGTAAGAATGAAGGGGGCCTCTCTGTTCTCATTTCTGGAATTTATCGTTCTAACTTGAGGTCTGAACGATACAAGCTCTGGGACCTATTGAAAGAGGATGCAGCTAAGGTAGGGGGAGGCCTGGCGGGTTGGAGGGGATTTTGATTGTGTTTGGTACGCTAAGGAGAAGATTGGGGGCAGAAAAAGCGATAGTAAAGTATTGGAGGAGATGAATAGCTGCCTTAACACTTGCTCGCTTTTGGACTTAGAATGCGTAGGAAAATCTTTGAGCTGGAGTAATAGGAGGATAGGCGTTGGGCAGATTGTCGCAAAAATTGATCGTAGTCTGTGTAACCCGAGGTGGATGGATATGATGCCGGAGACTTTTGTGGAATATTTGGACCCGCTAACAAGTGACCACTCACCAATGCTAATAAAGTTGCAAACAAAGGTAAAATCATTTCCAAAGCCATTTAAATGCTTCAATGTTTGGTCGAAGTGGGAGGGCTACAATGAGGTGGTTGCCTCTGTTTGGGAGCGCAGCATGTTGAAGGCTCTCATCAGCATCGGGTGGTTTCAAAACTGCGGCATCTCAAAGCTACGCTAAGGGTATGAGCGAATGAACAAAGGGATCGGAATGATACTGTAGATGTGCGGCATCAACTTGAAGGAAATAGAAATGCCGAAAACCTTCAATTTGATCAAAATTTGCAGCGGCTGGAGCAGGACATGTCTAACAAATTGGCAAGGCTTATAGGAATGGAGGAGGAGAATCAACGGCACAAAAGTAGGCAAGACTAGCTAGCTTGGCGCAATGGTCTAAATATCAGATATCGGTCGCGTATCGGCCGGATTGCAAATATCGGGAATATATCCGGGATATTGACTAAATATCGGAGTGTCATATCGAATGCTTAAAAATTATGACATATATCATCATAGATGTATCTAAGAAGATATAAACTATACTAACTCAAATAAAAGTATGTTTTGATTATACTTATCTCGTTAAACATGAATATCGGAAATATTGACATAATATCAGAGTGTCATATCAGAGGCAAAAAATGATGTCAAATAAAAGCAAAGGAGTCTAAGAAAATATAAACTACAGAAACTTAAATAAAAGTATGCTTTGGTTATACTTATCTCATTAAGCGTGAATACCGGCCATCCACTTGGTGGAATATTCTTTAAGTAGTCACATACCAAACGAGTTAAATAAATACCTACAATATATGATTCGTGTGGATCAATATTAACAGTGTGAAAATGAAAATCAAAAAATTGAAAAAAAATGTAAAAAGGAAAAGAATATTCATCTTGATCGAAAAACCCTCTCTTAAGAAGAACAAACACTGGATTGAAAAAACCAACTGAAAAAATTTAGAAAATGAAAAAAAATGAAAAAGGTAAAAAATAGTAAGGAGTAAGTACTAATCATGGTCGAAAAATCCCTTCCAAAGATCGAATGTCGGATGTCAAAAGCTCGATCGCTCGAAAAAAAATCCAATACTGGAAGGGAAAAAATTAAAAATCGAAAAAACTGAAAAACTGAAAAAAGGGCTCAACTACTCACCTTGATCGGAAAAACACTTGCAAAGATTGAATGCCGGACGTCGAAGCTCAATCGATTGTCGTCAGAAATTTTCACCGGACGGAGCTGAGCTGAGAGGAGTAAGGAGCGAAGCGTCGAAAGGAGCGGAGCAGTGTGATTAAAAATAGGGCAAAGCATCAATTATCTCTCAAAAATCCAAGCATCAATTATCTCTAAAAAATCCAGATTCCTCTCGTCGTTTTAAGTAAATGATTGTCGAGTGACTCGAGTCGGATACACTTTTAAGTGGATCGACCCACTAACTTTGTTTTTTAAAAAACATGAATTGCGGCCGATATTTCAAAGGGACATATCGGCCACAATATCGGCTGCAACCCGATATTGCAGTGATATTTCTCCCAATATCGGAAACCGCAATATATAAGCACATATCGTATCGGCCAAGTGATAAAACCGATATTGTGGTCGATATATCGAATATCGGACCGATATTTAGAACACGGGCCTTGGGTGATAATAACACAAAGTTCTTCTACATGGCGACAAAGGCTCGGCAAAGCCATAATAATTTGGGTCACCTTGTGGATGCTAATGGACATCATATTAATACATATGAGGAACTCAGTCGTAGCGCTCCTGAATTTTATGAAGTGTTGTACAATCAGGCACGCCACTGGAATGTATTCCCCAATCTCGTTCCAAAAATGAAATTGCTGACGATGCTGTGACTTGGTTGGAGAGAAGAGTATCTAAAGTGGAAATCAAGGAAGCGGTTTTCCAAATAGGGGTGGATAAATCCCCATGGCAAGACGGATTTAATGGTTACTTCTATAAACACAACTGGAGCGTGATAGGTAAAGATGTCACGAAAGCAATACTTTCTTTTTTTAGATCTGGTTACATTATGCATCATATAAATCAATCACACTAACCTCACACTGGTGCCAAAAAGCTCGAAAGCTACCGGGCTGGGTGATTACAAACCAATAGCATGTTGCAATGTTCTTTACAAAGTGATTAGCAAAGTAATTTGTAATAGGCTAAAAGTGATCACACATGAACTTATTTCGCCTAATTAATCTGCCTTCCTCAAAGGAAGACTGCTTTCTGACTGTGCTATGCTAGCACACGAACAGATCAGAGATTTTAGCAACCCAATGGGTGCCAGAGCCTGCCTAAAATTAGATCTTAGGAATGCATTTGACAGTGTTAACCATGAATTTATATACTACATTCTTCACTAAATGGGATTCAGCAGGAAATTTATAAGCTGGATAAAGGAATGCATTTCAACTCCAACATTCTCAGTCATGGTAAATGGCTTCCCGGTAGGATACTTTGAAGGTAACAGAGGGCTCAGGCAGGGAGATCCCCTCTCCCCTGATTTATTTGTCATTACTACAGAGGCTTTCTCGTTATTGGTGGATAAAGCTATTGCAGGGCGTATTATACAACCTATGAGACGTACAGTAGCTATTTCGCATCTTCTTTTTGCAGATGATTTGCTACTATTTTATCGAGCAAATAAACATTCATTTGAGGGCCTCAAAGACTTGTTGGAGGATTTCTCAAATATTACATGCCTATGCATAAACTGGGATAAAATCATATCCATATTTAGCAAAGGCACAAAGAGTCCCATATGCTTATCTAATATGTTGGGTGTTAAGTTGGGTACCACCATCTCAACATATTTAGGTCTCCATCTATCATCCAAATACCCGACACCAATTATGTACAACATGTTGCTAGACAAATGCAAGAGGAGAATTATGGGATGGACTCCTTCAATGCTCTTCATTGCATGGCGAATAGAGTTGAATGCTCTCCATTGCGGGGCGAATGGAGTTGATTAGAACTGTTATTTACGTTATGGTCTCCTTTTGGCTTCATGTCTATCGTATTCCAAATACTATCTTGAGATCTATTACTTCTATATGCCGCAAATTTTTTTGGGGTAATTCACATATTTGGTCTTGGAAAGATATAAATGCTCCTAAAGAGTAGGGAGTGGTCGGTATGAGAGTCCTTTATGATCTCAATATGGCAGCAGGGGTGTCATTGACATGGAGGACGTTGTCTGCAAAGGGCTTATGGGCAAATTATATGAGAAACAATTATAAAGACATAAGCAATTTTTTTGAAACTAAGGGGAAATTATCTCAGTCGGGCACTTGGAAATTTATGTTGAAGAGTAGACGCTTCTCTAAGAAGCTTATAAGGAGACATGTAAGGGATGGCTCCTCTACCTTATTTTGGCATGACAACTGGCTACCTTGTGGGCCGTTGAGTGGCTTATATGATGTTCCGCCTGAGGCCAGCAAAAGACATGTTAGTGATTATTGGAATGGAACAAATTGGGTGGAGGACCCTGCTATACTCCAGTTCTGGCACATTCTTCAACATTTCGGCGGCCTAAGACCAGGAACAGATTCCTGGCTTTGGATACCAAGTGATACATTCTCATTTAGAGAAGTATGGGAAGGTACGCGTTGTAAAGGCTCTATTTTCCCTTAGACAAAATTGATGTGGTAAAATCACTATGTGCCAAAAATGTCTTTAACATGCTTCGAGCCTTCCATGGGAAGATTCTAACACGGGATTTGCTGGATAAATGGGGGATAAACACACAACCTACTTGTGTGCTTTGTGAGGACGGAATAGATGAAAACATTCAACATTTATTCTTTGAGTGCGGCTTCTCTAATTATATTATGAGCAGGAGTCTACTCAAATTGGGTGTATCAGACCCCTTGGATCCCCAACTGGTCGTGGTGGGGAATTACTTTTTGCTACACTTTGCCAGAAAGGTTACTATCAGTTTACTAGCCAGAACCGCTTTAGCGACAATAGTATGACACATTTGGAAGGAAAGAAACACGAGGATTTTTGATGGCATTAACAAAACCAAAGACAATGCTATTTGAAGACATTGCTGCCGATATCAAAATTATCCTTAGAGATCAGGACCCAAAGGCACCTGATGCAGCGCAAGCCATGGAGAACTGGGAGTTTAGAGATGCAGGATAAAATTGTACATCTACATTACGTTCAGTTTTGTTTTCGCATATTTCTAGTTTTCTAGTTTTGATTTCTCTTTTTGATTTTTGATTATTGTACATTTTTGTTGGGGAGGGGCAAAATTAGTTATTTGAGAGTGACGGCGCTTGTGCCCTCTCCTCCCTATAACATATTTCTCCTCTAGATCCCACACGATTTTCTGTACATTTACGATATATCAATAAAGTCACACACTAACTTTCCAAAAAATAATAATTAGAAAATGTGGCACCTGATCTAATAGATCAGGTGACAAGACATATAAAGTTGGAAAGTATAAGTCACGCATGGGCTTGTGCTTTCAATTGGGCCCTCCTTTTTGTGTCTTGCACCTGATGTATTAGATCAGATGCCACCTGATATTCCACATATATATATAGTGATCTTCGGTTGCGAAAAAGAGGCTTTTCGCACCGTGCGAAAAGATTTTTATCTTTTTTTAAAAAAAATTTCTTTGAAACTAAGGGGAAATTATCTCAGTCGGGCACTTGGAAATTTATGTTGAAGAGTAGACGCTTCTCTAAGAAGCTTATTAGGAGACATGTAAGGGATGGCTCCTCTACCTTATTTTGGCATGACAACTGGCTACCTTGTGGGCCGTTGAGTGGCTTATATGATGTTCCGCCTGAGGCCAGCAAAAGACATGTTAGTGATTATTGGAATGGAACAAATTGGGTGGAGGACCCTGCTATACTCCAGTTCCGGCCCATTCTTCAACATTTCGGCGGCCTAAAACCAGGAACAGATTCCTGGCTTTGGATACCAAGTGATACATTCTCATTTAGAGAAGTATGGGAAGGTACGCGTTGTAAAGGCTCTATTTTCCCTTTACAAAATTGATTTGGTAAAATCACTATGTGCCAAAAATGTCTTTAACATTGCTTCGAGCCTTCCATGGGAAGATTCTAACACGGGATTTGCTGGATAAATGGGGGATAAACACAACCTATTTGTGTGCTTTGTGAGGACGGAATAGATGAAAACATTCAACATTTATTCTTTGAGTGCGGCTTCTCTAATTATATTATGAGCAGGAGTCTACTCAAATTGGGTGTATCAGACCCCTTGGATCCCCAACTGGTCGTGGTGGGGAATTACTTTTTGCTACACTTTGCCAGAAAGGTTACTATCAGTTTACTAGCCAGAACAGCTTTAGCGACAATAGTATGGCACATTTGGAAGGAAAGAAACACGAGGATTTTTGATGGCATTAAAAAAACCAAAGACAATGCTATTTGAAGACATTGCTGCTGATATCAAAATTATCCTTAGAGATCAGGACCCAAAGGCACCTGATGCAGCGCAAGCCATGGAGAACTGGGAGTTTAGAGATGCATGATAAAATTGCACATCTACATTACGTTCAGTTTTGGTTTCGCATATTTCTAGTTTTCTAGTTTTGATTTCTCTTTTTGATTTTTTATTATTGTACATTTTTGTTGGGGAGGGGCAAAATTAGTTATTTGAGAGTGACGGCGCTTGTGTCCTCTCCTCCCTATAACATATTTCTCCTCTAGATCCCACACGATTTTCTGTACATTTACGATATATCAATAAAGTCACACACTAACTTTCCAAAAATAATAATGTAGAAAATGTGGCACCTGATCTAATAGATCAGGTGACAAGACATATAAAGTTGGAAAGTATAAATCACGCATGGGCTTGTGCTTTCAATTGGGCCCTCCTTTTTGTGTCTTGCACCTGATGTATTAGATCAGGTGCCACCTGATATTCCATATATATATATATAGTGATCTTCGGTTGCGAAAAAGAGGCTTTTCGCACCGTGCGAAAAGATTTTTATCTTTTTTAAAAAAATTTCAAAAATTCTTTTTTTGATGTTTAATCCATACAATTATATACCCCAGGGAAAATAATGGGTGAACCCGTTGGGGATTAGAGCACCCATCCACCCGTTACAAATTTAACGGTTTCAAAACGTGCGAATTTGATGAAATGCCTTGATCGAAGGCCAAATGACATTATTTCTCAACGATTATTTTTTGAGGGGGGTATAACATAAAATGAGGGTGGAAAAAAGAATTTTTGAAAAAAAATTCAAAAAAACTAAAAACATTTTTGCACGGTGCGAAATGTTCTCATTTGAAAATTTTCCTATATATATATGATGGTGGGTTGCCCCGATGTCAAGGTCTTGGATAATCCGGTGTGGATAGCTACATTAGGCACTCCCTAGATTAGTGGTCCGAGTCATAGCAAAGTCCCCGATGTACCTGCCGATACTAGGGTGACACGTAGTAGAATGGCCCACCACCCCTCTTAGTTATGTCTGCACTTGTATGGAATGTTAGGGGACTTAACTCTAAGACACGGCATCACGACGTTCGGCATCACCTGCGTAAATTCTCACCTTCTTTGGTTGGTCTACTTGAGACAAGGTCTGGGATCCTACTGGGGATAGGGTTACCTTATGTTCCTACGTGGTTGGCTGGCTGGCTGGCTTTCCATAACTATGATCATGATTCTTCTGTTTGGGTCCTGCACACTTCACTCATCCTCGGCCCAGTACATCACCTAGTTGTGTGCTAACCAGTGTTCTAAAACAAGTTATATGCACCCGCATATGCGCCATCATATAGGAAGGCGGCCTTTGGCCGAATGAATAATTAGATAAGCGGCCGAATTATGCGGTCAGCCGCAGAATTGGCTGCTTAAATGTTTTTCTCCCGCATGTGCGAATATGCTGGCACATAATCAGCAACTAAAAAATTCCAACATGTTAAGAAACCCAACCCATTAATCATAAAAATCAGTTTTTTTAATTTCAAATTCCTTGTGTTTGAAATGCTTTTGATTTGGACGTAAAAGTAAATATTTATGTTATGTTTGTACATTGCTTTAGACGTTAGTTATTGTATATATTAATCGTCTTGATGGTGCTGATGTTTTAGTATGAATTAATCCATATTTTTAAAAATTGATATGGTTTTTTCCTTATTCCTATCGTTTAAGATTTTTTTAAATTTAATATACATAAACACACACACACACACAAATATTGCTTATTTATTTACTAAAATATTCATTTTCGCATAATTTGCATAAACGGCCGCATAATCCGCTTATGCGCTCCCAGACCGCGCATAATGAAAACGCTTTTTATAACACTGGTGCTAACATGGGGGGTTTTCTGCTTCCATATATGTGGTGTATGCTTCCAACTTTTTTGTTGAGCATGCCAATCTTTGGCCTGCATTAAGGTCTGACTGCCATAGTATAGCGGGATCGGCTTGGATTGCCCTAGGGGACTTCAACCTTACTCAGTATATTAATGAAAAGGTGGGGGCGAGAGCTCAAGTCTCTTGTTTTGGATGAGTACAATGAGTGCATTGAGTTTTGTGGTTTCGATGACCTCAGAAGCCAGGGCAGTATTTATAGCTGGAGCAACGACACATCTGATGTGGGCCACATCGCTTGTCGGCTTGACCGTGTCCTATGTAATTCTACCTGGGTAGACACCCTCCCAGACCCTCCCTATTGTTACCTCCCACCGGGCACCAGCGATCATTGCCACATCCTTCTTCATATGGTCCCCCCTATCAACTCTGGGCCCAAGCCCTTCAGATTCTTTAGTTCATATATGCATCTTGCTGGGTTTCACCAGCTTCTCTTCGGTCTAGAATACACATTTTGTTGGCTCACCTGCTTTTCGATTGGTGTCTAAGCTCAAGGCCCTTACGCTTTCTCTCCGGTCTTGGGCCCCTTTGAGGGATGGCCAAATGACCCTGACGTCCTTAGGGAGGAGATTGACATTATTCGGGAAAGTCCGGACTTGGCTTAAGTTGGGAGATCGGAATTCTATGTTTTTCTATGCTGCTATGAAGAAAAGAGCGTCATGGAATAGTCTTGTTCACTTGATCTATCCTAGTGGGGACCATACTACCAACCTCTCTACTCTCTGCTCTAGTGATGTTGACTTTTACTCTAACCTCTTCTGCTAGAATGACAAGTGGAATATCTTCCCTAAAGTTGTAGCCAAGCGTATCATTTCACCTGAGGCAGCCTCTTGGATTGGGAGCATCGTCTCCGAAAAGAAAATCAAGGATGCCCTCTTCTCTTGTAAGGACAAGTCCCGGGGGGCCTGACGGTTTTGGACCTCGGTTTTTCCAGGACCTTTGAAGGATTGTTGGCGGTGATGTCCTTGCGGCAGCTCGCACATTTTCCTCGGGTCAACTTCTACTTCAAACTAACCATACCTTCCTTACTAATGTCCCTAAGGCTCCCAATGCCGCCTTGCTCTCTAACTACATGTCCATCTCCAGCTGCAATGTCATTTATAAAGCCATCTATAAAGTCATCTCCAAGATCCGAAGCCGCCGCCTGGCCGTTGTTATCACTGATCATATTTCTTGGAATCAGTCCGCATTCATCAAAGACTGCCTTATCTCAGACTCTTCCCTCTGGCCCATGATATTATTAGAGACTTCTCCAATTCAATGGGGGGCCAGAGCCTGCATTCAACTGGATCTCTGCAAGGCCTTTGATAGCATTAATCGGGAGTTTGTTTATTACTTCTTGCATTGTATGTGATTTCCTCCTATCTTCATCCGCTGGGTCAGTGAATGTGTTTCCTCCCCCACTTTCTACGTCCTCGTCAATGGCTCTCCTGTCGGATTCTTTGGGGGTAACAGGAGGGTTCGCCAGGGTGACCTATCTCCCCTTTTATATTCGTCATTGTTATGGAACTTTTCACCTCCCTCATGGATCAGGTCTCGCATTCCAAGGCAATCCTCCCCCCTAATAGGGGCGTCGAGGTTATCCCGTCCCATCTTTTTGCTGATGACATTCTGATTTTCTGTAATGCGGACCAACACTCCTTTGATGTTAATAAGGGCAAGAGCAAACTCATCCTTAGTAAGGGGTGTGCTATGGGGGAAGAGTTGGCCAGATTCTTGAACGTCCCCCTTGCAGTCCCCGTGTCAAGTACCTTGGGCTCCCGCTCTCCCTAATTATCCCACTGCCAAGCTGTATTCTAGTTTGCTGGATAAGTGCAAGGCCAAGTTGGTTAGTTGGTTATCCAGGCTCCTTTCTATCTCGGGGAGGGTGGAGCTTGTTCGCACAATTATTCATGAGTTTGTCTCCTATTGAATCCAGGCCTTCCGCATCCCGTCTTCTATCTTGGCTCTTATTGATCGGCTCTGTAGGGGTTTCATCTAGGGTTCTAGGGTTCATTGCTAGAAGTGAAATGATTTATGCAAGCCCAAATTAGAGGGGGGATCGGCCTCCACAATCTTCGTGAGGTGGGGTGGCAGCGGGTGTTAAGCAGTCGTGGTGACTTCTCCATTCCTCTTCCCCGTGGGCAGTCTACATGCGGGACATCTACCTAAAGCATACTCCCATATTCCAGTGTAGCGCTAGTCCTTTTGACTCTGGTACCTGGAAACACATCCTCGGCTGCTAGAACAATGCTGCCTCCCGCCTCCGTCGCATCATTAGAGATGACACTTCGACCTCATCCTTGGCTGCCCTGTGGTCCCCTGCATCGCATCTGCCCGGCCCCACATCGCATCTGTCATCTCCATGTTGCTGACTGCTCATTTGGTTCTGAGTGGCGTCTACCGGACGTTTTGGCCCCACTTTGGTCTTTTCCGGCCGTTCTCCCTTGGGTCCTGGTCCCGATACCTGGGCCTGGGATTTCAGCGATGGGTGCACCCTCCGCTCTGCCTGGGCTTCTACCATGGCCTCATCTACTCCATACCGTCTCCATGACGCTGTCTGGTTCCCTGGCCATGTGCCCAAGTTTGCCATCGTCCTCCTTCGTGCCCTCTGCGACAAATTGCCCACCACCTAACATCTCATCTGCACGGGGATCCAAGTCCCCACCACATGCGTGTTGTGTTCTTCGCACCCGGAAACTGCCCGCCACCTCTTCTTCCGCCTCACTTTAGATTTGGTCAGCTACCAAGCTCAAGTTTGGCCTTCCATCTCACTTTAGATCGCTACATGTGGACGCCCTCCTCTTTCGCCGGTTCGGATCGCATGGTTGGTTGGCTCTGCAGAATTGTACTTTCCGCTGTTATCTGGCACATTTGGAAGGACATGAATAGCCGCATTTTCCTCTCCAAGTCGCTCTCCAGCGTCCAGATTCTTGCGAGAGTTACCTCGATGTGGCTTCTTCTGCTCCCCCTTGATCTTGATGACCTTCGACGTATTGTCTCACCCCTTTTTGATAATTGGGGACTATGCTAGCTTTTGTTTCCTCTTTTTTGTTTAGTCTTTGCTCAAAGGCTTCTCTTGTACTTAGTGACCGCTTCCCTATCTCTCCCAAGTCTGTGTTGCCTACCGCTTTGTTGTGCCCTGTGAAGCTTCTGCACATGTACTAGAGGGTGGGTGAATAGTACTTTAAAATAATCAAGATAGTTATTCCTAATTATTGTGCAAGAAACAAACGACAATACGGAATAAACAACAATCAACAAGAGATAGTCAAACGCAAACAAAACATGTAACGGGTTCAGATCGACCCAAGTCTCCCCGACTTGTTCCCGGTGATCCTACGTCCCAACCACCCGGATCCCCTCCGGATACTTGAGTTAGAAACCCTAACTCAAGGTTTCCACTAACCCACTTGCGGAAACCCCACAAGTGCAATCGACCTACAATCGATGTCCGTGAATCCCACAACCCGGGATCACGCAAACTCTCATAACCGAGAGTATACAACAATTTAAAGAAATGAAATGAAATAAACACTTACCTACAAAATCCTATGCATTGAGTAAATCTTACCAAATTAGGGCAAGGAGCGATTTTGAGGAAGATGATGCCACCAAACCCTAGCTTCAAGAAGATGACCAGCAATGGAAGCCTAGGGTGGAGTATGGTGACTTGAATCAAGCTTTTGGCTTGAGAAGCTCACAATGGAGAGAATCTCTCTTGAGGAAGTTGGCTCAAGGAGTGAAGGGAGAGACTCTTGTGAGGAAGAGAGGAGAGAGCTTGGAATTAGCTTGAGAAAACTCCTCTTAGGTCTGAAAATACTTTGATAATGGACCTCTAACCTTGCCTCAAATGATTAAGGTTTGTATTTATAGAGGCAAGGAAAATCGTGTTGGAAAAGTTCCCAACGGCTCTATTCTGAACCAGACTAGTCGGTCAAAGAAGAATCACTGACCAACTAGTTCATCAACTAGTCGGTCGGTGATACAACGTAGACCGACTAACGATTGAACAGCCAAAAGGTCGAAGTACAGGAGATGACAACTAGTCGGTCTAAGAAGACTTGCCGACCGACTAGTTTCACAACTAGTCGGTCGGTGAATGATCTTTGACCGACTAGCAGTCGAAATATAGAAGGCTGACTTCAAGTTGATTTAGTCGGTTTAAGAACAAATGCTGACCGACTAGTTTCTCAACTAGTCGGTCGACAAACGTTCTTTGACCGACTAACTCGAAACAGTAACTCAGGCTGAATTTAGGCAATGATAACTAGTCGGTCTGAGAAGGATTCCTAACCGACTAGATCGTCATCTAGTCGGTCGGTGACTCTTCTTTGACCGACTAATTGATCAACAAATCTGGGCTGAAATGAGCAAGGCATTCTAGTCGGTTCAAGAGGAATTGCCGACCGACTAGATCGTTATCTAGTCGGTTGGTTCTTCTTCTTGAACCAACTAACATGCACTAGAAGCCGAGGGAAGAAGCGATAGGCTTCAGGATAGATTCTAATGGCTTCTATGATAGTCCTAGCTCTAAGATATGAGCGAAATGAAGATAATAATGTAAGTCCTACTCAAGGCTTAACATTCTAATTAATGAAGCTAGAAGACAATAAATAATACAAGACGAACCATCTTCAAAGCTTCAATCTTCATTCTTGACTTCAATAAAACTCCTTGAGCTTCAACGAAGCTTCAGGCACACGATCACGCGTATTGAGAAGTCTTGAGATGTCGCTTTTGATATACGTATTCTTTTAGCGACGATCTCCATAACTGCGCTCACAAACAGTTAGTACACGATATTTATGTTTGCTCATCATCCAAAACCAAATCCGGAGAATCAATACTCAACACGCTTGGCCTTACGTGGCTTGTACATGTTTACTCACATCAATATACATACTTACCTTTTAATATATATATATATGACGAATATGGGCATGCTCTATCAGCACATGATCTGCTGATAGCTTTGGGAAGGTTAAAACGTTTTTTGCAGTATGTTTTACAACTTGTTGGCTATCACCACACCAAATTTCAAGTGAATCCAACACTTTTTGACCATGTATCCATCCATTTCAAAAAGATTACGCTGATAGATCCAGTTTTGAGCAGGTTTTTTGAAATGGATGGATGGAGAGTCAAAAAGTGTTGGATTCACTTGAATTTGGTGTTGTGATAGCCAACAAGTCGTAGAACATACTGCAAAAAATTAATAAAAATCTTTTTTACCCTTGAAATCGCTGACAGCACATGAAATTTTCCTGCGTTGTTAACGTACACACACATAGAATAATGTGTATCATATGACAATGGTCCTCATATAGAAGACACGGAAAATGGGGTGGTACAAGTACAAGCCCATGTGGGCTTGTACCACCCCACTTTTTATGTCTTGTATATGAGGTGCCTCACATGTCATATGATACCCATTATTCTCATATATATAGACAAATTTTCAAATGATAACATTTCACACGAAATTTTCCGTGAAAAAACTTTTTTATTTTTATTTGAATTTTTCTTCAATTTTTTATCCTTCATTTCATGTTATACACCCCTCAAAAAATAATAGTTAAAAAATAATGTGATTTGGCTTTCGATCAATATATTACAAAAAGTTCAATTGTTCTGAAACCGTTAAATTTTGTAATGGGTTGATCGGTGCTTAAATCTCCCTAGGGTTTACCCATTATTTTTCCTAGGTTCATAATTGTATGGATAAACATCAAAAAAATTCGAAATTTTTTTCTAAAAATCGGTGCTTAAATCTTCCTAAAATTTACCCATTATTTTTCATGGGGTTCATAATTGTAGGGATAAACATCAAAAAAATCAAAAAAAATTTCTAAAAAAGTTAAAACTGTTTTCACACTGGGTTTCGCATCATGTTTTTCGCACCAGAATATTACTATATATATGTATATGTATATGTATATGTATATGTATGCATATGTATGTATGTATATCACACAAGCAATAGAAGAGGATTAGAGGAAATGACATTCAAAGCTGTAGCAGGACATAATGATAAGCTGGCCATTATAATGTCTTAGCAAAATACACCAACAATCATACTTCCCTCCTACCACCATGCTCCTCAACCACCTCCCACTTCAAACCTTATGATCCCGGAACGAGAACTCATGCTCCCCTCCCCACTCAAAGGCCCTAACACAACTTTGAGAACTAATATTATGCTGATAGGAAAAAATAAAATAAAAACAAAACATATAACGACCACAATATGAGCTTTTAGCATGCAATTCATGCCCGAGCTAACATGACCAGGATATTTTTTGATGCTTCAGATTGGCACTCTTTAAGATGGGTGAGATCAAGAAAAATGTAGTCGTATGTGATCTCTAACTTCTGAAATGGGTTTGACATAAGTTCTGAGGAAAATAAGTGAGCAAAGATCATAGTTAATGGTGCAATAAAGATTAAAAGTAAGCCTAAAGATGCGGGTAACTTAAACGGACACGAGCTTGGTTAATTTAACCATAAAGCTCGCTGTCAACCGAGCAGAATGTGAGAAAGCATTCATTTAGATGACTCCAAAAAGTTTGGGATAAAGGCTTTGTTATTTGTTTTAAATAAAAAGAAACTTTATACGCCGTTTAACCCATATTTAAACAACATTAGAAAATCATATGGAACTTGCTGAACATATGAATTTTATTGATGAATGAAGAATAACTCAAAATTATTACATTATAACGAGTTTTCAGTAAATTAAGTAATGAACAATGATTGAGAAAATTATATGAACGCATATTGACTCTAATAAAAGATTAGATTCGCAAGTAAAATTTACCTTTTTAAAGAAAATAATTATGTCTAAGATTAACATAAGGGGGTTAGAAGTAAAACTACATGTGCATGGATGGTGGAGAATGTGAGACTTTTGGCAAATAGCAACCACCCAAAACCAAATTAACAAAAAATAATTAAGTAAATAAAATTAAAATGCAAGCATAATTTAAATTCCTTGCAGGACAAACTTCACATACCAACATTCTTGAGAAGGCTGACACCGACGTTATGTGCATGTACGGACCCTGCCATAGTGACACATGGAACCCCCATGTACAGGGATTCACATGTAGTAGTAGTTCCCGCATACGGAAATGTGTCCAAGCTGCATAGGAAAGCTCACTTCTCAGAAATATAATGCTGGATAATAGGAAAACACATACGAGAAATCAGAGATGAAAATTTCAGAGCAAAATTTAACAACAAAATGACATACACATTGTAGCATGGACGGCAACTAATCAAAATGTGATGATGCAAACAATTTCAACGTGTTTTACCCCTGCATCAGGTGGCAAGAAAATCAATGGTTCTGAATTATAGTAAAATTAATTTTTTTTGCCACTTGACACATGGGTAAAACACATTAAAGTTAATTGAAATGTCATTTTATGGGTAGTCTAAATGTACTGGTTTGCATCCAACAGAATGTCCAGATTTGGTTGCCAACTATTAAATTGTGGTCATAGGATCAGCATCTTGGATCGGCTCAAACTGTGCTTTTACCAATACATCAAGTTGTAACAAATTAATAAATTCTATTGCACTTCTGAAACATAGACTTCGTCACCAATTTTGCATGGGGAAAACACAAATCATTTCATTTTTTATCTTTACAGGTAGTTCACATGTGTTATATGACATCCAGCGGAAAGAATGCCAATCATGGTTGCCCGTTTTAGGGTTTGGGGGTGATGTTATCCACATCTAGATCCCGTCGACTGTAGCTTAATCTAACAATATTATTCATGTCTGTCTGTCTATATCATTGAGCCGATCTTTTTTTGGGTCAGTGATTGCTGATTCCTTCGGACAAATTTTGGCCAAAGACAAGATGCAATCTCAAATTTCTAAGCAACTTCTGTTATGATGACTCCTCTCATCATAAAACTTGAATTAAGATGGAACATGTAATGTTGGAAACTACACTTTAAAAGCGATCCAACATTTAAGATGCCAGGACCAGCCGATGATTTGTAGTGTTGGTACTTGTTGTATTGGAAGTAACAATCGGTATGTATTGAAGAATCGAAAGTACCAGAATTTCAGTATTAATTATCTTAGCACAACATAGGTATATGTTGCAAGTAGATCTTCATATGTTGAAAGCTTTTCATCAATTCATGGATCTTCTCTATCATCCATAACATTAACTTTTTAAAAATACTATAACAGGCCATCTTCATAATTATCTTAAGTAATCAGGTCACCTACAGTTTTGATTTCACAGTTCGATGTCTTAACCACATTGTAGTGGAAACAACCCGATACTAAGTCTCTCACCGGCTTCAAGAGTTCCACCAGTTGCCAATAAAAAGGGATCTATTTTAATTCTTCGGCGAAGCCGATCTAATATGTATGATATGTACCGTCCATTATTAACCAATTTTTTGAACCATGATTTTGATGGTTAAATGTGATTTCTTTTTTAAAGAACAACATATAAAATTGAAAATTGAATATCATGTTAACTTCTAGTAATTCAAATCCCGAATATTATCTTATATTAGTTCGTTATTAATTAGGATAAGAGGTACATGGCAACTTTGGATGGATCATATTGGTAAACTTGAAATCTGATACGATGTGAACGACACATTGGTATCATGCAAAGTTTCAAACCATATGATCATATAATTTAATAGATATTAAATAAAACAAGATGTGAAGCTTTAGGTTTGTAAATTCCCTTAGCATAGGCAACAAATGATGTAGATTTATACTGCTGTTGGAAAACATATTTTATTAGGATTTATAAATAAATTATGAATTCTTAGTTGATTGGAAAATCTGTCAAATTAGAATCCAACTGTAATTACAAGTATCTAAGTACAATTCAATAATCATTAGAAATTTTAAATTGACTTGGAAAAACATCTATTATACAAATGAGGACTTTTTTGAATCTTTGTCATACATGCAGTGTTCTAAATATCGGATATCGGTCGCGTATCGGCCGTGTAAATTTGATATCGGATTGCGGATATCGGGGATATATCGGGGATATTGACTAAATATCGGAGTGTCATATCGGATACTTAAAATGATGACATATCGGATACTTAAAATGATGACATATGCTAGCATAAATTTATCTAAGAAGAAATAAACTATACTAACTCAAATAAAATTATGTTTTGGTTATACTTCTCTTGTGAAACATGCATATCAGGGATATTCACTAAATATCGGAATATCGACAATAAACTTTTATGGGAATTTTTTCTCCTATCTATTTTCATTCTCTTTCTCTCACTCAAAAGTCAAAAAAACACAAAAGAACGGAATATCGGCAATAAACTAACAACATAATTAACATGGCTCAATAAACAAATTAATTAACATTACTCAATAAACTAACAACTTTATTAACATTACTCAATAAACTAACAAGTAACAACTAACATGCTTCCCTAATTGAGCTCCAAATATAATTTGATTCAAGTATTTCTCCCCAAAAGTAATTAAACAAATTTAGAAATCAATGAAATTGAAAATGGGCACTTTTCACAGTTCAAGTTGGGTACTTTGACAACGCCAAGCAACATCAAGATGTTCGAACGAGTGCTCGTACTCTTATCTATATATGTGTTTATATGATTAAGAGATAAACATGCAATGATGTAGCATGAAGGTGTAGAAAGAGTAACCATAACATTAAGATACAATACTTTGTAACAATAATGAAATATATACGGTTTTTACCATATTTATCAACTTTATGCTATTCTTGTTTGATATATTTTTAAATTTGTAATGCGTAATCACGTGCGTCCATCGTGTTCAGATGCAGGCTTAAAAGAAAGAACAGATCTCTCTTAATGTGGCTGATGCTGCTAATGGATGAACAATCAGAGGATATGTGGAAATATAAAGAGCTTACTGTTTAATTTTTATATAACCACAACTTGCAACATTAACGGCAGCTGGAATTGAGGAATGACCTTACTTGGGCAAAGATGGGGGTGGCATAGTTAAGGAGTTAAATATGGACGGTGGCGATCACCCGAGGGCTGAGAGGAGAAGACAAAGTGAGGAAGGAAAAAAACTGAAGGAAAAACAGAAAAATGAAAACATCAGAAAAATTGAAACAAAAATGAAAAAAAATTACATGTGCGAAGCTAACTCCAAGCATCAATCAGCTTCAGCGGCTCCATCGGCGAAACTAACGACGAAAACAACGAGAAATCACCGCCGATGAGTTCAAACGGAAGATGGGAAGTCGACAACGGGCTGAAGGGAGAACCGCGCTGCAATTTTTAGGGTTTCTCCGATGAAAATTTCACAATTCGATCGATCGAAGCATCCTCCACTTGGGTTTTAAGAGAAATCGGTTAACGGGTTGGGTCGGGTCCACTGTTTCATGAACCGATCCGACCCGACACCCATTGATTAAAAATGGTCCGATATCGGCCGATATTTCCAGCCGCAATGTCGGCCGAAATATCGGATCACAGCCAATATGATCATGAAAATCAGAAAACAATATGAAGTTGACTATATCGTATCGACCTTGTCATTTTTCCGATATAGCGGCCAAAATATCGGATTGCGGACCGATATTTAGAACACTGCCTACATGGCATCAAAATATGATTAGGACAAAATGTTTGGGAGAGTGAGGGGCCAAATGGAGTGTGGGTGAGTGGTTGGATGTGGAGTTGTGTGTTTTGGTGGAACCCCCAAACAAAAGCCCACCACATTCTCCTTATTTGTAAGTTTCACATTGTTTTTTCATAAAACCCAAAGACCCCTCATCTTTTCCCTATTTACGGATTTGCAATCGCTCTTTTTTCGCTTTGCACCCGTGTTTTTTTGCTCTTTATTCCCTACTTTTGTGCCTATGCGACGACTGACCCAGTGTTTCTTTTCGCCGTCAATATTGATGTCCGGGAGACGATCGTCCCCGTCATTCTTGCGCTTGGAAGATGACTGCCCCGTCGTCATTTCGCCTGTGAACCGGCTGTTCCCTCGGTTTCACACCCGGGAGACGACTTTCGTCTTGCCCTCCGGGCACGGGCAATCGCTAGTTATATTACAATCAAGAATAATTAAGAAGTATAATTACAAAATAAAATTCTTAGATCAATTGTTTAATTATTTAAGGAATCCTTAATTGAAAAAACTCACATCAAATTAACAACCATTAAAATATTGGTTTTACTAACGCACCCAAATTTGATTATGATTTCCTTAACTTTACTATGAATCTCCTTAATGGTTAAGATGAATTAATTTAATTAATAACCATTTGAATTGAATTGAATTATAATTATCATCACCGTTAGCAACTCGTAATAAACTAATTGATTGAATTATTATAAGCAAGAAATTCAAGGCGGGCCACTAAAGAAAATAAGGATACAACCTGTCTAAAATGTATCTATAATATATTCTGATTGTTGTGGTATTGCGGTTAAAATTGCAAATGTGCTTGTGTGTATGCACGTGCACATGCACGCATAAGAGAGAGGTGAATAGGTATCTAAGAGTAAAAAAAACAAGACATCATTTCAGCAAGACTACAATGTCAATGCAAAGAGAAATCTAATGAGATAGGGTTGTTCACAACATGATCATTTTGGCCATTATGACTTAATCTTTAAGATGGTGACATTACTAAAATAGAGACAAAACAATGCACCTTTGCACTGCCCGTGACTATATGATGTGGACACAGTTAGGATTATTTTATTTAAGTTGTTAGGATCTTATTCGATTTTGTTATGACATGTGGTGTGCACATGTTTTATTTTGGTTTGTTTTAGTTCTGTTTTTATGACACGGGTTGTGCAAACAAGATGACTCATTAACCCATTATATTTCGTTGGAAGGCAGTTGAATTAATGGAATGAAAATTTGAGTATTTTCTAAAATCCTAAAGTGCTTGTGATGAACATATATTTTAGATCTTTAAATCTATTACTTTGTGAGTTAGAGTGGGCTAAAATCGGCCTGTGTGCGAAGCCTACCATCATTTATCCGTTCAAAATTATAATTTCTCTTTCAAATCTTATATCTATTTTATTTTCCCCCTTCCCTCTTTGATCGTTGCTGGAGCAATGCCAATTTGGTATGAGAGCAAAATATCCAATTTGAATCTTAAGACATAAGATCCAAAGAACCTTTTGTTACCAATATAGAAAGGTCCCAAAGTCAGCCATTACTCCACCTATCCCCAATATTTTTCCTGAAATTTACCTTATTTGCTGTATTTTTTGTAATTCTTTTGACTTTTCTATTAAAACCCTAAAAATCCCAAACAACACCATTCATCTCCTTCACCTCCTCCTAAACCCAACACCAGATCCAAACCCTAACCTTAGCACTACCACTGCAATGCCATAGCCGATTTCCACTGCCAACACCACCCTCTACTTCTTCACCATCATCCCCTTGGGCCCTCATCATCGACATTATCTGGTTCTTGAGATTCTCGCATCAAAACCTCATCGATATCCGCCTTAGTCAAATATCACACTGCCTGTCATCGTCGCATGCCTCTTCGATTAGTAAATGCTAGAGAAACCATAGCCACCATCAATCACTCTTGGAATCCCTGATGTTGTCGCTCATGCAAATAACAAAACAGTTACGAACCGAGCCAACTTCAAAATGATCGGATCAGATCCGAGTTGACACTATTAATCAGCTAAGAGTAGAGCAGTACCGACCCAAGCAGACCAAATTGACCTGATCGAACCAAAGCTGATTGGAACTGGCTGCACTAAGATGAGTCATATGTGATATATGGCTTGCCGTTTTCTAGTGATTTTTCTCAAAATTTTAGCAATGAACCATAATCCAAGTCTTTTTGGTGATCTTGAGCCCGTCTTTCGAGCTATTTGCATGAAATGTTCACCTACGAGTTGATTCTTTAACGATTCCTAAAAGTCATACTTAAGCACACAAGCTGATCTTTACGAATTAAAGTTATTTTTGAGCCAAATTATAGATATTTTTATGCAACTTCACAAGACATTATGATGACCGCCACTACATTGACCATTTCTTTCCAATAAATTATGAGCATGCGATGTTTTAATGTTAAAACGTGTCCTAATCTTTCGTGGATTCGTTACAAAAATGATGAATTCAATGTTGTTCAATTACTCTTTTACCCGTAAAAGCAATGTAGGCATTCGGTTCGGCAATAATAACATCTCACAACATACCAAAATTGGCAGTTATCCCATCAATTGTAGGAGATGTAAGAATTGATACACAAGATAACTTTTTATTTGATTGATAATTATGTAAGGCAGAAGATATTTTAGCCATTTGCATCAAGCTTTTGACTTCTCAAATGAGAAAAAAATGTCTACCACAAGTTATATAAAGAAGCACCATCTTAGTATAAGGAATATCATATTTTATTTAACATTCGTCATCGCTTAAAATCGCTCTTCGAAATCAGTATGACACAAGACGCCTCCCAATCCGATATTTACTCCAACCATTTTCGAAAACAATTCTGCAAGAAATGCAATCGAGGAAACCTGGAGGTTTATCAAAAAACATGAATGCCAAAATGTAAACACTAGCAAAGCCAAAGCAACAACCCGAGACCCAGGAAGAGCCTTAGGTTGGTCCGAGCGTGTATTCGAGTCTGAGCCTGTGACCGAGAATGAGCCTGAGGAAAAGCCCCAACCTCAGTCCAAGATTGGGTTCAAGTCTGAGCCTCTGACCAAGCACGAGTTAGAGCACAAGCTACATGTTGATCTTGCACTAAAACTGAAATTGAAGGTACCATATGAGCCCATTGAGCTCATTAACTTCATCATTCCAAATTCCATATAGCCTACCAATAAGCAAATTGTGCATACATTCTTGTGTGTTGATCTTATAAGATTCTTCTGTGTTTTGATCTTATAAGATTCTTCTTTGTGTTTTGATCTGATAAGATTCTCCTGTAGATGTTTTGCTTCGTTTTAAAACTCGAGAACGAGTTTTTTCCAAGGAAGAATTGATGGTCCAATTAAGATTTAGTTAGGATTTTATTTTATTTTAGTTAGAATCTTATTTGATTTTGTTAGGGCACATAGCGTGCATGTGATTTATTGTAGCTTGTTTTTGTTTTACTTTTATGACATGGTTCATGCGCGTAGGGAGACTCTTTAAATAATCTGTTATATTTCATTGTTAGATGGTGAAATTGATGGAATGAAAATTGTGTTTTTTCTAAAATCCTTTAGTGTTTGTGATAAACCCGAGATTTTGGATACTTAAATCTCTTTCTTGTGAGATGTTCAATGTGAGCTAACAATTGGCTTGAGTGCAAGGCCTTTAACATCTCTTATCCTTTCAAAACATGAATCTCTCTTTCAAACCTGATATCTATTTTACTTTCTCCTTTTCCACTTTGATCTTTGTTGGAGCTACGTGACTATAGTATTAAATGCAAATTATTCAGATTGGATGATTTCATGACAATGCTAATGCCCATCAATGAAATTATATTCATCAATCCAGCCCCACTTTAGACCTAAAAGACACCCTACCAAACCTCACCCAAATCCACACAAATAAAATAAAATAAATAGAAATAAATAACTATTATTATTAGTATTATTATTATTATTATTATCAAGGTATGAGGTATCGTCCGATACCTAGGGGTTTCGGGCGTTTCGGACCGGTACCCGCCCCATACCGGTCCGAAACCGCATCATCCAACTCGGTATCGGCCGAAACCCAAGGGTTTCGGCCAGTTTCGCCCAGTTTCGGGCGAAACGGGCCGAAACCCTTGAGTTTCGGTCAGAAAATGTTAAAAAAAAGAAGAACAGGAAAAAAGAAACAAGGGGAAGAAGACAAACCCTAAACCCTAACACTAAACCCTAGCGACAGAAAACATCCCGTGAATTAACAGTACCCCTAAACCCTAACACTAAATTCTAAAACCTAGCGAATCTCCCTACAGAAGACATCCCCGTTAATGAACAACACACATTGCATGTTCATTCACGGGGTGGGTTATTGTTCAATGATCAATCAGGGGGTTCATTCCATTATAAAAGGAAGGAGGGGAGGGGAGATGCAGATGCTTACCTCATCGAGCAGAAACCCTCGAGCAGAAGCCCTAATTTTGTAGCCCATTTGCGTCGTTGCCTTCGGAGCTGTGCCGAGTCGAAGCCATCGACGAGGCAGCGAAGAAGTCGAAGCCGATGATTCACAACGAGGCAGCGAAGAAGTCGAAGTCGAAGCCGTTGTGCCACTGTGCTGGAGAGTGTCGTTGATTCTCAAGGAAGAAGACGCCGCTGGGCCACTGTGCCGCCGGAAGAAGAGTGTCGCTGTGCCGCTGTGCCGCCGGAAGAAGACGCAGAGGAGAGTCACCGCTGGAAGAAGAGGCCGCAGAGAACTTAGGGTTCTTAATTTTCTTTCGCTGCTCGAGACACAGGCGTCGCCGAGAGAGGTAAGTGAGCGTATTAAATTAGTTCGTTAATAGGCAAATGACTAAAATGCCTTAGGGTTTTCGCGTATTTACAAGTACGCCATTGTTTGATAAAACTTAATAAACTGTAAGTAATGGCTAACTTGTAAATATTGTGAACTCTAGGGAAAAGAATGAAGTCATGAAACCCAGTTCTAGTGCGGTTCGGGTCAATTACCAAACTACCCTTAATTTGCATTATAATTACAAGTTTGCCATTAATAGAGAAAACACGTAACAGATAGAATGGCATACTTGTAAATAAATAGATTTACCAGACTTATCAGACAAGGCGTGTTTTGATATTGTAAAATACAAATAAATATATATACGGTAAAATAATCTAAAATACGTAAGAAATACGCAAAAATACGCAAAAATATGCAAAAAATACGGAAAATACGAAAAAAATACAGAAAAATTGTTTAAAATACATAATAAATACGGAAAAATTATTTAAAATACAAAACAAATACGAAAAAATTATGAAAAATACAAAATAAATAAGGAAAATTTATTTAAAATACAAAATAAACAAGGAAAAATTATTTAAAATACAAAATGGAAAAATTGTTTAAAATACAAAATAAATACGGAAAAATTATTTAAAATACAAAATAAATACAGAAAAATTATTTAAAATATAAAATAAATACAAGAAAATATGAAAACTACATAATAAATATAGAAAAAATACTTAAAATACATAATAAATCCTAAAAATACTATATGGACTCCTAAAAAATACTATTTGTCTACCATCAATTTAATTACCATATAATACGTGGTTAGAGGAAAAATACTAAAAATAAAAGAGAAGCTACATTAATTAATGTTCAATTAACTACTTAAAATACTAAAAATATGTTAGAACTTAAAATACTAAAATTTTCTAATAATAGTACTTAAGGGATTGGTTATAAAAATAATAGTAAATACGAAATACTTAAAATACTAAAATTTTCTAATAAAAATATGTTAGAACTTATAACAGACTGGTTATAAAAATACAATAGATATACTACAAATTGCATGTTATTATTTATGGGATAAATTTTTAAGTTGCATGGTATTATTTAAGGGATAATTTGTTAAACTGTTCATGTAAATAATTATGTGATAATTATTAAAAGGGTTGAAACTTAAATTTATGTGATATTTAAGTTGCTTATCTCCATGCTAAATTTTATGAGATAAAATTTAGTTGACATGTTTTAATGGTAATTCTATTTTCTTGCATATTATATGATAATTCAAGAAAGCCTCTTAGGTTAGCCATTAAAATTCTTCTAAAACTTATGAAATGAATTTTAGATTGACATGCTATGTTTAGTGAATTGTTACACCTATTAAAAACCTAATTCCTGATTAGGGTAAGTCCTTTCCAACGATTATTATTTTAAACGTTCTAATGATAATTTTGATAAAAGGGTACACTTTAAATTGTTGTAGTGTGAATTTATTAAAATCCTAATACATGATTAGGCTAGCACGTTGAAACAAATAAAACCTTATAGTTGATAAGGACTCTAATAAAAGTTATTAACGAATCATAATAAATTCGAATTTTAGGATTCAACTAGTTGATAGGATTAACTAATTTTAATAAAAGCCTTTTAGTTGATGGCAAACATATGAATGGACCATGATCCTGCTCAATGTGCTTGGCTAAGTTTGCTGGATCAACCTAGCTAGACTGGGAATAAGTGATCCTGGCTTAGTCAATTCCCTGACCGTGTTCCGCTGGACCGTAAGGACGCAAATCATGATTATGTGACACCGTCGACTATATCTAAGTCTAATACGTTAATAATCATTTCAAGATTAATCGTAACCCTTGGTTTATGGTGCAGTAATTAACATGTCTCGAAGAACTCCAAAGGAGAAGACGGTGGATATTAGATGGTCTCACTGTAAAATGATCGCAGAAAACCATAGACAAGTAAGGTGCAACTATTGCCGGAAAGAAATGCATGGAGGCGTGTCTCGCCTTAAGGATCACTTGGCAGGAATTGCTGGGGATGTGCTGACATGCCCCGAGGCACCTAAAGAAGTGCATGAAGAGATGAGAGCGCACATATTTCAGAAGAAGGCCGAAAGGGTACATGCCGGATTTGAGAAGAAGAGGATAGAGGAGGAGATACGGGCAAAGCAGACGGAGGCAATATCAGATGACTCAGATGAGGATGAGGATGACACCGAGGAGGCGAGTGACCTTAGAAGAGATCTTAGAAGTAGGCAAGAACTTGTCGAAGAAGAGATTAGAAGTGAGGGCAGAAGGATGGGAGCAGGATCGTCTGGGTCTGGAGCCCCTGGGCTAGCCAGATCGGGTAGTTGTGCCGGCCGAATGGCCAGTATATTCGCGTGCGGTTCTGCTCGCGATGTTCAGCCAACCGGTAGACCAGCCGGCACTCTCAGACTCGGTGCCGACCCTTTTTCTCAAACGAAGAAGGGTAAATCCCAATCAACCATAAAGAATACATTCATGAAGAATGTCAAGGCCTATGTCGGCCGAGCTATGGCCAAATTTTCCTACTTCAACCACATCCCATACAATGTGTCCAATAGCCCATATTACAGGCTCATGGTGGATGCTATCGCGGAATCGGGACGTGGCGTTGCTCCACCCACTGCTTGGGAGCTGGCACACACATACTTGGACATGGAGTATGAAGAGATCAAAAATTATGTAGAAACTTTTCGTGTTCAGTGGGATGAGTACGGTTGCACACTGATGTGTGATGGCTGGACAACACAAAACAGAAGGAAGATAATTAACTTCCTTGTGTATTCGACCCACGGGACGGTGTTCCTGGACTCTGTGGATGCAACCGACCAATTCCAGAATGGTCCTTACATATTTGATCTTATGGACAAATATGTAGAACTAATTGGGGAGCATAGAGTAGTCCAGGTAGTTACCGACAACGGGGCAAACTACAAGTCAGCTGGGCAGCTGCTGATGCGCAAGAGACAACATCTGTATTGGACCCCGTGTGCGGCGCATTGTATCGACTTGATATTTTTTGACATGGCAAAAGAAGTAGTCAAAAATATCGTCGCACAAAGTCAGATGGTAACAGGATTCATATACAATAAAGGATGGGTGCTCAGCTTGATGAGAAGAGAGACGGGTGGAAAAAAGTTGATCCGGCCCGCGATAACAAGATTTGCGACCCACTTCATTGCTTTGGACTCTCTGTATGCGCACCGAGATGACCTACGGAGAATGATCACATCCAGGGAATGGTCTGATAACTTTCCAAGACTTAAACCAAAAGATAAGGAGGTTGGAAACAACGTGTACGATCTGATTCACGGCGATGAATTCTGGCAGACTATTTCTAATGTCATCGCCGTATTTGAGCCCCTGGTGAAGGTTCTTCGAATGGTCGACAGCGATGATAAGGCCGAGATGGGGGTATCTCTACGAGGCAATGGACCGTGTAAAAGAGGAAATTCGGAAGAATGTTGGTATGTGATACAGAAAATGGTGGGACATGATAGACAAGAGATGGGATAGGCAGATACATCAAGATATTCATGCTGCAGGCTATTTTCTGAATCCTCGCTTTCAATACTCTTCCAATGCAACAAACGATAACGAGATGCTGGTTGGACTCAGACGCGTGATTGAAAGGCTTGAACTAGACATCTCAAAGCAAATTGACATTGACAGAGAGGTAAATGAAATTCGGATATCCTTATTTTGATATATGATTTGATGTAGCAGTTCACATTCTAAAATTATGATTGATAATTGTAGCTGGAGGCCTATAAGATGAGAGTTGGTTATTTCGGCTCCGCTAAGGCTGAAATGGCGATAATAAGGGTCACTCCAGATATCTATATGGATCTTAGATTTCTATGTTCCCCATAAAACGGTCCATCTTTTCTGACCACTGGAACTACTGGAACTTGTTGTAGCTCAATGGTGGATAAGCATTGGGTTAGAGCATGCTCCAATGCTTACAGGATTAGCTGTGCGTGTGTTGAGCCAAACTGTCTAGTCGTCCAACTGTGAACGAAACTGGACCATCTTCTCCTTCATTCACACAAAGACCAGGAACAGGCTAACAATGGAACACCTTAAAAGGCTGGTCTATGTGTATTATAATATGAGACTGCGACATAGACATGCGAGAAGGAGCGAGAAGGCCGATCACCAGCTGATCGATTTGGATCAGATTTTTCACGAGGATGATCCATTGGAGGAATGGACCAGGGAGACTGAAGACAGGGTGCTCGATGACAGAGACAATCCTTGGTTGGACGAGGCGCTTGCGGAAGCAGAACGTACACGAAGCAACCAGCCGCGGCCAAGTCACGCCCCTGCGAATATCACGTACAAGCGAAAGAAGGCAGCCACTCGGGCTAAGCACGATAGCGATGATGGTTCGTCTCCCGATGACCAAGGTCTTACAGATGGAGGTTGTGGTGCGTCGGCATCCTTTCGCCCTGCTGAGAGACGTGGTGACCATACTTATGATACGCATGGGTATAGAGAGCATGATAAGCAGCACAGTGAAGAACGGGGGGACGATGCCTACGGTAGACACTCTGAATATCAAGGGTATCAACATGCTTCTGATTATTATGGAGGTTATGAATCTTATTCCGGTGGATACTCAGGAAGCCAAGGCGATTATTGCGCACCGTACAGACACTCTGATGTCTATGCTGATTATGATAGTCAATACAGGCACGGTCCGAACGTGACTGAGCAGTCCAGCAGTCAAGACACGCCTTTCATCGAGCAGATCCGGCCCTCAGCATATGATAACATGATGATATCTTTTTTAGGCCCGGAACAAATGCAGTATTCATATCCTCCATACTACCATGCACAGCAGCCGGATGATGAGAACTACGAATGAGATTTTTGTATCCTTTTATTTATTTTCTTCATTTTTGTATCTTTTGATGTATTTTATTCAGCTTTTAAATTATGAAGGCAGATTTATGGTTCATCAACATTTATTGTTCTTTTATATCTATTAATTAGTTAATTATTGTTACAAATGAGTAATGTGAACAGAAAAATACATGAAAAATACATGAAAAATAAAGAAAATGCATAAAATTGCCAAAATACCGAAAATAACGAAAACTACCGAAAAATACATGCAGATCTTTAAATGTGTTTCATAAATTTTAGCTGTTTTTCATATTTGTTAAATATATTTCATAATTGCTTACACTTTTTTACATGTTAACTCATTACAGGATTGCAAGCTTACAAGTTAACCATCGATATGATGGCATGTTTTGAAGCACCAAAAGATGGACGTGCAGAGATTCTTCAAAGTGAATGTGTCTTCATTTTCCATTTTCAAGTCGAGGCCATGCTGGTGAGAAGATGGCACATTTAAATGCGGAGTATTGAAATATTTCTTCTATGTGATTATTTCCCCGCCATTCAATTCAAAAGAAAATTTTCAACGGTAGGTCACCAGAATACCTCAGTAATACAGTAAAAATGGCCATTATGATGTGTATAGACAATAGAATTATGTAAGCATGCAATCTGTAGTTTGAATGAGGCGTACACGTGGACATTTACAGTGCTTATGATACTGGCCTTTACTCTGATTAATGTAGAAATCAACCGAGTTGCTTTCTCCTTTAATCAGATTAAAATCCAGTATCATATGGACTGCATATGTCCACATGTATGCCTCATTCAAACTATTGATTGCATGCTTACATAATTCTATTGTCTATACGCATCATATTGGCCATTTTTATTGTATTACTGGTATTCTGGAGGTTTACCGTTGAAATTTTGGCTTTTGAATTGAAGGGATGAGAAATTATCACATATAAGAAATATTTCACGAATCGTATTCCGGTGGATACTCAGGCAGTCATGGCGGTTATTTCAAGAATGAACCTTTTTATTTATTTTCTTCATTTTTGTATCTTTTGATGTATTTTATTCCGCCTTTGTATTACGATGTCATAAATATGACTCATCAATCTTTATTATTGTTCTTTTACATGAAAATACATGAAAAATACAGAAAAGTATCTCCGATACCGAAATACAGGAAAATACAGGAAAATACAGCATAGTATAAAATACATGAAAATACATGAAAATACATGAAAATACATGAAAATACAACAAAGTATCAAATACAAGAAAATATCGAAAGACACAAAAATACAGGCAAATACAGGAAAATATCTCCGATACCGATACGATACCGATACGAAACTACCGATACGGACGATACCGAAACTGGCTTCCGAAACCGGCGAAACGGGCGATACCGATACCGAAACCTAAATTTTGCGTGGAGCGATACCCTCTCCAAAACCGATACCTTAAACCTTGATTATTATTATTATTATTATTATTATTATTATTATTATTATTATTATTATTATTATTATTATTATTATTAAACAAAAATGCAAAACAAAAAACAGAAATAACACATGTCAATTTTATAATCATAACATCAAAATGGATGACCATGGAGCAAGACTCAAAAGAAAAGAAGCCCACATAAGAACTGAGGAAGATTCTCAGCTTAAGCTGTCAACATGAAAAAAGAAAAGCTCAGGAGGAAAATGGCATAAGGCCCATAGTGATGTGTGAACATAACATCATTATGCAAGATGTGTCAATATGCAAGATGTGTCAATATGTAAGATGAATGGCTGTATAGAAGTCGAGGATACCATGAATATTAAATATTTAAAAATTTGAAAGTACATTTCATGGGGAACAAAGCTTGAAAGTTGAAATAGCATAAAAATTAAACAGGTGGCAGTCTTCAATTTGTAAATTACAGTGGGCAAATAGATAGATGGACTATCATAAAAAATGAAAAGGTTAGGGTAATGAAGGATGCTGCCAAAGAAATCTACAGGGAGAAATGACAGCTTGCCTAATCTTAAGCAAAAAACTTAAACATTAAATTCCATCAGAACCTTTCAATGCTTGCTGCACGATACATGCATAACTATCCATTTCCCATCATTAAAGTCGAATAATCCACAATGGAGATAAACAACACAAATAGGCAGAGGTATAATGTAAACCTAAAATAACAATGATTAATTAAAACATGATGTCCAACTGCAGCCACACCAGAATGCAAACCACCATAAATGGAGGAATGATGATGATGATGACATGTATGCGTGCGTTTTGGCGGGGTTCTTTTTTTTTGGCCGAGGGGGGAGGGGGAGGGGGGTAGCTCAACACTTTTACCTTATATCCATTAGGGAATATGCTTGCATATGGTCATGGTTGAGAAGAATAAGAGGCAAAAGATCAACACGTAATGGCTCTAGTCCTAAATGCTCCAACACTGAAAGAAACCTCTGTCTAATGCTATCACAACAAAATGGTTTGCACTTGACCACAAGCCGGGAGTTTGGAACAGCACATAATATCTTTGCCCATACAACCAATACTTTTGGTGTAATCTGCAAAAAGACAAACATAGTAAACTGTTATCCTCTTGGATGTATTTATGATTGATATCAAATTACAATGCTACCTTTGCCAAATTATTGAAGCTTCCAAAAGTAATGAAACCATTAGAAAGAGCTGGGGTTGGGCAAACAGGACCAGCTTCAGGTGAAGGAGTATAGCAGAGAAAACAGTCAGGTAAGCGAACCAACTCTTCAACATGCCTGCCAAGCAACAGAACAATCACAACTTCCTGACGCTGCAAGCAAAATGTAAAATACGAAACATCTTTCAAGTTTAAATCTTACTTCTGTTTTGTATTAAGTGGATCAGCCAGTGCATCTGTGATCCTATAATCAATGGTAGGTAGACCAGTTGTATTTGGGTAACCAATCCAAGTGGCCTGGGCAAGCATGGGGTGAACAAGGAATTCCATAAGTAGCTATGAGAGACACAAAGCAAATATCAATTCCAACAAGAAATAAGGATTGGCAATAAAAACAAACACAGTTTGGATATTCACTTTGAATTCAGTTTGCAGTAAAGAATGGCTGGTTACTATAACTTGCTCCATAGAAACAAATAATTTTCCATCGATCTAACTTTTCAAAAAAGAGGTAGGTTTATCATCACTTGCCGGATGAGCCTGCCCAAGGGAAGTCCAATATTGCAAGGTACAAAACAGTGGCAATGGATTCACATGGTGTATAATGTAGACAAGTATCAAGAAATGACAGCAATGGGGGATACAGTTCAACCAAATCCAGAAAAGTGATATTTCTGCATCCCATGTTTTTCTTTTCAACAGTTTCATTCTCATTTTTTCCTCTCTAAAAATGTTAGTAGCTTTTTCAAAAACTATTTTTAAATCTTTTTGCCGCTTGAACATTGAAACAGATGTACACTGGTATCGTGCTTCCATTCAAACCAAGAATACCCCATAATATAAATTAACCATTACCCATCACCATCATCAAGATTAATGAATGACTTTATCTAAATATATGGAATTAGACCCTTTTGCACAAGGAATATTAGAGTCCACGAGATCAGGTTCCAATAGTCATCACCATACAGAGGCAAGACGAGTCCTCCCCTTTCTTACTTCTGGATTGTTTTATACCCAGTTAGTGCCAAAATATCAGCAGAATTATGTACAGATAAAAAATATTAACCATCAAATTTGATGACCAAAGAAGCATATGCCAATTAGTACATGAATATGACATCCCAAATGGGAACAGAAGTTTGCATCCCAATAAGAAGATTAATCGATCAGGCATGTGCAGTCCCAACATGTCTGAACATGGATGTGCTCAACTATTCACAAATACAAATTATATCCCCATGTCCCATACTTATCCTTTGTAGTTCCACCGCTTGTATTCCTTCTATTCTCCAGATCATTGCTTATGCATTCAATGTTCATTGCAGGATCTCATCCAGGTAACAAGGATGGTGATGGATACAGGTGTACTACTATAGAAGCTACTGAATCACATTTAAGCTTATTTAAATAGAATGTGTTTGTAAAGCTAATTGAATATGTTACACACTGTCAGAAGATATTTTTCTAGCGGAAGCTAAAAAAATGCGATCAAAAGCATCTCGCCTACATGGACAAATTAGGAAATTGTAAATATTGAGTGACAAGGAAGTAATTATATACTATTCATTACTCGATAGAACTCCATTTATACTTCTATGTTCAGGTGCATATCGTTTCAGAGCACATACTCAATCACAAGATCATCGGCTGTATTATATTAATTGATCTAAAATGTGAATTCACGTTTAAGCTCACAAAGTTACAGTATGAAACGCTTTCAATATCTTGTCAGTGAAGGTCATGTATCTTTATCAGATTATTAAGGTTGTATTACCATCTTTTCATCTAATCCTGAATAATATAATATTTAATTAAATCATCTAAAAATCTATTTTCTATTAATATAGTCAAAACAAGTTCTTACTGCAATAGCTAATTACATAACAATAACTTTAATAAGTCATGTTTTTCTTTACGTAACAATGCCACAAAAATCAAGTTTTTCTTCACATAACAATGCTTAAAAATCAAGTTTTACCCATCTCAATCAAAATCTCATATCCAAGACTAAATTGAATAAAAAAACTATATGAAGAGATCAAAATATAAACCATAGCCAAACAAATTTTTGAATTATTTTTTTACAAATTAAGTTTAATATAAGATTCATCCAAAATTTTATTACCTAAAATTAAACTCAAATAAAACCGAAAATTAAAGAAATTAGGGAACTAATATGGCCAACAATTCTTGAATCAAATCCTTCAAAAATCTAAATGTAATATAACGATCTTTTGTAAATTTAATTAACCAAAATTAAAATCAAGTAAACTGATTGATAGATAGATACGTACATACATACATCATACATACATACATGCATACATACATATACATACACACACATGAAACCTACCTCTCGCGAAATCAACAGCGGAAAACATGCATGCATTCATGCATGACCCCTACCTCTTGCAAAATCAACAGTGGAAGACTCTGCCGGCTTCTCTCAAGAGAAAACAGAGAAGACAAGTGAGAGGTGTGTTTGTGGATTAAATTTTATACTTCTCTCAAGAGAAAAGAGAGGACGATGAGTGAAAGGTGTGTTTGTCGAAATTGAAGAGTGTTTGTAGATTAAATTTTATACATAATATTGGGTTAGTTAATTTGAATTACATTAGTTAGTTAAAGATTTGACTTGATTTTCAAAACAAATCATGTTTTCAATGTATTCAAATTTTAAAACTGAAATTAAGATTAATTAGTATTTGATTTGATTTTAAAATTAGATTTTGTTTTTATCTAATTTTAAATAATTTCTAAAGTTTAAATTTTAGGCTTAAAAGTTTTAATTTGAGATTAAGTTAGGGTTAAAATAGATATGTTATTGGCTGTAAACAGGTCGGGTTTGATATAAGTTTTAATTAAGATTAGAATTGGTATTTGATTAGAATTTCTAATTTGATTTTGAAAATAGATTTTGTTTATAATCTAATTTGATTACGTTTGAATTTTGAAATTTAGATTAATATTTTTGAAATTAAAATTTTGATATTTAATTTGGATTTAAATTAATGGATTATAATTAACGGGTTTAACAAAAAATTAGAAATAAATTTAGAGAGTTTCTTTAAAAAGCATAAAAATTCTAAAAATTATTAAAATAATTTGAACCAAAATACATCATAGTTTTATAAAATAACATAATAGGTTGTGACAATTACATCATTACTTTGCAATTCTTTATCAATTATTATTCCAATCACATTTTGATTTCTCCCTTTACCAATGTGCCAAAGGAAATGACCATATAAACTGACTACACTAGCCTTCTCACATACTCATTTAGTTTCTTGAATGCATAATATATTAATCACCTCTTAAACATAACATTGAGAAGTTCTTCTAGCTTCCTAGATAACGACCATATGTCCCAAGACACTAATTTAATCTGCTAGTTGTGAACTAACTTCTTTACCCGCCCCGTTCAGTAGGAAGTGGAGAACTCTTACATATCTAACATCACATCCAGGCTATGATATGGCATGCTGCTTCCAGATGACGATCTAGTAACACTTGCATACTTATTACCTGTATAGGCTTAAACTATGGAAATAGTTACATAACCTTCTAAATTTGCATGGATACAAACCATGATTGGTTTCTCCACACACAAAAGACACGAAAAGAAAAGAAAAAAATATATGCACGCATGCAGCCCCCATGACATACATAAAAAGATAGGAAAGCATGCACATACAGAGATAGAGCCATGAGGCACAATGCACAGGTGTTTGGGGGAGTTGGGAGCCGGAGAGGGAAAAATTACTGGTTGTTTCTAGATCCAAAAGCACACGATGTACAAAATGAGGAAAATTTTACTCATTTCCAACAACTTTGAATCAAGAAAACAAGCGGAGCAGAAATTGACTTTGATGCTTAAGTATGTAGAATCAGACAGGTCTGTTCAACCTATCAAATAGCCTCTTTTCTCCGTCAAAATATTCTTAAATTCCTAACAATTGGATTTCATGAAAAGTATTTTTTAAATCTTTTGAAACAAGTTACATAAGCAATAATCATTTAAGAATATGGAAGTATCAAACGAATAGCCTCTTTTCTCCGTCAAAATAATCTTAAATTCATAACAATTGGATTTCATGAAAAGTAATTTTTTAGAGCTCTCGAACCAAGTAACATAATCAAACATCATATAAGAATATGGAAGTATCAAACGAATATGCTCCGGTAGAAGATAAATGGACGAATTACACACTATTTTAGAAAAAAACAAATAAGCAAATAAATAAAGAAATGTGAGAAAAGAAAATAAATGAATTTAAAAGTGGTGGTGATGAACATTGTCAAATTAATATTATCGGGCTTTACTTGCTTCTTCTGCAAAATTAAAAGGTGATACTGATTGCATATCAAAATATTGGTTCATGTAAGTTATATTGTGATTATCGTATAATTATGAAAATGATGATAGCGAAAATTACTTTGATAATACTATCGAGATATCAATATTCACCACTTGTAATTAAGGTTTGAGTTCTCCATTTCGGTTTCTGTCTTCTGGGAATTTTAGGTTTCGGTAAGGTTTTGCCCGTTTTGGTGGTTTCGGTTTCGTCTGTATCGATAGTTTCAAATACGTAATATGCTATCAAATATTATCAAATACTTAAAAAACTAAAGTATTAAATGAATACTATCAAATTTGTATTACTAATTAAAATTTACAAATTTGTATAATACATCAAAAAATTAATAATCGTATTTCCTTTAATTTAAAAGAGTTATGCTATTCATGTTACACATTTTGCTAAATATATTAGTAGATTGCTAAATGAAATGGCAAACATGTAAATAAATGGAACACAATTAGCAAAATATGTAAATTGAATAGCAAAAAAATCAAACATAGTGTAGCTAGTCAATTTACACATTCTGATGAACATTTTACATTTATTTACAAGTTTGCCATTTCCTTATATTTAAACATTTAAAGCAGAATGGCAAAATTGTAAATAAATGTAAAATGTTCATAGGAATGGTAATTTGACTAGCATCACGCAAGTCTCAACCCTTCTCTTAAACAAAACGGTGGCTCATTCTTCCGTCGGGCATTCTCACTTAGGGCTCAGACGAAACAGTGGAGGGCTCAAGCCTTGCAGGCTATCGATGTTTTTGAGAAAGAACTTTCAGGAGCTTTCGAACGGCGACGTGAAGAGACGAAGGAGAAGGTGATGTACTTGGCGAGGATTATCAACTACTTTAAGGAGCTTTCGGACGACAAACTTTCTGGTTCTTCTTCTTGTTTGCATTCTTTTTTTCTTCCCCTTTTACTTTTATTGGCATCAATAATCCATTAAATGAATGCCCTTCAAATCCGTTAAGTGATGTACTCCTTCGGTGATGTAGCAATTTACATTGCTTCATTATATTTTCATTTTTCATCTGCAAATCAAACCATTCATTTTATTTTTAATTTCTCGGGCTTATTTTTTTTTGTCTTCTTCCTCCGTCTTAAGTCGAAACCATAGGGTTTCGGCCGATACCCGGCCGAAAACGAGATCGAATGCATGTTTCGGTCTCGGTAGCTACCAAAACCAAAACGATAAGGCCGATAGCGGATGGCATCAGCCGAAACATATATCCTTGCCTATAATAATGTTATGGTATATTATTGCTGGAAAAATAAGGTGAGAATATCAGTTAATCACACCAAAGTGGAGCAGTCACCACCCTCAAACTGCCTAAGCAGAGAATTTAAACACACAGGCAGCCACTTTTTTAAACACTACTTGTTTCTAGATTCGAAAGTATATGATAAATGAAATGTAGATAATTCTAGCTGTTTGGGTATGTCTTTCTGAAGAAGAACATAATGAACATATTAATGATTTGCCAGTAAATCTTAACCTGCCCTTGGCCTTTAAACTGTGAACCCGAAGGCCGCAAAGTCAAACATTGCAATTCTCAAAGTGTTAACATGCAAATTTTAGCTTGTGTTTTTCTGGGGTTGGGATTGTGTTTAAATATCATAAAAAGCAAATTTAGATGGGATAATCTGAAAAGAACAAAAACAAAAAAGCAAATAAAGAATTTCATTTTGACATATAGTATGACATTCAGAAAATTTTAAAATGCCCCTATATAGAAAAAGGCCCACAAAGGAGGTAATATACATGTAAGAAGAATATGTTTAAAATAGTTCAATTCATACCTGAATGGGAGCAGGTCTGCACGCCATCATCCCTAGCTTGTTATTAGCGGTGTGACCAGTAAGCTCCACTAATATGTCTACTTTATCCTCCCTAACAGTGGCAGCAACCTTCTTCTCATCAATCCCATATATATCTCTCCATATCCCACCCTTTTTCAACACCCTATCCTTGAATTTATGTGTTTTAGCATCTTCCTACATGACCATAAGAACAAACCAATTGAGGAAGATAACCTACAACTTTTCACCTGAAGGAACAATACATCTAAATTTGCTAACTTGGTCGAGAATAAAGAATTAAAAACCGATTTGTCTAAGTATCTGGTGGAAACTGACTTCACATGTGTGAGATAATAAAATGGAAATACCAAACCTTCACATATAACTATGGTAAGTGTGAAAGAGAAATAAACCATACCTTAACAACACCCGAGTACACAACCACCTTGAAATTTGAGTAATCATGAAAGAAAAGAGGTGCCTCAATGAAATATGATACAGAATGAGTAAAATAATCAGGTGACACATATCCAATTACTAATGGCCGTTCCACATCTTTTGGATTATCCCAACTGGTGTACTGAGGATATAGCTTCATAAAACGCATTCCCCATTCCCTGTGGACCAGTTTGGCATCAGTCGCTCAGATGACAACAAATCAAAAGCAGTTATATATGATAGTGGCCTGCTTTACATGAACATGTTAGAAAGAATAAAAGAAAATTTTGAAAAAACGCTAGCTTGTAAATACTGGAGAAGTTGAAGAATTATCAACGGAAAGTATTAAGACATGAGGGCTATATCAGATTCACAATAACTTAGATGAAAATTACATTTGAATAAACCTTGATACATCATACATTAATTAAGATGTCAGAGATTACATCTCCAAATAAATGGTTCTCTACTCGCTCCAAATGCCAAATATTGCAAATGAATCTTCAGTTCATTTCTGGTCTCAGTAAGGAGCTTATGAATCTCCAATGAATACGGCTTGACATCTTAACACAACAATAATCTATAGGGTAAAGTTTACGTAAACCATCAACACCTGCATATTTAAGACTTTGAGACAATTTCCGCCCCCAACCCAGCAAAAAGTTGGAAAAATAGAAAAAAAAACAGCCAACTTCATCATGCTTAGAACCAGTTGCAGTAGAAGGCAACAACCAAATCCCTAGACTTTTTACTACAATGGATCATATATGTTGCCAAATAAACTATTCTCCCAAGACATGAAGCAGAACCGGAGGGGATTATGGTTTGTGGTGGAAGAAATTCGTGGATTTGGAAAAAGAACCAAAGGAATTAGAGAATTGATATGAAATATGATATATTTCAGGCCTCACCCATAAGATCAAATCGATCCCCAACTTCAACACCTCATGCATTGAAGATTCATTCAAACATCAAGCCTAGGCAATTTCTCATCATTCTTGCACCTAGCATGCAAAGACCTCAAAGGATTTGCAAACATAAAACTTACAAACTTAATTTTTTACTCATTCACTCATAATTAAAAGTTCACCCAACCATTCACAACACATCATTCTGATGATTTTAGATGACTCAAATGATGAGCCTAAGTCCAAGTGACTTGCATAGTTTCCATGCATCAGCATGTGTCGCTTTCTTCATTGGACTTCTTCCAGTTAAACTCCAATTCTTGAACCATTTGCATAGAGTTTGGAGTTCTAAGCTCATTCGGCTATTTTCGATCGAACTCTTCTGCACACATGATACCTCTTTTCAAGGGGAGGGACGGCAGAAGTTAATGGGAGGTTGTTGAATATCATGGTCTTCACCTAATTATGGAAGGTCAGTGTGTGGAGTATCAACTCTCTCACCCTCTCATGCCTTTCGGCATCTTACTATTGTTCGTCCAATTGGGACAGGCACGCAACCCACTATAAACACATATTTAAATGAAAAAATTACATCATATATGGGCTCATACTCAGACTTCTAATAACACACAAATTTTAAAATTAAATAAAAATAAAAGATGTCTCCTCTAGGAAAAACTCAAAAGGCCTTTAAAATACTAAAAAGACCCAAATAAAAAATGAAATGCATTAAAAACCAAAATCATAAATTGACTCAGACTTTGCAAAAAGACTAACATGGAACCAAGCTCGATTAGTATCGCCTTCCAGTACAATGTGTGCTATCAAAATGGAAAAAGGCTGCCAAAAGTAAGAGTACACAAGGCAAGTTGATATTACAGGAATACAACAAGAAAATCATGTTTCATAGCTCATAGAACCCCGCATAACTTGTCCAGAACTACTAGCGGGTTGATAGTACATGTTCGGCTATAATGATGAAAATCCAATTTAGTGAATCTCATTTGTTTTATTTGTAAAGATTTTATTAGATTTTATTAGATTTGCTTTTATTTGGTTTTATTTGTTAGAATTTTATTTGATTTTTATTTGATTTAATAAAATTTGCTTAGATTTATTTACGTAAGCATGTGCCGTGCACATGTCTTAAGTTAGAAATAAGGTGTATCCTTTGGGAATTAATCATCAATAAATGAATAAGAATTGCTTTGAGAAAAGAAACTTTTTTTAATTTTTCTTGTGAGATATGAGGTAAAATGCGTGAGAGCACCTTAATGAGAGACCTAAATCTTTAAATCTTTTAGTATGCTGATTTTTTTGGAGTGAGCATAGTATGACCTGGGTGAGGGACTTTCAACATCACTTATCTATCTAGAATCTTTAAATTTTTTAAAATTTAGAACCTTAGATATATTAGTTTTTTTTTCCTTTTCTCTTTAGATCTTCACTCTGTGTCACATAATCTACTAAAAGAAAATGTCAAAACCACATGGAATCACATGACCTAATATGTCTGTCAACGCCCAGATACTATAAATCATGTAAGGCTCCAATGCTTCATTGTGATCCATCGTACATGGAAAGGGCACATAATTTTCAGCCACTTATATGGCCATTACAAACAATAAATGAGTGCAAGGAGTTTGCTGAAAGTTTCAGAAAAATGAGTGCTACAATGCATCAATACCGAAGCTACACAGAATTCTGGTTTTAAGGAAAAAATTAAGAGAAAGGTGAGGTGAAAAAATATAAATTATTAGAAACCCTATATATAAGAGGGGTCCTGAACTTTACCCCTTGTATGCTATCATGTTCTACAACCTAAAGAGCAGATGGGATTAACTTTTCTTTTAGAAGTAGATCCCATCTCCATTTGCCCTCCAAATTACACCTATTTTGTTTAGTTACGGACTAAATTATTCTTAAAAGTAATTAATTTGTAAATCATAAATAAAATTAGATAACTAGTAAAGTAGGGGCGGTATTCGTGGTGATGGGTATAATGACAATGGAGTGGATATGGTGATAGCGATAAATTATGCATAACTGATGTATAAGGACGATGGTGTATATGTCAGGGATTACGATTAGAGAATGAATACATTAGATATACGATCCGCGATCTGGACTATATGTTATTAATTGCCATATATCAACAATTTGGAATAATAAAATTAATGTTATGGAATTCTGATAGTTTTCTAGACTAAATAACAGATCATTATCACCAGGATGTAGCGCCCATTTGCTACAATTGTAATATAAATTATTATTCTCGTAGACACATATATAAATGTGTAAAAATTTTAAAACTCTTCAACAATTTCATATAAATGTTTTCTCCTCTCTAATAATGTAATTCGTTCCTATTAAGCATCCAATGAAGCCCGCCCCCCAACATACCATGTGTTGGACTAGTAGTTTTCAATGTACCCGTTTTCATTCCACATACCGAAGCATTCCATGTTTGTTGTAACTTCACATTAGATTAAAGTTGATGCTATAACGATGAGGATGAGAATTGGAGATGGTAATGAATCATGGTTATGGTTTGAAATTTTAACAAGGATTGTGAAGACTTTTAAGGAGAGAATATGGGGGATGAATTTAGGGGTAATAAAGATCAATGGTCACATGGTCATTGGTCCTCGAAAAAGCAGCCTAGGCCCAAGTAGAAGCAGTGTGATTACCAAATATTTGTTAAGACTTTTAAGGAGAGAAGATGAGGGACGGGTTTAGGGGGGTAATTGAGATCAGTTGTCACATGGCCATTGGTCCTCTAAAAAGCATCCTAGGCCCAAGTAGAAGAATTGTGATTACCAAAAAAATCACCATCCAATGAAATATCTTGTTTAGAGTTCTCAGTTTGCCTATTCTAGTTATTATCCAATATAAAATCACATTGATACACATTTCAGCTAAAAACAACAATGTTATTCTTTTGGTTTTAAAGCAGTTCTGACCCGACTCACTTCTTAACATAGCGGGTTTGGATACCCAAGCCCCTTTCACAAGGGCAGCGACAACCGATGTAGAGAATAACGACGTGTGCCACAACAGACAATGGTGACAATGACGATGGCCGGCTTCGTCAGAAAGGTACTCTTACTCGGTCTCTCTTCCCTTTTTTGCTCTTTTTTACTTCAAATGCCTACTCATCTCTTAAGCAACCAGGTGCTAGGCGGTGAATCTAGCGTCATTTAAAACCAAAGAGACCATCACATGACCAATTTTAACAGAAAAGTTTATCTTTGCCCATGGTCAAGAAGTAAATATAGAAAATTGTAGTACATATGTGTAACAGTTAGGATGCCTAATGTTAAAAGGGTTTTTAAAAAATTTCCCTAAAACCACAGCTTTCAATGGTAAAGCCAAATGCTTAAGTGCAAATCGTCCAATATCATACTCAACATGTGTATGCAAGTCTGAAATAGAAATAGAATATTATTATTACAGGCAAAGACAAGAAACCAAATATCGATGTAGACACAGTTTTCTTCTTTGAAGAACCAACTATTCGATTACTAGACTACAGCATTATTCATTGATGCAGAACCTGCAGTACACTCATAAACATTATCAAAGGAATTAGTTTCACAGATGACTTTATTGCTGTATAGTACTAAAAATGGTCCTTAACGTTAAAAAAAAAGAACTAAGCTTCTTTTAAACAAATCATTTCTTCAGACAACAAATAATATTTTCCACATGATTTGTTCAACAAATAGAAACAACAATGTTTGTGCAATTTCCATATCGTTGCATCCTTTTGTAGCCCGAAGAATGGAGATGCAAATAAAAACATCTCAAATAGATATATGCTTCCAAAAAAAGGTCTTGTAAACTCTAATCACGATGCAAATGACAGGATTATATGCAAAAAGCTACAACTTATAGGATTGACTTTGATTTAGGTTTTAACACCCCCAACATGTCCTAACATGTTGCTTATAGATCTGCAATTTTAGCCCTTTAGGGGCATTTTCGTAATTTTAGGGTCTTTTTTGTAATTTTATATTTTTCGTTTAGTACTATATTATTACGTATAGGGGGGCTAAGGGGATTAGTGATTCTCATGCATATTTTTGAGAGAGCTTTTGGGAGGTTGAGAATTCCCAATATTTTTGGAAGAGTGCGGTCCTCCTCTAGAATCAGCAATTTGGGAGAGTGGTCCACCTCTTTAATGTGGCCAAACTATCTTCTATTTTCAGTTTTTATTAATAAAAATTTGAACTTTCTTTCAATTCCTATCAATTTGGTATCAGAGCCTTCCACGATCCATAGTGATGACGAGATCCAAGGACAAAATCGATATTTTGGATGAAAAGTACGACAGCGAGATCAAATATTTGAAGAAAATCATGGAGGAAATTAGGGCAACGGCGGATAAAGATAGAGCATTAATAGGGCAAATGTATGATGGCGTGATACAAGCCCTAGCAAAAATATCACAACAATTTTCAGGACTCACGACGGCTACGCAATCCAACGAAGGAGTAAACCTTAATTTAGGACAAAAGATGACGGCGTTAGAGAATGAAAAGGGAACAATGATGGAATACGAAGAAGGGTTCCTTTCCAAAGCCGATAAGTACTATGCGGAAGATGAGGATCAACCCACGAGGAAAGGAGACAACACCCGACACCCCAGGGGGCTGCAGCAGGGCCGCCCGGCCTCTGCAGTTTCCCTGCAGGGCTGAGCGACCCCAAGAACAGCCGACATGACCAACCGGCCATGCAGTTGATTTGCAGGGGCATCCGGCCCCTGCCGCAGTCATATGGGGGCGCCAGCCCCCTCTGGAGCCCCTGCAGGGGCGTATCGCCCCTGCCAGCCAGCAGCAGGGGCACCCCGCCCCTACAAACGCCCCTGTAGTGCCTCTGCATGGTTGCGGCACACCTTTAGCCGTCCGACATGGGCCCCTGTGGCCCCAGTGATGGGTTATGAAGTCGGCGACCCTCCTGTTCACTTGGTGTACGGCGATGACGAGGACGACTTTTCAGGAACCCACGGCTCCTGATAAGCTGCAGAGAGTCGACGACGTCCAATCCCAGCCTACGAGGAGTACTCATGGGACGGTGGCAAGGACTGGGATCAAGAGGAGGACCAAGGCTCCGTTGAAGACGACGAGGACTAGTGTGGCTATGCGGACCGAGATGAAGGCCATCGAAGAGGACTGGATCGACATATGGACCGATAGCGATACACATACCAACATCATCATCAGAGGCACACTGGTGAGCGAGCAAATCATGTGAACTTTCGGGTGGATAGTCGAGTGAGTAAGCTGAAGATACCCATATTTGAAGAAGATGACCCACATGGCTGGATTTATATAGCAGAGAGATTCTTCTCGGTGATGTGTATGATGGAGGGTCAGAAATTGGAGGCTACTGCCGTGTGTTTCGAAGAAGAGGCGCTTTCTTGGTTTCATGGAGGGAATAAAGGGTGCATATACGATCGTGGGATGAGCTCAAGGACTATCTGGTGGATTGGTTTCGTGATTCACAGTGGGATAACCTACATGAGCAGATGATGGCACTTAAGCAGGATGGCTCCGTCAGAAAGTATATGAAGAAGTTTGAGGCACTCTCGAGGCGAGCTAGAGACATACCTGGGAGACGTTGAGAGTGTGCTTCATGAATGGGCTCAAGCCAAACATTCGAGCATAGCTCTGCCTTCATCAGCCCAGTGGAATGGTCAGGACGATGGACCTAACACAATTGGTAGAGGATCGTATTATGGAGGAGATGATGTCTAGATGGACTAGGGGCAGCTCCTCTTTTCAAGGCCAACCGGCGATAGTTGGACAGCAGGCATCGGTATGGGTAGATCAGGCCAGTAAGGAGAAGCATAATGAGCCACGACCATGGAGACAATTTAAGATGGCTGATGAAGAGATGCTGAAAAAGAGACTGAATGGGTAACGTTTCTGATGTGATGAGATGTTTACCCCGAGGCACCGATGTGGTGTATGCAAGCTTTCGTTATTGTTACAAGACGAGGATGAGTGAGACGATGGGGGTTGATGGGGAAGAGCCAGGGGAAATAAGCATCTCCACTTGGAGTAAGGCCGGCATAGACTTCATACACCACATTGAGGACAAGGTGTATTTTCGAGGGCGGTGTAATGATAGAGCTGTAATTTTGGTCCTTTAGGGGCGGTTTCGTAATTTTCGGATCTCTATGGGGCTTTTTGTAATTTTCAATTTTAGAGGTCTTTTTTGTGATTTTATATTTTCAGTTTATTATATATAGGGGTTAGGGGGATTAGAGATTCTCATGCATATTTTTGAGAGAACTTTTGGTAGAGGTCGAAAATTCTCTCTATTTTCGGAAGAGTGTGGTCGTCCTCTAGAATCGGCGACTTGGAAGAGCGGTCAACCTCTTTAGCGTGGCCAAAGTATCTTCTATTTTCAGTTTTTATTAATAAAAATCTGAGCTTTCTTTCAAGTCCTATCAGTTGCCCAACTCATTTTGAGCACTTACCGCGATGACATAGAGCTAGATTTATCCAAACTGATTTTTAGTCATTTTTTCTGACATTTTGTGTCCAATCCCGACTAATCACCCGAAATTTTATAAAATATACCCTCGACATGGTACCTTGTACATGAATTATAACAATGTTATAATTGTTCATTTGTCATTTTTATTTATTCTTTACATTCAAGAGTTAAAAGTTAAATGTACTAATATTTTGTTTGGTTGAATGACACGGATATGCCTTTTAAAGGTTTTACATTTACTTTTACTCTATTATTAGATATATCACAATTATGATAAAACATTTTCAAAAAAAAAATTCACCCATGTATGCACGTCATATGTACATTCCTTTCCGCTGTGCTGCCTAATATTTATGAAATGTCCTGACATGTTGACCTACATTCGCTATCTGATATGGCGTCCCTGGGCGTCATGATCCCATATCCATCATTTAGAATCGTGCTCAGCATTTACTTGGAAAATTAAACCCATCACCATTCTCTTCAGCTTCTTTATCCAGATGTTTAGGACATGGTGGCACCTCCAAGTTTTCATGGACCAGGAATAACGGTAACCACAAGGAGGAAGTACAAAAAAAATAAATCACCTAGAAGGTATCACATCTGTTCTCTCATCCCTAGTTAATCCATCTGTCATCTTGCACGCATGCCATTGTCTGTGTTCTTTTTCAGGTTCTTGTTATGTGTCCCCTTGTTATTATCCCTTGGATAAGTCATAATTTGGAAGTGGCCCCCAAACAATTAAGTCACAAGTTAAATTAGTTAAGATGTGTGAAATAAGCCTTTAAGGTGGCTGAATCTCAATTCAGTCACAAGGTACTTATTAGATCGAATCAAATCATTTTGCCGTATCCAGAATAAGACCAATCCAACCCATTTCATGAATAAAATGTGACCAATTATGGTCACCATGCTCACAAGAACTGTGGATTTTTTCATTAAAACTGATAAAACTTTGTGGTATGCTCGTTTTACTTGTACCCTTCCCCCGCCTTCTTTACTTCTAATCTCATTTCAGCTTTCCCCGAAACCCACTAAAATTATCTCAAAACAAATGTCTCCTACTATCTCTATATCTCATCTCACATTCTTTTCCATTGAAAAGGGTAGGGGAAATGAGCATAACTCTATTAAAAAGGGTCATCGTAAAGTGGGAATAAAATAACGTACAGTGATGGACTCCTAGTGTATAGCAGGCAAAACAAGGAGGGGGTGCGCACACCTAAGGAGAGGCCGACCCACGCATGGGGCTGAAAGGGGCGTTTTCGTACTCTTTTCTAATTATTTTATATTATAATGGCAAACTTGTAATTAGATTAGAGGTGGATTAGTATTTATGCCTAGGGTTAGCCGCCGGCCTTAAATATGCATATTTTGATTATTTTCAAGAGGCAGAGATTGTTCTTCGTGTTCTTCGGGGAAGGTGCGAACATCGCTTATCAATTGGCGTCTTGGGAGAGAAGTTTACCTCTTATTTGTAGCCTATTTATCTATTAAAAGTTCAGTTTTTATTCAATAAATTTCAGTTTCGTCGAGGTTCTATCATTTTGGTATCAGAGCACGTAACGATCCATGGCGGCGTTAACAAAATCAAAGAACAAGTTCGAGACTGTGGAGGAGAAGTTCAATGACGAGATCGAAGGTATAAAGAAATCTTTGGCAGGGAATGATGAATCTATGCAAAGTTGACGACTTCCGTTAATAGGTTGACGGCAAAGCAAGATAAACAAGATGAGTCGCCCACACAATTAATTTTTCAACTATCATCCTCACGGGAAAGGATGGGAGAGGTGACGGGAACCCTAAAACGGCGACAAATGTGTCACCTTTGGACAAGAGAAAGGAAAAGATGGAGAAAATTGACGCGGGATCCGTTCACGAGGAGGAAGATTACGAGGAGAAAGATGAAGGACTGTGAGTGGAGGATTACCACGAAGCTATTCCTAGTATACAGCCGTCGCAACAAGGAGGGTCGCACGCACCTAAGGAGAGGCCGACCCATGCATGGGGCTGAAAGGGGCATTTTTGTACTCTTTTCTAATTATTTTATATTATATAAGGAGAGGCCGACCCACGCATGGGGCTGAAAGGGGCGTTTTCGTACTCTTTTCTAATTATTTTATATTATAATGGCAAACTTGTAATTAGATTAGAGTGGGATTAGTATTTATGCCTAGGGTTAGCCGCCGACCTTAACTATGCATATTTTGATTATTTTCAAGAGGCAGAGATTGTTCTTCGTGTTCTTCGGGGAAGGTGCGAACGTCGCTTATCAATTGGCGTCTTGGGAGAGAAGTTTGCTTCTTATTTGTAGCCTATTTATCTATTAAAAGTTCAGTTTTTATTCAATAAATTTCAGTTTCGTCGAGATTCTATCATTTTGGTATCAGAGCACGTAACGATCCATGGCGGCGTCAACAAAATCAAAGAACAAGTTCGAGATTTTGGAGAAGAAGTTGAATGGCGAAATCGAAGGTATAAAGAAATCTTTGGCAGGGAATGATGAATCTATGCAAAGTTGACAACTTCCGTTAATAGGTTGATGGCAAAGCAAGATAAACAAGATAAGGCGCCCACACAATTAATTTTTCAACTATCGATCCTTACGGGAAAGGATGGAAGAGGAGACAGGAACCCTAAAACGGCGACAAATGTGCCACCTTTGGACAAGAGAAAGGAAAAGATGGAGAAAATTGACGCGGGATCCGTTCATGAGGAGGAAGATTACGAGGAGAAAGATGAAGGGCCGTGAGTGGAGGATTACCACGAAGCTATTCCTAGTGTACATCCGTCGCAACAAGGAGTGGCGCGCGCACCTAAGGAGAGGCCGACCCATGCATGAGGCTGAAATGGGCGTTTTCGTACTCTTTTCTAATTATTTTATATTATAATAGCAAACTTGTAATTAGATTCGAGGTGGATTAATATTTATGCCTAGGGTTAGCCGCCGGCCTTGACTATGCATATTTTGATTATTTTTGAGAGATAGAGATTGTTCTTCGTGTTCTTCGAGGAAGGTGCGGACGTCCCTTATCAATTGGTATCTTATGAGGGAAAGTTACCTCTTATTTGTAGCCTATTTATCTATTAAAAGTTCAGTTTTTTATTCAATAAATTTCAGTTTCATCGAGGTTCTATCATACTGTTAGTTCGACTCAACGATGCTACATTGGAACATATTCCATTCCTACCACAACTTAAGCATCACTTAGAGGTAACCCTCAAGAATTAAGTGGTAGTGTGTACCAATTACAAATTTGCTAGTTTACATAGCAAAATTGCAGAAGATATAATTTAATAACAAATGTTTCCCTTTCCATCCAAGAACAATAAATCAGTGCATTTTGGCCCAGCTACAGTATGAACCAACAGGAGAACATTGTTTCAGTTTTTTGCCGAATTATATAAAGCCTTTGGATTACTAAACCCGAACATAACATCATGTAAAGGATTCCACAAGTTTATTAATGGCTTATTATGTATAACACATGTTAGTAATATGTTTCGAAATACAACATCCAGACCAAACACATCAAAATACTTTTCCAACCTGTGATCAACAAAACTTACAAGTACCATTTTATGTAATGTGCCTTGCACTACTGGTACATCTCACATGGACCCATGTTTCGCTTCGAGGATACATAGCTGGATGTCATCAGAAGGGTGTATCAATTTAGAAACCAACTCCTGGAGATCTTGGATGTGAGCCAATTTCATAGTTATGGCTTGTCAGTGGAATTAGAGAAAATCTAAGATTCTGTTTATATAACCGAAAATAGTAGTAGTTACAAAAGGCATTTCATTCATCGAACCCATAATTTGAACCTTATGGCATGGTTGCTGGAAATCATAGAGCAATAGGAATGAAACGACACCAAGATCATGAAATATAATTGCCAAAAATATATTGTTCTTTTTTTTTGTCCTAACAAGAAAGGAAAATTTTCAATAGATGCATTTTTGCGGAGGCTTCACTCTTTCTTCTTTAGATTCTTACATCATTTTTTACGATGACGATGATTAATTTGTATTTGTACACCAGATTCCTTTTTAGTCAAGTTTGCATTTAATTCCGGTTATTCTCCCGTATGTGCATATAATTTTCAACACTTGAACATATTCCATTCCTACCACAACTTAAGCATCACTTAGAGGTAACCCTCAAGCATTACGTGTCAGTGCAGTACCAATTACAAATTTGCTAGTAGCAAAATTGCAGAAGATATAATTTAATAACCAATGTTTCCCTTTTTGGCGAAGAACAATAAATTGGCGCATTTTGGACCAGCTACAGCAGGAACCAACAGGAGAACATTGTGATGGGATCGCCGAGTTCAGATTTGCAGTTTTTGGGGTGTTAGGGACAGTTGTGTAATTTTCAGGTTTTTAGGGGTCTTTTCGAAAAAAATTAGTTTTTTGGTTTTTTTTCTTGCAATTTGGCATATTTCTGACCTCTATTTATAGGTGGGAGTAGCTGATGTATTTTTTATGCTTGATTAGGAGAAGAAAAACTTGTTTGAGGGGAGATTATCCCTCTTTTCATTGGAGAACACGGCCCCCTCTCGAATCGGCGGCTTGGAAGAGTGAGTTCCTCTCGAAAGGTCTCAACTTTATCCTTATAATCCCTTACTTTCAGTTTATTATTATTAAAAACAGCACATTTTATTCCAATTCTCCACTTTCTAGCCCTAAATATCATATCTTTCCACCTAAAACCCCATCTTTCCACCAAAGAATCATCCTTTTCTACATAAAAACCATAGGAAATCTTATCAATTTGGTATCAGATGCGTGAGATCCATGAGGGCAGCGACAAGGTCAAAGGACAAGTTCGACGCTTTCAAGGAGAAATACGGCGAACTTAAGCGCGTGAAGCAAACCATAACGAAGCATGGTGACGCCCTAGCGAATCATGGTGACGCCCTCACAAAAAACATGCAACAACTTGCAGGCATCTCGGTGAAATTAGATATTGTGACCGAAAACCCTAATTTAGAAAAAAAAGACGTTGACTTTGGCGAAGGACAAGAGCAAGGCGATGGAATATGAAGGACGGATGCTTACCGACGCTAACGAGTATTACGCAGAGGATGAGGAGGAGCCCACGATGAAAGACGACGACCCTCGAAGCCCCAGTAGACTCGACAGGGGCGCCAGGCCCCCAGGTAGCAAACAAGGGCTGCCGCCCCCTATTGGACCCCCTACATGGGGCTGGATAGGGGCGCCAAGATCCCCAGTCAGCAAGACAGGGGTTGCCACCCCTGCTAAAGCCTCTGTAGGGGGCTTGACAGGGGCGCAAGCCCCCATCACCAAAAGACAGTTGCTGCCGCCACTGCAGGGGGCTGTACAGGGGCGTCAGCCCCGCTGCTGGACCCCTACAAGGGGCTGTATATGAGCGCCAGCCCCCCTGGCCCTAAAACAGGGGTTGCTGCCCTTGTTGGAGCCCATGTAAGCATCCCGCCCCTTCCATCTCACGGCATGCCCTGCCCCTGCAGGGCATAAGCAGGGGTCCGACATGAATCCAGGAGTCCAACGATGGCGCCGAGGCCCCGACGATGCATTACGACGCTAGCAACCCTCCAGAGTACGGGTAGGAGCCCTGTGATGACACGAACGATTTTCAAGGTACCAACATGCCCCGATATGGTGCAGAGAAGCGACGACACCCGATTCCAGCCTACGAAGAGTACCCTAATGATGGTGGCAGAGATTGTGATCAAGAGATGATGACTGAGGCTCCATTTTTGGCAACGAGGACTGAGGTGGCTTTATGGACCGAGATGAAGACCATTGAGAGGATTGTTGCAACATAGGGATCGACGGCTGTGCATGGGCCCCAGGCCCCCCAGGCGGCAAGATAGGGGCTACCGCCCCAGCTGGACCCTCTGCAGGGGACGGGACAGGGGCGCCAGCCCCCCTGGCCAGAAGACAAGGACGACAGCCCCTGCAGGGGGCTGTACATGGGCGCCAGCCCCCTGGCCCAAAAACAGTGGATGTCACCCCTCTTCGAGCCCCTGTAGGGGCGTCCCGCCCCTGCCATCTCACGGCAGGGATGCCCCGCCCTGCAGGATACAAGCAAGGGTTCAACGTGAATCAAAGAGGCCAACAAGGGCCTGGAGGCCCCCGACGATGCGCTACGACGTTAGAAACCATCCAGAGTACGGGTGGGAGCCCAGCGACAACGGAAATGATTTTTAGGGTACCCACATGCCCCGATATGCTACAGAAAGGCGATGTCCGATTTTAGCCTACAAAGAGTACCTCAATTTCAGCCTACGAAGAGTACACATATCAACCTCATCATCCCAGGTACGTTGGTGGACAGGCTGATCAAGAAAACTTCGGGATAGACGGTCAAGTGATGAAACTGAATATGCCCATTTCTAAGGGGGATGACCCATATGGCTGGATCTACATAGCTAAGAGATTCTTCATGATGACGCGATTATTAGAGAAGACAAGTTGGAGGTAGCTGGCATATGCTTTGAAGGGAATGTTGTGGCTTCAATAGAGGGGGCAGAGACAGCCTTCCTCTCGTGGGACGAACTCAAAGGATTGTTTAGTTCACAGATCTCGGAACACTCGGAGGAAATCTACATGATCGGTTACTGTCACGTAGGCAAGAAGAGACGGTGAAGGAGTATATGGATAAGTTCGAGATGCTAACAGGATGAGTGCGAGAGGTCCCAGAGGAGACAATGGAGTGGAGCTTTATGGAGGGGCTAAAGCCTAGCATATGCGCCGAGCTTCGCATACAGAGACCTCGTATATTGATGGAGACAAGGAGCTGGTAGAGGGTTGTCCCGTAGAGGAGTGGTGGTTTAGAGGAAGTGGGGGCGACTCCTCTCTGCAGAGCCAAAGGGCGATAGGAGGACAACATGCTTCGATAGGATCAGACCAGTCCAACAAGGAGAAGAGCGGAGTGCCACAGCCATGAAGGCAATTTCGAAAGATGACTGATGCAGAGATGCGGGAGAAGATGCTAAAGGGGTTAAGTTTCCGATGTGATGTCTCATGACACCATTGTGGAGTGAACAAGCTTCAGTTGCAAATAGTAGACGAGAACGAGGAGGATGTAGTGGAGGAGATGAGCATCTCCCCTTGGAGTAGGACCGTCATAGACTTCATGCACCACCTTGAGGACAAGATGATTCTTTCGTGCGCGGAGTAATAATGGGGTCACCAAGTTCATATTGGCAATTTTGGCCCGTTAGGGGCAGTTTTGTAATTTTCAGATTTTTAGGGGCATTTTTGTAATTTTTAAGTCCTTTTGGATTTTTCTTTAATTTTGCATATTTCTGAACTTTATTTATAGGTGGGAGGAACGGATGGATTTTTTATGCTTGATTAGGAGAATAAAAACTTGTTTGATGAGAGAGTATCCCTCTTTTCATTGGAGAGCGTGGCTCCCTCTCGAATCGGCGGCTTGGGAGAGCAAGATCCTCTCAAAAGATCTCCACTTTATCCTTGTAATCCTTTGCTTTTAGTTTATTATTAATAAAAACGGCCCCTTTTATTCCAATTCTCCACTTTCTAGCACTAAAAATCCTATCTTTCCACCAAAAATCTCACCTTTCCACCAAAAATCATCTTTTTCTACATAAAACCCCCAGGAAATCCTATCACATTGTTTTCCGAATAGCATAAAGCCTTTTAATTACTAAACCCAAACATAACATCATGTAAAGGATTCTATAAGTTTAATAATGGCTTGTTATGTATAACACGCATTAGTAATATGTATCGAAATACAACATCCAGAACAAACACATCAAAGTACTTTTCCGGCCTGTGATCAACAAAACTTACAAGTACCATTTTATGTAACGTGCCTTGCACTACTGGTACATTTCACATGGACGCTTCGAGGATACATAGCTGGATGTCATCAGAAGGGTGTATCAATTTAGAAACCAAATCCTGAAGATCTTGGATGAGCCAATTTCATAGTTATAGCTTGTTCATGGAATGACGCACTTAAGAAAATCAAAGATTCTGTTTAAATATCCGTAAAGAGAAGTAGTTACTAAAGGCAATTCGTCCATCCAACCCATTTTTTTATCTTTCTGGGCATGGTTGCTGGAAATCATAGAGCAATAGGAATGAAACAACACCAAGATCATGCAATGTAATCACTAAAATATATTGTTCTTATTTTTTGTTATGTCCAAACAAGAATGAGAAATTTTCAATAGATGCATTTCACTTAGGCTGTACTCTGTCTTCTTTAGATTCTTAAATCGTTTTTTTACTTAGCTTGGGATTAATTTGTATTTGTACAGCAGGTTCCTTTTGGTCCATTTTGCATACAATTCCAGTTATTCTCATGTATGTGCATATTGTTTTCTTGAGAGCTTCAAAGTTGAAATGGCTTCCATATTATATTCAAAGATTACAGATGGTATATAGTCCGGATTGCTACAAAACAGCATAGTAGGACGCTTTTTTGCATGCATTCTTGACCTATAACCTGCAGGAGCTGAATAAGTAACAACAGTCATCGGCTTGACAAGCTATTTTCAAGTAAATGTTGCCTACACTAAAAATTTAAATAAGGATTTGTTTGCTCCTAACTATTCGAAATGCACATGAATCAACTGTTAAGTTGTGAAATGATAAATATGAAGTTGCAATTCAAATTGGATAGTTACTTGTAATTGAAAACTGATGATCAATGATTTCCAACAGATGCTGCTTGGTTGGATGATTGGAAATTTTGGATTATAATTATTATGCTGGCTAAATATTGATGTGTAAACTCATTTCTCCGTGCACAAAGCGAGCCATATATCAAGGTCAGGAATTGGAATTCTAGCCTTTTGAGTGTGAACCTGTGAACCCATTGCAACTGCTTCCAAATATTAATTCTTCAACCGTACATATAGATGATTAAAAATCTAGCAACTTTGAGCTACCAGAATTCATTGACAAATGCATGTTTTTCCATGGTTCAGGAACATATTTCAGCGACAGGACCTAATAAGACTACAGTTACATGCTTGTTTAAGTATTTTTGCAAACATGGAACCAATATTACATGTATGTAGTTTGAAAAATATTGGTAGAAAAGGAGGAAAAAGCTACCATTTCTCTCCCAAAAAAGAAGGAAGAAAGATCAAATGAAACGAAAATTTAAATCAAAACAAATTTCATCCAAGGACAACTTTATTTATTACATGTGCTAAACTATTGTGGATGCCTTTGATAAACGAAAGTCAACATAGTTTAAAATAATAAAAATAACATGAAACTTATACATTGTGTTTTCATCAAATAAGGGTCAGTGTTCCGGACATCATCACTGACAATATATTGGTTGGTTGGCATACAACAAGCACGACTTCTACTCTTTAAAAACGTCTTAGTTTTTATTATGTGATTGGTTACCAATGAACCGTGCATAGCACTAGATAGGGAGGTTATGTTAACAGAAAATGGCTTGGTGATATGCTAACGAATTGGTCCACTACGTAAACAAGACTTCAAAAGTTTAGACACTTAAGAGCAGAACAAAAGATGGGAAATTCAACCGTCTCCCTAAGAAAGATGTAGCAAAGTTAAAGAGAAAATTATCTACTTTGCAAACAAACATGGGCAGGATCAAATATATGTTTTATCTTGTGGCATATATGTGGTTCAAGTCCACTTATCTCCTACATGTGAACTTAGCTGATACGATGATAACACCTAAATTTTTTTCAATTTGGCAATTTGATCTATTATTTCTCATTCATAAATCATAGACGTTGATAAGTTCTTTCCATTTAGCAACACTTTATGTAAAGGCCCACGGCCCGTTGGGCTTTAATATAAACCCCGCCCCCCCCCCCCCCCCCCCCCCCCGTTTTTTTTCTTTTATTTCTCCTCCTCTTTTCTTTTCGTTCGCTGGCTATCTCGACAAGCCCGCGAGGGCTTCGTTTCCTCGAGCTGCCCATCGATCGTTTCCTTCGTTCAGCACGAGCGAAACCCTAGCAGGGGTTTCTCGACACGTTTCCTTTTCCTCATCGCTCGCCTGCGTGGGTCCCTTGATGGGGATTTCCGCCGCCGTGGGGCCCCCGATTGGATCTCGCCGTCATTGTCACTTCGTTGTGAGCTCGATTGAGGCGGTTTGCCTCTCTATTTAACCCCCTCTCCTCTTTTCCTCCTCTCGGTGGATTTTCGGTAAGTATTTTTCTGATTTACTTCAACTTTGCTGCTGATTCGTGGTGGATTCGAGATTTTCATGCTGTGATTTGCGACTGAAGTACTGTGGTCCCTTCTTGGTTTCGGTTTCTTTTTGGGAGAGGATGAATTGGGGGTAGGAGTAGGGTTTTATTGTCCCTATTGCTATTTCGTGGGGTTGGACGCCCTCGCCTACTTGCGTGGGGTCCCGGGGTTGCCGTTGGAGATGTTTAGGGGATTCTGTGGCTCCTCCCTCGCTGGTTTGGTTTCCGTTGACGATTTGCTTGCTGGTCGGGGTTCCTATACTTGCTGGTTTGGTTCAGTTGGGTCTCTTGCTCGCCGTTTGGGTTTCTGTGTGGTACTACTTGAGTTGTGAGCCCCGTTCCCCAACGGTTTTGGTCGTTAGCCACTAGTTCCTTACTAAGAACCCCGTGGACTTTGTCGTAGGTTCGGGTACCCCCCACTGCGTGATGAGAAGACCCCCAATCTGATCCCTTTGGCCTAGACTCTCTAGCGCCATCTCGAGTTGACTTTTTGGTCTTTCTTTATTAAAGTGATTGTTATGTTTTCTTATTTCCTGGTTCATTGCAAGATTCAGTTAGTATTGTTTCTTTTATATATCAGCACGTTCTTTCTCACTTGCTTGCAGGTTTCTTTCGTCCTTTCTCTATTGCTTGCCGGTTTGGGCTTCTTGTTGCTGATGGTTGCGGTGTAGACTTTCTGCAGATGCTGGGCTTCGGTTCTTAATTATCTTGGTTCTTCGGCTTCGGTTTCAGGTAGACTTTATCCACATATACTCCAATTTAGATTCATTTGCTTGCGTTGGGGTGTGGGTTTTCCTTACTTGTGGTTCAAGCTTCCCTTGTTGGTAATTGAGTTGGGCAGCTCCTTTTGCTTGTCTGGGCTTTTTGCATTGTCGTTGGGTTTGATAGCTTCCTTTGATTGCTGCCTTGGGTTTCCTTATTGTTCTTGAGTTGGTGATGCTTCCTTTCTGCTCAGTTTGGAATATCTTGCCATGAGGAACATCCATGCTACCTGTCACTTGCTAGTTTCTTGCTCTTGTTGTTTCATAAGCTTATTAGTACCCTGTTAGTTTAATATTATTAAATTGCGTAGCCTTGGGATGTTCGTGTGATGGCACGTTACTATGTTGGCACTGGATGATTAGTGGACTATCCTGAGACTGGTTCTTGACTTGGCAGATTACTTGATGACTAGTGGACTATCCTAAGGTTGGTTCTTGACTTGACAGGTTGCTATTACCGGTACGGTAATAGATTCCCCTTGGCTGCGTAGTTTAACCAATATTGAACCCCACGACACTAATAACTAATAAAATGATTACTTTCTGCTTGACTCACCGGGTTTGGAAAAACTTATGATTGGGGAGTACGTGGGCGACTGGGACCTGATCTTTAGCAACCAATCGTTTTGGTTGTTATTTTCCCCGAGTTAGGGGGGACTCCATCAGCTGATGGGTCCTGAGTCCTGGGGACAGACAGGGACGGCCATCTTGATGGGTCCTGGAGCCCCACCACAGGCCACAGCGCCACAGTTCTTACAGCTTTTACAGCTTACAGTACAGTACTTTACACTTTTGGACTCTGCCCGAGGTCGCACCCTCGCGGTCAAGGTAGCCCTCAGATGCTTATTGTACTCCCCCTCATAAGTCACGGCCTAGGATTGGTTCACTTTAGTTGGTACCCTCTTTACAGTAGTTGTACTCGTTTTAACCGTCAGGACATCTCTCTTTTCTGTACCCTTTCTGCTACTGTCACATCGTCCTTTGTGCTTCCTTACTCTTCAGTGGCATGGGTTCGTGGATTACCAGGTCAGGTTACTTCTTTGGGTAGTGATATCATATCTGTGGTCGTCTTGCTTCCTTTTGTGCACATTTACCTTCATTGTCTCTTGTTTAGATATTGTCTACTCTATTGAGCGTGGTGCACCTTTGTTGCCCACCAGGTACGAAGCACACGATCATCCAGAGACGTCTGAGCACAAGGAGTTGGAGATTCAGTACAGGACTTGAGAGAAGTCAGAACTTCCAGAGCAGAACAGTTTGAGCCTTGACATAGCAGAGGTACGTGTTCCATTTACTTTCAGCAGTAGTGTAGTTTTACTACCTTTACTTGTTACTGTCTTTTCATTATTTAGAACTGTTAGCTGGTTATGTCTAGAGTGTCCCCTTACTTTCTGCACTGCTCTACATTGACTTCACTGGCACCTGCGGGACCTTCATTCTCTCGTTTCACAAGTAGCGACGCCCGCCGGGAGCGGGGCGTGACACTTTAGGATGACATAACCTTAACATTACTGGCAAGAATTAAACGAGAAAATGATTACTGCTTCCGGAAGCTTCACAGTGAACCAAGAAAATAACTCAATCCAACAAAGGAAGTAAATCAGATGTTTTACTTGGGCAAGTTCGATAGTTTAGCAATTAAGATGATGAGGATTTATATTATATCTTGCAATTTATGTCATGCTGATGGGGATCCAATTCGGATTAGGATTCCAATTATCATTAGATTCCTTTTAGATTTTATTATTTACCTTTATATGAATCTTTAGTTTCCTTTTAGTAGGAGTTTGAGTCCTCTTTTAATTGTCATTTTCTTATTTCAGTAATTTCTTTAATCACACATCAGTTGTATTAGCCATTAGGCATCTGGTTCAAGTTATAAGCCTATAAAAATGCCTTGGACTTGGTTTATTTTTAATTGAAGATTAATGAATGTGAACTTTTTGTTTATCATTAAATTTTTTGCAGTGTAGTGTGAGTGTGCCTAATTGTTTGGGCATGAGGTTCGAAAAATCTTTCCATAAAAGGCATGCAATTTAGTGTTCGTCAGATCTCCAGTGTGCAAGGCTCGAAACCCTATCAATCCCTAAATATTTTTACCTAAATTTCCCATCATAATTCCTCTTCCGTCCTACATCAAATTTCATATCGGAGCCAAAAAATCCTAATTTCTTTACATCTTCTTCATCTTCATCTTTTCTTTAGATTATGGTTTAGTTAGTGATCAAAATATTCAAAAATGAGATAAAAATCATCAAAAAGTCAAAAGTCAAAAAACAAAGGAAAAATGAAAAAAATCAATCAAATCAAAATAATCATTTAAAATTTAAAAAAACCACATGTTGATCTTCTTCTGTATCACCTTCTCACAGAATCTAAACCCAACCATACGTCTTTGTCATAACATCCCTCTTTAACTGCCGCCATTGAAATCGCCGCTATCCTTCATCCCATCACAGTAGTCCCCGCCTCCCTCATTAACTTTGGTGTCACCATCCCTTCCTCGCTACCACCACAATAGCATGCCCACATCATCACCATCATCAACATAGTCATCATCACCCAATGTCATTATCGTCATCATCGGTCAACATCATCAGCGTTGACCCCGGTCTGTATTGCCGCCATCTGCGTTCTCACCAAAAAGGCATGCCATTATCACTGCCTCCATCAGAAAGTCCTGCCAATATCGGTACGTTTGTTGGGGGTCTCGTACTACTTGCCATCGTCGTCAGAAGCCACATAATGCCCCAGTCATCCTTACAACTCAAGAAATAGTTGAAGTTAATTCAAAGGAAGATGGCTTAATGTCGAGCTATGTATGATGAATCAGCACAAATCCGAATCAATATTGTTCGTTGGTTCAAATCCAAGCTGACTTGAACCGACAACTGGCCAAACCGAGCCAAGCCGCCAATTGCTATAGTGCAGCATTCAATTTTTCAATGATTTTTCAAAATTTTACCGCAACACAATGTATTTTTCAAATTTTATGGGATTTTTAAAGGAATTTCAGCTAATTTAAGCGCACGGATTGTGTTTTGATGATTGTGAAGTTGTTTCAAGATTGATTTCTGATCTGTTGAGCCAGTTGCAAGCCAATTCGACCTACTATTTTTTCGATGTATTGTGAGTTGTTTTAAGTAGATTTTATTGATTTTATGTGCATAAAAATATGCTTTTACGAATATCATTTTTGCAAACACTCTTGTCAGCAAAATTGTCATCGTTCAACACAATTTTCCAAGTACATCTATCTATAAGCATATCCAGGTTTCACGGTTATTCTCATGGGTACAATTATGAAACTTAGAAGTTTCTGTTGGAAGGATTATTTTCTGAATACAAGAAAAAATAGTGATATGTTGGATAAAAATTAGCTAATGAAGCTTGCTTTTGGTGGTTAAAATATTAGCAAGGTTGCACACGTTGATTTTTAATAAAACATAAGTTTTAATATCAGTATCTCCCTAAATGCCAACGAATCCATCGTTCGTCACAACAATCTTCAATATTAGATCTACATGATAACTTAATATTTGAAATGAAAAGCTAACTTTAAGAGGCTATATGAGAGTCAAATTTTGCAAGCAAGAGTTCAGACAATGGATATAGGCCTGCACCTACAAATTCTAAAAGGACTAGAATTAGAACCATTAAACCCAGAATTGGTGCCAAAGTTAGAATTGAAGTATTAATTAAAGTTCGAAATCGAGAATGAGCCCAAACCAGAGTCCCAGATTAAGCCTGAGCCCGTTCTTGAGCTAAAATTTGAGCCCAAGATTAAGTCTGAACTTTAATCCAAGGTAATTAAGCCTGAATCTGTGAACAAATCCATGCCCGACCATGCCTGAATCTGTGAACAATCCATGCCAATGCTCAAATTCAAGCGTGTGATTACGTCTGAGCTATAAACCGGGCCACATGGTGCTTTTATACTGGATCCTAGTTTGGAAGGCCGCTTAAGCTAGCTGAGCATATTGAGTTTGGCACCCTAAACCATCCATATCCCACTAACATGCAGGTTCTATATGTTTTCCTGCCTTTTATGAGTTGGATATGGATCCATCCATATCCAGTATAAAAGTTTGGTGCTTTTATACTGGATCCTAGTTTGGAAGGCCGCTTAAGCTAGCTGAGCATATTGAGTTTGGCACCCTAAACCATCCATATCCCACTAACATGCAGGTTCTATATGTTTTCCTGCCTTTTATGAGTTGGATATACTTTTAAAAGATATACATTTGCAAATCTACTACTTATTATAGTTCACAGTTGACAAAATACATTTGCCTTAATTATAAGAGACTAATTGATTTCTACCCGATTGTGCTCTTTATATCACCATTCATCAAGTGGTGAAGTTCTCACCACTTCTCAAAACTTGACAGAATGATTTGGATCCATTATGGAATTGGATTCCAATTAGTATTAGAGTCTTTAAATTTTATTATTTGGGTTTTTTATTTGAGTCATTAATTTCCTTTAAGTAGGAGTTTGAATCCTCTTTTACTTTTGACATTTTCTTATTTTAGTAATTTATTTACTCTCACATCGGTTGTATTAAGAGTTTGGTCCAAGTTGTAAGCCTATTCAAATGCCCCAGTCTTATTTTATTTAAATTGAAGATTAATGAATGGAATTTATGCAAACTTTTTATTTACAATTAAGTCTTTTGCATAGAAGTGTGAGAGTATATGCTTAATTGCATGAGCGTGAGGTTCGAAAAATCTTTACATGCGAATCATGTGAGACAATGATATTCGGATTTTCGGTGTGCACGGCCTGAAAATTGATCAATCCTTAAATTTTGTTCTTTCCCAAATCCCCGTCAAATCCTTTTTCCTCCTTTGTCATGCATCATTTTGGTATTAGAGTGGGTTTCGTTCACAATGAAAATTTGGAGATTTCAAATGACGTCTCTGCAAATGAAGCGGTGTTATCAACAATCGATATTTTGGATCTTCACGCTCAAGGCAAGCTTCTTCGAAGAGCACGAGAATAATGAAGGAACTAATAATGAAGAAACGGGTAGAGTTTGTATAATAACACATGCTCTCAAAATACAAGGGATTGTAAATGGCAATAGTGTTATTACCATCTGGGTTATATTTATTTTTTTTTTGAATAATTAGTCACAATAATGTAAAAATAATGGCTAGATGTGAGATATTATTTATAGTGAAGGATGTGATGTTTGGAGATAGCTTTTGGAGAGTATGTAAATGGTGGCTTATTTCTTCCAAGTCAAGAGTGAATGAGTCCTCTCTAGATGTGTTGAGTCCACACTTTCTTAGGTTGAGTGAGTCCCTAATTGTACCCTTTTTTAGTTGTCTTTCAATTATTTATGTATATTCATTATATTCTTATTTCAATAAAGATAAAAAGACTTGTGTTCAATGTAATTTCTTCCATGTATTCAGTCCTGTGTCACATGCAGATCATCTAACTTATCTGAGAGGCAGTAAAGATGTCACAATAGTAGTCCTTTTCTACCAGGCGAAATGAAAAGTAAATATACCGTGTACTAAGTAGGCCAGCATCTAGGTGACCTAGAGCTTAGATCAGGCATGGAAAGACGAGTATGTTTTATAGACACCCTACAGAGAATAGCATAGTAAAAGATAGTACAATTAACTGACTGATCCATATGTCAATAAACAAATATGGACATATTAGAATTATCTTGACATTTTTAATGCAAGAAGATATAATTGCAACGGAATGCAGGTATGTTAACTTGATGTGCATCTGACTATGTCCGTAGATGCAGGGAAGTGTGAGTGTCAAAAGGGGCGAACACATCCAAAATATAAAATATAAAAAATAAGAACAAAGTGCCTGGCAAAACTCAACAGAAGAATGGTCACGGATTTTGTACAATTTCTCCAAACCCTAACATAAAATCGTTTTAGCAAATGACTAAAATACATTGCTGGTTCCTTCCATCCTATAAAGGTCACTCCAGGCTGAGCTGTTTTGGGAACTTTACCAGGCTTGACATCAACCATTGTTTGCCAGCTGCACGATTTGGGCATCATACCAGGGACATCCATTAGGCCTTTCGTCTACCATTCTCAATTCTGTTTTCAGTTTCAGTGGTATGTTGCTGGAAGTCGATTCCTCAAAAGAATGAAAAGAAATGCATATTGGAAATCATCTAACTTGGACCAAAATCAACATGGTTGGCAGTGGAAACTGCTATGTGTGTGTACTTGAGATAACTCATGCACAAAGTGCACGGATACCAAAAAACTCCCTAACACAATCAGGACGCGGAACACACACGGGTGTTCCGCTGGATGCAGACCCATGTTCAAATGAGAAGAGTGGGTGTGAGTATGGGTACTGTCTTGGGGTTTGGGGTTTTTTTGATTGGGGGTGTATTTTGGATGTATTGATTTTGGGTGTGTTTTGGAGGTGATGAGTGTGATTTTGGGTATTTTGGTTTTGGGTGTGTTTGGGGGGGGTGATGGGGGCATTGCCACATGAGCAAATCACATCAATCACCCCTCAAATTTATAATAGACTAGAAATAACCCATGACACAGTGCACAGTGCAAAAACCCCGACACGAACAGGAGGCGGTGCACGCGTGCAACAGAAAAAGAGTGAGAAGTGTGGGTGTGTGTCGGTAGTGTCGGGGGTTAAATGGATAAAAATACCAATGGCAAACATGTAAATAAGGAGATTTCAAAGGAGAAAAGAATGCCGATGGCAACCAAGTAAATAGAGGGAAACCAAGGGGCAAAGGTGGGAGGGGGTTGATGTGACATTGCCCCATGAGACAAAATCACATCAACACCCATCAATTGTAATATAGACTAGAAATAACCTGTGCACGGAGTGCACGGCGCAAAAAAAATCCTCCACGAACAAGATGCGGTGCACACGCACAACCAAAAAGGAGTGAAAACTGTGGGTATCATCGGAGAGTAAAAGGGGGAAAAGGCTTTTTGAATGGGGGGTGAGGTTTATGGGTTTTTTTTTGGGTGGGTTTTGATTTTGGGGGGTGATGTGGCATCCCATGTGGCAATGTCCCTATTTTGGGGGGTGATGTGGCATCCCATGTGGCAATGGGACATTGCCACATGGGTCAAAGCCCATCAATCACCCCTCATTTGTATAAAGGATGTGTTTGTGTGTGTCAATGATCCAAGAAAATTCGCAATATTAGGCATAACAGCCTGATTTCAAAGCCAACTGTTTTTACATCTTCTGGAAAAAAAGACAGTGCGCCTCTAAACAGAGGAACAAATTGAATCTTTATCCATCAGAAGTAGATGATACACATTTGTCAGGCTAATACCAGTTTGCATTTGGTCTCAAGGACGTGAAGAGATCAGACAGAAAGTGAAGAGAGCAGACGGAAAGTAAAGTTCGACATATAATTCTAAAGTAATCATAGTCAGGTATTTGTTATAGCTGTTAACCTGACAAATTGGTTGTGTGGAGTCATAAATTGTAATGAATAGAAATTAAAATTAAAATAACTCAAAGGTATGAAGCGCATTAAATACCAGCAGGCACAATTCTGATAAGCATGACAAATCAATTATGGATTAAATTTATATAAAGGTGACTTTATAAGTCATACAACATCATGCATATATCCCGATTTGGCAGAGAAAACAAGTGTGCATATATCCAAATTGACTGGTAAACAATTGTCATGTATACATGCATAAATAAAGGGTCATTAAACCCTCACAAGAGCATAACCATTATATAAGGATTCACATATACCTGTGAGCCTCAAAAAGTCTATTATCAGATCCCTCATTTATGTAGTTCATTGCAAGTAAGCGATTCTGCAAGAAAATTACATTTTAAAGGAAAATTCAAAAGACTGAGATAAGACCCATAAGAATCAAGGAATTTATGTAGCGTCAACTTAAAATTTAGCATCTGCGAGTTTATTTAGCAACTTTTTAATTAAAAAATGCATACTATGTCAAAAGATCTAAAAATGTACCACAACATCTAGTTCAGAGGATAACATAGTAAAACCCCGGGCGAACTTCTACACATGTATGTGTTAGACCCACGGGACCGACGCACGCAAGGGGGGGACGCGCGCAAGGGGGGAGGAGCCGAGTCAAGGGCACTTTGGTCTTTCCGTAACTTCTATTGTTTAGGAGAGGGTTTTCTTATTTAATCTAGGGCTAGCCGTCATTTGTATTCATGCTTGATGATTGATATTTCTCTTGAACATCCTTAGGTAGATCTAGATTAAACGAGTGTGGACGTCCTCTATTGGCGTCTTGGGAGGAGAATACACCTATTTTGTATTCAATTATCTAGATTTGTGCTATTTCTATTTATAAAAAGGGATTAATGGGTATCATACGCCATATGAGGCCTTGCCTCATATTCCCCCTCACATAAAGCAATCAAGTACAAGCCCACATGGGCTTGTACTTGGTTGTACTTGGTTGCTTTATGTGAGAGGGAATATGAGGCAAGGCCTCATATGGCGTATGATAGCCATTGTTCTCTTATAAAAATTACATCTTTTGTTTAGATCCTAACAATTTGGTATCAGAGCGTAATGATCCATGGCGACGGCGACGGCGACGAGATCGAAGGATAAATTTGAGGCGTTGGAGGAAAAGTTCATGGGGGAAATTGAAGGGGGTAAAGAAATCGGTGGCGGAATCCATCGATCAAATGAAGGCAAGTCAAGCAAAGAACGACGAACAATTTGCAAAAATCCTCTTCCTCTTGGCGGCTATTCCACAAGGCGAAGGAAACCCTAATTCGGCACCAAAGACGGCAACTTTAAAGAAGGAAACGGAAAAAGAAGATATTTTTACTCAAAACCAACCATATTTTGTGGAAGAATTGGACAAGGAAGAAAATGAAGGACCATGGAAGGTCGATAATCGCGAGAAGGTGCGGCGAAGGGCGGTAGAATTTCATAGGGGGCGACGGCCCTTGCCGCCCCTTTCAGACATCGAACCCTAGCGCGAAGGGGCGGCCGACCCACCAAATCAATCATGGGGGCCGGCCGCCATGGCAATGGGACAGGGGGACTGCCCCCGCCTCCAGGGAGGCTCGGCAGGGCTGGCCGAGCCCTGCCGGCCATCGACAGGGTCTGCCCACCCTACCGGTAGGTCGGCAGGGCCCGCCGACCCTGCCGGACCCCCGGCAAGGCCCGACGACCCTCCGGCAGCCCCGGAGGGTTTCGCCAGAGGGCGGCTACGCCCAGGAGACCCCCTGGCAGCCGCCAGGGGGAGACGTGCGCGGACAGGGCCCCAAGGGAGATTTCAGGCATTTGAGGCAGCGGCCTGCGGTGGAGAACCAGTATAACGGCGACGGAAGGGGCGTAGACTATTATTTCGACGGAGGATGAGGTTACAAGGCTGAGTTTGGCGATGATGCAGGTTGGGATGCTTTGATGGCAGGCGTGTGGTCACCGAGAGGACTATGAGGACCGCGGAGGAGTACCACCTAGACAGTATGAGACCCATGATGAGAGGCGGCAGCACTATCGCCCGCAGCACCGGACTGAGGGGAGGCCCGATCAGGGGCACTTTGGGGGAGAGTGCAAGGTGAGGAAGTTGGAGATGCATCTGTTCTGGGGAGAGGATCCACATGCCTGGTTGTTCACCGCGGAGAGATATTTCACAACGCACCACATGACAGATGCACAGTAGCTGGAGGCGGCAGCCATTTGCATAGAGGGAGAGCCTTAGGGTGGTATCAGTGGACGGAGAGGAGGCAGCAGATTCAATGCTAGGAGGAGCTGAAGGACCTTATCATGGAGAAGTTCAAGGATCCCCACCTGGAAAACTTGCACGAGCAGTTATACGCTCTCAGACAGAAGGGACCGGTGAGAGAGTACATTGATAGGTTTGAGACCTTATCCGGGAGAGCACACGACTTGTCAGATGAGTCTCTAGAGGGCACTTTCCTGAAAGGGCTGAGACCCAGTCTCCGAGCTGCAGTGAGACCCTACAAGCCAAGGGGGCTTTCCGAGGTCATTGAGATGGCACGGCTGGTAGAGTACTCACGAGAGGACAGGAGAGCCAGGAGCGGCTACAGTGGCCAGGTACAGCGGGGCACCTCCTCTGAAGCCGGCGGGGCCGGGGTCACCACTGAGGCAAATCAGACGAATTTCGAGAAGACTGAGGAGCAGATTAGCACACCACCGGCTGAGGGCCAATTCCGGAGGATGTCTGATGCGGAGATGAGAGAAAAGCGGCAAAAAGGGATCTGTTTCAGATGCGACGAGCACGTCACCCCTGGACACCGATGTGCGGGTCGCAAGCTGCAAGTGTTGATCGTAGAGGCAGACGACGATGACGATGTGAAGGACGAAGGGATCGGAGGAAATGACGACTCCCCCTCGGAGTAGCACCGCCAGTGATGTCATGCACCACCTTGAGGACAAAGTGTATTTTCAGGGGCGGAGTAGTGTTAGACCCACGGGACCGACGCATGCAAGGGGGGACGCGCGCAAGGGGGGAGGAGCCAACTCAAGGGCATTTTGGTCTTTTCGTAATTTCTATTGTTTAGGAGAGGGTTTTCTTATTTAATCTAGGGCTAGCCGTCATTTGTATTCATGCTTGATGATTGATATTTCTCATGAGCATCCTTAGGTAGATCTAGATTAAACGAGTGCAGACGTCCTCTACTGGCGTCTTGGGAGGAGAATACACCTATTTTGTATTCAATTATCTAGATTTGTGCTATTCCTATCTATAAAAATTGCATCTTTTGTTTGGATCCTAACAGTATGCAGTATGCTACAGCAAGAACAAATTACATTAGAGACTACAACCAACATGACAATGAACAGTATATTGTTGAAAAACTACATGCATGCATGCATGCATGCCAAATGACTTATGAACCCATTTCGGAAGTCCAACAATGGTTCTGCTTTTGTTTAGTCTCTAAAGGATAGTGAAAGTTCCATTGTATGACAGAAACAACTTAATCCACAAGCTGATGCAAATGGATTGTGGGATAACAAAGCATATTAACCAAATTTAACAACTAAGACCAAGGTTCTAAATGGCGGGTATTTGGTTCATGGTGCCTGAGTGGATTCCATGTCGGATAGCGAGTATCAAGCAGCATCTTGAGACATTAAATAAATATAGGACACCATATAATATAGCAGGATGATGCACATCTCATGTGCACAAGCATCAACAAGTTTCCAATAACTGTAGTATCCTAAGTGTGATATATTTAAAAAAACTGGAATGCCAAAAGGTAAAAGCTTTCAAAGGCTTATTCATGGCATGCTTCCAAACAGACAGAAAAGCACATTTGATAAGTAAACATTCATAACACTAACATAATTCATGTATAAAAACCTACATCAGTAATATGTTGGACAAAATATCTGGCAACATTTCGAATCAAACCTCACATATCAGAAATGTTGACTAAATCGAAATCTACCTTCAAAAGCGTCCAGCCACAAGATGTTGGACATGTCAGGACATGACATGGACATGTAAAATGGTGACTAAGATTCCCACTGGAAAAGCCTCCAACATGAACATGACTTGCCACAAAGACAACAGAGGCGGTGTTAAAATGCATTTTTAAATTTCCTAGGATGAGGTTTATATTTTACAATGGTTTAAATCGGATATTGGTATCGTATCGGATGACTAATTTCATATCGGATATCGGACATCGGATATCGGATATCGATGGATATATCGGGGATACACGTCAATATCCCCAAGGAGTAATCCTAGAATCTCATCAGTTTTCTGGATTTGGAGAAGCACTGAAGAACTGAAATCTTATGATATGTTGGAGTCGACATGCCACCGTTTGTTTACTAAGATCATCATATATATTTAATGTGTGTTCCATTATCGCAGAATTATTCCCCCATGGCGCACCCAGAATACGAGGCCAAAAATTGCAGAGGAGCAGAATCCGAAGCGGTGGCTGCTACAATAAAATATTCCAAAGCATTCGCTTCTGGAAGAATTTGCAAATTGTGCCACAGATCGTTTCTGTATAATCGCTACATAAAGACAATACAATTTCTCACTCTCGGAGCTCGTTCAGTTTACCTGCGATCGGCAAGTGATCTGTCCTTTCTCATCTGCCTCAGTTCATGCATTCTTCCTTCCACTTACATTGATTCGACATTCTGACAGCCGCCAAGAGCAGAAGGTTCTTCATCATATTGTTCATATCGATCAGTATAACTATACAAATTTTATTACCTAAGGAATATTTAAAATATCATAAATATCCATATTTGTTTATATTATCAAAATATCATGAATAGGATCAAATAAATTTACAATAATGCATTAGGTAACCACTACCACTAATATACTATGTAGTACTATACATTAACAAAATATTAAAATTTAAAATACTGCAGGAATAGAAAATGAATTAAAAGACTAGTAGACAGAGTGATCTATCCCTACATGCTTTAACATGCTAATTTTTCGCTCGTCTCTTGCCGTTGTCCTTCAAAATCGTCGACCTCCAATGCAGAACTATAGTTTGAACATGAATTTGAGAATCAAATTAAAAACAAAAAGCTTCTTCCTCAAGCATTTGCTTCTTCCCCTTCCCTTTCCTTTTTAACGATGATGTGATGGCTTTTTCTCAATAATATTTCTCTAGTCTTAATCCAACAATATTTCTCAGAACAAAGTGATCATCGAAATAATATTTCTCAACCTAACAACGCAGAACAATGTCATCTTAGAAAGTTTGAAATAAAGGCCTAGAGCACAGCAACCAGAGGCCCTAGTTCAGCCGCACATGACATGACACAAGAGCCGAACAAGAGGAAGAAGAAGCAACATTAGTGGTAGGAGTCGGAGAGGAGGAAGAGAACTGTAGAACAATAGGAGTCGAGAAGAAGTCGTGAAGAAGAGGAAGAAACATCGGTAAAAGAATCAGAGAAGAAGAAGAAGAAGAATAATAATAATAATAATAATAAAGAATAATAATAAAGAGTCAAATGAGGAGGAGGAGAAGCAGTAGGAGTCGAAGAAGAAGAAGTGAAGAAGAAGCGGATGAAGGAAGAAGAAGAAGAAGCGGATGAAGGAAGAAGAAGAAAATATCAAAAAAAATATGAAAAAAAATCTAGACTTAAGAAGAAAAATCAAAAATTTTATATTTTCCCATGAATACATCCAATTTTCATAGATTTTTTAAACCCTAAAACCCAATTTTCAACGCAAAACAGCAGAGGGACAAACGACTAGTTGTGACATGTGATTAATAACCAAACATGTTTTAAAAATTTCAAAACCCTGCTTGAAACAAATTATGACATGTGTAATAATTAATAACCAAACCTATTAAAAATTTCAAACCCTGATTGAAACAGAATCGGCCGATATCGGCCCGATATATATCAACTGATATATATATAAGAATAATGGGTATCACACGTCGTATGAGAGAGGGCCTCATATGCCCTCTCACATAAAACAACCTATTTGGTTGTACCCACCCCTTTATGTGAGAGGGCATGAGGCCATCTCTCATACGGCGTGTGTGATACCCATTATTCTATATATATATATATATATATATATATATGTTGACTAGGATCCATTCGGATGGATCAAACATGCGGATCCATCCAAGTGGAATTTAAAGCTAGACAATGTAAATAGAAAATCCAACCGTTGGATGTCATCTAACATGTCTAAACTAGCTCCAAACAAAATTTCAACTAATTTGGACATGTTTTGCCCATGCATCAAGTGGTTGCAAAATTAGCCGATTTTATAACTATTCAAAAACATCGATTTTGCAACCACTTGATGCATGGGCAAAACATGTCCAAATTAGTTGAAATTTTATTTGGAGCTAGTTTAGACATGTTAGATGGCATCCAACAGTCGGATTTTCTATTTACATTGTCTAGCTTTAAATTCCACTTGGATGGATCCGCATGTTTGATACATCCGAATGGATCCTAGTCAACCTATATATATATATATATATATATATATATATATATATATATATGGATGTCAAAAAACAACAAATATATTGGTATCGGATTGTTTTTGCTCCGATACCAATATATTGGCTGATATATTTGGTGTATCGGTCGATATTTAAATCACTGATACTTTAAACCTATAACCTCATGAACTTGACGATATCACACCATGCAAGAAACTTTCTTATCTATAATCTTACGCCGACGAATTGTGGGTTAGCAATGGATATCAAGCTAACTTAACATAATCCATGAACTTCTTGATAGTTACATTTACACGTTTAACTCTCAAGAATATTTGCAGAAATCATTTATCATTTCCATATGGTATATAGTCATTAGAAAATCATTCACCAATGTCATTGATGTAACACAATCATAGGAAACAACTTTACAATAATTAAATAGAAAATGCTTGATTATATCACATAGTGAAAAAGAAGCAAGCATGTGCATAATAACATCCTACATTGCAAACAAAAAGGACAACCAAGTTTCATTAATCGTAGAAAAGCAATGTATGGGAATAATTGTTGAAAGGGTGTAGAACCACAAGTACTTTCATGAACCTAAGAGCCACTATATGCGCTTTCTAGATGAGTTGGTTGCATAAAGAACTAGACACAATTCATGAACATACAATAACTATTTCCTTGTGAGAATCATGTAGATAATCATTCTTAGGGAATTAAGACAATGCTTACTAGCATGGATACTCTTAGATTTCTCATAATTTACACATTTCGCTCCCATGACCTTAAACTCCAGCTTCTTCTTCTTCACTTCCTCTTTATGATTTCCCAATTCATACTCTTCTCTTCTAACTATAGCAGGCCTTCAAGTATTGATAAATGTTTGTTCTCTATTAGTTATCACCATGGTTAGAGGTTTTGGCCGAAACCCCTAAGTATCGGTTGTTTCGTTTTGGTCTCGGTGGTTACCGAGAACAAAACCAAGAGTTTGTTTCGGTTTCGGCTGGAACACTGCCGTTCCAGTCGGTTTTGGCCATTAAAAAAGAAGAGAAGAGAGAAAGAGGGAGATGAATATCATCAAAACAAAAAGGAAAAATTAAAAAAACCTTTAAGGTTCTACTGCTACATCAAAAAACAAGAGGAAGAAGAGAGAGAGAAACTTACGTCGAGAACTCGCCACCCGCCACCTGTCGCCCGTCGCCTCCCTAAAGAACAACCTCCCACCGCTAAAAAGAGATGGTGGGATTTTTTTTTGAAAACATCGGAGGGGATGCTGGTATTTTGATAAACATATTGCCATCTATTTACAAGTTTGACATGATGCTAGTCACATTCCCATTTGCTAAACATATTGCATCAATTTACAAGTTTGCCATATACAAACGAAACCGAAACTTACTTCCGAAACAACCGAAACGTGCGAAACCGAAACCGAAACCTAAATCTTCGAAAGAGTGATACCGAGACCAAAACCACGAGCTAAAACCTTAGTTGTCACACCTGCACCTGAATACCACATTCCTCATTGGCGCAAATGATGGTTATTTTTTCTTGCAACACCAATATGTAATTAGAGGCAAGCTGATAGCATGATCTGGTTGTGGTGATGTCATGAATAAAACAAGGCTGGAATCCAATGTGAGAAGCATAGAGCCACTAACGGAAAAAACTGTTTGTGGGTACGACTCGATGAAAGAATACATTTAATTTGGTCTAACTCAAATCACAATTACAGATGAAGTTAGAAGCAATGATCGAGGTTTCAACCAAAAATTTCGGCCATTTTAATTCAGTTTCGGGGGCCAATCCGAAACGCTGCTTAAAACTCAATTTCAGCTGAAACCCTAAAATTGTTAAAACTAAATTTTTCTAATAGAAACCATAAACCCCCAAAATTTTGAAGCAACATCAAAATCCCAAAACCCCAAAAATTTGAAGCAAAGCAAGTGCATTCATGATGAATTTTCAAAAAAAAAAATCAAGCAGATATCATCTCGAATCTAACCTCGACGAGAAATCTAATGCTACTCTGATGAGATCGAGCTCCCTTCGAGCTGCTCCATTGTAAACAACGCTGCTCCAATGTAATCAACGCTGCTCCGATAATATCAATGCTAGTCTAAGGCCGCTCCAATGAGATAGACGTTGCTCTGCTGCTCGGATGAGATCAACATCTTCATCTTCATCGTCTTCAATCAATGGAGCTTGATCTTATCGGGAGAGAGAATGAGAGAAATCAAAGAGAGCGGATAATTTTTATATCCCTATAGTTAAGACTTACAAGGATTATAACCCAAACAAAATAATTGGATTATGGGTGTAGGTTATGGGTTATGGGTTATGGGTTTGGGTTACATTTTAAGTGAGTAGTAAGTTTGGGTTTGGGTTTGCATTGGGTCTGGGTCTGGGTTTATGTTTCAATTGTGTGTAATTTAAAAAATTGCTACAAAAGCATATTCATACAAATATATATTTAAAATGTAGATAATGCGGAAACTAAAACTTAAATAAAACCAACTAGCAAAACTTCTCGAAACTAAAATTTTTTAAAATGGGCCGAAATGAGTTCTCTAACATTGGCTGGAAGCATCTTATTGAAGCTTCATCAACCAAAATATCATCTCCAATACAATACATCGGACCTTCAGCATTGCCATCACTTTCGAAGGTTACGCATTAAAAAGGGATTGGTTGTGTCGGAATAATCAGATGATATCTATATGAATGAATATTTTATGCCTACATAGGGCACAATTTTTTTTACTTATCACACAAACAAAAGTGAATATTATTATATCTAGAATATCATACTGACCTATCTGATGAAATTTCTTTAAGTAAAAACCATAAAATGGCATTAACAAAAATAAAGCATTAGAAACTTCAAATATGAGAGAAGATTTCCCTGCCAAGAATTAATTGAGGACAAGCGAAGGAGAAAAGACCGGTTTCTCAATGATCATGTCTTAACTTCACATAGATGTGAAATGTGGAGGAATGAAAAAATTTCATGGATAAAGGGAAGAAACATAAATCATGAATTTATAGTGAACTTTATATTAGATGGGTTCTAACTCTCATTGGTAGATACTTGTTAAATATTATGGAGTTTTTATGAAGGGAAGGGAGAATCATGAGATTTTACAGCTAACATATACATGGTACGCTTGTCCATCCGTTAGCTGTTTAAATAATCAAAAAGTATAACTAGAAAATACTTTAAATTATAAAGATATATGAGGAATTTTTTGGGAACATGAATTATAAGTAAAATATAATTCAAACCTTGCGTATGGGTAAAACCAGCAATCAGAATAAGCAAAAAATTTGGTGATTGTACTGTATGTTCTTAGCTATATAAAAAACATTAATGCCCTAATTTGGGAGTTTGGCATAATTTCTATTTCAACATGGTAACATAGCATCATTCTATGATATTGTGATCACCGATTTTACCACCATCATATTCAGTGTTCTAAATATCGGTCCGCAATCCGATATTTCGGCCGCTATACCGGAAAGATGACAAGGCCGATACGATATAGTCAACTTCATATTGTTTTCCAATTTTCATGATCTATTGGGCGTGATCCGATATTTCGGCCGATATTTCCGATATTGGACCATTTTTAATCAATGGGTGTCGGGTCGGATCGGTTCATGGAACAGTGGACCCAATCCAACCCGTTAACCGATTTCTCTTAAAACCCAAGTGGAGGATGCTTCGATCGATCGAACTGTGAAATTTTCATCGAAAAACCCCTAAAAATTGCAGCGCGGTTCTCCCTTCAGCCCGTTGTCGACTTCCCATCTTCCGTTTGAACTCATCGGCGGTGATTTCTCGTCGTTGTCGCCGTTAGCCTCGCCGATGGAGCGGCTGAAGCTGATTGATGCTTGGAGTTCGCTTCGCACATGTAATTTTTTTCATTTTTGTTTCGATTTTTCCGATGTTTTCATTTTTTCTGTTTTTTCCTTCAGTTTTTTTCCTTCCTCACTTTGTCTTCTCCTCTTAGCCCTCGGGTGATCGCCACCGTCCATATTTAACTCCTTAGCTATGCCACCCCCATCTTTGCCCAAACAAGGTCATTCCTCAATTCCAGCTGCTGTTAATGTTGCAAGTTGTGGTTATATAAAAATTAAACATCAAGCTCTTTATAATTCCACATATCCTCTGATTGTCCATCCATTAGCAGCATCAGCCACATTAAGAGAGATCTGATCTTTCTTTTTAAGCCTGCATCTGAACACGATGGACGCACGTGATTACACATTACAAATTTAAAAATATATCAAACAAGAATAGCATAAAGTGGATAAATATGATAAAAACTGTATATATTTCATTATTGTTACAAAGTATTGTATCTTAATGTTATGGTTACTCTATCTACACCTTCATGCTACATCATTGCATGTTTATCTCTTAATCATATAAACACATGTATAGATAGGAGTACGAGCACTCGTTCGAACATCTTGATGTTGCTTGGCGTTGTCAAAGTACCCAACTTGAACTGCGAAAAATGCCCATTTTCAATTTCATTGATTTCTAAATTTGTTTAATTACTTTTGGGGAGAAATACTTGAATCAAATTATATTTGGAGCTCAATTAGGGAAGCATGTTAGTTGTTACTTGTTAGTTTATTGAGTAATGTTAATAAAGTTGTTAGTTTATTGAGTAATGTTAATTAATTTGTTTATTGAGCCATGTTAATTATGTTGTTTATTGAGCCATGTTAATTATGTTGTTAGTTTATTGCCGATATTCCATTTTTTGTGTTGTTTTGAGTGAGAGAAAGAGAATGAAAATAGATAGGAGAAAAAATTCCCATAAAAGTTTATTGTCGATATTCCGATATTTAGTCAATATCCCTGATATGCATGTTTCACAAGAGAAGTATAACCAAAACATACTTTTATTTGAGTTAGTATAGTTTAAATCTTCTTAGATACATCTATGCTAGCATATGTCATCATTTTAAGCATCCGATATGACACTCTGATATTTAGTCCGATATCAAATTTACATGGCCGATACGTGACCGATATCCGATATTTAGAACACTGATCATATTAATTTTCTCTTTATTTAAATCTAAACTAAAACAACCCAACCCAAAATTGATTTTGCCCTACCTAATTATATGAAAATAAAAAAATAAAAAAGCCTAAGCATAGCATTGATGAACCACCTAGGTAGTAGGCATGCTGTTTAAGGCCACCTAGCGCCTTCAATAACATTGATTGTAATTGCTCAGTATCCTCACACTTATATATGCAACAGTGATACCCCGGTTTTGGGGAGTAACCTATTTTTTATTTCAACGGACAAAAAATATATAGAATGCAAATTTTACAAATTTGCAAAAAACGAAAGAACAAATAATATGCTAAAACCCCTTAATATAAAAGAATAGAACTAAAAAGATCAAGGTCCAAATAGTTTGCAGAGACATTATAAACAGGATCGACACAAAAAGGAAGCATGTTCTAGGACATAACTGACACTCATACCTATCACATCTATTTAGGCCACAAAAAATCATATAATTCATATTGATTAACACACTTAGCATCACTTCACGTCTACACACTCGGTTGTCACATATTTGTATGACACCTCAGTTACGAACTTGTGTTCACCATTCTAAAACTCATAAATGTTTGCTAGTGTACTCAGCTCTGTGATGCGGCTGATATTTGGAGGGGAGTGGTATTTGAGTAAAATAATAAATAGTGGTGTTTTTCTATTTAAAGGGGTTGAGCCGGCCCTAATTAGGATGCGAAAAATTCTGAGAGTTATTTCTTTAGTTTATTTGTTTAATCCCTAGATAATTTGTATTAGGAATTTTCCTATTTTCCTTAGATCAATCTCTATTGAGTTCTTCTATCTATTGGTAGTCGTTATTTCGCGAGTAGCTGATTTGTAGTATGATTCCCTTTAATTTCATATCTGAGTTTCCAATAAAACCCCCCTTTTTACCATCAAAACCCTAGTGAAACGCTTCAATTGGTATCAGAGCCAAGTAGATCCATGGCGAGCACACGATTTATGGAGCGGATCGAAGCGTTGGAGGAGAAAGTGGAGAAGACTGATAGCCGAATCAGCGAGGGATTCAACGAAGTAAAAAAGACCGCGGAGATCGTCGCAGCCGCATCCGCATCCGCATCCGAAGCACGATTGACTGCAACTATCGAGGCGAATAGATCTCAGATGCTGAAAGATATAGCGGCGATGATCGCTAACATCAACCTAAAAACGGATCCAAGCAAAAAGGAGCTGCCTTTGACAACAAATAAAGATCTGGGGCTAGATCTGAAGCTTTCAGGCGTAGATCCACCAGATCTGAAGAAGTTGGGAAACAATGATGTAGATCTGTCGCCGGAGAGGGACGACAAATCCAATCTGGTCACAGCGACCTCCCATTGATCGCTGCAGCTCCGGCGACCTCCCAGAAGATCGCAGAAGCTCTGGCGAGACCCTTGGGGGCCACAGCGGTGCGAGCAGCCCCCGAAAAAGCGCGATGAGGGCTTTTGAGCTTCGCCGGCGGCGGCTCCGACGACGTCGTGGACCGCCGCTACGGCCAGCTCAACCCCCTCCTCCGGGCGAACCCATTGCTGCCATCACCGTGGACAACGACCGTCGAAAATGACAGCTATCGACGGCGACTAGGGTTTTCGAACGCCATCGCCGTCGCCATCGGCGACGTCTTGACCTGCAATCGCCGCCATCAGCCTCACCTCGGCAAGGCGAGCTCAGGGGACCCATCCCCACCTCCATCGGAGGTAGACGCCGCCAGGAAAAACCACGAACGAAGAAGGCGAGACTTTTCGGGTGGCTCTGGCGACTTTTCGGCTCGCCACCACTCCCACAGGAGCGCCCAGCCGTGACGAACTCAGGGGAGGGAAGATCACCGTCATCGGGGCCCGGAGCCGCCGGGAATCGTCGTCGGTTCCGACGAGCCGATGGCGGCTCTGGGTCGGCTCGATCCAGCCGGCCCCAAGCCGAAGCCGTCGGCTCGAGCCGAGCCGTCGGCTCCCGTCCGCTCAACTGAGCCGACGGCTCGAGCCGACTCCGTCATCGGCTCGGCTCGAGCCGATGAACAGTGCCGGTTTTCTATTTTCGGGCCATTTTCTGCCGATTTTCTGCGCGGGTTTCGAATTTTGACATTTCAAGGCCCGCTTGGAGTCCGAATTCAGAACGGAAAGGGCCACTGCGTAGAAGATTCAGCCACTGACGCTTCTCCACTCCTGCAACAACGTTTCGAGGAAGATGGAGCTCGTGGACAGCCCTTTGATCCAGGAGGAGGCGGGGAGACCCGTCCCAACGCTTGGAAGACCTCACTTGTGGACTTCATGCACCACCTTGAGGACAAGGTGGTTTTTCAGTGGCAGAGTAGCGATGCGGCTGATATTTAGAAGGGAGTGGTATTTGAGTAAAATAACAAATAGTGGTGGTTTTCTATTTAAAGGGGTTGAGCATGCCCTAATTAGGATGCGAAAATTGTGAGAGTTATTTCTTTAGTTTATTTGTTCAATCCCTAGATAATTTGAATTATGAATTTTCCTATTTCTCTTAGATCAATCTTTATTGAATTCTTCTATCTATTCGTAGTCGTTATTTAGCGAGTAGCTGATTTGTAGTATGATTCCCTTTAATTTCATATCTGAGTTTCCAATAAAAATCCCCTTTTTACCATCAAAACCCTTGCGAAACGCTTCACTCTGCAGTTATAATTCCTACTTTAACACATGTCCATCTAAACACTCTCATTAGCCACATTCATATGTATAACAAGGGCTAGCAAATAACTTGCATCACCAAATCCCAAAGAAATGAGTAGTTTCCAATTAAGGAGTATTTTGTAATGAGAAATTTAATTTTCTCATGCACTAGCTTCACCAAGGCTTACAGAATTGACCGTTGTGATTAAAGGGCTGTGATCCATGCTACTTTGATGAGACAAGAACAAGACAGATGTCAAGTAAAAGAATTGAGTAAGTGCATTCTCAGACTAGTAATAAATCAAGACCAAACAGATATTAGTTATATGCACTTTAGTATGAACAAACAAGAATTGGGTCCAACAAACTTTGTATTGTGGGAACGCAAATGCAATAGGTGGATTAACAGATGACCAGTTCGTAAAGATTCACATATGCCAATAAGTACAACAAGTCAATGTTTGGCCAGAAATATAATAGAACATCACTGTGAAATGATGTGAAAATTCAGGCACAGAGACAATGTTGTGAGGATGTGAAACCAAAAGCAGTAAAAGGAAGTATCAACATGGATTGATCAAGGAATACCAGAAGTTAGGCCAAAAATGAGGAAACTAAAATGACATCACAGTATACCCATGTAAGGAAGAAGCTTAGAGTTCCCAACAAATTGATAAAAATGGAGGTTGAAATACACTGTAACTTCAGAAAGCATGAACTGAATCCGTAAAAAGGATTTACACAAGCTTCCATTTAAGCACCAGCAAAGATGGGACAACGTTGGAGGATTTATAAATCCAGAACAGTAGATGACTTAACACCTTTGAAAGGTCCTGAATGAAATAAAGCAACAAAAACTTTTATGCCCCGCTGTCCAGTGGTAATATTAGATCGACTGAATGAGGAATAACAGATGATCGATTGAGAGACATTACATGCATAATCAGACAGAAGCTTCAAGTACTAAGCTCCCAGCTAACAGAGATTACTAAACCCCTGACTAGAAGCAAAAGAGGAAGCCTAATTAAATAACTATAGAAGCAATCAGACTATTTGACTAACACATGAAAATCAAATGAAAGAACCCTCTTCCAGCAACAAATGAGCAAGCCATTATGCATTGCTATTGGAATGGATTAAAAATGTAGGGACACCAAAACCAGCAAATTATATATGTACTCAGCAACTGGTATGAAATTGGAAGAGAACAATACCTGACCCGCATTGCGTGAATCAGGATCTATCTGAAGACATCTTTCATATGCATCTATTGCGAGAGCAATATTGCCTGCATCTCTGTAAAGGACCCCTAAATTTATAAAAAAACATGAAATAAATATTTATACCGAAGTTCTTAGTGCAATACCACTAACAGGATAGCACGAGACACACACACACACACACACACACACACACACACACATTTCTCTTAAGAAAAATAGCATGAATAATGCATAGCTAATGAGTTCAGGAGATGGTGGTTCTTCTTAGATGATTTATATTAGTAATTACCATTGTACTAAAACTATAGATGTGATTGAGTTCAGGTGGATGATTTGTATTAATAACTAGTAATATACTAAACTGTAGGCGGGATTTGCTTCTTAAGGAATGAAAAGAATTAAGGGTAGCCCCCACATAGTTTCCTATGCTGTTAAGATTGATGGTGGATAATGTAATAACCAAGAATGTGTAATCATTAGCTTTAGCGAGCATTTGTTTCAGGGTAATCATTAACTCATGTGTGCGCGTGTATTAATTGTCTTAAAAAAGGCTAATTGACCAACCAAATTTCTGTATCAGTATTGATTTTCCATTGAGTTTGGCGCTCTTCATACATTTACCTTAAACTTGTGAATACAACCCCAAATCATACAACATGCTCACACCAAACACTCGAATGTTCAAACCGATCTGGGGTCACTCCCGTATTTTTTTATAAAAAAATTTTTGCAGTCGGTAGATATACTTGTTAGGAAGCTCCCCACAAATTTTCAGGTCGATCCGACACCGTTTGAGCCTCCGTTCATCGATTTCAAAAACGTTGCGCAAAACTGTGAACGGATTTCAAAAACGTTGCGCAAAACTGTCCAGTTTTTGAAATCGATGAACGGAGGCTCAAACGGTGTCGGATCGACCTGAAAATTTTTGGGAAGCTTCCTAACAAGTTTATCTAACTACTGAAAAAAAAGTTAAAAAAAATTTTTAGGTCGTCTAAAACGCTGACAGCGCTGGAAAAAATTCAAGCGCTGTCAGCACTGGTCCATTAACCTATATATATATATATACACTAGTCAAAACCCGTACATGCGGGCATGGTTCAGTTAAGATTTTTCCCAGCGAAATCTTTGTTCCCCAAAAAATTATTTCCGCAGCCAAAATTACACGGAACAACAATTGAGCGTAAAAATATTTAGCGACACGGACGCCTTCGGCGCGGAACAACAAATTAGCGTAAAAAAATTTAGCGGACGCCTTCGGCGTGGGCGCCGAAGCCTGGTGGGCCCCGCATTGAGGGAGAGATCATTCAATCTGCAGCAGTATTCGATCTGCAGTATTAAGTGCAAGTTAAAGTTTTTTTTTCCCAAACACATTAATTGCGCGCACTCTGCTATTCTCCAAAAACTTTCATTCCCCATAAATTTTTATTTCCCTAGAAATGTTTTTTCCTCCAAAACTTTCCACAATTTCATATCACACATTTATTCCGCAAGATTAAATCTCAGACGTTCTTCTTCAACCCTTTTGTCCTAGTCAGCTTATCCTAGTCAGCCCTAGAATTCAAAAACAATCATCAAATGTAATATAGATATATATACTAGAAATAACCCGTGCACGCAGTACACTGAGCCAAAAACCCCCCAAGAATAGGATGTTGTGCACGCGCGCAAACGAAAAGGAGGGAGAAGTGTGGGTATATGTGTTGGTATTGTCGGAGTGTAAAAGGATAAATGCAAAAAACTTGGAGGTTAGAGTGGAAAAATCCCCTAGGGAAAAAATGTAAATAAGTGAGCTTGGTGTGTGATTTTTGGGATGGAGAGGGAATGTCAACCATGTAAATAAGTGAGGTGATGGGATTTTTGTCATAGGTGGCATCTCATGTGGCGATGTGACATTGCCACATGGGACAAACATGTCACCTAGGACAAACATTCTCTATTGATATAATAGATATATATATATATATAAACCAGATATGCGTTGTCAGTAGACTCAACACAATAAATTTCCTACACATCGCAGGAAATTTCCTACACTGATAGTAAATAAACCACTTTCACATGGTATTTTTTTTTGAAATTTTTATGTTGTGCACATTCTAAAATCTCAATACTCGAAATATCGGTGAATCTTAGTGGGATTTGATCCGCGATCGGCTCGTTACAAAATTTCCTATTGTTCTTAAACTGGTGATTTGTATTAATCAGATCAATAGTCAAATAGCATTAGATTCATTTGATTTTTAGTATGTCGATCATCCATGACGTGTAAAACACATCTTAAAATTTCAAAAAAAATAAGGTGTAAATATGTGGCAACACATCATATTTACATTATTTTGAGATATATATAGGTAAACTGGATATGTTCGGGCAACAGAAGAAATTTCTTGTGCTGATAGTAAAAAAACCGCTTTCATTTGACTTTAAAAAAATTCTAGGTTATTGTACTCATTCTAAAACCTCAAACCCCCAAATATGGGTGAACCCTTAAGGAATTTAAGCATTGATTGATTTGTTACAAAAGTTATATTGTTCTAAAACAGTTGATTTTGTGCCAATCAAGTCCATGGTCAAATAGCGTTGGATTCGCCTTATTTTTGGGTTGTTGATTATCCATGATGTGTATATCATATCTGAAAAAATCAAAAAACAAATAAATATGTAATGTGCGTCCGTGAGGTAAAATTTTCAACACTGACACTTACATTTACATTCTTCAGCATATATGTGAGTTAAATTATGGTAAACTCGATTGAATTAGATATGTCAATCTATCCTAATCGAATCTAAGGTTTAATAACCTAAATAGAAAATTAATTACGTTGGATGTGATATAAGATATTTAAAGTACTTAAAGTTCAAATGATTTAGATGTAATTTACCTATGAAAAAATGTTGGCCAAAGATATCCATGGAAATTCTCATTAAAAACAATGCATGGTCCAAAGATGCATATTGATGTGTGACCAATAGCTAACAATACCATACATGCATATGTATATTTCTGGTTAGTTATATTAGTATGCATTGAAGCTAACCAAACCATATAAGATCTCAATGTGTTCCCTTTATAAGGGTGCGACGCAGGCTTTGGTTAATGCATCCTATTCACGGGTTATAATAATGGTGTGACTCAATTCAACTGGGGTTTGAAATGTTGATTATAATGGAACATGACCTACTTAGTTTCATTACATATACATTATTTTAAAAGAATCTTTTCATGACATGTCATCTTTGATCAGCATACATGAAGAATTCACACTAGTCGGCATATAGTTATTCCTATTCTAAAATGCTTGTCATGCTCCATTTACTTATGGAGCATTTAGCTCACCTACTGTTTTACAGATTTATTAGATTCATGTACTAAGTAGATTATATATACGGATATCTAGAAGAAGTAACTTCCTAGGGGTTTGTGAAAAGACAACTTAGCAATAGATGTCGATCCTTGGGATTAGATCTTAATATAGGATTTTATGTAACACATCAATGAATGATAAATGTAAGAACATGGTACATAATTTAATTCGATATATTGATGTGTTTATGTGATTAAAGGTGATACATAAGCTTCGCATGTCTCATATCTAAGAGACTGAATGTCAACGGTCCCTTAATTGATAATGTTCTTTCAGTTTGGGGTGTGTGTATGGTCATCGACTATGACCACACACTTCCTTTTTCACAAAGCCAAAGTAAAAAAGGACTGCTGTGCTAAACCCTTGGCAAATAGGATACACAGATCACTTAAATGAATTGGTTAGCCATAGGCAGGTGAAGGTAGAAAGATAAATCAATTTGCAGAATAAGAATAACATAAGAATAACATGTTGTTACGATTTTTGTAGGTTTTTGATATAAAAAGGGTTTTTGGTAGAAAGATGGAATTTTTAATGGAAAGATGGGATTATTATGGTAAAAGAAGGATTTTTATGGTAAAGAAAAGATTTTTAGGGCTAGAAAGAGAGGTTTTGGAGAAAAGTTGCTATCTTTATTGTTAAATAACTGAAAATAAAAGGGGATACAAAGATAGGATGAGTTTTTTCAGGAGGAATTCGCTCTTCCAAGCCACCGATTCAAGAGGGAGATGCGCTCTCCAATAAAAGAGGGATTTTTATTAACCTCACACAATTCTTCTCTCAATATTCGATTCCCCTTCTCTAATCCCTCTAGCCACATATAAACACTAAACTAAAAATAAGAAAATTACAAAAAGAACCCTAAAACTGAAAATTACAAAAAACCCTAGAAAACTGAAAATTACGAAAACGTCCATTAGCCTACTGAAATTCCAGGTCTGTCCTTTTGTGTGGTCTCATTATTACTCTGTTCCTGAAAAATCACATTGTCCTCAAAGTGGTGCGTGAAGTACGTAGACGGGCTACCAGGTCAAAAAGATAACCAAGGTCTCCAGCATCTTCCGCGAAGTCTGGAAGGAAGCTATGATAGTCGCCAAAGTCTCTCGTGGATCCGCCGCGCGCCGAAGCTAGTCGCCTATCTTGAACGGGTCCACTGTCAACCCCCGGGACCCCGCATAGCCTCTGCCTCGTAGTCCAGTGACTGCGAGGCCCCTGGCTGCCAGGACAGGGCCTGTAGGGGCCCAGCAGCGATCGACCGGTAGGGATATGAGAATGGGACGAGCCAGGCCAAATAGATGCCCAATTCAAACGGGCGGGCTTTCGGGCCGATCCAAAGCCCATATGGACTTTTTCAAGAATGCTCAAATGGGTTTAAAGATGGCTTTGGGCATGCCCATTGGGCCTCTCAATAAAATTACAATAAAAACATTAAAATATAATAACAATATTATATAAAATTATAAAATTATAGTCCCAAAGTCACAGGTTTTGTTGCACTTCAAAAATCAAATACTAATATTGGACTCTAAACACACTCCATGTTTTGATATAAACCCCAATTAACAAAATTCCAAATGAACTCGACTTACATTTACTTCTAGACATGAAAAAAATCATTCACTTTTTTATCCACTAAACTGCAAACAGCTTTGTCTATCAATTGCAAACAGTTTCCCCGTTCAAACACTTAAAAAATAAAAAAAAATAAAATACCTATTTCCAAATAAACACTCGCCTTCGAGAAAGTACTATGCCCCGATCCATTCTTGCCAATAGCATGTACCTAATTCAATCCCAAAACCAACAATAAATACCTAAAATGATACATCAACAACAAATTAAGGACGAACTTCAATGATTTCTTCATCAAGTTCGAACTTCGCCCTCATGATCGTGAGACTGACGCTATGCAGGATCTCCTACTTCGACTCCGCAACTACAGCCCTCAGGTTCCTGACCTCGAGCAGTGCCTTCGGAGTGCCTCTGCTGCCTGCATTAGCGACCGACAGGGAATCAACGGTGAGGATGATCGCCTGATCGAGGGGACGGTGCGGCGTGAAAAAAATCGTTTTGAGAGTCGAGGGGGAGTGTAAATTGTGAAGATTTTGATGGTGTTACTGTAAACGGGAGCGATGGAGTCGACGAAAAGAAAGGAAGAGAGCCATGAGTCTCGCTATTTCGCTGAGCAACTGAGGGCTAAGGGTGTGGGGGGAAGAATCGGGCTTATCGCTTAGGGCGTTTCGCTGAGCAGTGTTTCGCTGAGCTCCCCGATAGGAGAGGGTTGAGGGATTATGGGAAGGATCTGGCTTCTGGCGTACTCGAATCATTTATTGGGCTTCAGGCTTTGGGTATGCTTGAGAAATCATTTGGGAAAGTATTTGGGTATTGGGCATACCCAATGGTCAATCGGGCCACGTTTAAAGTTAGGTTTTTCGGGCCAGCCTGATTGGGCATCGGACTGGCCCGAGCCCAATATCATCCCTATCAGCCGGAGCATATGTCCTCGTCTGTGGTTGTCATCCGTTTCCTCGAAGTCCTTCTCATCCTGATTCGCATAGAAGGTGTCATCATCGCCTAGATTTGAAACCGGATCATCTATTTGAGAGACATCCTTCTTTAAAAAGTGATTTTGCCCTTACCACTTTCCAAAGTTGCTGCCTTTTGTCCTAGATCTGCGTTAATGCCCTCGTCCATGCTCAGACAGACATGAATCCTTCGTCCTTGACCACGCCGTGATTTGTTGCATGAGCTATTGATTTGATTGCATGAGCTGTTGGGCTGTTTGCATGATGGCCTCCAATATCCCTTGCCATTGTTCCTCCAAAGAATCCATCTTTTTCGTCGACGCCCTCAAGATGTACGCTCTAATGCCACTTGATAGGATTTTTCTCGGTTAAAGAAAGGATTTTAGAGCTAGAAAGAGAGGTTTTGGGGGGAAGCTGCGGTCTTTTTTTATAAATAACTGAAAATAAAAAGTGATACAAAGATAGGATGAGTTCTTTCGAGAGAAACTCGCTCGTCCAAGCCACCGATTCGAGAGGAGGCAGCGCTCTTCAATAAAAGAGGGAATTTTATCAACCTCGCATAGTTCTTCTCTCAATATTCGACTCTCCTTCTCCAAACCCTCCTAGTCCCATATAAATACTAAACTGAAAATAAGAAAATTATAAAAAGAACCCTAAAACTGAAAATTACTAAAAACAACCTAGAAAACTGAAAGTTACGAAAATGCCCCTAAGATTCCAGAAATTCCAGATCCGCCCTTTTGTTCGGTCTCATCACATGCACTTAATCAAAGAAATACTTGGTATGCCCTTAATCTTCACCGAAACAGAAGAATAACATATATGATCGGAGATAAATATAGAACAAAATGGATTTTGGTGTTAAACCTCTAGAAAAAATGTGACTTCCTAGTTCCTACATGTACAGAAATAGGGATTATAAGATTGTAGCAAGAGACCGGTGACAGTAGTGGATATGTGAGTTGTTATTTGGACTGTAAGATTGCAAAAAAGAAATATCAAGTAGGGGCAAAGCTTAGAAATTGAGTGTGTTTTCATGAGCAAATTTTATGCATCCCCAAAACCCTCTAGCACTAGGGTAATATAGAATTTAAACTTTCAGTAAATAATAAGATATCACCTAACAAATGGCATACGATAATGTAATAAGTTGAACAATTAACATTCCCTATTTGCAGAAAGACATATGCAGTATTGGAAGTCCAGGCTGCTATGCCTTTTGTGTTGCCATTTGTCACCACACTTCAGATTCCTGAAACTGCACGTCTATAACAAAATCTATTATAGCAACAATAGCTTTGACATCGTTTCCGAAAATTAAATACTCCCACTAGTCAAATTATGGTAGCATTTTAACACCTACTCAAGTAACCTAAAAGAAGATATCCAATGCTGGGTATTTATAATATCAGGTAGTAAATCATAAGTACCATATAAGATTCCCCTTGTAGTCAGTTATTTGCGACATACAAGCAAAAGTGTGCATGTGTCCATGTTCATGTAAATATGAATTTATATGCTTAACTGTATAACTGAAATAAGGATTTTATGAGGATTGAGTGCTATATTACATAACAGCTACAAACAAGTTCATTTGTGAAAATTAAAAGTATGTGAAATGAGGGTAAGGTAAAGGAAAATAATTTAGGTGCTTTGGACTTGTGCCACAGGCCCACAGACAGACGCAGATGAGTATGCCCGTACCAACTGACAGCATTCATAATTGATCGTAAAGAAGTAATAACAATAAAAACATGAATGGAAATAAATACACTATACTTGTTAATTTAACTGAGAAAAGGGTCATAAATGAGTCGAATATCGACAAAAAGATTCATACAAGCAGCCCGAAGATTTTGGATAAAAGAAGGCATTGTTAAGTGGTAGCATATTAATAGGTGTTGTGATTATTTTTATTTCTTTTATTCTCTCTTTTTTTTTCTTGTTTTGGTTTTTTCCTTTGTGCTGTGGGTAGAAGAGAGTAAACATAAGAAATTCAAATGGGAATGGCCAAAATCAATGCTCAACAACCAGGATTAATTTACTTCGCATACTACAAGGTTACAAATAAAACAACAAAGAATAATATGTTATGAAATGGAAGAGAGTCAACCACTTACCTAAGTTATTGTATGCTTCTGCATATGAAGAATTAGCAGCAATTGCTCTCTCAATCATGCTTGCTGCAGCATCTATTTTGCCCTAGATTATAAAATTCTTAATTAAAACTTCAGCAAGAAATAATATCCAACATATGTGACAGAATACATGTAAACAGACCTGAACAGTAAAAACAACACCAAGATTGTTTAGTGACTGAGAAAAATTTGGTTTAATTGACAGGGCCATCTACAATATGCGAGAATAAATTAGTGTTGTGTTCCTTGGAAACAATAAATAAACATAAAAACAACAATGATAAACATCACTTTAAAAAGGCACATCTATAGAAGCATCAAAATTTCAACTTTTCAAAGAATTAAGCTTACCTGATAACACTCCACAGCTTTGTCAAGATTGTCCCTGTCCTTGTATATAACTCCTAAATTGTTGCATGCCTCGGCACATTGAGGATTGAAGTGCAATGCAAGTTCATAGAATACAATCGCCTTGATGAACAGTTATGTAAAATGTTGATACAATGTGAAAAAAATTGACATATTTCGACAAATTTAAAGTAACATCTGTATAGTAGATAGCATGAAGGATTAAAAAATTGATGAAACACATACTACCAATATATGGGGACTTGATAATGTGCCAGTTACAAGGTCAATTATAGTTTTAGAAAGGCAATATATATGAAGTTCTTTTGACTGACCATGTCAAATTTCAGCATTTCACCATATGCAACGCCAAGATTGTACATAGCATCTGCGTAGTGCCAGTTGTAATATAATGCTTTCTTGTAGTATGCCACACCTTGGTTGATGTCGCCCTCTAGTTTAACCTGCACAAAACTAGACTTTATAATTATTTGGTTGAAGTACATATATGCAACAAATGAGAGAGAGAGAGAGAGATGTTGCAGCATATTGTAAAATAAAAAAATCAAACAATAATACATATCATAATTTACAACAAGACCAAAGAATAATATAAGGAAGCGGATGAATGACATATGAAAGAAATATAATGGTAAAGATTTACAACAATTACAAATGAAAGAAAGACAAAGAAAAAGAAAAGGCTGAATGCAAGATCAAAAATTCAGAAAGAGAATAACATAGATACTTTTGAAAGTGTTGGCAAGGACTCAAATGATGAAATTTGTACTACAATTTATCTGGGCCATCGCTATGGAGGGGGGAAAAACAATGTTTCAAATGTCAGAGATAACAGTGGAAGGCCCAAAAAGAAATTTGATAAGTGGAATAATATTCAACAAGCATATTTTTCAAAGAAACTATGTTGCTCTGGTTGATTAGCTTATTAATCGGAGTTGACGATCAAGTGGAAGCATATAGTAAAGGTAGTTCAATAGCCATGTATCAGGAAAAAGCTGGTGGGGATAGACAAAGAAAATAGGATTCAGATGGAGTTAAAGTTAAAAATCAGGATCAAAAGACATTATGGATGTTCAGGAACAGATTTCATAATTATCACAACTCATTGTGTTGAAGCAAGTGAATTACCAATAAATGCAGTACTACAACAAGAGCCTATTAAGTTCCTCTGTTTATGATCGCATTCCCTTTATAAAAGAAAGCCTACTGTTGTATGTTTGTATATATTATTTAACATGATATGGTATGCGTGCCTGCCATAATGAGATTTCATAAGATGGGTACAGCTGTTACTTCCAAAATGATACAGAGATAGCTGGAAAAGAATGACTTCAATTAAGAAAAAAGTGATAAGAACAGAAACAACAGAACTTCACCTGGAAGAACAGTGTCATTGTCGATAAGGCCCCAATCAAAACTAACACCCAAGCATTCATGTTATAAGACTTCAGCATATGACAGTGAGGATGTGGTTTGAGATCAATGCATGACATGGCAAGTGGTAATAATTATGAAACACGATAATGTAGTATGGTGCAAACTTCAAAATATTAGCCAATAAAGACAGTAATGCAAAAAAAGAATAAGAAAATGAATGCAGTTGAAGCTGAAATAACATGATAGATATAGAGGGAAACCAACATAGAAACAGTAGGCCCAGAGGAGGTGAGGTATATGAGCTACACCAATGCCGAGGTGATCGAGAACTAAATTTAAGGATCACACATGAAAATGCCACAAGAGTTGCACTCACAGCTAGGTTGTAGGGTAAGATGACAGAGAAACCTAATTGACATGGATGGAATCAAGGAAGTTGGTATGCTTGCCGCAAATTTAGATGCAGCAAAATAAAAATGGAGAAGATGGATTCGTGAGAGCCTATATAGATGGTGAGAATGTCGTTTTCATTTTCAAAAAATCACATAAAAGTCACAAGTAAGCACACCTGCCATCAGCAAAGGTAAAGATTTCAAGTAAGAAAGGTAGAGTTCACATTTATCTATTACTCCCAAATTTGCACTTTTTATAAAATCCTGACATATTGAAACTAATACAGCTTAATGTCAAAATAGATAAGTCAACCTTTGTACCCAAGTCTGTCAAAGCTATTGCCATGTTATTCTTAGCAATCTCAAAGTTCGGAGAGACGGACAAACACCTGAAGCACAAAGTTGAGGAACACATCATCAACACTGCAAAATAACTTTCAAGGGGTAAAGGAGAGGCGTACATGTCTATGTTTCCAAAATATGACTGTTACCTTTCATAGCAAGCAATAGCTGTTTCCAAGTCCCCGCGGTTTTTATATATGACACCCATATTGCAGTATGCCTCTGCATACATGGGCCTTTGTAGTGCGGCCTTCTCGTAGCAGCTAAGCGCCATATCATATTGCATCATCTCAGAGTAGACCACTCCAAGATTGTAATAAGCAGGCTGCATTTAAAAGGCCGGCATGTGTCACCACAAGAACATGAAGTTGATGTTGAAATTACAGGGCACACAAAGAATACAACATTCAAATAATTACTATATTCAAATGCATCCAAACAGAATAAGAAGAAAATGAAACAACGACATGATGTTGACATTACAGCATAATGGCTATCCACTTTTAGAGCTTCACAATACTTCTGAATTCCTTCTTCTGTGTTACCAGCAAGTTTTAAGCTCGTGCCGATATCAGTCAAAACAACAGCAAGGCATTCTGCAGCAGGTTTATATGCAGGATCTGCCTTTAACGCCTTCTGATATGACTGCAAAAGGTTGATGTAGTAAATATTATATGGTATAACTTAATATCATCAAGATTAGAAAACAGTTATCAATGGTACCATCATATACCAGTCCAAGACATATCCATCATTCCTGGAATAGAACAAATTGCATAATGGAAGCATCACTACGGGGAACACAATAAAGAAGCGGTCCAAAATTCAACTGTGAGGGTCAAACGGAATACTTGGCAAATATTTTTGTTCTGCTGAACTATAGGAGAGACATCAGCATTTCTTAAGTTGAAACAAATAAAATTAGCAAAACTATCACCACTCAAAATTAGCACAAACAACAATAAGAGCAACTCCGATGTTTATATAAAATAAAGTTTCAATATGTTCTACTTCTGTAACGGCCATAGTTTTTAGTGGGCTTTTTCTGCAACTAATATGGTTTTTATCCTCTAATCTTTTCTTTTTATTTCTGCAGCCCATGAGCCCAATCCCTACCTCTCTCTTTTACTTTCTCTTCTTCTCTTTTTTCTTTATTTCCCCAGCCCAATCAAACCGCAGCCCAACAACCCCAAAGCCCACACCCCCTCACATGACCAGCACCACTCCCACCTAACTCGAGCCTCTCCCCCTCTCTCGATCGAGAGCCATCGGCGAGAAGAACCCCTCGCCGACTCCAGTTCTCCATCTCTCTCTCTCCACATCGCACCGGACAACCGAACCCTAAAACTAAGGGATCCCGCCAAGTAGCTCACCGCCATGGTCAAATCTCCCCCTCACTCAAGTGTTTCAGCGCTGATCTATTCTCCCTCTCTTGCACAGCGTCACAATCCAAGGATTCCCCTCATCGGTGGCAATTTTACAGCCCTCCCTGCCCTCTCTTGCAAGCTCCATAAGCTCTCTTTTCCCTCTATAAATACCCTTGGATTTCTAGTGTTTTGGTTTTTAAACAGAAAAATAATTTTTCAAAGAATTTTCGATTTTCTCTCTTACTTTCAGTTCAGGTTTGGTGTTCGATTTTCTCCTCTACCCTAGCCGCTGCAGCTTCTCATGGTTAGGTGGTGTATGTCACCGGCGTTCGGTAAATCGCCTTAATTCTTGAATTTAGTTTTAAATTTCTTGATTTTTGCTTGCGATGATGCTTCTGAGCAAGTCTCGGGTATTCTCGGGACTTGGCGATGACCCCCGTTGCCGTCCCTCGCCACCAACGTGGCTGTCCCATGGGTGTTTCGGTTTTTTACTTGGGGTTCCACCTCTGTCGTGACCCCCTATTTGGGGATTAACCCTTGTCGTGACTACCCTAAGGGGCATGACCCTCTGTCATGCCTCCCTGTGGGCCCCCTTGCCTTGCTCATTACTTATTTTGGGCTTCTTTTCAGTTCCTTCCTGTTAGTTAGTTTAATTATGTTCATATAGCTGTTTGAATTTCCAATTCTAGAATTACTGTGATTTACCACTGACCGATGGCGGCTCTCCATTTTTGTTGCACAGTCAGGTGCTGGGGCGGAGCCAGAGAATGCCCCCGATTTTGAAGACACTGAGTTTACCGTGAAGACTGTATCTTTCTAAGTTTGAGGTGGTGAGCGTATCCCTGATATGTCTTTCTTGTTGTATTTTGAGATAGTATGTAGTATGATGTAACCGACTTTGTAAATTCGCATGTATTAATAGAATTTCCATAAGCATTTTGATGCATCTCTGCTCATGGCCTAGATTGTGTTCACGGGTTAAGTGCGGAACCTATCATTCTTGTAAAAAATAGTCACATCCCTAGGTTGTGGGACGTGACAACTTCTAAGGTCCAAATTACATAAATACAAATAATATATGAGGAAAACGGGGGCTGATGTAACCAAAAATAACAATAGTGGTGTCTTCAACATCTCAAACGCTACATGAAGAAGATGACATGGATATTACAATGGGGTAAACAAGAAAACATGCACGTGTTTACATCCATGACGTGTGTTGCACATATATCAAAATCAAGAACTTATAATTCATTTCCATAACCATTTTTCTTTCAGGGAAAGTGTGAATTCATTTCCATAACCATTTTCCATTCAGAGAACGTGTTCTTGTTTGAATATTGATGCATGCCTTGGGGTTACATGCAATTCCCTAGAGCAAACTAATCATCTTTCCCCCCCTTCATCTAGACATTTTCCAACATATATGGGAATTTAAAGCACACCAACTGGTCTGTTAGAATTATGCAAAGCCACTCTTTTGTCAACAGATTTCTTACCTAGGATGTCGGAATTACTTATAAGAGGGTTGACAGACTATCATAACTTTGACAGATCCCAACCCCTCTTAATGGGGAAGTCTTAGATCTCAACACATCTTAATGACAAGGCCTTACATCATAAAGATGACTATACCCCTTTCAAGATATGAAATTGAACCCATGCTTGAGAACTCAATTTCTGTTTCAACACAATGTTTGAGCTTTGATCCCTCCTCAAAAGAAAAGAATTTGATATTTGAATGCTTCCACCGCTAAGTGCGCGAGAAAAAACTACTCAGGTTCAAAATGTAAATTGTTACATACGATCCGCATCACAGTATCCAAAAACAAATATCAAATTATGTCAAAAGGGTTTTGCTCATGCATGAGTGGCCACAAATTTAACAAAGATATTCATCTTTCAAAACATCAATTTATATTGCCATGTATGCCCTCGGAAAAATTTGATGAAATCGTTTTATATTTTGCTTGACATGATGGATATAACAAATGGTAAAAAAATTCAATTTGGGGTGGTTTTTCATATTCTTTGGAATGTTTACAGATGCTTCTTAAATTAGGCAACTCAAGAATACATCTTTATTTACAGAAAACACACAAACAACTCCAGCATCAAACAGTATATCAAACAGTATATTCATAGAATGTATGAACATTTCAAAGCAAAAACTTAAGAAAGAAAGAAGTAAATATGTTTCACTTGGTATTTTCAATTTATACCATGACACCTTGATGTCTATGAATTATATATAGCTAAATGTTAAAAAATGGCAATGATCATCCTATAATTTTACAATATGCCTTTAACCTAATGTGACTACGCATGCGCTCAACCCTTTAACCTAATGTGACTACGCATGCGCTCAACCTCAAGCTCTAACTCATGCCAACAAAGTCCCACAACAACACAAGCATCCATATAAGGCTCATAGAACCATGTCTCTGTCACGAGTAGTTAAATTAATAAGGCCCACGAATTGCAACAGATTTGGCTGCTAAGCTTGAAAAGTATATTGACACAAAAGGATTAACTATATTTAAGTCATGAGTCCAATTAATTAACCATGTGTACATTTTACTCTCTTTCCAGCAAGAGAAAAAAATATCAATAGCATGCCCTTGTTATGACAAACCCACTTTGAAAACAAATGATGTATTGAAAGGCGATTTGGTTTCACTGAACAAAAAAAATTGATGCATCCTTGTTTTTATAGTAACTAAAATGAGAACCCTGTCTATCTGAATTTCAAATCGAAGCAACCAATGCAGGAGGAACACAGCCGTAAGTGATATGTTTCACCCAAAATGCCATTTCTTGATTTGCACAAAACATTTAAATGTAATTTCTTTCTGCATTGTATAAGATAGAATAAAGGACATAAAATAAAATAAAAACCATGCCATAGGCTTATCAATCAACCAAGTCCAAAGACATCAAAATCAACATGTCAGCATAGCCAATCATTACACTATAATGTTTGCAACTAAGATAACTTCCAATAACAAAAAAATGTATATTTGTATGCAAACTCAATATATTATAGTTAGATGCTAAAATTTTGGATGGCTGATAGTAGCAACTTCTTCAATGCCAAGTTTAGACTGTTCATATAATTGTGAGACATGTGGACATAAGAGCTACAATATAAACATGATATGCATTAGACATGCAGCATTGGCTTTAAAGAAACATTCTTCAAGATCACCACAAGCCTTGTCTTAGAAAATATTGCCAATCCCACACTGTAAAGTTGCTTTGTAGATGATTACATAACAAATGTTACAGATATGCACTAGTGTAAACATTGGCTGCAATCCTATCCATCTATATCTATCACCAGAAATGATTATTGTCTATCAATTGAATCCAACACTGATAAACTGACCTTGGCTATATCAATAGACTAGAAAGAGTGGGTTGCAGACTATGTCTAACAATGTGCCAACGTACATGAACTTTAGAAAAAATCGTTAGTAGGAAGATCAACTGTTACTGGTGTTAATTAATCTTACACAGCATCAATGACATTTTACCTTCTTGTAGCTGCCAAACACCCAAAATGGAAAATATTTTACTTGATATTAATGTATATGTCTTCTATACCCAAAACCTCCCTGATACCCAAAATTTTAGTCACAGTCGGCATCCGAGTGAAATCAGAAATTGCTCTTGACCAATTCTCTCTCTCTCTCTCTCTCTCTCTCTCTCTCTCTCTCTCTCTCTCTCTCTCCCCCCCCCCCCCCCCCCCATACGTGTATACACAATAATTCACATCCAAACACTAATAGGTAAATATGACTATGCCTAGGAGTGATAACTATTATTCCCAAAGAAGATTTGTTTTTCCTCGAATTTCTAGACAGAGCCTTATAGTACCAAGATCACATTTACCGGTTAAAATTGCGACATTTTAGGAAACAAATATATTCCAAGCAAAACAACTAATAACCACCATCATACCTCAGCAGCTTCCAGTAGGTGACCCTCATCCTTGTACAAAATTCCGCAATGTGTGAGAGCACATGTATTTTGAGGATCAAGCCTAATGGCCTCTGAAAAGCTCTCAAAAGCTGGTTGCATCATATTCTGCATCTGAAGACAGATCCCCTTGCCTATAAGGGCTTCAACACTACTGCCATCCTTCTCAAGGACTCCATCATACAACACGAGAGCATCCACAAACTTGTTTCTCGACCGAAGAATGTTGGCATAAGAGAGGGCATCCTTTCCTTCAAATTTTTTATCAAGGGGGTGAACTGAAGTTGGAGCTACAGCGCCAACCAATGATGGCCGTAGTCCTTTCAGGCTGTCATTCTCTCCTACAACACCATTACTTGTTCTCCCGTTCGCAACATGTGTCTCCATCCCAACCATGCTTATATGAACTCCCAATTTCATGTTCTGAAATTAGAAGACGAGATTAAAGAACGATGCAAAATAGAAACTGGGTTGAATAGTGTGAGTCAACACTGAATTCCGGAAAACATAAAATAGAACATACGCACATTCTCTAATTTTATATTCCAAGCCCAACATTAGTAACTATCGAAACCACACAAGAGGTCAAAATCTTCTCCTCTCCAAACTTGATTGAAACAAGCTAACATTATGCAAGACATTGTACACGAACTCAAATTCCACTTAGCTTTCAAAGAATCGAACTAAAAAAAACGATCGGACCATTCTCTTCACAAAATTTGAACTGAACTAAAAGAAAGAAATTTGAAGAATAAAACAAAAAAACAGAATGCGGAGCTGGGATACGAAAAAGTAACCCAAAAATCGAACAGTACAAGCATCAAACTTCAACTTCAAACCCATTATTCACTAATTACACAATAACGCGCTAATATGATACAACGAATGTACAAATGTTGAAGGTACAAATCCGAGAATCCAAAAATTGGGGGGAAAACAACTAAAACACTTCGATTAGTGTGGAATACAACAGTAACAAGCAACACAACTAGACTTTCGAAAAGAAATAAGCCGTTCGAATGATACATCGAATGTACAAATCCAAGTAAAGCAGATAAATTTCAACAAAGAATCGAGTAAATGAGCTAGGGTTTCGGAACTTACAGTGAAAGAGAAGAAGAATCCTTTGAGAGGGAATCCATGGCGACGGCAGTTGATGGGCTTTAGGGTATTGGGGGAAGAGAGAAGCCTCTTTATTAAGCTTTTTTTTCCTTTTGTTACCCTTTTTGTTGCCTTTTACTTTCTTTTCCCTACTTTCTCCCCCAATTTTTTCCCCGCCGACCTTTTATTTTCCTGCCGACGCCGTTTTGTTTGCTTTGTCTCCGGCTCGGCTTCTCTCTCCGGCTGCCCGTTAACCCCAATAATAAGCTTCTATGCTTTTGTGCTTCTATTCACACAATTGTTTTCTAAACGCACTACACTATTAATAAAATTTTGACATTATGTGTATACCTATTCTACCCTTCCCTCACTATACTATACTATACTTTTTTACTCCTCCTCACATGTCTCTTCTCCTTCTCCCGCACATGCAACCGCCTCTCCCCCTCTTCTCCATCCTTCCTCATTGTCATTCTTTTTCGAAATTGGGAAATAATTTGTCTAAATCATTTGCTTGGGATTCTTAAACTTGAGCAAACAAATCACTACGCGTGCCTATAAATGCATATTTGTCTCTTGGATCATAGTACCTTAACAACAATTTTTTTTGAAAATTTACGTATGCTGCTCATGTCTATATACTAAAGCATAATATTTGATGTTCTAGTATATAAACCCGAGCATCACAAGCTTAGCCCTGAGTGCAGTGTATTTTGATTTAAAATATTTTAATTGATTTTAATTGGGTTAGATGGTCCTTGAGTTTACTTGATTTTTAATATCTTATTTTTAGTTTTAATTGAACCCATTGGGTTTATTTGATTTGTTTGAATTTTTTTAATTAATTTTTCAATAAGAAGGCGACAGGTGGTGGTGGTAACGACGACAGCGGCTTATGATAAAGAAGAGGTGGAAGTGGAAAGGGAAATGAGGAACAAGAGTTAAAGGAAGAGATGAATATAACATAAATTTATAAAAGAAAATGATGTGATTTTAGCAATTTTTAAAGTTGTGGTGTGGTTAGCAAATGCAATATGCCTAGCAAAAAAGTGCATTATGAAGGATAGCATACTATAAACTTATTCCTATACGGAATTGTCTTTTTTCACAAGTTAAATAATGGTTTTTGCTCTTACATGGGTTATTTGTACATGTATCTAATCATATCGGGCAAAAATCTATTATATAAATGATGGGGGGAGAAAAACCTACATGTCCCCATGGGACAAAAGGTGGGCCCCATCTTTGTCCCACTAGGACAAAGGGGTGGCCTAGGATGTGCCACATAGGCATGGTGGGCCCCTCTTGGTGGGGGTGAGGCCTTAGGTTTTGGATTTGGGGGGAGACCGTGTGGCAGCCAAACAAAAGCCACACCCATTGATATTATTTGCAAGCTTGTCATTGCTATTTAATGAAAGCCAAATACATATCCTTTTTCCACTAATTTACGGGTTTGCTGTTGAGTATTGGTGTTTCATACCAATCTTATTTTGATGATGATCACAACATTATGTTGTTGCTAATGAATCTCATATTTTAGTCTCTCAGTTTATTTCAAGGATATCTTTCTTGGAGACTAATCACTTGGTGTAAGGATGGACATCATGTGATGAAGGGCCAAAGTTTGGACTCAAGGAGTGCCAAAGCTTGGAGATGGTGGAGAGCTATCAAGGCATCAAGATTGAAGACTTAGACTCTTTGAGAAGCATTGTAATCCATGTAATTTACTTTATTGCTTTCTCTCTCTTTTCAGTCTAGGGTTAATGTAATGCCTTGTTAGATGGTTTACTCATTCATGCATATACATTTAACCATCTTAGTGAACCTTGGGATTATCATAGAATCCAACCCAATAGATTCACTCTGTCCAAAGACTCCTGTGGAGTCTCTGGCTTTCCGTCAGTCGCCTTCTGAAGGAAACACAGTCGACTGGGTGATTTCTCGTCACCTGTATATCCTTCTACAGTCGCCTGACATACACAACTCAAGTCAACATTTCAATTGACTCAAACTTGAGCTTTACGCACAGTCGTCTGTCAATCAGTTTACAGTCGCCTGTATTTTCACAGTCGCCTGGAGATTGGTCATCAGTCGGATGTATAGCAGAAGTGCAATCACTGCATCTCTCTGTCTTCTCTCCATATTTTACAGTAGTCGAATGATGTATAATGTACAGTCGCTTGACTATTTGACAGACGACTGTAGTATTTACACCAGTCGCATGTGCGAAGAATTGAAGAATGAGTGCAGCTCTCTGTTTCGATCCATCCCCTGAAGCAGTCGTCTGCTGAAGGTTTTACAGGCACCTGTCCTGTTTGTCAGTCGACTATATTGTCTTCTTCAGTCGACTGTCCTGGCTCAGATTATAGCCGTTGGATATTTTCTAGCCATTGATCAGTCGACTGTCTTATGATCATCAGTCGACTGTTCCTGTCGTTTTCACCCAGTTTCTAGCCGTTGCAGATCTGTTCATTTGGCTGTTTCTTTGGGTTTTTGGTCTTGATATAGGATTCCTATATATATGAGTGTGCTGCCATCACTTGAGAACTCTTGACAACACTTGACAACACTTGATAACTCTTGACTCTATAGAAAATCTCAAGAGATCAATAAGCAACTTTCAAGCTCCCTCATTTCCCTCTATTGAGCACTCATCTTTCTTCATGCATTGAATTCCAGCTCAAGGGAAATCATCCAAGTGCTCTCAAGCATATTCCAACACTTGGAGATCCTCTTACATGCCTTGCATTCATTCATTAGTAAGCATCTCAAGGCATATGTAAGAGTGTTTACTTTACTTGGTGAATTTGTCTTCCTATTTCTCTTTGTGGGATTAGGATACTCTCTTTGTGGGAGTTTCTCTCATTGTGGGAGGTTGTCTCTTTGTGGGACTAGGGAATTCTCTTTGTGGGAATTAACTCTCTTTGTGGGAGTTCTAGTGTCCTAGTGTAGGGCTAACCCTAATTCTCTGAGTGGGAGTTAGTGATTCTTTGTGTGGGGGTCTTGATCCTTGTGTAGGATTGGTTGGGTCCTTGTGTAGGGCATAAATCCTCTTTGTGGGGTATCTCGTTGTGAGATTTGTATTCACTTCTCTGTTTGGGAATATAGTGAATATTGGTGTGGCTGGATGTACCCAAATTTGGGGAACCAGGGTAAAACTTTGTGTTTGCGTTTGGATTGATTGTGCCTTTTAATTCCTCTTGCATTTATAATTCCGCATTTGCAAGTTAAATTTTAATTGGAAAATTTTATTGTCATTACACTATTCACCCACCTCTAGTGTGTGTTGTTAGTATTGCAAGGGTTAGACGATCCCTACAATTGGTATCAAAGCGAGGTTAAAGCATACTACAACCATGGCATTCAACGCCTCATCCGCGTCTCATGAAGAAGGTCACTTAACCGTTCGACCCCCGCTCTTCAACGGAACCAACTATCCAAGTTGGAAGATCAGAATGATGATCTACATGGAGGGCCACCAAAGATTGCCTTAGGAGATTGCAACTAAGTAGTTTAGAGGAAGAAGAACAAGAGAAAAAGAAAAAAGATCCTGTTTTGTGGTATCAGAGCCAGGATTAAATTATAATGGCCAAAGAAGTTGAACAACTGTATGAAGAATTATTAGAAAAATTATCGGTATTCTTGTTAGCAAAAACAATTATAGAAACAAAAAAAATTTATTATTAAGACAGGAGAACCTGAATACTCTCTGTTTGCTAATATTCTTACTTATAACCAACTGAGACTTGCATCTCTCAGTAAATACTCTGAAACCGATACTTTAAACTCCATTAAGCTAAAATTAGATAAAATGGCTAAAAGAATAAGTATATCGGAAGAAATGTTGCCTCCTACATCATCTGGTGGTTTTCAAATAGGAAGAAGACCCACAATAGAAAATAATAAAATGATTAAGGTTATAGAAACACAAACACCTTATGATAATATGACTATGGAACAATTAGAAAAACTATGGGATACTGCAGACGGTACACAGTTAGGAGACATATCAATAGACATGTCTAGATTATCTGTCTTACAAAATATTTCTCAAGCAGAAAAGGAAAATATAAAAATGGAATCCAGTAGTATAGTAACAACCTCTCAATCTAGACCTAAACACCAAGTTACTGAAGACAAAATAGAAACTGTTATAAAAACAGAAAATGAAGCAATCTATTCAGAACATAGATTTCCTAAGAAGGAAAGACCTTATAAAACATATACTAAATTATATAAGCCAAAAGAAAAAGCTCTCCAAGAAAGACATAGAGCAGTATTAAATTTGGATTGTGCCAGAAACACAATAGATTTAATAGATGCTTGGGCAGGTGATCTACAAACATTAAGAATTACGAAAAATATTGATAACTCTATAGATATGGTAGGCATCATAGAAAATACTTTTGTAGGTAATGTTAAAAATTGGTTTTACAATCTATCCAAAGAAGCTAAACAGTTAATCAACACTGGTACGACAACTTCGTTGACACTATTAGATCCTTTAAACCTAATAGAATCCTACAGAAAAATTCTAAAAACAGAATTTGGAGGAATACCCTTTGAAAATGAAAAAATTATTGCAGATGAAAAAAGACGTGCTAGAATTAAACTTGCAAACTTAGCAATCTGTGATCTTAAATACCTAGATGAATACAATTGTGAATTTGCTAAATATTACTATGCATCAGCACCTGATGCAGGTACTATAGAAGAAGTATTAGCATTATATTTCTTAAAACTTCCACCTCCATGGGGAGATGACTTAGCTAAAGAATATGAAAGATTCTTAAGAAATAATCCTGAAGAATTTCCATCATTAGGTTTACAAATGAAATTTACAAAGGATAGAATAGCATATTACTGTATGCAACAATCATTAATAGGAAGTGCTAGACAATATTCTAAACAAATGGGTTTATCATGTAGTACTTCTGAAATGGCTACACAATGGGGATGTTATCCTAGTAATAAAAAGAAATATAAAAAATTTAAAAAATATTTTAAACCCAAGAAATTTAAAAGACATAAAAATATGATTTTAAAAAGAAAAGATTCTTTAAAAGAAAAGATTTTAAGAATAAAAAAGATATGGCTAAAAAGGTTTGCAGATGTTGGTCCTGCAATCAAGAAGGTCATTACGCTAATGAATGTCCTAAAAAGACAAAATACACTAAAACAGCTGTTAAAGCATTTAGATTATTCTCAGAAGAATTAGAACCATTAACTATGAATGATTTAAATGAGAACTCTTCTGAAGAAGAAATTTATGAATTAAGAACATAATCAGATTCTGACTCTTCCAGCAGTGAATCTTCTGAAGAAGAAGTTAGCCTTAATATGGTAAACATAAAAATGCTAAATATAAAAGATCAAACCTTTGCAAAAACATATAATGAAAAATTTGAAAAAATTATAAAAACTCCATTACCTTATGATATAATTAAATTTGAAAATCCTTCTAAAGAAAAGAAAATAGAGAATAAAAAACTCAAGCATAAAAAAGTTATACTTTGTGAATATATATTTGATCATAAAGACTATAAAGTTATGAAGACTAGAAAGAATGTTGTCATTAGCAAGAAAACTAATGGCAAATTACAGATTTTTGACAGAGAAAAATATAATGTACAAACATATATGGATACTTTGAGGAAAATAACTATAGTAAAAGAAAGAGAACCTAAAGAAACAATCTCAGAAATGTCTTTGGAAAGTGATACAAATTCTGAGGATAATTCTGAAGACTTAGAAAATGAATTTAACACTTTAATAAATGAAGAAAAATTAGAACCTCCAAAAATGGAATCAAATATAACAGAAATAACAGAAACAATAGACATAAAAGATGATGAATCAGGATATGAAGAGTCTATACAATTAGACCAAGAAAAATATCAACAAATACAAAAAACAAAATTTACATTATCTTTAGGAACATGTTATGAAATGCCTTTGATAAAATATATCTCTAAAGAAAAATATGTTATTAGAATCCTAGAACATCCTATAGATGTTTATACTATGAAAGGAGAGATACCAATTAAATTAATTACACAACAAATTATGAAAGCTGAAAGAGAAAAATTCTCAGCAGAATTTAAAAAGCAAGCTAAATGGTTACACCTTGGTGGAATAGAATTAATCTTTAAAGCAGCATTTAGAAAGGGAATAAATGTTCCATGTACATTTTGGATTTCAGATGATAAAATTGTACATGATGCTAAAGATGCCTTACTTGGCATTGTAAGAGGTAATTTTGCATATCAAATTATTAAAATGAGAATATTTCCTGATTTTACTATAGCATTAGCAGATAAAAACATAGACTTAGGATTGACATTATATCATAAAATTGATAGATTAGAAATGCCACCTGGAAGTGTAGTTTGAAGTAGTACATCATGTTTAGTATATGCATATTCTAGTAAACATCATATTACAAATAAAAGAGTGAGAGAACAAACTATTGGTCTTCCTAAACCATTTGATGAAATCTGTGAAATTATACCTCCAAAAGACTTATTCCCTGAAGAAATTGAATTTCCTCAAGAATTACTTTTACATAGAAAGAAAAGACTATTATCACAACCAACAGTACAATCACAAAGTAGAAATTCATTTAGAATAACATATGATGAAGGTTCATGTAGTAAAAATATATCACAAAGAAAAGATGTAGACATTGAAACATTAGAATCTTCTAACAACTTAAATTTATTAGAATCTATTAAACAATTATACATACTAGGCTTCCTTGACAATAAAGAAGTTGCTGTTCTTTTAGATACAGGAGCAGCTAATTCACATATAAACGCTGCATTAGTAACAACATATCCACATAAACTTATAACTCAAACTTATAAATACATTGATTATTTTGGACAAGTCCATAATTTAAATAAAAGTACAACTGTTAGAATAATGTTTCCAGACAGACATGGAAAAATCCTGCAAATAGAAACAGAAATGTTAATAGATGATAAAATACATAAGAATGAAATATTATTAGGAATGAATTTCATTAAAAATTATACATTAACAATACATCCAACATATGTGCAAATTGATCAATATGAATTTCCTTTACAAAATAAAGATAATTTGAAGAAAGCAATTACCCCATCACCTTACTCTACTTATATTGAAGGAATTCTAGAAATACCTTATTACAAGCCTATAACCTTACATGCTTATATTGATACAGGTTCAGGTATATCTCTATGTAAATCTTATCTACTACCAAATAAATGGTGGATAGAAGATGGACAAGCTATTATAGCATTAGATATCCAAGAACAAGAAATAAGATATGAAAAATACGCATTAAATGTACCTTTTACTATTGGACATATAAAACTAAACATACCAAGAGTTTGGGCTAGTAATGTTCAAGGTCCAGATCTCTTATTAGGAAATGATTTTTGTTTAGCTTATCAACCAATGACCCAATTAATGGATCATATTATATTTACTACACCTTGTGGTACCCCGATTGTAGCCCCTAGACTAAAACAAGCTTACACTATTTCCTCTACATATCAACCTGCGCCTGCTCAGCGTGGTGATATTGGCCAAAAAATTGACAAATTTCCACTTCTCAAACAAGAACAAACAAATGCACTCACCTTAGAAGACATTAAAGAAAGATTTAAAGAAACTATAATGACAATCCATTAGCTAAATGGGACAAGGATAAAACAGTAGCAGAAATAAAACTTAAAGATCCAAATAAAATAATCAGAGTTAGACCTATGAAATATACGTTAGAAGATTTAAAAGAATTTGAAATACAAATAAAAGAGTTACTAGACTTAAAAGTTATAAGGACATCTAAAAGTCCTCATAGCTCACATGCTTTTATTGTCAGAAAACATAGTGTAATTGTTAGAGGAAAAGCTAGAATTGTATTCAACTATAAAGCATTAAATGATGCAACCATCTTTGATGGATATTATTTACCCAATAAAGAAGTCTTAATAAACAAAATACAAAATAAAAAATGGTTTACGAAAATGGACTGCAAAAGTGGATTTTGGCAGATTAAGTTAAAAGAAGATTCTATACCCTATACATCATTCAGCTGTCCCAAAGGACAATATGAATGGTTAGTAATGCCATTTGGTTTAAAAAATGCACCACAAATATTCCAACGACAGATGGATGATGTTTTAAAAGAACATAATAAATATTGTATTGTTTATGTTGATGATATTCTAATACTCTCAGATACCTTAAATGATCATATTACTCATTGCAATGCTATTATTGATACATGTATTAACAGAGGTATAACCTTATCAGCTAAAAAAGCAATTATTGGTGTACAAAAGATAGATTTCTTAGGAATGCCAATAGATAATGGTCATATAAAATTACAACCTCATATCTTGACAAAGATCATAGAATTTCCAGATATTATAGAAGACAAAAAACAATTACAAAGGCTACTAGGTTGTTTAAACTATGCAGATAACTTTATAAATAAGTTAGCACAAATAAGAGCACCATTACAACAAAAACTTCCTATGGGACATCACGGAGGTGCCATTTGAGAAGCCCACTACTCCTGCGGCTTCAAGGACAAAGGCGGAGAAGGACTCAATCAAGTTCAATGAGAGAGCTATGAATGCATTACATTGCGCTCTCTCAACTAATGAGTTCAACCGCATCTCCATGTGCAAAACGGCAAATGATATTTGGCACACCTTGGAGGTTTGTCATGAAGGGACAACGAAGGTAAAGAAATCTAAACAAACTGTGTTTAGATCTAAACATGAAATGTTTAAGATGCAGGAAGGCGAAAGCATTTCAGAGATGTTCACAAGGTTCACGGATATCGTGAACGATTTGGAGGGACTCGGGAAGACGATTTCCCAAGAGGATCGCGTAGAGAAGATCCTTGACTCTCTCACACCTCGTTGGGATTCAAAGGCCAACGGAATTTTGGAGTCATATGACACATCCAAATATACCGTTGAGGAGTACATTGGAAATCTCATGGCGTATGAAGTGAAGCTTCAACACAAGAAAGAGATTCAACCAACAAAGCCCGAGAAGCTAGAGAAGCAAAAGGGGGTTGCATTCCATGCCAAGGAGGAGCCAATCAAGTGGAGGAGGAAATTCCATCGAGAAGCTCCTAGTGAAGAAGATGAGCAAGAAGATGCAAGTGGAAAAGAAATTGAGGAGCTTGCCGAGCAATTCAAAGCATTCCTCAAATACAAGCAAGGTAAGTCTTTGTCAAAGTTTGCCTCCAATTCTAACAAGGTTCCTACTTGTTACACTTGCAGTGGAAAAGGGCACTTGTCCACCAAATGCCCTTCCAAACCCAACAAAGAAACTTACAAGGGTAAAGGGAAGAAGCATTAGAAAGGAAGGTCCAAGTCCAAAAATCACAAGAAGGGACTTGTTGGGACCTTTGATGATTCGAGTGAGGACACTTCGAGTAACGAAGAAGATGATACAAAGGAGGATGCTCACGCATGCTTTGTAGCCATTGATGGTCCTACACCAATCCCCTCCGGATTAAATGAAGAAGAGTTGGATTCTTGGCTTGACGCATACAATTCCTATGAGGATTCGTGCCTCATGGCTATGGAGGAGAAGTCGTCATCAAGCTCTTGCAAGGATGATGATGATGATGTTGTTGAGATCGAGGAGAAAAAGATCTCATACGAGGAGCTCAAGATCAACTTTGACTTGGTCTCCGAAAAGGCTAGTAAGTGCATCAACTCTTACAAATATAAGATTGCTAAGAGTATATTGCATGAACTAGTTATTGCAAGTGTAATTCATGATGAAAGGCATGTGTATGACACTTGTGAGAGAGACACACTTCTCTCTCAAGTTAAGGAATTGAGCCTTTCTAATGAAAATCTCGTTGCTCAAAAACTTAGCTTAGATGCTCATATTCAACAACTTACGTTGAAATGTGAAGAGAAATCCCGGAAGCTCATAAGCTTTGTGTATTCTAGGGATTCACTCCATGATTTGTTGGAAAAACAACATCCGGCAAATCATAGAGGAGGTTTGGGTTATATTCAAAATGTGGTTCCCAAACCCACCTCTAATTCCTCTTATGGTGTAAATACAAGAAATATTGCTAAAGCACCTAAAAAGAATCACCATGCTTTCTTGTACAACAAGAACACCAACAAGAAGCATGTAGATCACAAGGTGATGAGTAAGAATGAAAAATATTTATTTTTTTCTAAGAAGCAAAATCCTCATTCTATGCATGCTAAGAAATTTGTTTCTACACCTACGCATGCCGCATCCTTCCCTCTTGCAAAGGCAAAACCCTTAACTAGGAAATCCTTGAGATTATGGATTCCCACTAAAGTTAGTGTGCAAGAGAGAGATAGTTACATCAACTCTCTAGTTAGGGATGTGATCACCTCATGTGATTACGTTAGGAAATCAAACTCCTCTTGGGTTTGGTTACCTAATGTTTAGGTTCCTCACACATATACATATTGCATGGGTATTGTGCTTCTATGTTTATTTTAAGCATACCTATTGATTGTGTGTGTTTCATGATTTTGAAAATATTTTCAAATTTATTTCTTTTCATGAAAATGGGGACCTTGGGGTTTATTGACATGCATGCATTTTTGATCCATGTGTATGTCAATGGGGAGTTAATATATTATGTGTTTAAATTATTTTAAGACATTTTAACTCTCATTTCGGAGGTTATTTGAGAACATTATTTATACTTGGTTATTTTGGGTCTCAAACCAAACCTCTTATTTATTGCCAACTTGTTTCATGTTTCATTGTTTTTGGCAATATTCTTTGTGTATCTTTGAAGCTTGATTTTTCCATATCTATTGCTTTGATACACTTTAGGCCCATGGCTCCATTAATTATGGTATTAGATCCTAGAAGTCAAAAGTTGACCATTTCTATGATCTAGGGGTAGCATGGGATAGTGAATTGATACCCACTAAATTTTTAAAATTTTGTATCATACATATCTTTATTTTCTTGCATATTGTCACATCTTGGTTAAGATGACAAGTGGATGTTTTTGATGTCCACCTTTTTGACGATGTCAAGGGGGAGAGATATATGCATTATGTGATCATATTTATAGGGGGAGATATATACATATGCATATGGGGAGAGATATCTCTATAGGGAGAGATATATGGGATTAGATAAACCATACATGTTTGCATGCTTTTATTCTTTGCAATTGGTTTATGTAATCCATGCCTATTATATGTCACCATGTTTTCTATTGGTATTATGAGTATTTACCTTTGTGTAGCTCATTATGTAATTGGCGCATATAAGCAGGGGGAGATCATTAGCATTGTGCTTTAATTCTTTATGATTTACATAAAGTGTGTCATCATCAAAAAGGGGGAGATTGTTGAGTATTGGTGTTTCATACCAATCTTATTTTGATGATGATCACAACATTATGTTGTTGCTAATGAATCTCATGTTTTAGTCTCTCAGTTTATTTCAAGGATATCTTTCTTGGAGACTAATCACTTGGTGTAAGTATGGACATCATGTGATGAAGGGCCAAAGTTTGGACTCAAGGAGGGCCAAAGCTTGGAGATGGTGGAGAGCTATCAAGGCATCAAGATTGAAGACTTAGACTCTTTGAGAAGCATTGTAATCCATGTAATTTACTTTATTGCTTTCTCTCTCCTTTGAGTCTAGGGTTAGTGTAATGCCTTGTTAGATGGTTTACTCATTCATGCATATGCGTTTAACCATCTTAGTGAACCTTGGGATTATCATAGAATCCAACCCAATAGGTTCACTCTGTCCAAAGACTCTTATGGAGTCTCTGGCTTTCCGTCAGTCGCCTTCTGAAGGAAACACAATCGACTGGGTGATTTCCCGTCGTCTGTATATCCTTCTACAGTCTCCTGACATGCACAGCTCAAGTCAACATTTCAATTGACTCAAACTTGAGCTTTATGCACAGTCGTCTGTCAATCAGTTTACAGTCGCCTGTATTTTCATAGTCGCCTGGAGATTGGTCATCAGTCGCTTGTATAACGTAAGTGCAATCACTGCATCTCTCTGTCTTCTCTCCATATTTTACAGTAGTCGACTGATGTATAATGTACAGTCGCCTGACTATTTGACAGACGACTGTAGTATTTACACCAGTTGCCTGTATAAAGAATTGAAGAATGAGTACAGCTCTCTGTTTCGATCCATCCCCTGAAGCAGTCGTCTGCTGAAGGTTTTACAGGCACCTGTCCTGTTTGTCAGTCGACTATATTGTCTTCTTCAGTCGACTGTCCTGGCTCAGATTATAGCCGTTGGATATTTTCTAGCCGTTGATCAGTTGACTGTCTTATGATCATCAGTCGACTGTTCATGTCGTTTTCACCCAGTTTCTAGCCGTTGCAGATCTGTTCATTTGGCTGTTTCTTTAGGTTTTTGGGCTTGATATAGGATTCATATATATATGAGTGTGCTGCCATCACTTGAGAACTCTTGACAACACTTGACAACACTTGACAACACTTGACAACACTTGATAACTCTTGACTCTATAGAAAATCCCAAGAGATCAATAAGCAACTCTCAAGCTCCCTCATTTCCCTCTATTGAGCACTCATCTTTCTTCATGCATTGAAGTCCAGCTCAAGGGAAATCATCCAAGTGCTTTCAAGCATATTCCAATAGTTGGAGATCCTCTTCCATGCCTTGCATTCATTCATGAGTAAGCATCTCAAGGCATAGGTAAGAGTATTTACTTTACTTGGTGTAATTTGTCTTCCTATTTCTCTTTGTGGGATTAGGATACTCTCTTTGTGGGAGTTTCTCTCTTCGTGGGAGGTTGTCTCTTTGTGGGACTAGGGAATTCTCTTTGTGGGAATTAACTCTCTTTGTGGGAGTTCTAGTGTCCTAGTGTAGGGCTAACCCTAATTCTCTGAGTGGGAGTTAGTGATTCTCTGTGTGGGAGTCTTGATCCTTATGTAGGATTGGTTGGGTCCTTGTGTAGGGCATAAATCCTCTTTGTGGGGTATCTCGTTGTGAGATTTGTATTCACTTCTCTGTGTGGGAATATAGTGAATATTGGTGTGGCTGGATGTACCCAAGTTTGGGGAACCAGGGTAAAACTTTGTGTTTGCGTTTGGATTGATTGTGCCTTTTAATTCCTCTTGCATTTATAATTCCGCATTTGCAAGTTAAATTTTAATTGGATAATTTTATTGCCATTACACTATTCACCCTCCCTCTAGTGTGTGTTGTCAGTATTGAAAGGGTTAGACGATCCCTACATTTGCAATCGGTCTTTTTTCACTTTAGCCCCTGCATTTTTTGCACTTTAACGCATGCCTTTCCCCTTTTACCACCATGTGGTTTAGGTTGGGATTTATGCACTTGGCACCCCAAAGTTTTTTTGTAATTTAACACTTCCCCCCGATGATACCCACACACATCCACACTTCTCTCTCTTTTTCAGTTGCGCACGGGTCCCACCTCTGTATGACCTGAAACTATGTGGGAAAACACTAAAGGTGGGGTGAATAGTGTTTTATGAAGATAAAAAAAGGAAATTATGCCTAATTAAATTTCATAATGCAACCTAGTGTGCGGAATAGATAAGAGACAACAACAACTCAAAATTGCAAACGCAAACAAAGAATTTACCCTGGTTCGGATTCACCGAGTCAATTCGCGACCCACTTGAATCCTACTCCAACAACCCACTAGCAAATTCTGCTAGTGATTAGTGTTTCACTAATACCCACTTGCCAAATTCTGGCAAGTGTAAATCAAATACATTTTCTTTCTCTACTTCCCACACACCAAGAATGGATTACTCTCACAACCCGAGAGTTTATCTCAACACAAAATAGAAGGGAAACTGAAATATTTAATATGAAATCAAGTACACAACATATGCCTTGAATTATGACTATAGAAATATGCAAGAAGGTGTGTGTGATGTGCTCTAAATGATGAGAGTATGAGCACTTTGTTAGGTTTAATAAGACCCTCTGAGTATAAAATCTACGCATGTCCTACGTCGGATGGGCGACTAAAACAGAATTAAGCTGCGGAATAAAATCATTAAACAATTTAATGAGTGCCCTAAGTAATAACATAAACCCTTACCAGAAAAAATCTACTATCTTAGGATGGGTCTGACCATCCCCAAAGATAGATATAAACTGCTGCAACATATATAAAAGCATCTTTGTTACAATTGAGGGCTGTTTTTGAATTTGTCCTTTGTGGCAATGTCACATCGCCACATGGAACAACCTTCTTAAACCCAAACCCCAAAAAACCCAAAACCCCACCCAACGCCCCCAAAACACACCCAAACCCAAAACACCCAAATCACACCCCAATAAAAAACCCCAAAACCCCAAGACAATACACACACTCAAACATATTCTTCTCATGTTCACCCGTTTTTGCACTCATCGAAACACCCGTGTGGGTCCCGTGTCCTGATTGTGTGGGTTGGTTTTTAGGGTGTCTGTGCATATTTATGCATGGGTTTTTTCTAGTAATATTATAAAACAGACATACCCGTTACTTTGTTTATGCAGAAAGCAAGACTTCATTTTCAGCAACTAATATTTGACCACCCGAAACGAGCTGACAACGCACCTTCGAGCCATACACTTGCTGAGTAAAGTTTCACTTGAGAAGGACCCATGTCAAAGACTTTGGATCTGATCCAAACCTCCTCGATGTCTTTCTAGGACACGAACGAAGGAACGGAAGAATTTTAGGAGGATGGAATAATTATTTAGTCTAAGTTCAGACGTGCTCAAAACTAATGAGCTATCCTAAATCGAAGACTTGATGCAATTCTATGGGGAAGGCTTATATAGGGAGTTGGTGCCCCTTCCTCATCTCACAAGAGATGTGGGACAAATTTAACTTGAGGGGATATCATTTGCAAGTTTGCCCTCAATGAAGGCCAAACTTTAACGAATTATTCATCCCTCACCGTTGAGCTTCGCAAACGATATTTTATATCAAATCAAAGAGCACTAAACGATGAATGCACATGAAAAAACAGTGAGCAATTCCGAGTTCGTTTGACCCCTCAACCAAATGTTCAAAATTGGCCCAAAATCTCTTTTTTGGAAAACCGCAGCTGCAAAAAAACAGGGTTTCACAAACCCTGGGCCCCACCCACGGGGCCCACCCACCTGGGTGTGCCCGCCCGCTCGGGTGTGCCCATCTCGCCCAAAGCAGCTGAGCTAGCCCAAAGCCCAGTTCTGGCCTTTTAGGCCTTTATTTGCGACTTTTGGCCCTTTTGAACGGTTTTTGAATCCATTTGAACTGGGGTTTTGACCGGGACATTCTCGAAACCCATGCAACCACTTTCTATGCCTTTATTTTATAAAATATGCTCCCAAACATTTTACGACATATTTAAATCCTTTTTCATCATATGTAATAATACCACATTGTATTATTCAAATGCTTATATCGTAAACCTTTTCTAACACAATTAATTCCCATTTAATTATTTTAGACTTTATTGTCGCAAACCCTTTGTGGCAGTAATTATTCCCGTGCACCCAAGTACACTTCTCCTATATCCTTCCTATTACCAAGACGCAAATCCTACTCGGTGTGAGATCTTACAGCCTGATCCTACTACAAGTTGGGACTCAAAGCCCCTAAATGACAGTAACCACGAGCAGCAGGTGTCGTCCCTGTTTCGGTATCATAATTACATGATTGACCCATTGACATAAGTGTCGTCGGGATCACTCTGACTGTGCCAGTGATGAACACGACAGTTTTAGTCCTTTCATCATAACTATGTCACTGCATAGTCTAGGGTATGATAAACTGTCAACCCTAACAGCTTGCACTGGTCAGTATCATCCGGTCTTTGGTATGTTCATGTTGTACTTCCTACAACATACCCCGGCCAAGGCTTTTCACCAAGAACCGTACTGAGCCTATGACACTAATTTCCTATTAACTTAAGAGACGAATCCTCTCTTGATCACTATTCACCTCGTACGCTTCATGTGTCATCCAACCTAAGACCTTTCAGCGGGCCTTGCCTCAAAGCTAGATCATAAATCTATGTGACACCATTCACTCACAGGATCATACAATGACATCAAGTCTTAAGGACCAACTTGCCTATCATCACTAGAGAGTTATCAATGACAGTTTAGTTAATGTTAACCATTTGATAACTCTTTATTGGGTCGTTCAGTAGACTCATTCTCTAATGAGCACATGTGTCTGACGTATCCGGAATGTAACTACAGATGATACCGCAAGTGCACGGTGTCAAGTTATAGTATAAAAGATATCGATCCCACGGGGAGGTGAATGCTATTATGGTCTTGGGTAATCTTTAGATCTTTAGAATAATGCTAGCAGTCGATTTCAAAAGATTGGTTGTTGCAAGGTTATCTATCAAGCAAAATTGTAATCATTAATAAAAGACTAGGGGGTTAGGACTCGCCACTAGGATCGTCGGATGTCGATGCTAAGTTAGAAATCTTACGTTGCTTTGGCTTTATTAGGGATTGTCGCATCTAAGATGTAGAACTCATGACTCGACACACAATGGGTCTAACGTATCACACGCTTATCCCGCTCTCGTGATAGGCGTAACATGCGATCCGTGCATTAGGATTGACAATATTCATGGCACTCTCATGGATAGAATGATCTCCACTCATTCCACTCTCGTGGATAGAGCTTTGATGTGTGGATTGATATGCTCTTAGTGACACTACTCTCGTAGTCATCAATAGTAATATAGGACGTCGTTAGATTCCATTAAGGTGCGCGCCACTCTTATGGTCATAAACTGTAACGGCCGCTTTCCGACCGTTCGTATTTTTTTTCTGCGTGCACGTGTTTTATCGTGCATGTATTCCTTTGGCTATTTCTGAGCTCCGGCATATGCGATGCGATATGCCTTTGCGATCGTTTCGGGGTGTTGGATTTTATTGTAATTATTGGGAACGTCTTTTCACTGCTCATTTTCTCGCGAAACAACTTTGAACGATATGGGCGTTTTAGTCATTTGACTCAAAACGCTGTTTCCAATTTTACGTAAATTCTTGGTAGGCATTACGCACGATCAGGCTCCGTAGATCTGTGCGTCTCGTCTCCACGATCACCCCGGTATTTTCGGATTATTTTTCTGACGCCCGGATTGAGAGATATCGCTCGGAGAAACCTGGACCGTTGATTTGCCCTGATCAATTTCGAAATTCAAATTGATTAGCCAAATCTGGCTATATCCCAAATTATCTTCATAATATCTTTCCTAAACTGTCTTTCTATTTGTCCCCTAGACTTACCCCTACTTGTACACCCTCACCCCTTTGACAATCCCCTTATAGCTAGAAATCTCTTGGGTATATATCAAATTATCATTTTATAATAACCCTAAACCCTAACCTAATACCCAATTCACGTTTACCTAGGCTTGCATCTCAGCCGCCACCAAAAAAATTCTCCCCTATTCCGATCTCTCCCTCATCTCTTCTCCCCCTCCCTCGCATCTCCCCCAATCCTTTTCCGCCGCCGCGCAAGAGCGCCGCCTTCCTTGCCCCCGACCACGGCCGCCCTTCTCAGCGCCTCCTCCGGCGCTCTCGATAGTTTTTCCGCCGCTCCGGCGATCCCGCAACCAGGCCCCGACCCCGTGCAGCGCAGCGACGCCCCGCCGCGATCCCCCTCCCCGATCGCCTCTCCTCCCTCACACCCGCGGCGAGCCGCCGCCCGCGCTCCGCCACGCCCGCGATCGGCGCCGCCCCGCCGCCCTCGCATCAACGCCGCACCCTCATCCGCAGCTGCCGCTGCGGATCTGCAGAGCGCCACCGGCCCCGGTTCCCTGTGCAGCGTAGCCACCGCCCGAGGCCGCCTCCGGCCGCTGTTCGCCACCGCGATCCGCCGCTGCTTGCAGTCGACGATGCCGCTCGATGCCTGAGGACCGCCGCCGTCGTCTCCCCCTCTCGCACGTCGCCTACTACACCTTTCCCCGCGCCACTGGGACGCCGCAACAGCCACACACTCCCCCCGGACAGCAGCTTCCGACCGCCGCGCGAACCCCGCACCGCCGTGCTCGACTTCCAATCGCCATAGATCCCCGCGTCTCCCCCTCTCGCACCGCCGCCTATGGATTTGTTCTTGTGGAAAGAACTTCAGGATGTATTGTTGTCTACGTTCTTGGAGGGGGGGGGGGGCAGACAATGCAATGTTTGGTGTTAGCATCAAATCTGCCATGTTGAAATTTTTCATGCAACTGAGAACCACATTCGTTCTTGCTCATCCATGGGTCTAAGAACTTTGGTCTTTGGCATGAGGGAGCTGGCTAGCACAGACTTTAAGGAGTGGCTTCTTGCCTACGAGAAGCAAGTGCTGCTTTATATTGAAACATGTTGCAGTCAAGGTAGAGCAAGATATCCACATATTAGGGGCCTCTACAATCGAATAAGCTACAACAAGGTGTACCTGAAGCTATTGGAGCTCTGATGCTAGCAGGAATGAAAGTTTGGGTTTTGACTGGAGACAAACAAGAGACAGCCATCTGATATCATTTTAAGCTTTGATTGTGTTGATATTGCTAATGATGGAGCTGACTAAATCACACCCTTCATCGTGACCGACGTCGTATTCGATGTTCTCGCCTTCCGCTCACTGATTTCGCGCCACTACCCCGCTACCCCGAGGTATCTCGCTGCGCTACCCGCAGCCGCTACGATCCCGAGACGATCCCGAGACGACCTCCACTGCGCTACCCGCAGTTGGGGACACGAGCACCGCCACCGTTTCCAGACTCGACGCTAGATTCGTGCGCGTCCCTCGCACCAGGTTAGTCCCTCTAAACTCGTAGCGAAACCCACACCGTAGCAAACTGAACCCTAACTAAAATCGGACCACTGTAATTAAATTTACTTTTCGTTTTTTTAAAACGTTGTGCAAATCTAGAATATCGACGAATGAACTTTTTGACTGTGCACATAGGATAGAATCGTCGAATAGGGCTGAACATCAAAAAGTGACTTTTGACGAATAGGATAGTCCCGAAAACCTAGAAACGAAACCTAATAGGATTTGATGAATTTGAGACCTGACACCGTCACCGTGGCGATATTTCAGACGGACTTCCGCGAACGAGACGCTTGGACGAGACGCCCCGGACAGATGTCACACTCGCCATCGTAGGCAAGTGTATCCACTTGCACTTTTGGCCGTGCTTAGGCCCTAGTTGGTTAGAATTGTTAACTGTGAACAAATAGAACCGGACGTGAAATGATAGCGTCCGGGAAGACTCCTGACGGCTCAGACTTGACGACGAAGTCTGAGCCTGACAACAACAACTTTTGATATTGTAGGGCTATCATGTGTGTGCGTGCGTGTGGACACCCTAGAATAACAACTCCCTACACTTGTCATGTCGTGTCCTGTTACCCAAAAAGCCTTCGGGCGTTTCGGATGCTTTCCTAGCGGAAGTGATCCCTGTTACACAAAAAGCCTTCGGGCGTTTCGGATGCTTTCCTAGCGGAAGTGATCCCTGTTACCCAAAAAGCCTTCGGGCGTTTCGGATGCTTTCTTAGCGGAAGTGATCCCTGTTACCCAAAAAGCCTTCGGGCGTTTCGGATGCTTTCCTAGCGGAAGTGATCCCTGTTACACAAAAAGCCTTCGGGCGTTTCGGATGCTTTCCTAGCGGAAGTGATCCCTGTTACACAAAAAGCCTTCGGGCGTTTCGGATGCTTTCCTAGCGGAAGTGATCCCTGTTACACAAAAAGCCTTCGGGCGTTTCGGATGCTTTCCTAGCGGAAGTAATCCCTGTTACACAAAAAGCCTTCGGGCGTTTCGGATGTTTCCCTAGCGGAAATGATCCCTGTAAATCTTGTCCTGAGTTCCTGGGTTTGGGGTTGGGTTGAGCGTGCGCACATCAATAGGGTATGATCCCCCTCGAACCGTAAGGCGTGAACCCTTTCGTGTCTCACTTGTCTTGTTTTGTCTTGTCTTGTCTTGTCTTGTCCTGTCACGTCCCGACTTGTCTTGACACCTGTAGGTTAGTCCCGTAGTTGGTAGCACACGCTACGACTACTACCTGTCCCGTTTTACTTCCTGCTGCGTTACTTCCTCTTGTGTTACTCTGTTATAACCACAGCCTGCTAATCAACCAGTAAATTGTTGTGTAATAGAATCTCAGTATGCTAATCAACCAGTAAACTGTTGTGTAATAGAACCCCAGCATGCTAATCAACCAGCAAATCGTTGCTTAATAGTTGGTGCACTTGCAGTAAAGTCTAACCCTTCTTGTAGACTTTACCTGACGTACAGTTCCTTCTTTTGGTGCTGTACGTCAGGTGTTCAGCGAGAGTTCGTGGACGAGGCAGACTTACTGGAGTACGTGGAGCCGAGGACGTCGACCCAGAGTACGCGCCTGACGAGGACCAGACCTAGCGGTCATTTTTAGTCGTCACTTTCAGAGGTTACTATTTTTAGGTTTGTCTTTAAATCTTTTGTTGCCATGCTTAGGCTTCTTTTAGACTTTGTACCAGTTGAATATTATATCTCTATTAAATGAATGTAACTTCCTTTCTGTACTTTCTGTCGTCCGAACTTTATTAATGCAAGAACCTGAAAACTTTTAAAATGGTACCTCTACAGACGCTTATTGGGTCCGAGCTTCTCAGCTCTGGCCTAAGCGGGCCTTAGTCACGCTTCGCCTCCGTCCATTTTGGGAAGCGGGGCGTACCATAAACCCTAATTGAATCTATTAACATACCTAATTAAATTCATAGGATACTCCTTAAATTCATCGTGCCACTCTCGTGGTCACGATCCTAGTACGAGATCTCCTACAAATTTGACTAAATCAACCAAAACACTTCCCTTTCATGCCAACACAACCTAAAAATCCTAACTTTACATCTTGACGCACCTGTAACCTACACCTATGTTCCACCTGGCGGTGTCACGATCGCCAGGCGTGGTATGACCCCTAGGCTATGATTTGGGGCTCAATCCGCAAGTGGACGGTGTCGAGTTATAGTATATAAGATGTCGGATCCCATAGGGGTGGTGATAGTGCCAATAGGTTCTCAGTCTATTTCTAAGTGTAGAAGTGAGATAGCTGTCGGGGTAACAGATTTGGGTTGGTTGTTGTTGTGATAATATCAATAAAGAGGGACTAGGGTTTTAGGGATCACCACTAGGATCGTTGGGGGTCGATGTTAGGATAGATCCTTGCATTGCATTAGGGCTTGGGAATTAATCCCCCAATTCGTACCACTCTCATGGGTTAGAATTGCGGGGTATTTCGGTGGCTCTTGTTGACGCAATGGTGGTAGCCGTCAACGTGACGGTATAGTTCGTCGATGTATCTCCTCAAGGTGCGAGCCGGGCATGATCACGTGCCTTGGTTGGATCCAACTATTTCCCTATTCGAATCCCTAGATACCCCTTAAGCACATCAATTCCACAGACCGTGGGCATGATCTCAGTACGGGTTATCTACGGAGTCGGTAGGATCTACCGAAATACAACCATAAATCCCCAATTCAACGTAAAGATCTAGATCTACATTTTCTCCCTAGAATCCTAGGGCTAACCCATCAACCCTAGAATAAATCTACTCACACATCGCAATAGCGACAGACAAAAACATCAATTCCACAGAAGAAAACATTATAGCAATCGAGGGATTAGGGCTAAGAAACTTACAGTGAGAGTTCAATAGAAATTGCAAATCCAGAAATAATCTTAGATTCCAAAACGCAAGCACAATCCGAAATGAGCGCAATAATCTCCAGTATCAGATCCCAAAATTCTTCTTACAAAAATTAATCTAAGAAAATCGTACAAAAATAGCACAGAGCTCTCCCTAAAAACTCTCTCAAAAATTGCCTAATCGAAGTCCCCCTCAGTCGCTCCCAGATCGCCAGCTTCAGTGCCCCCGAGATCGCGCGCAACGTGATCTTTAAAAGACTTTCCAAAAATGCCATTGGTGTTGCCGACCGAGTAGGCTACTCGCTCGAGCACTTGGCTGCTCGGTCAGTGGCTCGGCCCGTGTAGTCATCTGCTCGGCTGCATGGGAGAAATTGAAATCGCCCTACCTAGACCGAGTAGGATCTGCTCGGTCCGAGTAAGGCTCTACTCGGTCGGCTGCTCGGGTCGCGTCGTGGCTTGTGGAAATTGAGGCTACTCGACCGAACAGAGGAGCTGCTCGGTCCGAGTCAGCCCGTATCTGCCCATCTTCTCGAGTTGTCATTACTCGCAGCTGAGCTGCTCGGCCCGAGTAATTTCTGGGAAACTACTGCTGATTGCTCCTGGGGCTTCTCTCTGCTCTCTGCCTCTCTTCTCTCCTCCAATGGCTCCAAAAGTGCGGCGAACTCTTCCAGAGCCCTGCCAATGAGCTCACGAGGATGTCGGATGTGTCCATACCCAAGTGGGGGTCCAAATCGCTCTAAAATCCTTGAAACACAAAACACTACGAAACTCGAAAATATCGTCAGAAATACAAATTCGTAGTAAAAAGTGGGATTTGGATGCGAAAATGATATGAGATGCAATGAAATAATGACATGAAAAATGGAAAATATGGACACATCACATCTACATCCTAAGATCCTAGGGCTAATCCATTAGCCCTAGAAAAGACTACTCGTGAATCATAGCAAAACCAATGAAATATTTAACGAGAAGAGAAGAGATCACCATCGCAATTGAAGACATAAAAAGCAATAGAAAAGTAAGAAATCATTACCAAAACATCGCAATGCGATAATCAATACCAGAGAATTAAGGATCTAAGATTCCACGCAAAAGAGATCAATAAAAATCCCAACTTTGTCTTCAACAATTAGCGACGACACAAAACTCTTTCTAGATCTAAGACTAAAATTAAACTAAGGAAAAAAAGCAAGTTCCCTAAAAAAGGTTAAAATTGTGCTTATATACACAGGGTATGGACCCCACAAAATCTCAAACTTGGGCCCACTAAATTGTCTGGCCGCGTCGCCCTACTCGGTAGAGTAGTGGCGTCGCTCGGTCGAGCTACATGCGGCTGCCGCTTTGCTGCTTCTTTGGCTCTAGCTGATATGGGCTACTCGGTCGAGTAGCCCCTCCACTCGGTCGAGCTACTGTAGGTCTAAACTCCCTCTAGAATGCTGCTCTGTTTGATTGCGACTCGGGTCGTGTAAATGATCAGCTCGGTCGAGTGGCTTTGCTGTTCGGTCGAGCTACAACGCTTGGAGAATAGCCCAGAATAGTCGCTCTGTTTGAATACAGCTCGGTCGAGCTGGCTGTCTGCTCGGTCGAGTGGGAGCATGTCCGTTTCCGCTGCAACGTCTGTATGTCATCTCGGTCGAGTGCTGATGCACTCGACCGAGTAGCCTGGGAGACTGAACACATATAGGCCTAGGGTTCGCATCTCTCGCTCTCTTCTCCTCCTCTCCTCCAATCTTCTTCCTTGCCTCGGCGAACCCTCATGTAACCTCGCTAATAACGTCTCGGACGTGTAGGTGTGTCCATGTCCCTAAATAGCTCCAATTCGCTCCAAAACTCCTGAAAATCCACAAAGCTATACGAAACTCGAATATGACATTAGAAGCGCTTAAATGAAAATGTGGACTTTGGAGGCAAATATGATATGAAGTGATGCAGAAAATGTATGTAAAATATGGACACATCAAAATCCCCCAAGCTTACCTCTTACTCGTCCTCGAGGAAGACGAATACGAGGCTTACCGGGTGATAAAAATAAGAAATAGAAAAAAGAATGAAAGATGGAGGGAGTTGCTAGAGTATTTGATCAGATCTCAAGCCATAGCTACATATCTTGATGCTCTGAAAAAGGTGAAATACATGCTATAGAGATTCCATATCTTAACCAAACATAGTACTTGCAAGCACTTTGGATCAACAAAAGGGATTCTCTAAATTAATACAATCAATTCATATCCACTTCATGTATTTCATGTTGAGTATTGGACTTCTCCCTACTTGGTGTTAATGATGAGCAAACATAAATACTTGTGACTAATCCCCTATTTTGCAGTTAATCTATTGCCTAAGCTTATTATGAAGATCAACTAGCAATGGATGACTCACAAACATCTTTGAAGGCAAACGACATGAATTGGATGATCGTAGATTGATGAGTGAAGCTCCGTAAAGACTTCAAGCTCATACGATGGAAAGAAGAGATTATTCGTCAATGTACCTTTTCTTTTATCTCTTCTAGTATGTAGCTTAGAAGTAGAACTTTGATGGAGCACTCACACACATCTACATTCTATCATAGGACTTCATTAGACCATTTGTCATTTGATCCCAATTCAATTCTCTTTTGTTTGTGCTAGGATTGTTCATAACAGCCGACTGCTGAACAGTTTACAGTCGCCTGTCTCAAAAACAGTCGACTGTGTTTTGTTCTACAGTCGCCTGTTATGCATAGACTATTACAATATAGTTTTGGGCCTTCTCTGATTATTTCACACAGGCTACTGTTGAACAATCCACAGGCACCTGTCCTAGTGACAGTCGACTGTGTATTGTAAACCAGTCGCCTGTCTATCCTTGCCCAAACTCTGTTTGATCTGACTTCTACGGCCAGTCGACTAATGCTGAATAAACAGTCGACTGTTTATTAGATCAGTCGACTGTCTATGCTGCAACAGTCGCCTGTCTGTAAGTCATTTCTTTGACTCAACTCTCTGGAATTTTCTCTTGCTTTTGACAGTCGTCTGTTTAAGGTTTTACAGTCACCTGTTCTGATTTACAGTCGACTGTATTACTTGAATCAGTCGTCTGTCCTGTATCTTGTGAGATTTCCAGTATTTATCTAACTTACTCTTCTCTCGGCCAGTCGACTGCCGAAGGAATTACAGCCGCCTGTTGTTTTAACAGACGACTGTCTTTGCTTCATTAGTCGACTGTCCACGTGGTAAGTTACCGTTATGAATTCTCACCTACCCTTGCTGCCTATGCAACAGTCGACTGTGGATTGTTCAACAGTCGACTGTCGCGAGTTCAGATTATTTCCATTGAGATTTTTCTCACGGATTCCAAATGGGTTTTTGCCTAAACTGTTTTGTGGATTTGAGAAAGCTATAAATAGAGCCTTTACTGTTTCATTGGAAGGTTACTCATTCATTGCAAAATCTCTCAAGCTTTCATTTCCAAAGATCAAAGCTCTCAAATCCAAAGCCCTAAGTATTTCCAAATCTTGTTCTCTTGCTCTCCAACCTAGAACCAAAGGTTGATTTTCTAGGCAATTGGTGTAGTCAAGAGAAAGGGCTTTCTCCTCTCTTTCAAGAGAGTTCTTCAACACACATCACATTCCTCCTTCAAGTTCTACTTCAAGGCATAGGTGATTGTAAGTGTTGCTTTCAGATTTCATAACATTCTTTATTTGAATTGTGCTCTCGGTTGTGAGAGTGGTTTTTTGCTTGCTCCCTGGTTATGGGAGTCAAGGACATCGATTGTATTCGATTGCACTTGTAGGGTTGCTACAAGTGGGCATTAAGGAAACCTCAAGTTAGGGTTCTAACTTGAGTATCCGGTGGTATCCGGGTGGTAGGGACGTAGGATTACCGGGAACAAGTCTGGAGTTGAATTGGGTAATCTGAACCCTTGAAACATCTTTGCGTTTGCGTGTGTTTCTCTTTGGGTCGTTTTTCTATTCCGCACTATTTGTTGGATTGCATTTTATTTGGCGTAAATTCCTTTTAAATTTGCATAAACACTATTCAACCCCCCTTCTAGTGTTTTCCCCATAGACAGGGTCCTTACAATTGGTATCAGAGCACAATGTTTTATCTATGGTATCCAACAACAACAACGTTCCTCCGCCGGCAACGTACAACAATCACGACCGTGATGGAGCGTCCACACTTTTCGAAGGTCAATCTACGGTACGTCCTCCACGTTTCAAAGGTACTAATTTTGGCTATTGGAAGTATAGGATGGAGACATTCCTTAGGAGTGCTTCTCTTTGGAGAACTCTCCACAAGGAGTACGTCGAGCCCGTCGAAGAGGATTTTGAGAAATGGACGACTTCCGAGAAGTCCGCCGAAGTCAACAACACTAAAGCAATGAATACTCTTCATTGTGCGTTGGACCCGAATGAGTTCAACAAGATATGCACATGTAAGAGTGCATATCAAATTTGGAACCATCTCATCGTTATCCACGAGGGAACGAATAAGGTAAAGCTTTCAAAGTTATATGTTGCCGTGCAAAACTTCGACTTGTTTCATATGCAGGATAATGAGAGCATTGCATCGATGTACGGACGCTTTACCGACATCACAAATGAATTGGAAGCTCTTGGCCAAATCTACACCGAACCTGAAAAGGTAAGGAAGATCATCATGGGGATGACCTCCAAATGGGAGAGAAGAGCAATCGCCATAGAGGAGGTCAATGACTTGAAGAACTACACCGTGGTGAATCTCATCGGGACTCTTATGTCTTACGAAGTAAGACGGGATAACCGATTGAAGATTCGAGCCATGATGAATCCCTCGGAGGCCAAGAAGAAAGCTTTGGCGTTCAACGCCAATTCGACATCCTACGAAAGTGATGAATCCGAGAACGAGATGGATTTGGGTGAAATGGCCCAAATGGCGAAGCAGTTCCAATGCTTCTTTCGCAAAGGTAAATTTCCCTCAAACAAACGTTTTGAGTCTACTAATGCTACTTCCTCTCTTTGTTATAAGTGTAATAAGTCAGGGCACATCAAGAGGGGTTGCCCAATGCTAAACAACAAAGAAAAGTGGAAGGCACCAAAGTACCACAAATCCGACAAGAACAAGAGAGACAAGAAGAAAGGACTCGTCGGTACCTTTGATGACTCAAGTGATGACTCATCAAGCGATTCCGATGATGAGAAGGGTGAGAGCGCCCACATGTATTTCATGGCACTTGAAGACCCACTCTCGGATGAGAGTGATTCCGACACGGATGACACCGAGGTAACAATGTATGAACTTCGTATTGCTAATGAAGAACTATTTGCTAAATATCAATCTTTAATGCTAAGATACTCTAGCTTAAAGAAATCAAATGTTAGCAAGTCATCCATTCCATGCATTATCAACAATGACACCATTGTTGATACTTAACCCTTGAGAAAGCAAACTTAGCTTCTCAAAATGTCACATTGAGAGATGAGGTGAACTCCCTCAAATCTCAACTAGATCAAACACATCCTAAGGATAATAGTGATCTAGTTACACGTCACACACAATTGGGTTTAGAGAATGACTCTCTTAAAACCCAAGTGCACGAGCTCAAAGCACGGGTGTCCACCTTGGATACCAACATTTCTTCTTTAAAGGAGAAATATGAGCTCATGTCCTCCCATATTGTGAGATTCAATAAGGGACAAGGACAATTGGATGATTTGCTTGCAAACCAATTTCCGGCCACACATCGTGTTGGGGTTGGATTTGTAAAAGCGAATGCATCTAATGCTCGCACCTCCTATAGTGGTGTCACTATAGATTTTGTGAGGCCTTCCTCCGGTGCATCCACAAGTGGTGTCAAAGACACTATAGGTAGCAATCCTACCAAGAATGTCACCACATCACCTTCTCTTCCTTTTGGCAAGAAACCCACTAAGGGTGGAAACCAAAAGCAAGGCCATGCTTATATGTACACTAACACTCATCCACGTAGGAAACATCCTACTTCACAAGTGGAAAATCATGACACATTCTATGCTCCGCACCCACGGACACGTACACAACCACACATGAGAAATACTCATGTACGTGCTCCTATACACCCGTATGCTCATACGCATCATTCTTTCATGTATGCTCATCCTCCTCATGTCATGCATGATAAATATGCTTCATATAATATGCATGTTCCCAAGCATACATATCATCCTAGAATGTACAATGCACATCCTCCACCACATCTCTATGCTAGAAATAATGTTCCTAAGAAGCATGCACCACATAGAAATCTAACACATATGCATGCAACTAGGAATAGGACTCCCAAGATGTACACTAATTGGGGTCCTAAGAACACTAGTCTAAATGTTAGGAATGCTTATGTTGATTCCTATTTTCATGATGTGATTAGAAATAGTAACTATGTTGGGAAGCGGAAGTCCACTTGGACTTGGCTTCCAAAGGGCTAATCCCCTTGGACCCAACAACCATTGGGTACCATAAGCTTATGGTATATTATATAGGTACCCAAGAGAAAGAAGAAGAGCAATAAATGCCTTATTAGCTCTAAAGGGAAAGGATGGATTCTAGATAGCGGTTGCTCCAAACATATAACGGGAGATCCCTCATTGCTCTCCGAAGTGATTAGCATCAAGGATGGTGCAACAGTCACTTTTGGAGGTAATCAAAAGGGAACCATCATTGGAGTAGGTATCGTTGGTAATCCTTCCAAACCTTTAATTACTAATGTTTATCTTGTTAGTGGTTTATGTCACAATCTCATTTCCATTAGTCAACTTTGTGACAAAGATTACAAGGTTAACTTTGGAGAAGGATTGTGTACAATTGTTGATTGTGATTCAAATGTTTTATTTTCCGGTATTAGGCGTAAAAATATTTATTATTTGAGCTTGCCTAAAACCGTAGAACATTGCTTAGTTGCTAACACAAGTGAACAACTATTATGGCATCGCCGTTTTGGTCATGTTCACTTCAAGCACTTATATAAGTCAGCTAAGCATGATCTAGTCAAAGGTTTTCCTAAGATTGTTTTTAATAAGAAAAACTTTTGTGATTCATGTCAAAGAGGTAAACTAAGTAAATCTTCATTTAAGCTTAAAGAAGGGATTACTTCTAAGAGGCCCCTAGAACTTCTACATCTAGATTTATTTGGGCCAACTAGAACCACTTCTTTAGGTAATGCTCATTATGGACTAGTTGTCGTTGACGACTTTTCTAGATTTACTTGGGTCTCATTCTTAACTAATAAGAATGAAGCTCATGAAGAGTTTACCAAATTTGCAAAGAAGATTCAGAATCTTTTAGGATCCACCATTATCACTATTCGTAGTGATCATGGAGGAGAATTTGAGAATGAATCTTTTACTAAGTTTTGTGATGACTCCGGGATAACTTATAACTTTTCCTTTCCTCGTGCACCAACACAAAATGGTGTTGTAGAAAGAAAGAATATGACTCTTATTGAGTGTGCTCGCACTATGCTCTATGATAGTCATTTAGGACTACAATTTTGGGCAGAAGCGGTGCACACGTCATGTTATGTGCTCAATAGGATCCTAGTGAGACCCCGAACAAACAAAACTTGTTTTGAGTTGTTTTATAATAAAAAGCCTCAAGTGAAATATTTTCGTGTTTTTGGTTCAAAATATTTTATAAAGAACACCTTTTGGTAATTTAGACAAATTCGAGCCAAGATCCGATGAAGGAGTTTTTGTTGGATATTCCACACGTAGCAAAGCCTACCAGATATACAACAAAACTTCTTCAACGATTGAGGAATCACTTCACGTATCTTTTTATGAAGATTTTGATTTTCCTCATGTTGATGATGATAATGTAGATATTATTTGTGATTCTATCAATAATGTTAAGATTAATGATTCTATTGTTGAGACTAACACTTCTAACGAAGTTGTTGAAGTTGTTCCTAGTAATCCAGGTATACCCAAAGCTTACCCGACCGTTCGCAACCATCCCCATAACCAAATTATTGGAGATATTGGTGTGGGTGTTCGAACGAGATCAAGAATTGAAGAATTCTCTCATTGCGCATTTGTCTCTACCATTGAGCCAAAGAACATCCAAGAAGCTTGTGAGGATAGCTCTTGGATAGTGGCAATGGAAGAAGAATTAATGCTATTCGAGAGAAGCGAAGTTTGGGAACTTGTACCTCTTCCAAGTGGTCACCAAGTCATTGGGACCAAATGGATCTTCAAGAACAAGACGGATGAAAACGAGGTAATCACACGGAACAAAGCAAGGTTAGTAGCTCAAGGCTACCGGCAAGAGGAAGGTATTGATTTCGAAGAATCTTTTGCCCCCGTAGCTAGATTAGAAGCTATTAGGTTGCTTTTATCTTTTGCATCGCATAATAATTTTAAATTATTTCAAATGGATGTTAAAAGTGCATTTTAAATGGATTTGTCAATGAAGAAGTATATGTTTCTCAACCTCCCGGCTTTATTCATGAAAAATTTCCAAACCATGTCTTCAAACTTAAGAAAGCGTTGTATGGATTGAGACAAGCTCCTAGAGCTTGGTATGATCGTCTTAAGACCTTTCTTTTGAATTTGGGTTTTAAAATGGGAGAAGTTGATTCTACACTCTTCATTAAAGATTATGAAAATGACATTCTTTTGATTCAAGTTTATGTAGACGATATTATTTTTGGTTCTACTAACTTTAATCTTTGTCAAGAATTTTCCAAGTCTATGAAGGATGAGTTTGAGATGAACCACATGGGAGAGCTCACCTACTTCCTTGGATTGCAAATTCGACAAATGGAGAATGACACTTTCATACATCAGACAAAGTACACAGGGGAGCTTATTAAGCGATTCAGGATGGAATCGTCTTCGAGCAAAAGGACTCCCATGAGTACTACTACTCATCTACACAAGGATGAAAGCGGAAAAGATGTGGACGTTCGTCTATATCGAGGTATGATCGGTAGCTTACTTTACTTAACCTCTAGTAGGCCCGATATCATGTTTTCCGTATGCCTTTGTGCTAGATATCAAGCAAGACCTAAGGAGTCACACTTGATTGCGGTTAAACGAATATTTCGTTATCTCAATCAATCTCTAGATTATGGGTTACTTTACCCTAAGTCTAGCACATATGAGTTAATCTCATATAGTGATGCCGACTTTGTCGGATGCAAGTCCGACAGGAAAAGTACTAGTGGCACATGCCATTTCTTAGGAAATTCCTTAGTTTCTTAGTTTTCTAAGAAACAGAATTCGGTGTCATTGTACACGACTGAAGCGGAATATATTATCGCGGGTCTTGCATGTGCACAAGTTCTTTGGATGAGACACACTCTTAGTGACTATGGTGTCAATTGTGATACTTGCCCTATCATGGTTGATAATCAAAGTGTTATTTGTCTTTCCAAGAATCCGGTACACCACTCCCGTACCAAACACATAGACGTGAGACACCATTTTATAAATGATCATGTAGCTAAGAAGGACATCATCTTAGAGTACATTGAAACCCAAAAACAAATTGCCGATATCTTCACTAAACCTCTTAAAGAAGATTCATTTATGAGGTTGCGTGGAGAATTGGGAATTATGGGTGAATCTGAAATCTAGAAGCTCAAACTTTCATGTTATAACTCCTTTTTGAGCTCATATCTTGTTGTTGTCTTTCTTCATGTGCTTTATTATTTTATGAGATTAAGAAAGGCAATTGTGATTTAATTGATTTTATGAGTTTTGAGTTTGATTGGAGTAATTCGTGTTTCAATGGATTTAGTGTTTTTATAATGATTTTACGATGAATTTGTGATTAGAGTATAGGTCCTAGGGTGAGTGTTCTTATTCTCTGGAATTCTATCTCACTGTGCTCTTTTGGACCAGGACAGACGGCTGTCTTTCCTTCGACAGTCGACTGCCCTACTCTATCTTCTTAGTCTGAGAATTGGTATCTTTCGCACAGCCGACTGATGACTGTTTTACAGTCGCCTGTTAGTTTAACAGGCGACTGCATTTTAGTCATCAGGCGACTGTTCTCTCTGTCGAATTTTTACTGTTTTCTCTGCTATTTTTGATGAACTGTATTAATTCTCGGCCAGCCGACTGTTGAGTATATGTCAGTCGACTGTCCAACGGACATGCGACTGTATGTAACTTGCCAGTCGACTGCCCCTCTCTCTGAGCTGTATTTTTATCACTTCATCCAGTCGACTGACTTTTGTTCTTCAGTCGACTGTCTTCTGTTGTGACGGTTCAAGTGATTTGATCCGAGCCGTCGATTCCTTGATCCAACGGCTCAGATTCATTCCCCAATTTTTATATTCGAGAATGCGCGATCATTTCCCCACGTCGACTCTCTCTCCTCCGATTCGACCGTTCGACTTCCCGCTCGTTTTCTTCTCCAAAACCGCTCGATTTCGCTTCCAAATATGTCGATCGCCTCCCTTCGTGCGTCAATTTCGAGTTGTCGTTGCCTTCATTCTGTCGCTTGACTAGGTTTGGTCTCTTCCTCCTATCTCGTGTTATTTCTGGTTAGGGTTCGTTCACTTTTGTGTCCTGCCCTAGCTTCATGCTCGGCCATGGCTCTTTTCGATCATTTCTTCCCTAATGTCTCTCTCGATTTCCTCAATGAGCATGTCCCTTCACCTAAGCCTGATCCGACTCCCTCCTCGCCACAATCTTCTGGAGAACCTCTTCCTGTCTCTATCGGTGACCCTATCCCCTCTGTGCATGCTGCTAAACACTCTTCTCAGCCTGCTGTGCATCCTTCTAGGTCCACGGAGTTCCTTCTTCGTCAGTTGGACGCTCGTGTCTCTGCTCTTGAAATTCTTTCCGTTTCTCTGGATGAGAAGCTCTTGCTTTTGCTTAAGCTTTAGCTAATCTCTTTTAAGCATCATGGGTGTCCCATTCCTCTCGAACTTCAGGCTTTGTTTGCTTCATCTGAGGACACTTCTCCTGCTTGTGTTTCTCCTCCTGGCTTCACGCCAAAACCCTATGTGGTTCAGACCTCCCTTGCCCAGACTCCACTTCATGTTCCTGCTGAATCATCTGCTGTTCGTGCTTCATCTTCTAAGAGGAAGACTCCGACTTTTCCTACTCGTCGCTCTGCTCGGCTTTTGTTCCGATCTTCTGGTCGCCCGTCGGACCCCTCCGTCATTCATATTGACTGAGGCTGCTGCTGCTGTTCTGTTCACTCACCTGAAGACCTTGTTTTTTATTTTGTGTGGTCTGCTTTTGTTTAGGTTGAGTGATTCTGATATTATTTGTTTTGTATGATGGATGATGTTGTCAGTGACCTTTTTATATATGTATGGTGATGTACTTCGATGTCGTCATGATGATGTATTTTTTGTCTTAATCATGATGTATCTTTTTGTGTTGGTCATGTAGATGACCATCCGCTGATGTATCTTTTGCTATATATCTATATATGATGTTGCCGTTTATCTTGTGTCACACTATGCTTTCTGTATATCTTATCTGTTTGATGTGCTTTTGAGACAATATATGGATTTGATATTTGTTATTTCATGCTATCTCTGATATGATGGAATTTTTGAAATTATTTTCATTTCGTATATCTAAAATGTTGATATTGGACTTCAATTCCATTACTCACATGTATATATGATGAGACTTTATAAGTTTTGATTCGATAGTCTTTATACTCCTTGATTGTTGTTAGTTCGTATTTAGCACTATTATTGTAGTTGTTATTTGCTCCCACCTTTTTGGATAATGCCATAGGGGGAGAGAAATAAACATACAAGATTCATAATGGATGTGCTAAGTATGTTCTAACGCTTGAATCTAAGATTTGCGTTGCCTTAGATTCAGGGGGAGTAAGATTACAATGAATAGGGATTTTATATCCTAGATTTCTTGTATTGAATTCATTCATATCTCACTCATTTGCTTCAACTGTTATGTAGATGCTCTAATATTTGTTGACTAACTTGATTGGCATCTATGTAGGGGGAGTAAGTTTTCATTACGCACAATTATTTATCTTTTTGTTTATGTTTGTTTGTCATCATCAAAAAGGGGGAGAATGTTGAGTATTGGACTTCTCCCTACTTGGTGTTAATGATGAGCAAACATAAATACTTGTGACTAATCCCCTATTTTGCAGTTAATCCATTGCCTAAGCTTATTATGAAGATCAACTAGCAATGGATGACTCACATACGTCATTGAAGGCAAATGACATGAATTGGATGATCGTAGATTGATGATTGAAGCTCCGTAAAGGCTTCAAGCTCATACGATGGAAAGAAGAGATTATTCGTCAATGTACCTTTTCTTTTATCTCTTCTAGTATGTAGCTTAGAAGTAGAACTTTGATGGAGCACTCACACACATCTACATTCTATCATAGGACTTCATTAGACCATTTGTCCTTTGATCCCAATTCAATTCTCTTTTGTTTGTGCTAGGATTGTTTATAACAGCCGACTGCTGAACAGTTTACAGTCGCCTGTCTCAAAAATAGTCGACTGTGTTTTGTTCTACAGTCGCCTGTTATGCACAGACTATTACAATATAGTTTTGGGCCTTCTCTGATTATTTCGCATAGGCTACTGTTGAACGATTCACAGGCGCATGTCCTAGTGACAGTCGACTGTGTATTGTAAACCAGTCGCATGTCTATCCTTGCCCAAACTCTGTTTGATCTGACTTCTACGGCCAGTCGACTAATGTTGTATATACAGTCGACTGTCTTTTAGATTAGTCGACTGTCTATGCTGCAACAGTCGTTTGTCTGTAAGTCATTTCTTTGACTCAACTCTCTGGAAATTTCTCTTGCTTTTGACAGTCGTCTGTTTAAGGTTTTACAGTCGCCTGTTCTGATTTACAGTCGACTGTATTACTTGAATCAGTCGTCTGTCCTGTATCTTGTGAGATTTCCATTTTTTGTCTAACTTACTCTTCTCTCGGCCAGTCGCCTGTCGAAGAAGTTACAGTCGCCTGTTGGTTTAACAGACGAATGTCTTTGCCTCATCAGTCGACTGTCCACGTGGTAAGTTACCATTATGAATTCTCACCTACCCTTGCTGACTGTGCAACAGTCGACTGTGGAGTGTTCAACAGTCGACTGTCGCGAGTTCAGATTATATTCGTTGAGATTTTTCTCACGGATTCCAACTGGGTTTTTGCCTAAACTGTTTTTTGGATTTGAGAAAGCTATAAATAGAGCCTCTACTGTTTCATTGGAATGTTACTCATTCATTGCAAAATCTCTTAAGCTTTCATTTCCAAAGATCAAAGCTCTCAACTCCAAAGCCCTAAGTATTTCCAAATCTTGTTCTCTTGCTCTCCAACCTAGAACCAAAGATTGATCTTCTAGGCAATTGGTGCAGTCAAGAGAAAGGGCTTTCTCCTCTCTTTCAAGAGAGTTCTTCAACACACATCACATTCCTCCTTCAAGTTCTACTTCAAGGCATAGGTGATTGTAAGTGTTGCTTTCAGATTTCATAACATTCTTTATTTGAATTGTGCTCTCGGTTGTGAGAGTGGTTTTTGCTTGCTCCCTGGTTGTGGGAGTCAAGGACATCGATTGTATTCGATTGCACTTGTAGGGTTGCTACAAGTGGGCATTAAGGAAACCTCAAGTTAGGGTTCTAACTTGAGTATCCGGTGGTATCCGGGTGGTAGGGACGTAGGATTACCGGGAACAAGTCGGGAGTTGACTTGGGTAATCCGAACCCTTGAAACATCTTTGCGTTTGCGTGTGTTTCTCTTTGGGTCGTTTTTCTATTCCGCACTATTTGTTGGATTGCATTTTATTTGGCGTAAATTCCTTTTAAATTTGCATAAACACTATTCAACCCCCATTCTAGTGTTTTCCCCATAGACAGGGTCCTTACATTTCATAGAATCCAGTATACAAGCATTGGCAATGCACTTTTCAATCAAGAGATATAAATGAAGCATATTAGAATTCACACCAAGCATGCACTGGAGAATAGAATAAATCATGGCATTCACATATTCACATCAACTCATAAGTAGTCTCCATCGCTAAAGCATTTCGCTAAGTTTCAGCATTATCAAATGTTCCCAATTGTGCACAACTACACTCTAATGGCATATTCACTCATATGGTCAAATAAATTCACCCCCAAGCTTAGCTTGAGGTATCACATCTAAAGAATAGTAATGGAATTTTTGTGGCTTTTCCCTAGTAATTTTGTAGCTCCAACAATGAAAATAGAGAAATATTTTTTTCTTTTTGGTTTTTGAACTTTTTGTTTCTTCCTCCTTTTTTTCTTTTTGTAGAAGCTATAGAGTATGTATTTTTGGCGTTTGGCTCCTTTTTGGCTTTTTGGACTTTTGGAGCTAACTTTTTCTTCGGGGTTTTTGGGAAAGAAAATGCGATATAATTAGCTGCAAGGGGTGAACTCAAGTGTCATGTAGAGAATAAAAAGATATGTGGAGAAGGAAATAATATATCACTCAGGTCACTCTAAGATGTGCACAGATGGTTCAATAAGATAATACTTCAACTAAACTCATTTGAAAGCATCGGTATTCTTAATCATTTCAGCGAATAGTGAAGTCAGGCAGTAAAGCATACAATCATATCACGTATGCAACAAAAGGTTAAATAAGACAACAAGGCAGATGCTTTAGTTATACAAACGACACATGAATCTTGGTGCATTTACCAAAAAGCTTACTAAATACTATTGCATACATTCATCTTCAATTCATTTCATGCGTTCATATGGAGAGATCATCAAAAGAATATATAAGCAAGCAAATGGATAGCAAAACACTGAAATACTCTAGATAGCATGGCAAAAGTAACAAGCATCGTGATAGCTGTAGAGGCTATATGAGATATCATCATATGGAATATATCTAGCAGAAGGGGAAAAGAAAAGAGGAATAATAAAATAGAAACAAGCATGCATGCATACCAAAACATGGATAATATGATGCTAAAAGGAAAAAAAAGATGAAATGGTGGAAAAAGGGTGGAAAATAAAAATAAAAAGGTGCAAAATGGAAGAAAATATATAAGAAATGAAAATAAAAAGCGACAGTGCTTATCCCCCAAGCTAAACACATCAGTGTCTTCACTGCTGAGAACACGCGTGCAGGACAGGAAATGATGCTAGGGTGGGGTGGGTGGAGAGATAAAAAGGTGAACTAAAAAATGAACTGTACCAATAAAAAAATAAAAAAGGGAGAAAATACAAATGCGGATGCATGACCTAATGCCTAAATGCAAAAATATGGACAAGCAGGCAGATGATGCAAATGATGATATGATGCAAGTGGGATATATGCAGATGGAATGAGATGGTATATGTAGATGATGCAAAATGGGTCTCCCCCAAGCTATGCAAGAACGGGGCCCCAAAGAGACATATGGGCACAAAATAGGGGGGGGGGGGGGGGGGGGGGGGGGGGAGATATGGGCAAAAGTAATATAGTGATCAAGAAGCATCATCATCCTGGGTGGCTGGTGATGGGTCCAACTGCTGGGGACTAGATGATGGGACAACAGGTGGAGGCTCGACGAGTGTGTCCGCCGGTAGGTCAATAAAAGGTGTGATTGGTTTAGAAGAAAGTGTGACAACAGGTGTGTCGACAGGTGTAAGAATGAGTGTGTCAACAACAGATGCGTCCACCAGTAATGCAATCGACTTAACGGAATGAGTGACAGGCCCTGCAGAAGCCCGAGAAAGAGGCACAGTAAGTGGTGCGGGTGTGACCGGAGGAGAAGGGTCTGGTCGGGCAGGAGGAGCATGTGCGAGTATGACAGCTGGTGCACACTGCATCATCAGAATATCAAGAATAGTAGAGAGGTCCCGCTCAACTGACTGCTTGTCAGTGGCGACCGAGTTGGCGAAGGTGTCAAAGGCACGCTTCAAGTGAGCAACCTCGGTCTCCACTGCAGTAAGATGTGCGTCAGTATGGCAGGAACCAGGAGGTGGACGTGAACTACTAGAAGCGGCCCACTCAGCATGGCCTCGTCCATCTGAAGAACAAGGCCTCAAGACGAAGTCGAGAGAGGGCGGTCTAGCAGGGATCTCGGTGAAAGAGGATAGGAATGTAATGGATCCGAGATCCAGTGCAGAGACGAAAGCAGCAGTAGCAACAGAAATGGGAGTCGTCATGGCAACAAAAGTGGTGACAGACACCATGACGCTTTACGGCGGAGGTGCCAGAAAGTGGGGATGTGGACTCCAGAATGGTGTGATCGATAGGGAGAGTGTCCACAGAGGCGGCGTATGTTGCCAAGGTCAGAAGGGGTGGGGACATCAGTGGTATGCTCCAAAATGGTGGAAAAAGTAAGGTCGGGAGCAACAGATACAGACGTGCCCTCAAGTTCGGACACGGAAGAGACAGAAGTAGTGACCTCAGGGATAGAGGTGTGGACATCCCCGTGAGTCTCTACGGTGGTGGGGGTGTGGAAGTGGTGAGGGTGGAGGCAGTGGTAATGGTGGGAGCACTGACAGCTGTGTGGACAGAAGTGCTCGCAAGCTCGGCAGGCTGGGTTGCTAGGAGGGCAGTAAAGTCGGGCTCCTCCTCATCAGAGCTGAGTACCCATTCATAGTCGTCATCGACGGCTGATCCTCCTGGGGGCTTAAGGACATAGATGGGAGGGATGGGAAAAATGCCAGGAATGACCCAGTCAAGCATGACCGGGTCAACACGTGTAAGATCAGGGCGAGGCAGATAGAGATAGTGCTTGCACTGGGCACCTAGTAGGTTGATCCAGTGACGCTCATTGTATGGCCTGATGATGTGCATGCGAGCAGGCACATCTAGAGTTAGTCGAGTAGGCTCGGTGGGTGTCGCTAGACCAGCTGGAAGTGCAAGGCCGAGCATGGAAGGAAAAATGGTGAAGAAACTGCCACGACAGATATCTGTCGTGGCATGGGCGGGCTGTATGAGGTAGTGACACAACCAGTGTGCTACGTAAGAAAGGAGGAAGGGGTGGATGGTGCCATCGGGGTAATGGCGCAGAAGTCGAGTCATCCCCATAAGATAGGTAAGCTCAGGAAGGGAAAGTGTCCCGACATCTGGCCTGGAGAAGAGGGTAGTGGCTAGGTGGTGCTGGGTGTAGCAGAGACATGGATGGACTATGGCTGAGGACTTAGCCCTTCTATGGATATATCCTCATAGGCCAGTGATATTGTAGGAATATGATGCCCTCGAGGCCATTTATTCCTGTGTGAATAGCACAAACATCTTGTTCGAAATAACAGTAAGCTGTTTGGTAATAATTTATCTAAGTTATATTGTAATGTAGTTAACATTAGATATCAACTTAGGTAAAGTCCTGAGACTTTATGCAAGGTCAAACGGGTATCGAGATGAGTATCTCGATCATGGAGAAACGTTTGACCGTCTGTAGCATAAGTCTGAAATGGTTCGTGGTCGTAGATGTTTCGAGACAAGGATATCGAAACATCGGATAGACCATTGTGTCTTAGTCTTCACCGTTTAGCGGTGGCGATGATCTCATGATCGCTTGACTTGGCGAAGTCGAAGACGAGACACAGGTGCTCATTAGAATGAGTTCACTGAACGATCCACTAGGGTTATCATATGGTTATATTGACCAATCTGTTAGTGATAACTCTGAGTGATGATAGGATAGTTGGTCTTTTGACTTGAGGTCATTTTGACAAACCTGTGCGTGAACGGTGCCACTTATATCAACTGACCTAGCTTCAAGGCAATGCCTGTCGAAAGGTCTTTTGATTGGGTGTCACTTGAAACGTACGAGGCGAGTAATGACCAAGAGAGGATTCGTCTCTCCCGGTCAATGGGAGTTAGTGTCGTAGAGTTAGTTCGGTATTTAGTAAAAACTCTGCGCAGAGTATGTTGGAAGAAGTCCAACATTAATTGACTAAAGATCGATCGAAACTAACCGGAGTCAAGTTATTGGGGTTGACAGTTTTGACCGTACCCTAGACTTGATCTACACGATACAGTTTAGACAAAGAGACTATAACTACGGAATTCATCACGGAAACAGTCAGGGTGGTCCCGACAATACTCATGTCAATGAGTTAACCACATAATGATGATTCCTGAAGCAGGGATGGCAACCACTGCTCGTGGTCACTGCCGTATAGGGCTTCGAGCCCAACCTGTTGTAAGGGTCAGGCTGTAGGGTCTCACACAGAGTGCGATTCTTCGTCTAGTAATAGGTAGAAATTAGTTAGGGAGAATATTTTGCATTTTTAATGCAAGGGATGAAATAATTGAATTTGATGCAATATGGTGATAGATAGGGACTATTTTGCATTTGATGCAAAAGCGATTAAATGTGTATTAAATTGTTTAATACAATATTTAATAATATAAATGCAAGGAAAAGTTCACGGGTAAGACGGGAATGTCCCGGTCTACGCCCAGGTTCGAACAGTGTCCAAATTGGACTCTAAATGCACGATCTGGAGCCAAAGAAGTATAACCAAATGGGATTACAAATCAGATTTGCAAAGGCCCAGAAGAATAAACATGTTTGGCCTTGGACCCGGCCCATTGGGCCGAGTCAAGGGAAATTAATCAGGCGCCCAACATTTTGGGCGCCTGTTGTCACTGCCCAAGACCCGGCCATTTGGGCCGGGTCCACATTCAACAGGCGCCCAAATGCTTGGGCGCCTGTGCGTTCTCGCACGCGCCTTGGGCGCGTGCGGGGCACGCGCCTTGGGCGCGTGCGGGGCACGCGCCCAAGCAGAAATGCTGGGCGCGTGCCCTGCACGCGTCCAGCTGTTACGCTGCGCGCATACGGATGGGGGGCCCAAGGTGGGCCCCACCCGGCGGGCTTTGACCTAGGGTTTTGGAAACCCGTGACGGCTGCGAATTTCTGCCTCTCATGTTTTTGGTTTGATCTTTGGACGGTCAATTGGAGGGTCAAACGAACTCCGATTGACGAACGGTTTTTTCCTATGCATTCACCGTTGAACGCTTGTCATATTGATAGGTTGTATCAATCTTGAAGCTCAACGGTGAGTGAGTTAAAATTCACGGAAGTTTGCACTTTGTGAAGTGCAAACTAACTTGATTTTAATTAACCCATTGTTTAGTCCCACATCGGATTTTGAGAAAAGGGGAGAGTCCGTCGCCTATATAAATAGGGGTCTCCCCCCTTCCTCAAAACTCGTCCCAAGCTCTAGATCTGAGCGGCTCTCGTAAATGTTGGAGCACGCTCGGATCTAGGCTTAAATTAATATTTCTCATCTCCCTAAATTTCTGCCTTACTCCTGCGGGCTCTAGCAAAGTCACAAAGGAGTTCGGATTCTGGATCCGAAATCTAGGCGGAGGTTTCACTCGCATGAAACTTTCTTCGGCGCGTGGTTGGCTCGACGGTACGGGGATTGATCGCCTCGGGATGCGGAGCGGTTCGGGGAGCGGTTCAAGGAGCGGCTCGGCGTGGGACGGGAGCAGCTCGGAAGACGGTGCGGAACATCTCGCCTGCTCCAGGGTTGAGATTCCGGGTATGTGGTTAAAGTATTTTATTAGCATTAGTTTAGTTTAATCGTAGTAGGCTAGATCCTTCTTGGGATGGTCAGATCCATCCCAAGTCGGCATAGACCTTGGCATAGGGTCTTGGACCTTAGGGCTAAGTTAAAAATGTTTTAACTGCTTGATAATTTAGATTAACTAGTTTTTCTTCCGCTGCTATTATTTTTGTGTCTATGTTCCGTCCGACTTAGGACGGGACTATAGTTTTTGTGCCCTAAGGGACCGCGAATTCCCTACAGTGGTATCAGAGCCTAGGTTTGCGTAGTCGATCTACGTACTGCGATTTCATTAAACTTCTTAATGCTTTTTAAATACTTTTAAATTTTTTAAAGTTATTAGATAATTTTAAAAATGTTTTTGAAGTTCAAAATTCTATGTGATAAATTTTTTGAACATGAAAATTTTTTAAATGACGTTTTAAAATTTATGTGATAATTTTAAAACTAATTTTAAATATTTAAAAGTTTAAATTTATTTTGGATGCCTAAAATTTTTTTTATATGATAAATTTTTTTTAAGCATGTAAATTTTAAAATGGTGTTTTTAAATTTATGTGATAAATTTTAAAATTGATTTTAAGGCTTTAAATTTATGCGATAAGTTTAAAATATTTTAGATGTTTAAAAATTGTATATGATAAATTTTTGAACATGGAAAATTTTTAAAGTAATGTTTTAAATTTATAAGATATTTTTAAAACTGATTTTAAAAGTCTAAAAATTGTTTATGCGATAAACTTAGTTTATTTAATTGTTAAATAGATATACACTTTCATTTTATGTTGATAAAATTAGTGTAGCTTTATTTTAATGGCTTGTTAATCTTGTCCCTTATTTGATAACACAAGACAACCTTTTAGGTTAGCCATTAAAAATGATTAAAATTTATTACTTGAATTTTAATGACATGCTATGTTTCAATAAAACATTAACAACAATATAAGACCTAATTCCTGATTAGGGTAGTCCTTTAAATGAATTTTCAATTCTAATTGTTATAATTAATTTTCATTAAAGGACTTCGCTTCTAGCGTTGTTAATAAAATTTATTAAAATCCTAATAACGATTAGGATAGCACGTGAACCTTATAGTTGATAAGGACCTTAATAAAAGTTATTAAACAAATCCTAAAATTTTGAATTTAAGGATTCAACTAGTTGATAGGATTAATTAATTGTTAATAAAAGCTGTTTAGTCTATGGCATACATACAAAAATGACAAGCTTCATTCAATGGACCATGATCCAGTCAATGTGCTTGGCTAAGAGTTCTGGGTCAACCCTTGCTAGTCCAAGGGGCAGTGATCCTGGCTTAGTCAATTCCCTGGCTGTGTTCCGCTGGACCGTACTGTCGCGAATCATGATTGTATGACATCCTGGACTATATCTAAGTCAAATACATTAATGATCTTTTTCAAGATTAGCCGTAGCCCTCCTTGTTTTAGGGGTTAGCAACTATAGGGCCCGTGTTACAGTTGTTGAGATACACTCAAGCTGTGACATGGCAACCTTGTAGAAACCAACTTCTTAAATACATAAGATGACATCTTGACTTAACCCAAACCGACGTTGTCGTGAATACACCGAGCGGCGGTGCAAGTTTAGTCAAGGATGTAGTCTGCCTAGATGTAGTCTAAGACCTGACCCAAACCGACGTGTCGTGCATACACCGAGCTGAGGGGCAAGTCAGGCTAGACATGAAAACAAGGGTCCGACTAGACTAGACATGGTGATTTGGATGAGCACACTCATGATCACGAATGGCTAGGGGCAAAAACCGATTAAGAGAGTCATATCCGATATGATCGATGAAGAGTCATCTTCCGATCGCAGAGTCAATCAACTTGTTGAGCTACACTCAAGGTTGTTTAGACTCAAGGTGATTGGAACTCTTATCCATTAATTTTTTAATTCGATTAAATCGTTCGTTATTAAGCTTTAAAACGTTCGTAAAAATAGTGGGAGGATATAGATAGATAAAAGCCAATCTACCTATATTTAATATTGAACATATGCTAAAACTAGGGCAAGACTATGTTTACCGTAGGAATCAAAATATAATATTTTAATAAGTTAATTGGTCAATAAGTTGATTAATTGAATATCGAGTTAAATTCTAATTGATAGAATTAAAACTATATTCTCGTTGACATTAAATGACCTTCTAAAGAACAGACTTAAGAAATATGATTTCTTTAAGTTCTGGGTCCAACAAATAAATTAAAGCTACATGTCACTCGTCTCTATATGAGGCAGCTTGAACATATAGGACATTCAAAGTATGTTTCTCCCTACAACTTGTCGAGCTACCCTCAAGGTTGTATGGACAAACAATTTTGATCCGCAAAGTTCGAAAATTCGATCAAACCGTTTGAGTCGAATACGAGTGCATGAGCGATGCAAGACTATGTATCCCAACCGGATCTTGAGACAAGCAACTTCTTGAGCTACACTCAAGATTGCAAAGCTCAAGCGTTTGGATACATAAGTTGCTTGCATAGCTATTTATTTATGTTGATATCTAAATGTGATTTAGAAAAGGAAGAAGGCACTTCGGAAAGTCAATTGAGAAAGTTAGTAAAGGCATAAGTGGGAGGAAATGAAAACGTTGACATATTTTGATGTCACATTTCGGAATAAGTTGTTATACAAAATACGTTTAACGCATTTTGACGAATGTCGTCACATTGCTTCTGAAGTAATGTTTTGTGTTAAGTAATTTGTAAATAACTATATATATATTAAATGTTAATATATAAATACACAAGATAGTAGCAAACTTATATGGTAAAATTAGACTAGGCCGTATCAAGAGATTAAGCTTCACAAGTCACATAAAGAGGGGTCTGACCTCTCGTATTATGAAGTCTACGGACACTTGTGAGTCTTAGCCTCTTAAATACAATGGCCGAAACCCATCTGTGAGACAGTGGGAGAATGAGTTGTCGAACTCAGTCTAGTACATACTGATGTACCCGAGTCTAGATTAACCAAAATAAGTTATTCGTATGTTTTATTAAGACACGTGTTCTTGATGAAACACAAGTCTGATAAAATAAAGAACGAAATGACTAAAGTATTTAAACTGATTCGATTAGATCGAATGGTCAAATACTTAGCTAAATAAAATCTTGTGTAATTAAAAGAAAATGTGATTTTCTCTCAGATCAAGTATGTTAACACATCGGTGTGTTAAAAGGTATGAATCACACTTAATTAGATTTAGTGTGATCCATTGTAAGTGACTCTGAGTTAAATCCTCCCTCTGGGTTAAGTCCCAGATAGTAATGCCTAGGTTTTAATAAAGTTCTATGAGAACATTATCAATAAGATATTCATTAAATCAATCATGAGGAAGTTGTATATTTACTCGAATTTCGTAAGACGAAAAGTCGAGTTAAGACATCATAACTGATGATGACTTAGTCAACTTCCGGGATGAAATTCGGAGTAGTAACTCCGATTTAAAACTTGATGCAATCAAAATAGGTCCGTGTGCGTAAACAAATTTGAGAATTTAGTTTACGTGCCCAAGGAAAATGTTTTCTCACTTTCTGCAAGTAAATCTTTAAAAGATTGATGCAGAAAAGAAAATAGTGAAGTACAATCATGTTGGTCGAGAACGGTTTTTCATCCTAATTCCTATCAAACGGATTATGATGAAACCAGTTTCGCCAACAGATGTGTACAGATCTACTCGGACCAAAGCCGATGTAAAACGCTTAAGTTGACCATGAAAATTGGAGCATTCACTTATAAGTTCGTTTTTCTAAATATGATTTAGACAGATTGACTTATATGAATTAGCCAGATAGTTTTCAAGGTCAGTGGGAGCGTATAAATTACATGAGAATCATCAAAGGGATGGAACATACATTTTGACAAAGTAATCAAAAGGTTTGATACTTTATCAAGAATAGATATGAGCCATTTAAAATGACCATTAACAAATTTAAATGATTATCGTAAGGTACGATAAACTGGATAAGATCCAAGTAAAATAAAATATTATGGATTCCGACAGACCAAATGAATTATTTGAATGAGATTCAAATGGTTGGTCTGACATGAACATAGAAACCCCTTAAGTCTATAGAGTAGACGGTTTTAGCAGATCCACTCACGAAGGCTCTATCACATGAAGTCGGGAAAACTTATGTGTAAAAACGGTATAAGATACCGAGATAAATGGGCCTGAGTGCAAGTGGGAGATGTAGGAATATGATGCCCTCGAGGCCATTTATTCCTGTGTGAATAGCACAAACATCTTGTTCGAAATAACAGTAAGCTGTTTGGTAATAATTTATCTAAGTTATATTGTAATGTAGTTAACATTAGATATCAACTTAGGTAAAGTCCTGAGACTTTATGCAAGGTCAAACGGGTATCGAGATGAGTATCTCGATCATGGAGAAACGTTTGACCGTCTGTAGCATAAGTCTGAAATGGTTCGTGGTCGTAGATGTTTCGAGACAAGGATATCGAAACATCGGATAGACCATTGTGTCTTAGTCTTCACCGTTTAGCGGTGGCGATGATCTCATGATCGCTTGACTTGGCGAAGTCGAAGACGAGACACAGGTGCTCATTAGAATGAGTTCACTGAACGATCCACTAGGGTTATTATATGGTTATATTGACCAATCTGTCAGTGATAACTCTGAGTGATGATAGGATAGTTGGTCTTTTGACTTGAGGTCATTTTGACAAAACTGTGCGTGAACGGTGCCACTTATATCAACTGACATAGCTTCGAGCCAATGCCTGTCGAAAGGTCTTTTGATTGGGTGTCACTTGAAACGTACGAGGCGAGTAATGACCAAGAGAGGATTCGTCTCTCCTGGTCAATGGGAGTTAGTGTCGTAGAGTTAGTTCGGTCTTTAGTAAAAACTCTGCGCAGAGTATGTTGGAAGAAGTCCAACATTAATTGACTAAAGATCGATCGAAACTAACCGGAGTCAAGTTATTGGGGTTGACAGTTTTGACTGTACCCTAGACTTGATCTACACGACACAGTTTAGACGAAGAGACTATAACTACGGAATTCATCACGGAAACAGTCAGGGTGGTCCCGACAATACTCATGTCAATGAGTTAACCACATAATGATGATTCCTGAAGCAGGGACGGCAACCACTGCTCGTGGTCACTGCCGTATAGGGCTTCGAGCCCAACCTGTTGTAAGGGTCAGGCTGTAGGGTCTCACACAGAGTGCGATTCTTCGTCTAGTAATAGGTAGAAATTAGTTAGGGAGGGAGAATATTTTGCATTTTTAATGCAAGGGATGAAATAATTGCATTTGATGCAATATGGTAATTTAAGCCTAGATAGGGATTATTTTGCATTTGATGCAAAAGCGATTAAATGTGTATTAAATTGTTTAATACAATATTTAATAATATAAATGCAAGGAAAAGTTCACGGGTAAGACGGGAATGTCCCGGTCTACGCCCAGGTTCGAACAGTGTCCAAATTGGACTCTAAATGCACGATCTGGAGCCAAAGAAGTATAACCAAATGGGATTACAAATCAGATTTGCAAAGGCCCAGAAGAATAAACATGTTTGGCCTTGGACCCGGCCCATTGGGCCGAGTCAAGGGAAATTAATCAGGCGCCCAACATTTTGGGCGCCTGTTGTCACTGCCCAAGACCCGGCCATTTGGGCCGGGTCCACATTCAACAGGCGCCCAAATGCTTGGGCGCCTGTGCGTTCTCGCGCGCGCCTTGGGCGCGTGCGGGGCACGCGCCCAAGCAGAAATGCTGGGCGTGTGCCCCGCACGCGTCCAGCTGTTACGCTGCGCGCATGCGGATGGGGGGCCCAAGGTGGGCCCCACCCGGCGGGCTTTGACCTAGGGTTTTGGAAACCCGTGACGGCTGCGAATTTCTGCCTCTCATGTTTTTGGTTTGATCTTTGGACGGTCAATTGGAGGGTCAAACGAACTCCGATTGACGAACGGTTTTTTCCTATGCGTTCACCGTTGAACGATTGTCGTATTGATAGGTTGTATCAATCTTGAAGCTCAACGGTGAGTGAGTTAAAATTCACGGAAGTTTGCACTTTGTGAAGTGCAAACTAACTTGATTTTAATTAACCCATTGTTTAGTCCCACATCGGATTTTGAGAAAAGGGGAGAGTCCGCCGCCTATATAAATAGGGGTCTCCCCCCTTCCTCAAAACTCGTCCCAAGCTCTAGATCTGAGCGGCTCTCGTAAATGTTGGAGCACGCTCGGATCTAGGCTTAAATTAATATTTCTCATCTCCCTAAATTTCTGCCTTACTCCTGCGGGCTCTAGCAAAGTCACAAAGGAGTTCGGATTCTGGATCCGAAATCTAGGCGGAGGTTTCACTCGCGTGAAACTTTCTTCGGCGCGTGGTTGGCTCGGCGGCACGGAGATTGATCGCCTCGGGATGCGGAGCGGTTCGAGGAGCGGTTCGGGGAGCGGTTCAAGGAGCGGCTCGGCGTTGGACGGGAGCAGCTCGGAAGACGGTGCGGAACATCTCGCCTGCTCCAGGGTTGAGATTCCGGGTATGTGGTTAAAGTATTTTATTAGCATTAGTTTAGTTTAATCGCAGTAGGCTAGATCTTTCTTGGGATGGTCAGATCCATCCCAAGTCGGTATAGATCTTGGCATAGGGTCTTGGACCTTAGGGCTAAGTTAAAAATGTTTTAACTGCTTGTTAATTTAGATTAACTAGTTTTTCTTCCGCTGCTATTATTTTTGTGTCTATGTTCCGTCCGACTTAGGACGGGACTAGAGTTTTTGTGCCCTAAGGGACCACGAATTCCCTACAGATATGTCACTAAAATGCACGGCGTCGAATGTGGTATGCTCGTAGTCTAGGGAGTTGGAAAGGGATGGGTCGGGGATGGCAGTGAAACAAAAGTGTGCATAGATCATGGCGTGCGTGACCACTACGTCGTGGTCAAGCAACTGGAAGCGATTTCCATCACCCTCTCGGACGATGGAGCTCATCGCCTCAAGGGTGAGGCGTGTGTACATGCATGCATGCATGGCGAGGAGTCGGCCGAAACTGATGATCAGGTATAGCCTATGGACACCCTGTAGAGTGCCCAACCTGATGAGGGTGGGGACGTGGACAAAGCCGTGAGAGATGGCGATGAAATGCTCGTGGTGAGCGTCGTCCCTGAAGACGATATTATACGTCCTCAGGGTGGATGGTGCGAGCTGTGCAGGTGGTGGTGAAGGAGTGGTAGGAATGGGCATGGTGCGAGGTGTAAGGGACGGGGCAGTGGAACATGGGGCCTCTATCGCTAGAGGCGTGGGGGAAGTGGAACGTGTTGACGACGACGATGAGACACCTAAGTGCTCATCGGGTATGGGTGAACGATGGTGGTGACGCGTCGATCGAGAAGAGGATGAGCCGGGATCGCCGACCTTCCTCTTCTTGGCCAGTGTAGGCTTCCTCGGTCTAAGTCGACGAGGAGACATCGTGGTGGTGTAGTATAGCGAAGCAACCATGGTAAAGAAAAATATAAAAATAAATGCGTGAGGGTAGAGTGTTCCCACAACCATGAAGAGCTGCGTGGGGGCGGAGAGGAGGGTGTTTTCAGCAGACAGAGTAGGCGGCGTGGGGCGACGCTGGGGCAGCGCAATCGACGGAGGTGTCGGATCAAGCTGAGGAGGGTTAGGGCTAAGGGAACTCGGGCTCTGGGGGGTTTTCAAATTAGATTTGGATTAGGGCAAAGCCCGAGTCGGGTTGATTTTAAAAACCGAATCGAGCTCGGTTTTAAATTGTGGGGCACAACAGCTAATCACTACTCGGTTGAGCAGTGCAGACTGCTCGATCGAGTGTAAATAGAGAAAAATTAGAATTTTAAACATCCAAGTTTCGCCTTACTACTCGACCGAGCTGCTTACTCAGCTCGGTCGAGCTAAATTAAAACAAAGTGATGATTGCAGCTGTTTTTGCTCCCATTATAGCTCGACCGAGCAGGGTAGCTACTCGATCGAGTCCATTAAGCTTTCAGAGAGCCCTTTTTAGCGTGTATGGACTTTGCCTGTAGCTCGACCGAGTAGGGTAGCTACTCGATTGAGTCGAATTAGAAACAGAGTGCTGATTTTGGCCTCCTTGAGCTCCTACTGTAGCACGACCGAGTAAGGTAGCTACTTGGTCGAGTCGCGTTAACTTCCAGGGAGCTCTTTTGGCCTACTCCTTCATCTGATTGTAGCTCGACCGATCAGGGTAGCTGCTCGGTCGAGTGACCTGCTACTCTCCCCCAAGCTAGTGTTGCTCTATGGCTCTCTCCTCTTGGTTCCTTCTTTTTTTTCTTTTCATCGTTTGGCACGCTCTCTCCATTTTTCAACCTGTAGAAGGAAGAACTCATCAAATTTTTATGTTTTGTATTTTTAAGGAATTAAAAATGTTTTTATTTTGGTTTTTTCAATAGAAAAGGGAAGAACAAAAAGAAAAATAAAAACTAAAGAAAAAAACTCGGGTTGTCTCCCGATAAGTGCTTGTTTTAAGTCGTAAGCTTGACTCCCTTAAGATTTTCAATCAATGGTGGGGCATGCCTCGAGAACGTAGGTCTCTCCTTGTTTAATCGGCTCGCCTGCTACGTATGGCTTTAGTCTTTGATCGTTCACCTTAAATTTGTCGTTCTTCCCCTCAATCTCTATGGCACCTCCCGGGAGTATACTTGTTATCTTGTAGGGGCCGGACCATCTTGATTTCAACTTTCCGGGAAAGAGTCGTAGTCTTGATTTGTAGAGAAGTACTAGGTCACCGACATCGTAGCGGTCACCGTGATTTGCTTATCATGATAGACATTGGTCCTCTCCTTATAGATCCTTGCGTTCTCATAAGCATGTCGTTGGATTTCGTCAAGCTCATTGGTACTCAAGAATCGTCGCGTGGCGGCGCTCTTGTAGTCAAAGTTCAACTTCTTTATCACTAATATGTTATATGTTCCAATTCTACCGGTAAGTGGCATGCTTTCCCATATACTAACCTGTAGGGGTTGTCCGATAGGAGTCTTGAAAGCAGTGTGTATGCCCAAAGAGCGTCGCTCAACTTTGAGACCAATTCCTCCTTGATGTGCTCACAGTCTTTTTTAAGATGCTCTTGATTTCTCTATTGGAGATTTCGACTTGGCCACTTGTTTGGGGATGATAAGCGAGACCGACTTTATGATGTACTCCGTACTTCTTTAGCATTGTCTCGAACTTCTTTTCAATGAAGTGACTCCACCCGTCGCTTATAACTGTCCTTGGAACTCCAAAGCGGGGAAAGATCATATGCTTGAAGAACTTAGCCACTACCTTCACGTCATTCGTTGGGGTGGCTATGGCTTCCACCCACTTTGGGTCATAGTCCACTGCAACTAAGATGTAATTGTGGCCATTACTTAATGGGAAAGGTCCCATGAAATCAATACCCCAGTAGTCGAATAACTCAATCTCCAAAATGCCTTGTAGGGGCATTTCATTTTTCTTAGTGATATTCCCTGTTCTTTGGCATCTGTCGCATGCTCTGATATAATCATTTGCGTCTCTGAAGATTGTGTTCCAACAGAAACCGCTTTGGAGAATTTTCGTTGTGGTTTTAGTGACTGCTGCATGTCTCCCGCAAGGCTAATCGTGACAGTGTGAAATAATAGAATTAGTCTCCTCTTTTGGAATGCAGCGTCTGATGAGCCCACCGGTACATGTTTTGAACAAGTACGGGTCATTCCAAAAATAGTTTCTGGCATCAAGCAAGAACTTCCTTCTCTGATAGGTTGCCATCCCATGGGGAATTATGCAGCTCACCAAATAGTTTACTATGTCGGCATACCAAGGTGCATCAGAGGAGGATGTCACAAATAATTGCTCGCCGGTGAAAGATCATCAATCGGTAAGCTGCCATCTCCATGCCTATGAATTAGACGCGATAGGTAATCTGACACTACATTTTCAGCCCCATTCTTGTCCTTGATTTCTATATCAAACTCTTGGATGAGGAGAATTCATCGTATTAGGCGTGGCTTTGCATCCTTCTTGATTAGCAAGATTTTAGTGCAGCATCATCTGTATGAACTATCACCTTGGATCCCATAAGATAAGATCCTTTTCGATGGAGTACACCACGGTTAGTAATTCATTCTCTGTAGTGGTGTAATTCTTCTGAGCATCATCCAAAGTCATGCTAGCATACTATATCGCGTGAAGCTTTCCTTCTTTTCTTTGGCCTAGAACAACTCCAAGCATTTGATCGCTAGCATCACACATCAACTCAAAGCGTAAATTCCAATCCGGTGGTTGTATAATATTGGCTGAAATGAGAGCTTCCTTTAATCTGTTAAAAGCTAGCTAGCTAGCGTTAGAAAACACAAATGGAGTGTCCTTCACAAGGAGCTCCGTAAGAGGCAAGCAATGCAAGAAAAGTCTTTTATGAAGCAACGGTAAAATCCTGCATGGTCTAAAAACCACAAATACCCTTAAGATTAGTGGGAGGCGGCAAATCCTTGATGACCTCAACTTTGGCCTTATCAACTACAATCCCCTTAGAAGAGATTGATGGGAATCTATTCCCACCACAAGTGGTTTGTTTTGATTATGATCACACCAAATGTTGTTAAATTACTAACCATACTACTTAAGTGTGTAGGTTGTGCAATCAGCTAATTGAAGATCGAAACATACTCCTAGAAGAAGAACTATAACTACACACATAGAAGATGAAGATGGATTGAGCTCACATTCCACGTCTACATTCTATAGCTTTAGCACAAGAGGAGCTCGAAGATGAAGCTCAAAGAATGTGCTCAAGCTCAAGCTAAAGAGGAGCTCAAACTCAAGTGAAGCCTATGCAACTAGCTTAAGCTCAACCATAGCTTTAAGTTCTTTATAGAGTCTAGTGTGTGAGTTGTTTTTCATTTTCTTAGGGTTATGTCAAAGCCAAGAAAGAATATGCACACACACACATAATGATTTTCTAAAACGTTTTAAAACTTGTTTTAAAACTTATTTGAGGGCATACTTTTCATAGAAGCTAAGTTTCAACTTGTAGTCAACTACAAACACCCAGTAGTTCACTACCCTGATTTTGCCTTCTCCCTGAAAAGATACTCTGGTAGTCGACTACCAAGGTTAGGGAGTCGACTACCAGTTGTAGCAGATTTTCTGAGAAACACTCTGTGTTTCTCAGAAAATCTGCTACAACTGGTAGTCGACTCCCTAACCTTGGTAGTTGACTCCCAGTTGTAGCAGATTTTCTCAGAAACACTCTGTGAGTCGACTACCAAAGTTAGGGAGTCGACTACCAATTGTGCGACCAGAATTCCTTGATTCACTCTCTCATTTATTCCTTGCTTGATTTTTGGGCTGAAGTCAAACTTGATTTTGAATCATTTCGAATTCTCCTTTAGCTCTATAAATAGAGACCATATGAGAACACTTTCCTCACCAATTCATTCTTGAGCAAAATTCTTATTCTATCAAAAGATCTCATCGTTCTCATTGCTCTCAAAGTTCTTTATAGCCAAAACAGTTTTTCAATTTTTGATCTTATTGCTTATATTCTTTTATAATTCTTTTAAGATCATTATTATTATTTTTGGCTATTGCAAATTGGTTTTCAAAATCCTTCTCTTTGATTTTTCATATTCTCAAAGGATTTTTTAAACATCTAGATTCTAGATCACATTGAATAATTTCATATTCTTTGTGTGATCTAAGAACACATCTAGATTCTAGATCACATTGAATAAATTCATATACTTTGTGTGATCTACGAACGATTTAAATTCTTTTAGCAACGTTAAGCACAATTGCAAATTTAATCTTGGCTATAGAATTATTGGGTGTAACAACCAATCTCCACTAATTCATTGTGGTGTATTGGATTTGATTTTACTTATAGTCCATTGGTTATAAGGGTGTTGAAAGTCCTCGGATTGTGAGGCAAGAAAAAGTCCTCGGGTTGTGAGTGTTGTTTTTTGTGATTCAAATCCCGTGGACAGTTTTTCCCAGGTGACTCGGTCGAGTAGGAGGTTGCTCGGTCGAGCAGCAAGCTTCTCGACCGAGCATCATGAAGTCTCTGACAGGCCAAGCAGGCAGAGAGCTTGGGGAAGTTTTCCCTCCGACTCGTGTGACTCCTACTTGGTCGAGTAGGAGGCTACTCGGTCGAGCAGGAAGCTACTCGACCGAGCAACATGAAGGCTTTGTTTGCCCGAGCAGCCCGAGGGATTTCCGCTTGAAGAGGGATACTGACACTCGGGCCGAGTAGCTAGGCTACTCAACCGAGTCGACTCGAATCCACCTAGGGCATGTCCGTGAGCTCGACCGAGCAGACAGCCGACTCGGGCCGAGTCGGCACGGGCCCATGCACGAGAAGCACGGGTTGGATGCGGTTTTTCCTATTTTTAGGTTTGTATTTAATCTATCTATTGTTTTAGATTAGGTCAAGCCTCTAGTGAGTTTTGCAAGCCTCCATTGAGTTTTAGAGATCCTCTTACTACCCCATTGGAGATTGTAGAGAGTTTTAGGGTTTGTGTTCTTGAGAGAAAGGTTTTGTTTTTTCCTTCGCTTCTTATTCCATTGATTTCTTCCTCTTGAGTGGATTAGTGAGGGCTTGTTCCGTTGACAAGTTATTACTCGCGTGTGAGGGAGCATTTTGTAACCCTAATTGTTTGGATCTCTCTACTAATGGAATCGTCTCAGAGTGGATTGCTGGACGTAGGTTGTTTACAACCGAACCAGGGTAAATTCTCTTGTGTCTGCGATTGATTTATTTGTTGCTGTGATTCGTTTGCTACTTTCTATTGCAAGTGTTGGATATGGAAGACGTTTGTACACCCTTGTGGGGGATGTACGAGGGAATACGGACCTCGAACGTCGCATACACGAAGTCGTGTACAAAGGGAATCTGTTCCCTTGCGGAGAGGATCTCTGGATGAGTGGGAAAGTCGCATTATATATGCATAAGTGCATGCGACATATGGCTTATAAAGGGGGAATATCTTAAGCTTATGTTGTACCATGCATATGGTACAACTTAAGCTTATAATGTGCCATGTATCATGGTACACCTTAATTAAGTTGTTCCAAAGGAACAACTTACCCTAAAATAACTACCTTGGGGGCTATAAATAAGACCCAAGGGTAAGCCATTTCTTACACCTTTTGCATGAAATTCATGCATGCATCTTCTTCATAGCGAAGCTCTGCAGAAATCCTTCCTCTCCCTCTATCCACGTTCTTAATCTAAAGTAGAGATTTAGATTGTGGATTAGTAGCCTTACTCCGTCGTGAGAAGACTCGATCCGTCGTGGCGAATCCGAAGGCGAAGTTCGTAGACTACCGTGCCGCATACGCAAGCGTAAGTCTAAACTTCATATTATCGATCCTAACTCTGTTTTGGACAGGATCCTACATTGGTATCAGAGCCATATGGGTTCGCCCCGGTCAAACCGCCGCCCCGTCGAAACTATGAACGAGTCGTTGTCTTTTTCACGAATGGGTCTCCTACTATTACGGATATAGTAGGAACGCTTCATGACGGAGAGAACGCAGCGGTTGTTCTTTTCACGTTAGGGTCTCCTATCATTACGGATATGGTAGGAACTCTCCGTAACGGGAAGAACCGACCGTTCACGTAGTATGTTATTTTTCATTTTTGGCACACGGCCATTAGAAAATAACTAATTTCTCGACGAACGGGTGCTTCATCGACGAACGGGTGCTTCATCGAGGAAGATGATGGTAGTTATTTCCATCGGGTAAGAGGAAATTTGGTGCATGTGCACCATGGCCAAATGGGCTATGAAGGCCATGCACCCCCCCCTCCCCAAGCGGAGGGGGTTGGTTACGGCCAATAACCACCGGCGACCACCCCATCAAGGGGGAGGAATGTGTGCGGCAACCCCATTCAAAGGGGGTGGCCGGCCATGGCCAAAGAGGCCATGGCCGGCCAATGCCAAATGGCCTTGGCCATGACCGGCCATGGCCAAGCCATGGCCGGCCATGGCCAGGTCGGCAGTGGCCGGCCAAGGCCAAGCCGGGCAATGGTCGGCCTTGGCCAAGGCCTGCCGGCCAGGCCGGCCCTGGCAGAGGCCAGGGCCGGCGCCCTGGCCACTGCCAGGGCCAGGCGGCCCTGGCAGAGGGCCAAGGCCGGCGCCCCTGGCCAATGCCAGGGCCAGACGGCCCTGGCAGAGGCCAGGGCCGGCGCCCTGGCCTCGGCCAGGGCCTGGCCGGGCCTGGCAGGGGCCAGGGCCGGCTGGCCTGCCCTGGCAGAGGCCAGGGCCAATGCCCTGGCCTCGGCCAGGGCAGAGGCCCTGGCCGAGGGGGCCAAGGCCCCTGGCCGGCCAGGGCAGAGGCCCTGGCCGGCCCTTGGCCAAGCCCCGGCCAGGGCAGAGGCCCTGGCCGGGAAGAAGTTGCGACCAAAAATTGGTCGACCAATTTGGTGTTTTTGGGCCGACCAATTCGGCAGAAGGCCTGGGTCGATTGCAAACTTGCCTACTGACCCATACGGGGTGACAAAAGGCCTTGGTCAAAACTCGAATGTGCCGATTAGCCCATACGGGGCTAACCACAGTGCCGACTAGTTCATACGGGACTAACGTTTTAATGAAGTTTTTTTTAACTTGGGCTCTACTCCTTGAAGACTAGCCATAGTGCTCTACTTCATGCGAGATTAGCTAAGTCATTGTGCTCTACCCTACGGAGATTAGCCAATGTACTTATGTAATTGTGCTCTACTCCTTGAAGATTAGCCGTAATGCTCTACTTCATGCGAGATTAGCCATGTCATTGTGCTCTACTCCACGGAGATTAGCCAATGAACTTATGACGTTGTGCTCTACTCTATGGAGATTAGCCAATGTATTTTAAATTCGTTTTGAAAAATACGTTTTCAAAAACGTTTTTTCCGCTGCAAAGTACTATAAGAGTACTAACATTTGATAAAGTGATGGAGAAATATTGAAAGTTACTCTAGATGGTGATTGGAAACATAGTGACCTTTCCGATTCTAGAGTAACATCTTCAATATTTTTCGAAAGTAACTTATCAAATACTCGTTTTCTGCTGCTAGTACTATAAGAGTACTATTGTTTGATAAGTGATGGGGGACTATTGAAGGTTGTTCTAGATGGTGATTGGAAACATAGTGACCTTTCCGATTCTAGAGTAACATCTTCATATTTTTCGAAAGTAACTTATCAAATACTCGTTTTCCGCTGCTAGTACTATAAGAGTACTATTGTTTGATAAGTGATGGGGGGACTATTGAAGGTTGTTCTAGATGGTGATTGGAATCATAGAGACCTTTTCGATTCTAGAACAACATCTTCAATATTTTTCGAAAGTAACTTATCAAATATAATATAATTCCAAGTGGGATTTGAATTTTTAGAACTATCCAAATGGGATACTCTATTATCATTTCAAGTGGGAGTTATATTTTAAGAATTTTTATGCAATGTTTTGATCGAACCTTCGGTTTTGTGTCTTTTGCAGCATTTTAAAAGTAAAATGTCTTCCGCTTCAAAGAATATCGTCGCTGAGTTAAACAAAGGTGAAAAACTCAACGGCGATAATTACAAACTTTGGTCCATTAAGATACAATACGTTTTAGAGGAGCAAGAAGTGCTCGAAACTCTAAAGAACGTAATGATTGAACCCGAGTTGGGCACTACGGCCCAACACAGACGAGACAAGGAAGCTTTTGATGCTTGGTCTCGGAAGAATAAGATAGCACGCATTACGTTATTAAGCAGTATGGCTGATGACATAATGCGCATCTTCCGAGAATATGACCTAGCCATGGACATATGGTCCAAGCTAGAGGAGAAGTTCGGTGGCACATCGGTGTCCAAACTTCGCGCCTTAACTATAAAGTTCGATACATATAAGAAACGTCCAGATCATTCCATGGGGAAACATCTGCGACATATGGCGAACCTTATCTCAGAGTTAAAGGACGCAGGTCATGTGCTCACGGATGAGCAACAAATCCAAGCAGTCATACGTTCCCTACCAAATGGGGTGGGATCAGATGAAGATGCATCTCACTCATAATGAGAGCATCAAGACCTTCAACGATGTTTCCAAGCACCTCGAATTAGAGGAAGAGCGGCTTGCGGCTGCCAAGCCAAGTGCAGAAGTGCACATGGTTGCTAGTTCCTCACACGGGGGAAAGAAACGTAAAGATCGTTCGAAGTCTTCTAATGAACGTAATAAGCAACCTGAGTCCACCAAGGAACCCAAACATAAGGGTGGGCACAAGAAATGGCACAAGAAGAAAGACTTGAAAAGGATCAAGTGCTTCAAGTGCAACAAGCTCGGTCACTATGCTCGTTCGTGTACGAGTGGAAGTGACGAGGTAACTTGTAATACTAGTTACATATGTGTTTCTAGTTCACTATTTCTTGTGGAATCTAATCCATTTTTTGGATAATTGATTCAGGTACCACCGACCACATAGCAAAGGACAGACGGTCCTTCGTGGAGTATCACCGGATACCCCAAGGAATGAAGTGGATCAATGTAGGAAACAACACACGTGTTGAAGTGAAAGGCGTTGGGACTCGCAAGCTAGTCTTGGACAACGGCCGCACTTTCCTACTTCATGATGTTCTCTTCATTCCATATATTCAAAGGAATATTATAACTGTGGTCAATTTAATGGGTCTTGGTTATAGCTGGTTCCTTCATGAATGTAATATGGACCTATTTTGTAATAATAATTCCTTTATTGGTTCTGGGTTATGTATTTAAAGGATTCATTGTAATAAGTACAATGTATGATTTCTCATTTCCTTGTGACAAATTCTTTGACTAATGAGTCTAATATAATTTGTTGGCACTCAAGGCTTGGTCATATTGGACCAACGCGTATGGATAGACTTGCCAAACGTGGCCTTCTATCCAATGTTTCAAAGGTTGAAATGTCGACCTGCGAACATTGCCTTGTAGGGAAATCTTGTCGCAAGCCGTTTGGAACCGGCACAAGGGCCAAGGTTCCATTACAGCTTATCCATTCGGACATATGTGGTCCGATGAATGTCAAGACAAGACCCGGGAAGTCCTATTTCATCACTTTTAATTGATGATTTCACCCGATTCGGTCATATCTATTTGATATCCCACAAAAGTGAAAGCACTAAACCTGCTTTAAAAAAAACTATATGAGTTTAGTGGAGAATCAATTAGATCGCAAGATTAAGGTCATGCGAACCGATATGGGCGGTGAATATCAATCAACAAGTTTAAAGGAACTTTGTGATGAAAAAGGCATAGTACATCAGGTAACTATGCCTTATACTCCTCAACAAATTGATGTTGCAGAAAGGAGGGTATAGGACTTTAATGAAAAATGGTCCGTTCAATGATGGCGCAAGCTAACTTGCCAATCACCTTTTGGGGTGATGCATTATTGACAACCGTTTTTCATTTTAAACTGCGTACCCTCGAAATCAGTTAGCTCCACTCCTTATAAGTTGTGGAACCAAAGGTCTCCTGACTTAAACATTTTTACCTTGAGTTTGTGCATTCAACGCACATATTTCCTCCCATAAGAATGGCAAACTTGGGCCATGGGGAAGGAAATGTATCTTTAAACGATACGCATAAAACTCCAAAGGTTATGTTTTTGTTAGTCAGGAAGACAATGGTGTGCTAATTGAGTTTGAGTCGAGGGATGCCACTTACTTGGAAAACGAGTTTCCAAGACAGGGCGAGATAAGCCAGGACTTATCTCTATTTTGAGATTTATGATCAAAAAGGATTACCTCATTCGAGTGGGAGAAATTCTTGGTGAAAACGAAAATTCTTTTTAACCTTCACCAATGGATTATACGAATGACGATTATCCTATTCCATACGGGAATAATGATCCAAGTGGGAGCAATTCTAACAACATTTCAAGTGGGAGTGATATTAGAATTGATCTAAATTCGAGTCAACAAGGACTTGAAGAATCTCAAATATGCCGCATCATGCCCTGTGAAAGACAAATGGATGGAAGCGATGAAGGAGGAATTGAAATCCATGCGAGTTAACCAAGTCTGGGGACTTAGTTAACTTACCCAGAGGACGTAGAGCAATTGGGAACAAATGGGTTCTCAAGATCAAGCATAAGGCTGATGGCTCTATTGACAGATATAAAGCTCGCCTTGTCGCGAAAGGTTTTACGCAACAGGAAGGGATAGACTACGAAGAGACCTTCTCACCTGTTGTGCATTTTACCTTGATTCGCATGATTCTGGCAATGGTAGCTTGCTTATACCTCGAATTACATCAGATGGATGTAAAGACTGCATTTCTCAATGGAGAATTGGACGAGGAGATCTATATGGAACAACCAACAGGGTTTGTAAAAGAAGGAAACGAACATAAGGTTTGTAAATTTCGTAAGTCCATATATGGTCTTAAATAATCCTCGAGGCAATGGTATATACGATTTCAAGAAGTTGTCTTATCAAATGGATTTTTCCATGCTTGATGAAGATAACTGAGTATATATCAAGAGGATTAAAAGCAAGTATATTATCATGTCTCTATATGTAGATGACATTTTAATAGCCAGAAATGACAAGGGCTTTGTGATGAGTATCAAGGCTTGGCTTTCATCAGTATTTGAGATGAAAGGCATAGGAAAAGCCGCATATATCCTTGGAGTTAAGATTTCAAGGAATCGTTCGAAGAAACTTCTTTCTCTTTCACAGGAGACTTATATAAAGAAGGTTCTAGAACGATTTAATATGCAGGGACTGCAAGTCCATTGATATTCATATAAGCATATGCGATAATTTATATCTGGAATCGTGTCCAAAGAACCAAAAGGAAAAGGAAATTATGGAAAAAGTTCCATATTCCAGTGCAGTTGATAGTCTTATGTACGCTATGGTGTGTACGAGACCGGACATCTGTTTTGCTGTTGGAAATGGTAAGCTGTTACCAATCCAACCCAGGGCAAGAACACTGGAAAGCGGTTAAGAGGATAATGCAGTATCTTAAAGGAACTGCAGATTTGCAAAAGACTATGATAAAACCAAGAAGGTAGACATAAGGTACATATCTACGCATGAGATGATAGAGGATCAGCTTACGAAAGCGATCCCCAGAAATGTGTTTTATAAACACTTATCATCCCAAGGATTGCGTATGAGCTGAGTTGTACCAATATATATTCCCATGTCTAAGAAAGATCAAATTTAATAAAAGAATAAGTTCTTTTTCAAACATTGCATATGAATTTCTTAAGAAATGTTTGTGTACATTTTTGAAATCTCAGCTGAATTGTGTGTATGTCGGACAGATAAAGGTTGGCTCTCTCACATGAGCAACCGCCTTATCTTATCAGATGGATAAGATAGAGATGAGACTAGTTTAAAGTCAAAATCATTAGACGAATGATTTAGAGTCATGACTTAAACAAGATAGTCGAATGAAAGATCTGCATCATATGGATGCTTACAAAAGATCTGAGATCTGTATCACAAGGATATTTGAAAGAGATCTCGTAGGATTTTTAAATCCTATCTGTCTTATGCAAGATGAGAGTCCGGGAATATTTCCTGAGTAGTAAGGGGACTCAAAAGATAGGCACTGTGGTGTCTGATCTTTTCATCCGTTACAACATCATTAAGACATACTCTCCCTGGGAAAGGAGTGATGTTGTAATACGTGTTCATACCACGTATGCATTTCGACCACTGAGTTAGTAGCAATAGTGTTTGCTATTATGTGAGACTCAAAGGCCATACGGGTCTTAACTCTTACCCTCAAGGACTCCAATTGGTTCCTTTAGATTTGACGAGATGATCGCTATCTTAGCGTGTTACTTATGGGCTATGGTAATTCGGCTCGGCGGGGCACGTTAGAAAAGCGAATCAAGTCAAGATCAGAAGGTTCGCAAGAAGAGGAAGATTGATTTCATATTCGCATTTGGACTTTAATGATTCAAAGCTGGCCAGCCAATTGTAATCCAGATGGGATTCAATTGTTGAATATAAAGTATAAGAAATGCGAAGAAATAATCTAGGGTAAAGCATGCGTTGAACTACTCAACTTTGCACCTTCGAGGTCGTTGTGTATCTCTAACAAGTGCACAACAACAGACTCTACGCGCATGACGGTCGCACGGTCTATTTCTCGGTATGATAGATGAAAGAACTAAGGGAAAGACGTTCTCTTACAATCCCCTCAAGTGTGAGTGGGAGATGTTGGATATGGAAGACGTTTGTACACCCTTGTGGGGGATGTACGAGGGAATACGGACCTCGAACGTCGCATACACGAAGTCGTGTACAAAGGGAATCTGTTCCCTTGCGGAGAGGATCTCTGGATGAGTGGGAAAAGTCGCATTATATATGCATAAGTGCATGCGACATATGGCTTATAAAGGGGGGATTGCTGGACGTAGGTTGTTTACAACCGAACCAGGGTAAATTCTCTTGTGTCTGCGATTGATTTATTTGTTGCTGTGATTCGTTTGCTACTTTCTATTGCAAGGTCATTTGAGAATTTTGTTGGGTTATTGGGATTAGATTTTTGCTAGCTCTATATTCCTGATCAGCTTATTAGGGTTGGTTTCCGCATTGATCCCAAAGCGTTTCAGTTTTCCACCCCCCAAGAAGTGGTATCAGCGCTTGTGGTTTTATTGCAAAGGAAGTTAGTGGCGAATGAAAGATGTTGTCTTTGGCAACTTTGAACATTGAGAAGTTCACCGGTCGGAATGATTTTCGGATCATGCAGACGAAGGTGAAGAATGTTCTTATGCAGACGAAGGTGAATAATGTTCTTATGAAGACGAGGTGTTTCCAGATCATATTCGTTGTCTCGAATATCGATAAGGAGGTGACTGCATCCGCTAGGGCGGAGATGGAGAGGAAGGCACACAGCGCGATTCAGTTGTCGTTATCAGATAATGTTCTGAGGGAAGTCCTGGATGAGGCGACGACATCTGATATGTGGAAGAAGCTTGAGGGACTCTATATGAAGAAATCCTTCACGAGTCGCCGATATTTGCTTCAGCAGCTGTATACTCTCAAGATGAAGTCTGGATCAGCAGTGAAGGACCATATGGATGAATTGAACAAGATTGTGCTAGAGTTACGTGGTATGGATGTGAAGATTGAAGATGAGCAGCAAGAGGTTATCTTGTTGTGCTCATTGCCTAAAGAGTATAATCAGTTTGTTCGGTCGATGATTTAAAACCAGACTACTCTCACCGTGGAAGAGGTGAATGCGGCACTTCACACAGAGCAACTATGTGGCAAGGTTCAAGGTAGAGATCATGTGAGTAACCGCGAGGAGACATTGCATGTGAGGGGTCGACAGGAAAGGAGAGGAGGCTTCAGGAAGAATCATGACCGCTCCAAGTCGAGACATTCGCAGGATAGGTTTACGAACATCACATGCTACAATTGCCACAAGAAGGGTCATTATTCGAACCATTGTCCTATCAAGAATAGGAAGAAAGGAAAGGAAACCGAGAAGGATTACGGTTCGGCATCTTTAGGGATTGATGGTGAGCAGCACCATGATGAAGGTAGAGATACCGAGATTTTTGCTGCAGGGATTGCAGGTGATGCCAACATGGCATGGCTCATAGACAGTGGATGCTCGTATCATATGACTCCTCATAGGAGTTGGTTCAAGACATACCGTTCCAAGCAAGATGGAGGTTCAATCCTCACGGGGAACAATGCAGTGTGTAGAACTGCGGGTATTGGAACCGTTCGGATAAAGATGCATGCCGGCATAGTGCGTATACTTGCCGATGTGAGACATGTCCCTGATTTGCAGAAGAGCCTAATCTCTCTAGGCGTATTAGACAATGCCTGATGTAAGTCGGTCTTTGAAAAAGACCAACTTCGAGTTTCTAAAGGAGCCATGGTTGTGATGAAAGGAAAGAAGGTTGGAAACTTAAATGCCCTTCAAGGTACCATAATTGAAGGTGAAGCAGACGTAAGCACTATGAGCGCAGTTTTCGAAGATTCAGCCAAGTTATGGCATTATCATTTGGGTCATCCATGTGACAAAACGCTTGATGTACTCCCAAGAAGAAAACTAATTGAAGCCTTGAATGAGCGTGTAGAATTCTGCGAATCCTGTGTGTACGGTAAGAAGACAAAGTTGCAGTTTAACACGAGGAAGCATACTAGCAAAGGACCACTTGACTATGTACGCACCGATGTATGGGGACCGTGCCCAGTGCCGTCAGAGGGGGAGCTAAGTATTTTGTCTTGTTTATTGATGACTACTCTCGCAATGTCTGGATGTACTTCATGAAGTCAAAGGACCAGACTTTTGATATGTTTCGAGAGAGGAAGACCATTGTGGAGAAGCAAACCGAAAGGCACGTGAAGGTACATAGATCTGACAATGGAGGTGAGTTTACCTCAAGGGAGTTTAGAAATTTCTGCAAACTCCATGGGATCCGCAGACACTTTAGCACACACGGTGATCTGCAGTCGAATGGTGTGGTGGAGCGGATGAATCAGACATTGTTGGAGAGAGTGCGGTGTTTGAGGCACTCAGCCGGTTTGAAAAAGGAATACTGGGGAGAGATACTCTCGACTGTTGTGCACATTGTGAACAGAGTTCCTTCAGTAGTGATTGGCTACAAGATCCCAGAGGAGATGTGGAGTGGTGAAGTTGGAGATTACTCGTACTTGCGTATTGTGGGTTGCCCGCATACGTGCAGGAGAGGGGCTACAAGTTGGATCCAAGAGCAAAGAAGTGTGTCTTTCTCGGATATGGCCACGACGTCAAAGGATATCGTTTATGGGATCCAGAGGGTCAGAAAGCGATAGTGAGCCGACATGTCACTTTTGATGAGGATGTAATGCTCAGGGCTGAGCATTCTCACTCAAAAGATGACACATCCGCAGATGAGATTTCACCAGGGTTAGTCTTTCGGTCCAGTCCACTCAGCGACCAGGCAAAGAGTTGATGGTCGATGCTCCAGTTGAGGGATATGATGAGGTCCATGCAGAGGACCACGTGCAGACACCCGGTACATCTCAGGTACGTGTTGACACTTATGCAGGTGATGACGGAATGCGGAGATCGAAGAGAGTGAAGAAAGCGCCAGAAAGATTGGGAGCATGGGATTATGCATGTTATTCTTTCGATGATATAGCGTCTTATGCACTCAACCTAGAGCACGAGGAGCTAGCGACATATGGTGGAGCCATAGTCTTGAGAGATGCCGCTCAGTGGCAAGGAGCTATGGAGGAGGAGATGGAGTCCCTTCACCAGAACGACACTTGGGATTTGGTGTCGTTACCTAGCGAGAAGCGTGCTATTGGTTGTCGCTGGATATACAAAGTCAAAGAAGGTTCAACTCAAGATGGGAACAATGTCAGGTACAAGGCAAGGTTGGTTGCCTAGGGATTTGCACAACGGAAGGGTGAAGACTATAACGAGATATTCTCACCAGTTGTGCGTCACATATCCATTCGTGTGTTATTGGCGCTAGTTGCTAACATGGGGATGGAGTTGGAGCAACTCGATGTGAAGACAACCTTTCTGCATGGAGATCTTGATGAGGAAATCTATATGCAGCAGCCTAAAGGGTTCATAGTTAAAGGGAAACAGACTTTGGTGTGCAGGTTGAAGAAATCATTGTATGGGTTGAAGCAGTCACCCAGGCAGTGGTACAAACGATTCTATAGCTTCATGATGGGAGTAGGCTTTGAGAGGCGCATCAAGGATCAATGTGTGTATGTTTGCACACTTGAGAATGGCTTGAAGATTTATTTGTTTTTCTACGTGGATGACATGCTAATTGCTTCTATTAGCATGTCGGAGCTGAAGGAGAAGCTGAAGGAGAAGTAGGGCAAGAATTCGACATGAAGGATTTGGGGCCCGCTAAGAAGATTCTCGAAATTGAGATTGTTCGAGATTGAAAGAAGCACGAGCTTAGATTGTCACAGAAGGGGTATATTCAGAAGGTACTAGCCCGGTTTGGGATGGATAGTGCGAAGCCCGTGACAACACCTTTGGGAGCTCATTTTTAGCTGTCGGCGAGTCATTCGCCAAGCACTGATGAGGAGAAGACTTACATGTCTCAGGTGCCATATACAAGTGCAGTAAGAAGCTTGATGTATGCAATGGTTTGCACGCATCCAGATATTGCACAGGCTGTGTGAGTGGTTAGTAGGTATATGGCTAATCCTGGCAAGGAGCATTGGCAGGCCGTCAAGTGGATTCTGAGATATCTGCGAGGCACATCGAGTGTCAGGATCCTCTATGGGAGAGGAGACAGAAATGTGCTGACAGGTTACTATGATAGCGACTACGTAGGTGATAGAGACAGGCGACGATCTACCACGGGGTATATGTTCAGTTTGGGCACTGTCGCGGTATCGTGGATGTCGGTCTTACAGTCTGTGGTCGCGCTATCAACCACAGAGGACGAGTTGATTGCAGCGGTGGAAGCTGTGAAGGAGGCCAAGTATTTGAGGAGTCTGCTGAGAGATATAGGGGTGCCGCAGAGTTTGTCACATGTGCATTGTGACAGCCAGAGTACCATTCATCTGGCGAAGCATCAGGCATACAGATCGACGAAGCATATTGAGGTGTGCGATTCATTCCTTGAGTTGGAGAAGAAGGAGATAGAGCTTCAAAATATCCCGACTGATTTGAACCCTACAGACATATTTACCAAGCCAGTTCCCGCCGTCAAGCTCCAGGTTTGCATGTAGCTGATTTCTTTGTTGGCTTAGGTGGCACCGGAGGGCGCGTTTTCTGAGATGATGATGATTTTAGAGAGAGGGTTATGGTGCACAGCGTGGAGGTGCTGGAGTCATTGGTGATGAGATTTGAATCAAGGTAGAGTGTTCTTTTTTGTGATTCAAATCCCATGGACAGTTTTTCCCAGGTGACTCGATCGAGTAGGAGGTTGCTCGGTCGAGCAGTAAGCTACTCGACCGAGCAGCATGAAGTCTCTGACAGACCGAGCAGGCAGAGAGCTTGGGAAAGTTTTCCATCCGACTCGGGTGACTCCTACTCGGTTGAGTAGGAGGCTACTCGGTCGAGCAGGAGGCTACTCGACCGAGCAGCATGAAGGCTTTGTTTGCCCGAGCAGCCCGAGGGATTTTTGCTTGAAGAGGGATACTGACACTTGGGCCGAGTAGCTAGGCTACTCGTCCGAGTCGATTCGACTCCACCTAGGGCATGTCCACTCGACCGAGCAGACAGCCGACTCGGGCCGAGTCGCGCGGGCCCATGTGCGAGAAGCACAGTTTGGATGCAGTTTTCCCCCATTGTTTTGGGTTTGTATTTAGTCAAGCCTCAATTGAGTTTTGCAAGCCTCCATTGAGTTTTAGAGAGCCTCTTGCTACCACATTGGAAATTGGAGAGATTTTTAGGGTTTGTGTTCTTGAGAGAAAGGTTTGGTTTTTTCCTTCTCTTCTTCTTCCATTGATTTCTTCCTCTTGAGTGGATTTGTGAGGGCTTGTTCCGTTGACAAGTTATTCCTCACGCGTGAGGGAGCATTTTGTAACCCTAATTGTTTGGATCTCTCTATTAGTGAATCGTCTGGGATTGGATTGCTGGACGTAGGTTGTTTACAACCAAACCAGGGTAAATTTTCTTGTGCCTGCGATCGATTTATTTGTTGTTGTGATTCGTTTGCTACTTTCTATTGCAAGGTCATTTGGGAATTTTGTTGGGTCATTGAGATTAGATTTTTGCTAGCTCTATATTCCTAATCTGCTTATTAGGGTTAATTTCCACATTGATCCCAAGGCGTTTCGGTTTTCCACCCGCAACAGTGAGGCAAGTGAAAATCCTAGACAAGTCTAGGTGGTTGAAAATCCTTGTTGTAGGCAAGGTGGTTGTAAATCCTCTTGGCAGGAGGTGGTTTGTACCATTTACCGATAATAGTGGATTAAAGCCCGACAAGAGTTTCGGGGACTGGACGTACCCAGGTTGTGGGGAACCAAGATAAAAATCTTTGTGTTTGCGATTGACATTTACTTTACACTAACAATTTCATTTTTATTATATGTCATTTCCAATCATTTGTTAATTTACTCTTGCTAATTAAATTCATTATTGCAAGTTTATATTCCGCTGTGAGATCTATTCTATTATCTTTACTCCTTTGATCTTTATTGTTTATATATTATTTTATCTATGTTTGAAGATTGATCGTGTTGATTAAGGACCAAGCGTAGATCACTCTACTTGGTTCATTAGGTAACATTTGAAGGCAAGTTATTTTTTTGTTTTGTTCATTTGTGAAAAGTTTTTTTACAACACTATTCAACCCCCTTCTAGTGTTGTTTGCCATCCACAGGATCCAACACTTGGTATCGGAGTGAGGTTATAGATGGCGTCAAGCAATCATTTCCCCGAAGGACAATCTTCCACCAGACCACCACGTCTCAACGGATCAAATTACGGATCATGGAAGAATTCGATGCGAATGTACCTTCTCTCTATCTCCTATGATCTATGGAAGATAGTGGAGAATCCTTATGAATAATCCACTCTTGAGGAATAAAAGTGGACCAAGAAGGAGATGGACAAAGTGTCTCTAAATGCCAAGGTGATATCCACTCTGTAATGCGGCCTTGACACAACAAAGTACAACCGCATCTCCATGGCTACCTCCGCGCACTAAATATGGACTCCTTGAGGTAACGCATGAAGGTAACCAAAAAGTTAAATCTTCAAAATCTTCTCTTTATGTTGGCAGGTATGAACAAATTTATGATGGAGAAAGGCGAGAACATAATGGAGATGTACACGAGATTTACGGAGATCGTCAACACACTTGCGGGATTGGGAGAGAAGTACATACAAGAGGATCACGTATGCACGATTCTTAGATCCCTCACCCTTGAATGGCAATCCAAAGCTTCGCCCATTGAAGAAGGCAACGACACTTCAAAGCTAACCTTGGAGGAGCTCATCGGCAATCTAATGGCGTATGAACTCCAACTGCAAGAGCGAAAGACCAAGGAACACAGTGAAAAGAAGAAGAACCTTGCATTCAAAGCCACATCAGATATGGAGGAGTCCGTTGATGAAGTCAATGATGAGATGGAGAACTAAATGGCACTCATCTCCAAAGGATTCAAGAAAATCCTAAATGCACGTAAGTCCTACAACCGTAAGTTCAATTCCACTAATGATGTTATTTGTATGAATGTAATAGGCCAGGCCACATGAAGAATGAGTGTCCTTTAAAGAAAAACAGAGATAAGAGAACGAAGCCATACAAAGGCAAAAGGCCAAATAGAAAAGCTTTAGCGGCATAGGATAGAAGCGATGATGAAGAGGATTCCGATAGCTCATTATCATACAAAAATGAAGGAAAAGCAAGCAAAAAGAACGAGAAGTCATATATGTGCTTTATGGCACGAGGAGATCCCACGACAAATTCCTACCATAACTCGAGTGATAGAGATAGTAGTGATGATGAGGAATTTCATAAAATTTATGCATTATATAAGGTCCAACTCAAAGAGCTTTTAACTCTAAAAAAGATGCATAAATCTTGTGGTTCTAATTATACTAATCAAGAGCTCGAAAAGATTAGGGAAGAGAACCTAAAATTGATTAGCAACAAAAAGATTTTATTAAAAAGAATAGGTTGCTCAATGTAGAACTCAAAGACCTAGGAAATAGGTTTAGAGACTTAGAAAAGAATATGACCGCCATTAAGGCAAAGCATGATGACTTGGTTAATAATGTTGCTAGGTTCAATAAAGGTAAAGAAAAATTAGATAGCTTGATCAGATCACAAAAACCCCAATCCAGCAATCATGGCTTAGGTTATAATATGACCAATCAAAATGCTAGGATCTCTCATCATCAAGCTAGAGTTCCTAAAACTGAAAATTGATATATCAAAGTTTGGATTCCCAAAATTGGAACCGTCCAAATGAAAGACAATTACATTTCTAGTTTTATGAACAATGTTCATTTTTGTAGAGATTATAGATTTACTTATGGGAAATCTCAACCCAATTGGGTTTGGTTCCCTCTTGGTTGATGATTACATTATTATGTATGACTAATCCCACGGACCCACAAAGAAAGGGTACCAAAATTATTTGTTTGATTTTCAGGTACCAAAACTATAAGGGATTAGTAGAAGAGATCCCTATGAAACTCTAAATCCATGCATACGTTAATGGGGAGACCCAACTTCAATAATGCAACTTTGAGGAGGAGCCAATGAAATTTTTTTTCTTCACTTGGTATGTATATTATTATATTCTTTGTGATGACAAGGGGGAGAAAAAGTGACAACAAGCAAGCAAAAACATGAATGAATAATAACATGGGGAGTAAGTACACTTAATCATTGTTTTTATAATCATATTATTCATATGTTTTTCATTTGGGTGTCATCATCAAAAGGGGGAGAGTGATGGGAATCTAGTCCCACCCAAAGTGGTTTGTTTTGATGATGATCATACCAAATGTTGTTAAATTACTAATCATACTACTTAGTGTGTAGGTCATGCAATAAGCTAATTGAATCACGAAATATACTCCGAGAAGAAGAACTATAACTATACACATAGAAGATGAAGATGGATTGAGCTCACATTCCACATCTATATTTTAAAGCTTTAGCACAAGAGGCGCTCGAAGATGAAGCTCAAAGAATGTGCTCAAGCTCAAGCTAAAAAGGAGCTCAAACTCAAGTGAAGCCTATGCAACTAGCTCAAGCTCAACCATAGCTTCAAGTTCTTCATAGAGTCTAATGTGTGAGTTGTTTTTCTTTTTTAGGATTATGTCAAAGCCAAGAAAGAATATGCACACACACAAAATGATTTTCTAAAATGTTTTAAAACTTGTTTTAAAACTTATTTGAGAGCATACTTTCATAGAAGCTAAGTTTCAACTTGTAGTGAACTACAAACACCCAGTAGTTCACTACCTTGATTTCTGCCTTCTCCATGGAAAGATACTCTGGTAGTCGACTACCAAAGTTAGGGAGTCGACTACCAGTTGTAGCAGATTTTCTTAGAAACACTCTAGGAGTCGACTACCAAAGTTAGGGAGTCGACTACCAGTTGTGCGACCAGAATTCCTTGGTTCACTCTCTCATTTATTCCTTGCTTGATTTTTGGGCTGAAGTCAAACTTGATTTTGAATCATTTCGAATTCTCCGTTAGCTCTATAAATAGAGACCATATGTGATCATTTTCCTCACCAATTCATTCTTGAGCAAAATTCTTAGTCTCTCAAAAGATCTCATCATTCTCATTGCTCTCAAAGTTCTTCATAGCCAAAACGGTTTTTCAATTTCTGATCTTATTGCTTATATTCTTTTATAATTCTTTTTAAGATCATTATTATTTTTTGGGCTATTACAAATTGGTTTTCAAAATCATTCTCTTTGATTTTTCATATTCTCAAAGGATTTTTTAAACATATAGATTCTAGATCACATTGAATAATTTCATATTCTTTGTGTGATCTAAGAACACATCTAGATTCTAGATCACATTGAATAAATTCATATTCTTTGTGTGATCTATGAACGATTTAAATTCTTTTAGCCCCGTTAATCACAATTGCAAATTTAATCTTGGCTATAAAATTATTAGGTGTAAAAACCAATCTCCACTAATTCATTGTGGTGTATTGGATTTGATTTTACTTGTAGTCCCTTGGTGATAAGTGTGTTGAAAGTCATCGGATTGTGCGGCAAGGAAAAGTCCTCGGGTTGTGAGGCAAGTGAAAATCCTAGACACGTCTAGGTGGTTGAAAATCCTTGTTGTAGGCAAGGTGGTTGTAAATCCTCTTGGCGGGAGGTGGTTTGTACTATTTACCGATAATAGTAGATTAAAGCCCAACAAGAGTTTCGGGGACTGGACGTACCTAGGTTGTGGGGAACCAGGATAAAAATCTTTGTGTTTGTGATTGACATTTACTTTACACTAACAATTTCATTTTTATTATATGTCATTTCCAATCATTTGTTAATTTACTCTTGCTAATTAAATTCATTATTGCAAGTTTATATTCCGCTGTGAGATCTATTCTATTATCTTTACTCCTTTGATCTTTATTGTTTATATATTGTCTTATCTATATTTGAAGATCAATCGTGTTGATTAAGGACCAAGCGTAGATCACTCTACTTGGTTCTTTAGGCAACATTTAAAGGGAAGTTATTTTTTTGTGTTGTTCATTTGTGAAAAGTTTTTTTACAACACTATTCAACCCTCCCTTCTGGTGTTGTTTTCCATCCACAGGATCCAACAGAGATCACATGGCCAAGAACTACTCCATCCGTTACCATGAAATGACATTTTTCTCAATTTAAAGTCAAATTATTGTCATGGCATCGTTCTAAAAATTTAGACGAATTGGCTAAGCAAGCATCAAAATCGGTGCAATAGATGGAAAAGTCATCCATGAAGACTTCCATTATATTCTCAATGAAGTCCGAGAAAGTAGACGTCATGCATCTTTGAATGTCGCAGGTGCGTATGTTGGGGTTTTCAAGGACCCTTGAGGCAAAAACTTTGCCCGTCCCAAGTCGGACAGACATTAGAATCAAAAAGATGCATCGAAAACTTTATTAAACACTTTAGTAAATCTTAACCCTAAGAATCATCTAACCTAATCACGATAATCTACTAACTTGGGTTGGGTCCGACCAACCCGAAGAAAGATATAATCTACTGCAAAAATATGAAAAGCACAAATAAAGCTGACTTACCCAGAACTTTGCTTGCACCGAAAAAGTGTTCCGAACCGTTTCCCGAGCTACACCGTGCCCCGAGCTGAGCCGCTTCCCGAACCGCACCATGCTGCGCCTCGCCCCGAGCTGAACTGCTTCATGAGCCGCACTGCGCCTCCGAGCCAATCACTTGTCGAAGAAGATTTCACTTGAGCAGACCCACGTCAGAGACTTCTGGATTAGATCCAAACCTCCTTATCGTCTTGCTAGGACTCAATTAGAGGATATCAAGAAATATAAGAGGAGGAATAATTTATGTCGTCGATCGAGCGTGCTCAAAAATTTGGAGCTTCTCGAATCAGAGACTTGGTGTACTTTTCAATGAGGAGGGCCATCCCCTACTTATATAGGGAGCCGGCACCTCCTCCTTTGCTACGAGCAAAGTGGGACTATCAAATGGGTATTTGGGATTGATTTTAATAGAAGTCCAAACTTCTAAAATCAACCATAAGTCCATTTATGAGTTTCGACTTTGAAACAACCGGTCAAATCGAAGATCTGGAGACAACGATCGCATAGAAAAAAAGGCGTCCAATTCCGATATCATTTGACCCTTCAAATGTCGAAAATAAACTCCGACATCACATTTCGCACAAAACTGCAAATTCACGCCTCCCAAGGAGGCGGATCAGATCGCGCCACGTGACACGATCTGTGCATGCCGTATGGCGTGTGCCTGGGCAGCCTGGCGGGTCTGACCCGCCAGGCGCGGGTCAGACCCACAAGCCCTCTTAGCCCCTTTTGACGCTGTATTTTGCGTTTTCGGACTCGTTTGAGCTCTGATTTGAACGCGGGTTCTTCCTGTGGATTACTCTGGAAGTCCCCTTTGATCCCATGCATTTTTGTCAACTTAATACCAAGTATTAATTACACATAATGTGTAAAAGTCCCAAATGCTAAGCTCTTTAGCTTTATTCTCACAACTTACTTTGAGCTAAATTATTCCATTGCATCAAGTACATTCCTATTAACATTCTTCCTATTACTAAGACGTAAATACTACTCGGTATGAGACCATACAGCCTGACCTTACTACAGGTTGGGACTTAAAATCCCTAGACGACAGTAACCACGAGCAATAGGTATCGACCCTGTTTCGGTATCATAATTACGTGATTGCCTTGTAGACAAAAGGTTTCATCGTGATCACTCTGACTGTGTCCGTGATGAATACCACAATTTTAGTCCCTTCATCTTGACTATGTCAAATGCATTGCTTAGGGTATGGTAAACTGTCAACCCCACTAGCTAGCATTGGCCAGTATAATGTGGTCTCTGGTACATACATGTTGTACTTCCTACAACATACCTTGGCCAAGGTTTTACCAAGAACCGCACTGAGCCTATGCCAGTAACTTCCCATTAACGGAAGAGACAAATCCTCTCTTGATCACTACTCACCTCGTACACTTCAAGTGTCACCCAACCTGAGACCTTTCAGCAGGCCTATCCTCGAAGCTAGACCAAAGATCTAAGCGACACTGTTCATGCACAGGTTTGTACAATGATCTCAAGTCCTAAGGACCAACTTGCCTATCATCACTAGAGAGTTATTAATGACAGTTAGTTAATGTTTAACCATTTGATAACTCTTTGTTTGGGTCATTCAGTGGACTCATTCTCTAATGAGCACCTGTGTATCGTCTCTGACTTCACTAAGTCGCATGATTATGAGATCATCACGACAAAAATACAATGGTTTGTCCGATGTGCCGATATTCCTATCTCGACGCATCTATGACCATGAACACTTTAAGACTCAAGCTCCTATTGGTCAGACATTTCTCATAATCACGATCTCTATCTTGAAACATGTATGACCTTACTATGAGTCTAAGGAAATTATCTAAGCAACATATTAATAGAAAATTTACTCAAACAATTGATACCAGAAAGCATACTTTCATTCATGAACAAGATGTTTACATAGATAAATTGCCTCGAGGGCATACATCTCTCAACATCTCCCACTTGCACTCAGGCCCATTTATCAGGGTATCTTATACTACACTTACACACTAGTCTCTCCAGACGATCGCGTGCCAGCGCCTTTGTGAATGGATCTGCTATGTTATCTTCTGAACAGACTCTAAGGAGTTCTATGTCTTTCCTCTTCTCAATATCCCGTATCAGGTGATACTTTCGAAGAATGTGTCTGGATCTCTTATGGCATCTTGGTTCTTGAACCAGACTGAATGCTACATTTTTTTCGCAATACAGAGGTATTGGATCTTTAACTGCATGCACCATCCCCAACTGGTTTATGAACTTTCTCATCCAGACAACTTTCTTTGCCGCATCATTGGCCGCTACATAATCGGCCTCCATCGTGGAGTCTACAACAGTATATTATTTGGAACTTCTCCAACTGACTGCTCCTCTGTTGAAAGTGAAAATATATCCAGAGATCAATTTGCTATCATCTATTTCACTCTAAAAGCTGGAACCTGTGAAGCCTTCAACCTGAGCTCTTCACTTTCATAAATCAAGACCAAGTCTTTAGTCCTTCGCAAGTACTTAAGAATTGTCTTAACGGCTTTCCAGTGTTCTTCTCCAGGGTTAGACTGATATCGACTTACTGCACCTAGTGCAAAAGCGACATCAGGTCTGGTACAGATTATGGAATACATGATAGATCCCACAGCTAAAGCATATGGCATCTTACTCATAAGTTCCTTTTCCAAGTCAGTTTTAGGAGACATCTTCTTGGAAAGGTTTATTCCATGATTGGCTGGTATAAAACCACACTTACTGTTTTCCTTGCTAAACCGTTTTAGCACGATGTCAATGTACATGGCTTGGGACAGACCTAGCATCCGTTTCTATAGATCTTTACACCTTATATGTAGGATGCTTCTCCCAAGTCTTTCATGGAGAAGTTAGTTGATAGCCATTCCTTTACAGACTTCAACATCCATATGTTGTTGCTTATTATAAGAATATCATCCACGTACAGTACGAGGATGACTAAAGAATTTTCACTGGTTTTCTTATAAATACATGAATCATCCTCATTTCTGACAAAACCAAACTCTTTGACTGTTTTGTCAAAATGGATGTTCCAACTTCTTGATGCATGCTTAAGTCCGTCGATGTACCTATGCAGTCTACACGCTTTTCCTTTACTCCCACTGACTTCGAAACCTTCTAGCTGAGTCATGTAAATCTGCTCCTTTAAATCACCATTTAGAAACGCAGTCTTTACATCCATTTGCCAGACTTCAAAGTCATAATGGGCAGCAATAGCGAGTACGATCCGGATAGACTTATGCATGGTGACTGGTAAGAAAGTTTCGTCATAATCTATTCCTAGAATCTGATGATAACCTTTCGCAACCAGCCTAGCCTTGTACGTTTCTATTTTTCCTTCTGCACCAACCTTCTCCTTGAAGATCCATTTGCAGCCAATGGGAACAATTCCCTTGGGCACGTTTTCTATGGTCCATACCTCATTTACGTGCATGGATTCAATTTTGGATTTCATTGCATCTAGCCATTTATCAGAGTCTCTACTCTTAATGGTATCTTGGAAGCTAATAAGATCATCATCTAATATGATGCCATCCTGAACCCCTCCATCTACGAGAAAACCGTAGTATCTATCAGGGGCTCAAGGAATCCTATCAGACCTCTTAACGACTGGTTGGGAAACATCAGGTTCTAATTCTCCCACTGGTTCCGACACATGTTCTTGTGTTAATTCTCCTTCATTCGTCCAGATTTACCACCTTGCCAATAGCTTCCTTCATCAGGAATTCCTTTTTTAAAAGGATGGCATGTTTGGAGACAATAATCTTTTGTGTCCCCGGATGGTAGAAGGTGTACACTGTTTGAATTGTGTAATCTCCAATTACTGACATTGGTAACCGACCCAATGCAATTTGATTATAATTCAATTCGTGACGGTCATAAGTAGAAAGCTCATATTCTTCAGTCATCGATAAACAGTTTGTTGGACAATACTCAACGCAATTACCACAAAATATACAGACCCCCTGGGGTTATCCTGCGCTTGGAAGAAGAAGTAGGAAACGGAAAAAATATAGTGATTGTTTTATTCTTCTTCGTCGTAAATAGGAATATTGAAAATAGAAATTTTCAATTTGAAATAAATAATGTGATGGGCGAACGACGGGAATTGAACCCGCGCATGGTGGATTCACAATCCACTGCCTTGATCCACTTGGCTATATCCGCCCCTTATCTAGCTAAAGGATTCACAATCCACTGCCTTGAATAATGTTTCTAGTACCCAAGAATTTACACAAGATAGATCTATCTTCCAATTTGTCTGGATTATGCCTCTTGACATATGCAGGACAACCACATACCTTTAAATGGTTAAAGTGGAGTTTCTTGCTACTCCATATCTGATATGGAGTTGTCAACACAGATTTTGACGAAACTCTATTAAGAATATAGACAGGAGTCTCTAGAGCATAGCCCCAGGGGGAGGTTGGTAACTCAGCATCACTTATCATGGATCGCACCATGTCCAATAAAGTGCGATTCCTTCTCTCCGATACACCGTTATGGTGAGGTGTATAAGGAGGTGTAACCTAAGAGAGAATCACATTCTCTTTTAAATACGTAAGGAATTCTTGGCTCAAGTATTCTCCTTCTCAATCAGATCGAAGAATTTTAATACTTTTGCCAGTTTGTTTTTCAACTTCGTTGTGGTACTCTTTTTGAATCGCTCAAATGTTTCGGACTTATGTTTCATCAAGAACACATGTCCAAACCTAGAGTGATAATCAGTAAACGTAACGAAATATGAATATCCTCCTTTGGCTACTGTAGACATGGGTCCACATACATCAGAATGTAATAGACCCAAGAGTTCATCAACTCTCTCACCTTGTCTTACAAAAGGAGTTTTGGCCATCTTACCTTTGAGGCAAGACTCGCAAGTGTCGTATGACTCATAATTCGAGAGGTCCAAGGACCCCTCTTTATGTAACTTGCTCAGTCTCTTCTCTCCGGTATGGTCTAGTCTACAGTGCCAAAGGTAGGTTTCATTATAACCTGATTTCTTGTGTTTTCGTGTAAAGTGTACACACCATTATTTAGAGTCCCGAAACGTAGCAACTTACTATCAAATAAAATGTTCATAATATTTTCATTGATAATACAACTATAACCTTCTCTAGCCAAAGCCGAGACGGAGATAATATTGCATAGTAAGTTTGAGATATAGTAACATTGCTTCAGAAGCAATTTAGCTCCACTAGCCAATGTGTGTATGACATCTCCGACGGCTACAACAGCAACACTTGGAGAACGACCTCATTCTTTTCGAGCCTGTTATTAATTATCATTCCCTATAACTGGTTACAGATGTGAGATCCTACACCGGTATCTAATACCCATGCATTAGAAGTTACGGAAAGAACTACACTTTGTAAAACCATTACAGACGTTAGGGTATCAGCCTGTCTTTTCTCCTTGTGCCCCCGTATATTCTTTACGTCTTTTACCCAGTCGTTATTCTTATAACCAGTTGATTCTTTCTTATCTTGGATATATTTAATTTCACTTGTCATGCTGCAAAGAATAGAACTCCTAACATTAGCATGTGTTCAATTTTTTTTAAATATAATAAGATTGGGTTTTCTCCAATTATATTCTCCCACTATTTTGGCGAACATTTTAAAGCCATAATAATGAACGAATTTTAATAAAATTTAGTGGAAAAGAGATCCAATCACCCTGAGTCTCACAACCTTGAGTTGACTCAACAAGTTGCTTGACTCTGTGATCGGTAGATGACTCTTCATCAATCATAGCGTATGTGATTCCCTTATCTGTTTTACCCCTAATCACTTATGACCTTGAGTTGACTCAACAAGTCATAATGACTAGTCTAGTTTGACCCCTTACTTTCTTGTCCAGTCCTAGCTTACACTGGTGCTCGGTTATGTTCACGACGCGACGGGTTGGGTTAAGTTGCACTACACCATATGTTGGATTGAATTGGATTCCAAAGAAAAAATCATGTTACAGCTTGAGTTGATTCAACAACCATAACATGAATTCCCGGTTTCCAAATTCCAAAAGTAAGGAGGGTTACGTATTATCTTGAAAAAGATTATCAACGTATTAGACTTAGATATAGTCCCGAGTGTCATATAATCATGATTCGTGTCATTGCGGTCCAGCGGACACGGCCAGGGAATTGACTAAGCCAGGATCACTTATCTCCAGTCTTGCTAGGGTGATCCAACAAACTTAGCCAAGCACATTGACAAGGTCATGGTCCATTGAATGAAACTTATCATTTTTATATGCGTGCCATAGACTAAAAGGCTTTTATTAGAACTAGTTAATCCTATCAACTAGTGAATCCTTAAAATTCAAAATTTTATGGATTTGTTAATAAATTTTATTAAGTCCTTATCAACTATAAGGAATGATTTATTGATGTGCTATCCTAATCGTGCATTAGGCATTTAAAACAATTTTAAATCATAGCAAAAGTAATCTAAATTATCTTATAATTATTAAACAACTTTTTAATGGCTAACCTAAGATGGTTTTCTTGTTGCAAATCAAACAAGCAAGAATAACACATAGCCATTTAAAATTCCAACTTAATAATATCACATGAATTAAGTTTATAATTATCACATAATTAATTTTATGTTTCTAACAAACATAGCATGCAAATTATATTACTTTTGCAGCATTAGATCAGTGTAAACCTGGCTTTGATACCAGTGTTGGGGTTTTCAATGACCCTTAAGGAAAAAACTATGCCCGTCCTAAGTCGGACGTGTTGGATCAAGATCTTAGCTGGGGGGGAGGGGGGGTGAATAGGCTTATAAAAAATTCTCGCGTAACCCACGAGAAATCACATGCAGTTAATAATCACAAGCAGGGTAAATATGAAGCAATCACAGAATACGCGCAGATATACCCTGGTTCGGTCATCCCATAACCTACTCTAGCCCCCAAGCAAATACTATACAATGGGTCCTAAGCTCCCTGCCCCCTGCCTAGAACGTACCATACTCCCCGAGTGCAGAACACTATCAACATAGTAAATGATCTATCTTGGTAAATGCTCTATCTTGACAAGTCCCACTTGTTAAGACCCACTTGTCCAGTCCAGACTAAACAAGTCCCAAAAGAACACCAAAGTGGTAAAGTTTCCCCTACAGAGATCGCTACACCAATACAAAGACAAATAAATAGAGTTTAGAAATGCTCAGTAATAGTGTGTCATCTTTGTCGTTCAGCACGTCGTTCAGCTCCGCTCTGACGTAAACGGTGTCTCGATCTGACTCCGAGATTTTAAAATATGGCTTGATGAACTCGAATAGTAATTTGGTCTGTGCGTATAGAAACTCTAGTGCAAATTGAGTTTGGAATGGTCTGTGCACAAAGTAGCTTCCTTAAAACCCTTTAATTTATCACACCTCCTTCACTACTGCATGCATGTGGTCCACGTCAGCAAGTCTGATTTGCGTTCACAGCTCAATCGTCCTATTTGTGTGGGTTTCAACTTCGACTTCAACTCGACTTCAACGGCGGTGCTTCAACTTTGTGGTAGCAACTCACTCCGGCGGCCCGACTCCAGCAACAGAAACTCGACGGCTGTAGATTCTTGACTCCGGCAACGAAAAACTCAACGGCGATAGAATCTCAACTCTGGTAATGATGAAGAATGGCAACAATGTTCAGCTCGACGGCGAGGGTGATCTGCCTTGTGCTTGGCAGGAGAGAAGACGATGTCACAACAACAGGTGGTGGTACTTCAACGACAGCTAGGGTTTATGTCTTTTGCGCACGCCCTCTTCACGGCAGAAAGGGAGGAACGTCGGTACTTAGGACAGGTTGAATGAGGCTATGCTTGAAGAAGTCGACGCCAGCAAGAGGATCACCACCGACGTTAGAGTGGTGGCAGCAGGAAGAACTCTCAACGATGTCACAGTGACAAAGCACTTTCACCGGTAGGTTTTGCTTGAGGAAGGCAACGACGAAGATGAACAACAGCACAAACTCTCGGCTATGTAGTGGAGAACGACGACAAGAGGTTAAAGACGTCAGGTTGAAGATAATGAGGACTCGGTAACTCATACATGGAACGGCTTGAGATCGGAGATGGTCTTGGATATGCAGGCTGTGGCAAGAGGTTGGCTTTGCGTGGCTTGAGGAAGAGGGCAGCAAGATTGATGTTTCGGCTTTGTTCTTGCTTTGGTTTCTTTGAGTTTACAGCTGCATGGTGAGTTGCCGTGAGCTTTTGAATTTGAGGAAAAAGGGATGGGTCGCAATTTTTTTATTTTTATTTTTGAGTTTATATCGAAGGCTTTGGCTAGGGAAAATCACCTAGGTTTTTATTTCTTTCTTTTAGCCGCACCTGTTCATTGCTTGTGTGTAGGTGTATAGAGGATGTCCTTCAATACCTAGACCCTAGGACTGATTGAGGTGAGGACCTATTCGTGATGCTGTGGCCTAGGCTAGGATAAAAGATGAGTTTATGCTTGGAAAGGGGTAGCCTTTTATCCTTTCATCAAGATGAAGAAAAGCTTGCAGCAGGTTAATGAGTTTGGCTTATAGCTGATTGCGGCAAGGAGAGACTAGGAAATTCTTTTGGCCTTGGTTGATGCTTGTGGCAATGATGGATGACGATGAAGCTTTGCACAATGGTTTGTTTCTTGAAAAATATTTTGGCCGACGCTTTGAGCTTTGGTTACCGCATCTTGCTCCCTATTGATGAAGGGGCTTATATAATAGGAGGGTTAGGTCGGCTAGATGAAACCCCTTAGAGATAGGATTGAAAACTATTAGGGATTTGAATATGAATTGGTCTAGGATTTGAATTGTGAAAATGGGATTTGATATCATCATAAAATGATATGAATCAATCCAAAAGATTTGAATTGATCTCTCCTCATCTCTCTCCCATCTTTGACCAAGTCACAATTGCTTTGTAAATAGCACTTCCTCTCTTTCCAATTTGCTATATGAATAGCAATTTCTCCAACGCTTGGACTAAGTCATCAAAGGAAGATTTACCGCTTTGCCATTCCTGAAACACACTTAGTACACACGTTAAATAATTCGTACACGTTTGTTATCATCAAACTAGAGATCCTAGATCGTTGCTTCCAACAATCTCTCCCTTTTGATGATGACAAACCAATAAAAGATTGAGCAATGAGAAATGTTTGTGTGAAGTGTGATGAATGATGTAATGCATATGATGTATACAATGAGATATCCAAGCATTACTAGCATGCACAATATAGCAATAGTAATAAGCATGCTCCCCCTATTTCCAAGCTTCCCCTTGAACATGTATTTCTAGTGCTCCCCCTTCAACAAATAATACTTACCTAATCTTTTTTCAACTTTTCTCCCCCTTTGTTATCATCAAAAGCGTATTAATGAAGTCAATCAAATATCACATGCAAAAATAAAGTACTATAGATTATAACTAGCACTTGCATGTCATTTTTCATAGAGTAGGTAATTCAAGTTCAATGAAAAATTGCAATTTAGACTTCAACACCATTGTGTAAGTGTGATAATTAAACATTGAAGTACAAAGAGAGATTCAATCAAGAACATCAAACAAAACCAATCCACATTTTCCATTCAACATGAATATCACCTAGGATTGATTTTTTTGCACTTTATTAAAAATGAGTTCAAGGTACCAAACCCCAATACATGGCCTATAAGGACTCTTAGATGGGGGGTGGCATTGCATGACGAGTAAAATACACCAACGCTAAAGATTACCCATAAAGCATATGTTGGATACTCATGGGTAGTGTGCTTGCCATGAATTGTATCCATTTTACATATGGAGCAATATTCATAAATATTTTTTTCATATACAATTCCTTTTTGTGCTCAATTTTTGTTCATGGCAATACACATCATATCCCTTAGATTATTCAGTTATTATCATCCTACATGCACTTTCCAGTATTCATCAAAAGAATCTCCAAAAGTACAACAAGTTTAATATTCGTGGAAGTGAGCATGTATGTGTAGAAATCAAATTATTCATTTCATGGAACATGTCATGGCTACTAAATAAAGTCTAACATGCGCATGTAGCTATAACAATAATACAATGATTTCTACAAGGATATGAATGATCATACAATAATACCACTTATACTGTTTCATAAAGAGATATTCATTAAGCACATTTTTTTTATTTTGATTTTTTTTTAATTTTTTTCTTTTATAATGAACTAAAACAAACTAAGATGCAAACAAACAAGCACACAAACAAGAAATAAATTAAGCACACACAAAAATCTATGAAGGTATGCAATGAATACAAAGAGGGAAATAAATATACCTTCGCATCGCCATTTGACTAAGGAGCTAAAAATGAGACTTTCAATTCATTGCTCCTCGCCAAACCTCCATCTCACATACATGAAAGGTGTCATGTGTGACCTTAGAATCCAACAAGGTCCATTGGTGTTAGTCATCAAAGTTTTAGGAACCCACACTTGTTTGAACTTTATGTTTGTGTTCCTAAACTTACAATAATAGGATGTATGACCAAACACTATTACAAGTAAAGCACTTTGCATGCATGTTTTTGACAATTGAAGGCACATTGTGAATCTTCTTAAATTTAGGCTTTTCAACATTTTTCAAACCAAATCCAAGTCATCGTCTATTATTGCCATATAATCGATTTTCAAGAATGATATCTAAAGATTGTTTTCTTATGGAAAATTTCTTAATGGACAATTCAAGATTAGAGACTTTGGATTTCAACAATGCATTCTCATTCACAAGCAAAGTACATTTACTTATAAAAGCTTTCTTATTTTCCTCTTCCTTCTTTTCAAACTCAATCATTTTTCTTTTAAGATCATTATTCAACATGCAAAATTTATCATTAAGCTCTCTAATCACATAGTCTATTTCAGTTTCGAGCTTAATTAAGTCTTGCTTAAGCATGCTAATATTATTCAATAAGGAAAAGAAAGACATGCAGCTTTTTCAGATGAGCTAGATTTTTCCCTTTTTAATAAGTCGATGGTTGATTTGCATGCAACAAGTTCCTATTTAAAATTTTTAGATTTTTCAAATATGTCGAAATTTTCTTTTTACAATTCAAAGAAAGAATTTCTATAGCATTCAACAGTATTATCTAGCTCATTAATTTCTCCTTGCATTTTCTTAAAGAGCTCTGCTTTGGTATAGGATATTACCTCATCGTTCATTGCCATTAAGCAGAGGGAGGAGTGTGCTACAATCTCCTCATCCTCAGCTTCGCTGTCCAATCCCACGTTAGCACTTTGGCTTTTCCTTTCTCTTTTGCAACCTGAGCCGTCTCTTGCGGGCAATTCCTCGCTTAATGTCCATTCCTCATGTATTTAAAACATCAACTTTATCATTAGTAGTATTCTGTTCAGAAGTATTTCTAGCAGGATTATATTTATTGGAGCGATTAAACCTTTGCGCCATCTCAGCTCTTCCTGTCTTTGCCTTGATGTATCCACTGAATCCTCTTACCATAAGGGCATGCTCCTCATCATCGCTGTCATCCTTGCTAGCTTGAAGAGCTAGTGGTTTTGGAGCTTTTTCTTTTGGTTCAGGTTTCTCTCTTTCTTCAATGTTCAGCAACTCAAGTTCATGGGACATTAGGTTGCCTATTAAGTCCTCCACCCTCATCTGTGATAGATCTTTCGCTTCTTGGATGTCGGTGACTTTAGGCCTGAAGGAGCTTGACTGTGCTCTTAATAATTTCCTCACATGTTCAAGGCTAGAATATGGCTTACCGAGTGAGCTAGACTTGTAGACGATGTTGGTGAACCTTGCAAACATCTCTGATATGGACTCTGATGGTTGCATGTGAAAGCTCTCGTACTCTATGATCAGAAGTGCAAGTCTAGACTCCTTCACCTCTGACGTTCCATCTTGCATCACCTCCAATGTATGTCATATTTCCTGCGCAGTTAGACAATGTAAGATGCGATTGAATTCAGATTTATCTAATGAACAAATTATTGAGTATTGGACTCTCCACTTTGATTTTGATGATGATCAAACACAAATCATTGTGACTAACTCTTGTGATTGCAGTTAGCTAAAAAGTCACCAATTAGATTCAAGAAGATCAAAAGTGACTACACGTGTTTATTCAAGTGGAGGACTTGGTAGATCAACAAAGGTGAAGCATTGGCTTGAAGAACTCAAAGGCTACCTCTAACCTCAAGCCAATGGCATCAACAAATAAATGGAGATTCAATCCAAAGAGAAGAAAGGAATGGATGAGTCAAAAGCTTCGAAGACTATGACGTTGGAGATTTTCAAGTCATTCAATTAAAAGACTCAAGTCCATGAAGAATTATGGAGATCGTCGCCAACGTAATTTGTTCATCTCAAGCGATGTCCCAAGACTTCCTCAGAATGCGTGATCGTTGTGCCTGGAGCTTCGTTGAAGCTCAAGGAGTATTCATGAAGTCAAGGGATTCGGATTCTCCATGCTGAATCTTTGAAGACGGTTTGTCGTGTTCACTTTTATTGTCTTCTAGCTTCGGTTTAGTAGAATGTTAAGCCTTGAGTAGTACTTGCCTAGAAATCTTCATAACTTTCATATCTTATCTCTAGGATTGCCTTAGAAGCCATTAGAAACTTTCCCGTTGCTTATCGCTTCATTCCTTGGCTTCATATGCATCTTAGTTGGTTCAAGTAGAAGAACCAACCGACTAGATGACGATCTAGTCGGTTGGAAATTCTTCTTGAACCGACTAGACATCCTTGCTAATCTCAGCCCATTCACTGTTGATCATTTTGTCGGTCCAAGAAGGTTCACCGACCGACTAGATGACGATCTAGTCGGTTGGAAATCCTTCTCAGACCGACTAGCTATCCTAATTAATTCAAGCCCATTTGTTGACCAATTAGTCGGTCCAAGAAGGTTCACCGACCGACTAAATGACGATCTAGTCGGTTGGTGTCTCTTCTCAGACCGACTAGTTCTCCTAGTGAAATTCGACTTCTTTACTGTTGACTAATTAGTCGGTCCAAGAAGGTTCTCCGACCGACTAGTTGTCAAACTAGTCGGTTGATGTTTCTTCTTAGACCGACTAGTTCTTATATCTTTTGAATTCACTATCTTCGATGTCTTCCTTCTAGTCGGTCCAAGAAGGTTCACCGACCGACTAGTTGCAAAACTAATCGGTCAGTGATCCTTCTTAGAACGATTAAACAGCTTCAGAATAGAGCCGTTGGGGGCATTTAATGCCACGAATTTTGTGACCGTTTTGTCTCTTTCCTATATAAGTTTGAGTGCTTCAAACCTGGGATTCAAGGCTGAAATTAGAGACATTTTCACATCTTTGAGAAGAGCCATTCAACTCTATTTCCAAGCTCTCTCATCTCACAAGAATCTCTCCCTTACTCTTTGAGCCCTAATTCCTCAAGAGAGATTCTCATTCTTTGTGAGCTTCTTAAGCTAAGAGCTTGAATCAGAGTCACCACCTTCTCCCTAGCCATCTATTGCTGCTCATCTTGGTGGAGCTAGGGTTTGGTGATCTCATCTTTCTCCAAATCCATTCTTGCCCTATATTGGTAAGTATTTCTCAAGGCATATGATTTTGTGGTAAGAAGTTTTATATTTCATCCTTTATACTTCATATTTGTTGTATACTCACGGTGGTGAGAGGATTGGCTTGATCCCAAGTTGTGGGAGTCAAGATTTCGTTTTGCTCTCGGTTTGTGAGAGTAAGCTTAGTCCCAGGTTGTGGGATTAAGGTCTTTGCTTGTTCTCGGGTTGTGGGATACACAGACATCAATTGTAGGTCGATTGCACTTGTGGGGTTTCCGCAAGTGGGCTAAAGGAAGCTCTAGTGGTTTTACTAGAGTATCCGGAGGGGATCCGGGTGTTGCTGGATTAGGGCACCGGGAACAAGTCGGGGAGACTTGGGTGGCACCGAACCAGGGTACTTTGCATGTTAGCATTGCATTCTTGCTTCGGTTGTTGTTCATTTCTTATATTTCGCATTTGTTGGTTAAGTAGGGTTTTATTTGGCGTAAATTCCTTATAATTCTATAAAACACTATTCACCCCCCTCTAGTGTTTATTCCTCATAGCACAGGGTCACTACAATTGGTATCAGAGCGAGGTAATAGCTATGGCAACCAACAACAATATCACACGAAGTCCTTTTCCACCATATCTCATTGGACCCAACTATCAAATTTGGTGTGTGAAGATGAAGGCCTATATTCAATCCATCGATGATGATTATTAGAAGATTGTGGAGAAGCCCCTTCGTGCACCTACCACTTTCGAACATGAATGTACACATGAACAAAAAGAATTGGTGAAGAAACATCAAGATGTAATGGATATCTTGCTTGAGTATTTATCATATAACATTCTTATGCGTGTGTCCAAGGCAACAACGGCATATCAAATATGGCACATGGTAGCGGAGCAAGAAGAGTCCACCTCGGAGTGTTCTTCCTCCAATGATGAAAGAGATTCATTCATGGGTTTGATGGCACGAGAGGATGACTCTAGTGACGAATCAAGTGATTCGAGTGGAAGCGATAGCGACGGTGAAGAGGTAACAGTGGATGATCTTAGAATTGAACTTAAACGATTATTTGATAAATATCAAAAGCTTATGCATAAATATTGTGATGCTAAGAATAAGATTGCTAGTCTCACTAACACATCTACATGTAGCACCTCTAACAATGACACCATTGTTGAGACACTCACTATTGAGAAAGCAAGTTTGCTTACTCAAAATGGCATGTTGAGAAATGAGGTGAAGTCCCTCAAATCTCAACTTGATCGTGTTTCCATTGTGGATAGTAACTATCTTGAGATTGAAAATCTTCAATCTCAAAACACTTGTTTGGGCATTGAGAATGAGGATCTCAAATCCCAAGTGCACGAGCTCACCACACATGCATCCACCTTGGATGCTACTATTTCTTCAATTTCGAAGAAATATGAGCTCATGCCCTCCATTGTTGAGAGATTCAACAAGAGAAAGGACAACTTGGATGATTTGCTAAAGAATCAACTACCGGCAAACCATCGTGTTGGCCTTGGTCATCTCACAAGAATCTCTCCCTTAATCTTTCAGCCCTAATTCCTCAAGAGAGATTCTCATTCTTTGTGAGCTTCTTAAGCTAAGAGCTTGAATCAGAGTCACCACCTTCTCCCTAGCCATCTATTGCTGCTCATCTTGGTGGAGCTAGGGTTTGGTGATCTCATCTTCCTCAAAATCCATTCTTGCCCTATATTGGTAAGTATTTCTCAAGGCATAGGATTTTGTGGTAAGAAGTTTTATATTTCATCCTTTATACTTCATATTTATTGTATACTCACGGTAGTGAGAGGATTGGCTTGATCCCAAGTTGTGGGAGTCAAGATTTCGTTTTGTTCTCGGTTTGTGAGAGTAAGCTTAGTCCCAGGTTGTGGGATTAAGGTCTTTGCGTGTTCCCGGGTTGTGGGATACACGGACATCGATTGTAGGTCGATTGCACTACTGGGGTTTCTGCAAGTGGGCTAAAGGAAGCTCTAGTGGTTTTACTAGAGTATCCGGAGGGGATCCGGGTGTTGCTGGATTAGGGCACCGGGAACAAGTCGGGGAGACTTGGGTGGCACCGAACCAGGGTACTTTGCATGTTAGCATTGCATTCTTGCTTGGGTTGTTGTTCATTTCTTATATTCCGCATTTGTTGGTTAAGTAGGGTTTTATTTGGCGTAAATTCCTTATAATTCTATAAAACACTATTCATCCACCCTCTAGTGTTTATTCCTCATAGCACAGGGTCACTACACAAATAAGCGCATTCATTGCTTTAGCATTAAGAGCATAAAATCTCTAATCATTGTCATCCCATTTATCATCAGGTTTAAGCATGTCAACATCTCCAACTTTAATGACAGGTGGCTTATAGCCTTTTTCAATAATTTGCCAAGCTTTATAATCAATAGATATAAGGTAAATTCTCATTCTATTTTTCCAATATGCATAATCTACACCACTAAATCTAGGGGGACGAGATATGGACTGACCCTCAGAAAAAGCACTATCAATGGGGTTCATGGTCAATCCTAGGCTAGATCCTAATAAACTGGCTCTGATACCACTTGTTGGATCTGAATCTAAGTCTGGGGGGGAATAGGTTTATAAGAATTCTCGTGCAAACCACGAGAAATAACACGCAGTTAATAATGACAAGCAGGATAAATATGAAGCATTCACAGAATACGCGCAGATATACCCTGGTTCGGTCGTCCCACGACCTACTCCAGCCCCCAAACAAATACTAGCATTAATATGTTCCTATTGTACAACTATATTGGGTCCTGAGCTCCCTGCTCGTCACCTAGAACGTACCACACTCCCCGAGTGCAGAACACTATCAACCAAGTAAATGCTCTATCTTGACAAGTCCCACTTGTTAAGACCCTCTTGTCTAGTCCCAAAAGAACACTAAAGTGGTAAAGTTTCCCCTATAGAGATCGCTACACCAATACAAAGATAAATAAATAGAGTTTAGAAATGCTCAATAATTGTGTGTCATCTCTGTCGTTCAGTACGTCGTCAGCTCTGCTCTGACGCAAATGGTGTCTCGACCTGACTCATGGATTTCAAAATATGGCTTGATGAACTCGAATAGTAATCTGGTCTATGCGTATAGAAACTCCAATGCAAATTGAGTTTGGAATGGTTTGTGTGCAAAGTAGCTTCCTTAAAACCCTTTAATTTATCACACCTCCTTCAGTAATGCATGCATGTGGTCCACGTCAGTAAGTTTAATTTGCGTTCACGCTCAATCTTCGTGTTTGTGTGGGTTTCGACTTCGCCTTCAACTCGACTTCGACGGCGATGCTTCAACTCCGGTGGTAGCAACTCACTCCGACGGCCCGACTCCGGCAACGAAAACTCGACGGCGGTAGATTCTCGACTTCGGCAATGAAAAACTCGACGACGATAGAATCTCGACTTCGGCAATGATGAAGAACGACAGCAATGTTCAGCTCGACGGTGAGGGTGATCCGCCTTGTGCTTGGCAGGAGAGAAGACGATGTCACGGCAGCAAGTGGTGGTACTTCAACGACAGCTATGGTTTAAGTCTTTTGTGCACGCCCTCTTCACGACAAAAAGGGAGGAACGTCGGCACTTAGGATAGGTTGAAGGAGGCTATGCTTAAAGATGTCGACGCCGGCAAGAGGATCACCACCTACGTTAGAGTGGTGGCAGCAGGAAGAAGTCTCGGCAATGTCACTGTGACAAAGCGCTTTTGCCGACAGGTTTTGCTTGAGGAAGAGAGAGAAGAAAATGAACAGTAGCACAAACTCTCTGCTATGCAGCGGAGAACAAAGGCAAGAGGTTAAAGACAACAGCTTGAAGATGATGAGGACTCGGTAACTCGTAGATGGTGCGGCTTGAGATCGGAGATGGTATTAGATATGCAGGCTGTGGCAAGAGGTTGGCTTTGCGTGGCTTGAGGAGGATGGCAGCAAGATTGAAGTTTCGGCTTTGTTCTTGCTTTGGTTTCTGTGAGTTTATATCTACATGGTGAGTTGCCGTGAGCTTTTGAATTTGAGGAAGAAGGGAAGCGGCACAATTTTTTTTATTTTTATTTTTGAGTTTATAATGAAGGCTTTGGCTCGGGAAAAGAACCTAGGTTTTTCTTTCTTTCTTTTAGCTGCACCTGTTCATTGCTTGTGTGTAGGTGTATAGAGGATGTCCTTCAATACCTAGGCCCTAGGATTGATTGAGATGAGGACCTATGCGTGATGCTGTGCCCTAGGCTAGGATAAAGGGATGAGTTTATGATTGGAAAGGGGTAGCCTTTTATCCTTTCGTCAAGATGGAGAAAAGCTTGCGGAAGGTTAATGAGTTTGGCTTGTAGATGATTGCGGCAAAGAGAGACTAGAAATTCTTTTGGCCTTGGTTGATGCTTGCGACAATGATGGATGACGATGATGCTTTGCGCAAGGGTTTGTTTCTTGAAAAATATTTTGGCCGGTGCTTTGAGCTTTGGTTGCCGCATCTTGCTCCCTATTGATGAAGGGGCTTATATAATAGGAGGGTTAGGTCGGCTAGATGAAACCCCTTAGAGATAGGATTGAAAACTATTAGAGATTTGAATATGAATTGTTCTAGGATTTGAATCATGAAAATGGGATTTGATATCGTCACAAAATGATAAGAATCAATCCAAAAGAATTGACTTGATCTCTCCTCATCTCTCTCCCATCTTTAACCAAGTCACAATTGCTTTGTAAATAGCACTTTCTCTCGATTCCAATTTGCTATATGAATAAAAATTTTTCCACCGCTTGGACTAAGTCATCAAATGAAGATTTACCGCTTTGCCATTCCTGAAACACGCTTAGCGCACACGTTAAATAATTCGTACACGTTTCTGATCATCAAACTAGAGATTCTAGATCGTTGCGTCCAACAGGACGGGCATTAGAATCAAAAAGATGCAGCAGAAACTTTATTAAACACTTTAATAAATCTTAACCCTAAGAATCATGCACCCCAGTCAGGATAATCTACTAACTCGGGTTGGGTCCGACCAACCCGAAGAAAGACCTAATCTACAGCAAAAATATGAAAAGCACAAATAAAGCTGACTTACCTGGAACTTTGCTTGCACCGACAAAGTGTTCCAGACTGTTTCCTAAGCCATACAGTGCCCCGAGTTGAGCCGCTTTCCGAACCACACTGTGCTGCACCTCGCCCTGAGTTGAACCACTTCACGAGCTGCATCGCGCCTCTAAGCCAATCACTTGTCGAAGAAGATTTCACTTGAGCAGACCCACGTCAGAGACTTCTGGATCAGATCCAAACCTTCTCACCGTCTTGCTAGGAATCGATTAGAGGATATCAAGAAATATAAGAGGATGAATAATTTAAGTCATCGATCGAGCGTGCTCAAAAAATTGGAGCTTCTCGAATCGGAGACTTGGTGTACTTTTCAATGAGGAGGGATATCCCCTATTTATATAGGGAGCTGGCCCCTCCTCATTTGCTACGAGTAATGTGTGACTATCAAATGGGCATTTGGGATTGATTTTAATAGAAGTCCAAACTTCTAAAATCAACCATAAATCCATTTCGAAGTTTCGACTTTGAAACAGCATGTCAAATTAAAGATCTCGAGACAACGATCGCATAGAAAAAACATCGTCCAATTCCGTTTTCATTTGACCCTTCAAATGTTGAAATAAACTCTGAAATTGCATTTCGCACAAAACTACGAATTCATGTTTCCCAAGGAGGCGGATCAAATCGTGCCACGTGGCACGATTTGTGCACGCCACGTGGCGCGTGCCTGGGCAGCCTGGCGGGTCAGACCCACCATGTGCGGGTCAGACCCACAAGCCCTCTTAGATCCTTTCGACACTGTTTTTGCGTTTTCGGACTCGTTTGAGCTCCGATTTAAACATGATTTCTTCATGTGGATTTCTCTAGAAGTCCCCCTCGATCCCATGCATTTTTGTCAACTTAACACCAAGAATTAATTACACATAATGTGTAAAAGTCCCAAATGCTAAGCTCTTCAGCTTTGTTCTCACAACTTACTTGTGAGCTAAATTATTCCATTGCACCAAATGCATTCCTCTTAACATTCTTCCTATTACTAAGACCTAAATACTACTCGGTGTGAGACCTTATAGCCTGACCCTACTACAGGTTGGGACTCGAAATCCCTAGACGACAGTAACCACGAGCTGTAGATGTCGACCCTGTTTCGGTATCATAATTACGTGATTGACTTATAGACAAAAGGTGTCGTCGTGGTCACTCTGACTGTGTCCGTGATGAATACTGCAATTTTAGTCCCTTCATCTTGACTATGTCATATGCATTGCCTAGGGTATGGTAAACTGTCAACCCCACTAGCTAGCACTGTATAATATAATTCGGTCTCTGGTACATACATGTTGTACTGCCTACAACATATATTGGTCAAGGTTTTACCAAGAACCTGTAATGCCCTGCTAAGCTACTGCACAAGTACTAGAGGAGGGGTGAATAGTACTTTAAAATAATTAAGATGATAATTCCTAATTATCTTGCAAACTCTACCAAACAATGCAGAAATGCGGAAATGTAAATGTAGACAACAAAGAAGACAATCGCAAAAAGCAATTTAACGGGTTCGGATCCACCCAAGTCTCCCCGACATGTTCCCGGTGATCCTACGACCCAACCACCCGGATCCCCTCCGGTTACTTGAGTTAGAAATCCTAACTCAAGATTTGCACTATGAAATACTTGAGAAAAATCTTCACAAAGTCAAATCATACACAAAAGAAATTGTGACTCCCACAACCCGGGATCACAAACAAACTCTCACAACCGAGAGTAAAACACTTACAATTATGAATTAAATGAAATACGAAATTGCTTACTGACAAAATCCTATGCCTTGAGTATAACTTACGATTTAGGGCAAAACGGATTTTGGGGAAGATGAAGAGGCACCAAACCCTAGCTCTAAGTAGATGACCAGCAATGGAGTCCTAGGTGGATGTTGGTGACCTAGAATCAAGCACTTGGCTTGGAAGGCTCACAATCAATGAATCTCTCTTTTGAAATAAGAGTGAGGGAGAGATTCTTGAATGGAAATGAATGAGCTTTGAATGAGATTGAATGCTTCTCTTTTGATCTCTAAACTTCTCTTAATATCAGCCTTTTATGCAATGAATGCAGCACTCCAAGTATATATAGGATAGAGGAAAGAGAGAGAAAAACGTTTCAATTAAAGCTCCAACGGCTCTATTCTGAACCAAACTAGTCGGTCAAAGAACAACCACTGACCTACTAGTTCATCAACTAGTCGGTCGGTCAAACAGCATGAACCGACTAAGAGATGAACAGTGAATAGATGAAGTTTCAGACTTAAAGAACTAGTCGGTCCAAGAAGACTTGCCAACCGATTAGTTTCACAACTAGTCAGTCGGTGAGTGAACTTAGACCGACTAAGAGATAAAACAAATAGTCCGAGTACAAATTGATTTAGTCCGTCCAAGAACAAATGTTGACCGACTAGTTCATCAACTAGTCGGTCGCCAAATGTACATAGACCGACTAACGATAAACAGTAACTTGGCATGTACAGGGAAAGCTCAACTAGTCGGTCTAAGAAGGATCACTGACCGACTAGTTCACCAACTAGTCGGTCGGTGAGTCAATGTAGACCGACTAACTGTAAACAGTAAAGAGCTTAGAATTGAGAAGGCAAACTAGTCGGTCCAAGAAGCTTTGCCGACCGACTAGATCACCATCTAGTCGGTTGGTTCTTCTTCTTGAACCAACTAACATGCACAAGAAGTCGCGAATCGAAGCGTGAAGCTTCGGGAAAGTTCGTATGGACTTTTACTAAGATCCTAGCTCTAAGATAGGAGCGTTATGAAGATTAAAATGTAATACCTACTCAAGGCTTAACATTCTACGAAAATGAAGCTAGAAGACAATAAATTAAACTTGACGAACCGTCTTCGAAAGCTTCGATCCGAATCTTCATGACTTCAATAATGGTCCAAAAGCTTCAACGAAGCTTTATGCATACGATCACGCGCTTTGAGAAGTCTTGAGACGTCGCTTTGGATGTTCACATGAATTTGGCGACGATCTCCATAACTGCGCTCACAAAGAGTTAGTTCACGATATATTTATGTTTGTTCATCATCCAAAACCAAATCCGGGGAGTCCAATACTCAACATTCTCCCTCTTTTTGGTGATGACAAACCAACATAAATAATAATAAAAAATAATGATTCAAATGTAATTTACTTACCCCCCTGCATTGATGATACGTTAATTCCAAAATGAATAATAATAATACGTATCAAGCAGACGAGTAAAGTAAATAATGAGATTTCATTTATTGAAATTTAGGATTTGAAATCCATTATTATATCTTAACTCCCCCTGAATCTAACATATCAAATTAGATTCTTGGAAAAATGCTTAAATTATCATTTAGCACATCGTCATTATTATATCTCTCCCCCTTTGGCATTAGCAAAAAGAGCGGGAGGAGATCAACTACAACAACAATGGCTTCAAATTAAAGCACGGGAGTCAAAGAATACCACGACGGTCCAATTGACACCGAAGGAAAATAAGAATTAAATCAAAGCGTGTCAATGAGACCAAAGTCGAAAATCGATAAATAAAATCATCAAAACTCAAATTAATTTTACGAATTGAGTTATGGAATATACTCTCCAATATCAACATTCTTGGTTAATTTAGTGCATGGAAAACAATTCTATGTTTCCATAGAAATAATTTCTATTTAACCAAGTTATTATCGTCGAGCGACGAATTCAAACATCAGAGACATAAAACGAAATATAATGCGCACAAGAGAATAAATGTCAACATCGATGTATATATATACATAAAGCATGAGTACATCAAAATGATACATCAACAACATATATAAGCGATCCAACGATCGAAGCACAAAATACAGTATCATCTCACACATATATCAGAGTATCACATACATACAAAAATATCAAAACATCATCAGAGATGCATCAAAATACATCAAAATGATCTAAAAATCATAACCACCCACTATCCTACCAAACACTCTCATAACTAGATCTATCATCCAAAGTGCATCGAGAGAGTCCTCATAGAAGCTCAGGAGGCAGTGGGAGGATCTGCAGCAGCAGCAGGCTCTGCAGGAGTGGAGGTGGTCACCGGATCAGCAGAAGTGTCCACGGGAGCGACGGGGGTGGCCTTGGGAGCACCATACGTAGTATCCACCGCAGGTATGGTGGCACCATGTGTGCTCTCGGGGTCACCGGCAGAAGAGGCAACAGTAGCACCAGAAGACGTACCCTCAGGGGCACGTGCAGCAACAGAACGAACAAGCTCCTCGATCTCATCCTCGTCTAACTCATCCTCGCAGAAACTGACGGAGGGATCTCAATCCCCAAGTGAGAAGCAATGCGAGCGAGAATCTCCTCAGTGCGAGCATACAGAGACTCCACACGTTTCAACGAACGTGCGAGGTCAGCAAGAGAAGGAGATGGAGCAGCTGAGGCTAAAGCAGAGGCAGGGGCTGAAGCAGACGGGGTCATCCTCTGAACGTGACGAAGCATCGCAAGAGACTTCTTGACGACCGTCGCATTCAGAGGGGGACCGAGGGGACGCTCATCATCAGGTGGTAGTGGGACACGAAAGTGACGGAAAACAAGTGTCAGAAGGCATGGATATGGGATTTGAGCAGACTTCGTGGACTTTCGGATGCACTCGAAAGAATCCATCTTATCGAGTATGATCCTAGCCCAGTTAATCTTGCTCCCCATGAAAAGAGCGTATATGAGTTTCAGGAATGGCTGGGATGGCAATGAAGAAGAGCCGTACTTCAGAAGGAGGCACGACTTCAAGATCAGATTAAGTACCCAAGCATTCGACTTGAAGGACTTCGAGGGGACACCAATCATGGCAGGAGGGATGACGTGGAAGATCTCAGAAAGCATGACCTGGTCAAGGGAAGAGATGTCATCGACGGAGATATCGGAAGGGAGGAGGCCAGACGAGGAGCTACCAATCAATTTCCCTAAGATTTCTGCCGTGAGGACAATCGGTGTCCCCAAGACAGTCGTCTCAATGGAGTGGGTCTCGTCGTACTGACCCCGGACACGGTTCGCGTAAAAGAGTTTGACTAGGCGAGGATAAGGATGTGGATTCACCTTAGGGTCAAAGCGAAGATAATCTAGAAGTCCGCTATAGGATAGGATATCGGCAAGGCCTGGGAAGTCGGAGAACTGTATGAAGTGCTCCAACAGCAGCAGGCAGTGCTCGATATAGTTGTATGCCGCGAGACACAAAGGGTCATCACGACATAGCGAGATATCGACACCGCCAGCTAGCATCGGAGCCTTCCCCTTAGGTTGTCGGGTGCTAGAACGGAGTGGAGGAGTAGGTTCCCTAGGAGTTTCAGTCTCGGGAATGTATTCCGTGTCGGAATCAGAAGGAGGAGTAGGAGCACGGAACAAAGCTGGAGAGACAGGTTGCTTCCTAAGCTGAGATCGGGCTCAGGGTTTTGCTATCGCCGTCCTCTTTCGCTTAAGAGGAGGCGAATACGACGAAGGGGGTTGGGTTGTTTTTGATCGGCGTTTGGGTTGCGAGGGTTCCCTAGGAGGTGACTCTATGGTCTTAGGGGACGGTCGAGTAGGTTCGATCGGGATACGTGTTCTCGCCATAAGCGCGACGAGACACGAGCAATCGACACAAGAAATCGAAGAAGCCTAAAGCAAACCCTAGCCGAAACCCTAGATGCTGAAAATGATTGGAAATCTAAGAAACCCTAACCCTAGGATCTGAAATCTATCCCTAAACAGCTAGGAGAGGGAGGAGAGATACCCTAGGGAAGATCGACGGCCGGAGAACTGACGCAAGCGACGGAAAAACGGCCGGAGGAGAGGAGGAATACGAAGGGGCTCGGGGGTTTTGGGAGTTTGAAGGAGAAATCGCACCGACTAAAGAGAGATTTAGTCGGTTAGAAAGAGTTTAAGTCGATCGGAATGCGAAAAGACCAAGCAGTCCCCGACGCAATTAGTCGGTCACAGTTCAAGCACTGACCGACTAGATGGTGATCTAGTCGGTCGGTCAATGAGCTTGAACCGACTAATTGCAAACAGTAGCTGAAGCCAAAATTTAGGGCATGAGTTAGTCGGTCTGAGTTCATTCACTGACCGACTAGATGATGATCTAGTCGATCGGTTAATGAACATGAACCGACTAACAGAGTTCAAAAAATTTAGAATTTGAAATTTTGAGTTCTCTCCTAATCGCACTTGGACGAAACATCGAAATACTCTCACTAATCATTATACTACCCCATTAAACATCGAAAATCTGAAATTTGACGTTCATGAACAAATCGAGCAAAAATTCCGAAAATTCAACGAAAAATCCAGAAAATTCCAATACATCAAGCATGTGCAAATATAACGAAATTGAATAGCATGCAAGATTATTGAATAAAAATGAATCCTAAATCTCGGATTCACCCATAATCCCCAATTCTCGACGTAACCGCACAAAGGAGTCTTCCTTTAGGGGTTTCGTGAAAATATCGGCGATTTGCTTCTGGGTTTCAACGTACACTAAGATGATTTCCTTGTTAGCAACATGATCATCTAAGAAATGGTGACGGACATCTATGTGTTTAGAACGGGAATGGTGTACCGGGTTTTTAGAGAGACAAATTGCACTTTGGTTGTCCACCATGATAGGGCAAGTATCACAGTTTATACCAAAGTCTTTAAGAGTGTGTCTCATCCAAAGAACCTGAGCACACACGGCACCGACGACAATATATTCCGCCTCGGTGGTTGAAAGTGATACGAAATTCTGCTTCTTGGAAAACCAAGAGACAAGAGAATTTCCTATAAAATGGCAAATGCCACTAGTACTTTTCCTGTCGGATTTGCATCCCGCATAATCTGCGTCACTATATGAGATTAACTCATATATGCTAGATTTTGGATAAAGTAATCCAAAATCAAGTGTGTAACTTAGCTAACGGAAAATACGTTTTACCGCTACTAAGTGAGATTCCTTAGGTTGAGACTGATAACGAGCACATACACATACGGCAAACATAATATCGGGCCTACTTGCGGTAAGATATAGTAAACTACCTATCATACCTCGATATAGACAAATGTCTACATCTTTTCCGCCCGCATCTTTATCAAGATGTGTAGTGGTGCTCATTGGAGTCTTCTTCCCGGAGGCATTCTACATTCCAAATCGCTTTAGCAACTCCACCGTGTACTTTGTTTGGTGGATGAAGATTGCATCGTTCATTTGGCGAATTTGGAGACCTAAGAAATATTTGAGCTCACCCATGTGGCTCATCTCAAATTGATCCTTCATCATATTAGAAAACTCTTCGCAAAGAGCAAAGTTAGTAGCACCGAAAATGATATCATCAACATAAATTTGAACTTAAATTATATCATTATTCGAATACTTAACAAATAATATGGAATCAACTTCTCCCATTTTAAAACCTAAATCCAAAAGAAAATTCTTTAAACGGTCATACCAAGCTCGAGGAGCTTGTCTCAAACCGTAAAGTTCTTTCTTAAGTTTGAAAACATGGTTTGGGAATTTTTCATTTAAAAAACCCGGAGGTTGAGAAACGTAAACTTCCTCAACAACATCTCCGTTTAAAAACGCACTTTTAACATCCATTTGAAAGGGTTTAAAATCTTTATGGCATGCAAAAGATAACAATAATCTAATTGATTCTAATCTAGCTACCGGAGCAAAGGATTCTTTGAAATCAATACCTTCCTCTTACCGATAGCCTTGAGCTACTAACCGAGCTTTGTTCCGGACGACGACTTGGTTTTCGTCGGTCTTGTTCTTGAAGATCCACTTTGTCCCTATGACGATGTGGTTCTTCGAAGGCAATGGAACAAGCTCCCAAACTTCATTCATCTCGAATTGAATGCGTTCCTCTTCCATGGCAAGGATCCAAGCGCTATCTTCGCACGCTTCATTAATATTCTTTGGTTCTATCGAGGAGGCAAAGGCACAATGAGCGAAGTAGTTGACTTGCGATCTCGTCTTGACACTATCAAGGATATTGCCAATGATTTGCTCATGAGGATGTTCACGAACGGTATGAAGCCATTTGGGAATTCCCTGATCACTAGGAACAGTCTCAAAAACTTCATTAGTCGGGTTAGTATCAATAGAATCAATAGAATTATAATTCCCAATTGAATCACATAAGACATCCATGGAGTCATCATCATTAGTAATTCTAGTAGGGACAAAACCTTCATTAAATGAAACATGAAGAGATTCTTCGATCGTTGAGGTTCGTTTGTTGTATATCCGGTAGGCTTTGCTACGGGAGGAATATCCAACAAATATCCCCTCATCGGATCTTGGATCGAATTTGTCCAAACTACCATACGTGTTTTTAATAAAACATTTTGAACCGAAAACACGAAAATGTTTAACTTGAGGCAACCTACCAAACAACAATTCATAACAAGTTTGTTTAGTGCCGGGCCTCAAAAGTATCTTATTAAACACATAGCAAGCGGTATGTACCGCCTCCGCCCAAAATTGATGGCTAAGTTGGCTATCATCAAGCATAGTGCGAGCACATTCCACTAGCGTCCTATTCTTTCTCTCAACAACACCATTTTGAGGAGGTGCGCGAGGGAATGAAAAGGTGTGTGTAATACCAACTTCATCACAAAAAGTTGAGAAAGACTCATTCTCAAATTCTCCTCCATGATCACTACGAATAGTGACAATGGTGGTTCCAATGAGATTTTGTACTTTCTTAACAAAAATTGTGAAGTTTTCAAAGGCATCATTTTTATTACTTAAGGAAAATACCCAAGTAAACCTAGAAAAGTCATCAACGATGACAACTCCATATCGTGCATTTCCTAATGAAGCAACTCTAGTTGGCCCAAATAAATCTAGATGTAATAGCTCTAGTGGCCGCTTAGAAGAAATGCTTTTCTTAGGTTTAAAGACGATTTTGGATGCTTGCCTCGTTGACACGAGTCACAAAAGCTTTTCTTTTGAAAGACAAGCTTAGGGAAGCCTCTAATAGAATTTAACTTGGAAAGTTTAAATAGTGTTCCAAAGTTCACATGACCAAAACGTCGATGCCATAAGTGTTGTTCACTTGTGTTGGCAATGAGACATTGTTCATGTGATCTTGGAAGATCTAGGATATATATATCCTTGTGGCGTGTGCCGGAAAACAATACATCATTAGTATTTTTATTCAAAATATGACATATTCCTTTCGTAAAGCTAACTTTGTAACCTTTGTCACAAAGTTGGCTTATTGAAATAATATTGTGGTTTAATCCTTTAACAAGGTAAACATCACTTATTAGGGGTTTAGAGGGATTACCCACTTTACCAACACCTATGATGGTTCCGCTCTCGTTGCCTCCAAAGACTACCCGGTTTCCATTTGCAATGGGCACCACTCTGGAGAGCAATTTGAGCGTCACCCGTCATGTGTTTTGAACACCCGCTATCGAGTATCCATTTATTCTTGGAGCCAAATTTGGATTTGTTGCTCCGTTTCTTTTTCTTGAGTACCTAAAGATAGAAAATATCGTATCATGGTACTCAAGGTCATTGGGTCCTAAAGATTAGACCTTTGGAAGCCAAGTCCAATTGGACTTAGACTTCCCCACATAATTATCACTATGCACAACATTCATGAAATACGAATTCATATAAATTTGTTTTTCATTCATGCTTGTGTCCTTTGGGCTCCAAATTGTGAATATTTTGGGAGCCCTAATCCTATTGGGTGCATGCATGCGTTGTTGATTTTTACGTGATGCATGTCGTGGTAGGCATAAGGAACATGATGGAATGGTGCATGATGATATTTATTCATACGATGATGTGGGTGTACATATGCATGTGGAGGAACATGTGCATGAGGGTGTCTCACATGGTGTGCACGTGCCCGTGGATGTGGTGCATAAAAATCATCATATGTGTGAGCATGTGGAGTAGGACGTGTGTTCCTACGTGGCATGGTATTGGTGTATATATAAGCATGACCCTTCTTTGGAGGTCCACCCAAAGTGGGTTTCTTTCCAAACGAGGGTGTGAACGAGGTGGAAGCACCATTGGTAGATGAACTACCAATAGAGTGTTTGCTACCACTCGTTGAGTCACCGGAAGTTGGCCTAACAAAAGTAGTGGCCGATTTGGATGAACTTCCCATCTTATACCCCAAGCCAATGTGGTGATTGACCGGAAGTAAGTCATTTAGGATGTTATCCAAATGGTCCTTACCCTTATTGAATTTATTAATTCGGCCTAATGTGCACTCATATTTCTCGGTGAGAGAACGCATAGAAGCATCCAAAGTGGATACTTGCGATGTGAGCACATAAACACGAGATTTGAGATTTTCATTCTCAATACTCAAAGTCGAGTTTTGAGAAGTCAAATCCGCTATCTTGTGTTCCTCCGGATCCTCAATGCTAACATGTTCAAGTTGAGACTTGAGATTTACAATCTCATTTTTCAACTCTTCAACAACGGTGTCGTTGTTGGTGATGATAGTTTTAGGCGAGGTTTGGATGCTAGCTAAATCATCTTTTACTTTAGTATACATATTTACTAATTTAATGTATTTAGACCATAATTGCTCATTAGCATTTCTAAGGTCATCCATGGTTACCTCATCGCCTTCGTTGTCGCTATCATCGGAGGAGGAATCTTTATCTTGCTCCTCTCGAGCCATGAAGCACATGTGTGCTTACTCCACTTGCTCATCGTCTGACTCTCCGCTTAAGGAATCCTCGGAGTCGGTGAATGTCCCGACAAGCCCCTTTTTGTACCCTTTCTTGTACTTCTTGGACTTGTCGAACTTTGACGCCTTCCACTTCTCCTTTTTCTTGTTTTGAGGACAATCCGATTTCATATGTCATGGCTTGTTGCATTTGAAACACAAAGGAGAGGAGGTGTTAGTAGAACTAAACTTCGATTTGTTTTTGAAGTTACCTTTCCGAAAGAACCGGTTGAACTTCTTTGCCATGAGGGCCATGGACTCCAAGTCCAACCCGTCTTCCGAGTCTTCATCATCGGTCGATGTAGATGTTGATGGAGCAGCCTTGAAAGCAATAGCCTTTTTATTTGGCTCGTCTTGCTTCAAGTAGGACTTCATCTTGTCCTGCAACTTCATCTTGCTATCCTTGCGTACCTCATACGACATTAAGGTACCCATTAGTTGAACAACAGTATAAGTTTTCATATCATTACCTTCCTCGATGGCGAAGGTACGTTTCTCCCAACAAGAGGGAAGTCCATCGATGATCTTCGAGACTTTCTCCTTTTGGGTGTAGGTCTTACCGAGAGCCTCCAACTCATTTGTGATGTCGACGAAGCGAGCATAGTACTCCTTCATCTTCTCACCCTGTAGCATATGAAATAACTCGTAATCTTTATTAACTACAACGAGTTTAGAGTCTCTTACCCTACTCGTTCCTTCATGCAAGATGAGGAGGGAGTTCCATATTTGATATGCACTCTTACATGTGCATATCTTATTGAAATCCTCGGGCTCCAAAGCGCATTGCAAGGCGTTCATTGCCTTGGCATTGCTTACCTCCGCGGCGACCTCCGCGGTAGTCCACTTCTCAAAATCTTCTTCTGCGGGCTCGATATACTCCTTCATCGTGGCTCTCCATAATGAAGCACTCCAGAGGAAAGTTTCCATCCGGCATTTCCAGTACCCGTAGTTGGTACCGTTGAAGAAAGGAGGCCTCGTCGAGGAGTGTCCTTCCATCACCGAAGACGCTCCTTCATGGTTCCTGAAGGTGCTGTAATCTGAAGGTGGACGAACGGTCTTGTTGTCGTTGGCAGACATAGCTATAGACTTGGCTCTGATACCAAATGTAATGCCCTGCTAAGCTACTGCACAAGTACTAGAGGGGGGGGGGGGGGGGGTGAATAGTACTTTAAAATAATTAAGAGTATAATTCCTAATTATCTTGCAAACTCTACCAAACAATGCGGAAATGCGGAAATGTAAATGTAGACAACAAAGAAGACAATCGCAAACAAGCAATTTAACGGGTTCGGATCCATCCAAGTCTCCCCGACTTGTTCCCGGTGATCCTACGTCCCAACCACCCGGATCCCCTCCGGATACTTGAGTTAGAAACCCTAACTCAAGATTTGCACTATGAAATTCTTGTAGAAAACCTTCATACAAGATCAAATCATACACAAAAGAAATTGTGACTCCCACAACCCGGGATCACAAACAAACTCTCACAACCGAGAGTAAAACACTTAAAATTATGAAGTAAATGAAATACGAAATTGCTTACCGACAAAATCCTATGCCTTGAGTATAACTTATGATTTAGGGCAAAACGGATTTTGGGAAAGATGAAGAGGCACCAAACCCTAGCTCCAAGTAGATGACCAGCAATGGAGTCCTAGGTGGATGTTGGTGACCTAGAATCAAGCACTTGGCTTGGAAGGCTCACAATCAATGAATCTCTCTTTTGAAACAAGAGTGAGGGAGAGATTCTTGAATGGAAATGAATGAGCTTTGAATGAGATTTATTGCTTCTCTTTTGATCTCTAAACTTCTCTTAATATCAGCCTTTTATGCAATGAATGCAGCACTCCAAGTATATATAGGATAGAGGAAAGAGAGAGAAAAACGTTTCAATTAAAGCTCCAACGGCTCTGTTCTGAACCAAACTAGTCGGTCAAAGAACAACCACTGACCGACTAGTTCATCAACTAGTCAGTCGGTCAAACATCATGAACCGACTAAGAGATGAACAGTGAATAGATGAAGTTTCAGACTTAAAGAACTAGTCAGTCCAAGAAGACTTGCCAACCGACTAGTTTCACAACTAGTCAGTCGGTGAGTGAACTTAGACCGACTAAGAGATAAAACAAATAGTCTGAGTACAAATTGATTTAGTCGGTCCAAGAACAAATGTTGACCGACTAGTTCATCAACTAGTCGGTCGCCAAATGTACATAGACCGACTAACGATAAACAGTAACTTGGCATGTACAGGGAAAGCTCAACTAGTCGGTCTAAGAAGGATCACTGACCGACTAGTTCACCAACTAGTCGGTCGGTGAGTCAATGTAGACCGACTAACTGTAAACAGTAAAGAGCTTAGAATTGAGAAGGCAAACTAGTCGGTCCAAGAAGCTTTGCCAACCGACTAAATCACCATCTAGTCGGTTGGTTCTTCTTCTTGAACCAACTAACATGCACAAGAAGTCGCGAATCGAAGCGCGAAGCCTGGGAAAGTTCGCATGGACTTCTACTAAGATCCTAGCTCTAAGATAGGAGCGTTATGAAGATTAAAACGTAAGACCTACTCAAGGCTTAACATTCTACGAAAATGAAGCTAGAAGACAATAAATTAAACTTGACGAACTGTCTTCGAAAGCTTCGATCCGAATCTTCATGACTTCAATAATGGTCCAAAAGCTTCAACGAAGCTTTAGGCATACGATCACGTGCTTTGAGAAGTCTTGAGACATCGCTTTGGATGTTCACATGAATTTGGCGACGATCTCCATAACTGCGCTCACAAAGAGTTAGTTCACGATATATTTATGTTTGTTCATCATCCAAAACCAAATCCAGGGAGTCCAATACTCAACAGAACCGTACTGAGATTATGACACTAACTTCCCATTAACGGAAGAGATGAATCCTCTCTTGATTAGTACTCACATTGTATGCTTCAAGTGTCACCCAACCTGAGACCTTTCAACATGCCTATCCTCAAAGCTAGACCAAAGATCTAATCGACGCTGTTCATGCTCAGGTTCATACAATGATCTCAAGTCCTAAGGACCAACTTGCCTATCATCACTAGAGAGTTATTAATAACAGTTAGTTAATGTTTAACCGTTTGATAACTCTTTGTTTGGGTCGTTCAGTGGACTAATTCTCTATTGAGCACCTGTGTCTCGTCTTCGACTTCACTAAGTCGCATGATTATGAGATCATCAAGACAAAGACACAATGGTTTATCCGATGTGTAGATATCCCTTTCTCGATGCATCTATGACCATGAATGCTTTAAGAGTCAAGATCCTATCGGTCAGACATTTCTCATGATCACGATCTCTACCTCGAAACATGTATGACCTTACTATTAGTCTAAGGAATCTAAGCAACATATTAATAGAAAATTTACTCAGATAATTGATACCAGAAAGCATACTTTCATTCATGAACAAGATGTTTACATAGATAAATTACCTTGAGGGCATACATCTCGCAACAAGTTACATAGTCCAAATGGCATTCTTCGGGTATGCGAAGGTGCTGTAAGGACATGTAAACATCGTTTTTTCTTGGTCCTCACGATGTAATGGGATTTGGAAGAATCCGGAGTACCCATCAATGTAAGAAAAATGTTTGTGCTTGGCAATTCGCTCAAGCATCTGGTCAATGAATGGGAGGGGAAAATGGTCTTTTCTGGTGGCTTTATTGAGTTTTTTTATAGTCAATGCACATGTGCCAACCAGTGACAGTCCTAGTGGATATCAATTCATTTTTATCGTTCATCACAATGGTTATGCCCCTTCTTGGGGACAACTTGAACGGGGCTAACCCATCTACTGTCAGAAATGACATAGATAATATCGGCCTCTAGCAGTTTTAACACCTCTTTTGTCTACTTCTTTCATGTTAGGATTCAATCGCCTTTGAGTCTCAATGTAAGTAGCTTCCTTATCCTCGAGGTGGATTCTATGGGTGCATATGGTCTCGCTAATGCCATTCAGGTCGGCACTGCTATACCTTATCACCTTCCTATGAGCTCTGAGGGTTTTGAGAAAGCTTTCTAATTGTGGCTCGGTCAGGGAGGCGCTAACGATGACAGGGTAGGTAGAGTTCTCCCCTAAGAAAGCATATTTTAAATTCGTAGGTGTAACCCGCCATGGCTAGCTCTACAGAGTGTGTGTAGACACCATGTATGGGACCGGTGTGGTGATGAAGGAATTCCAGGGCCTGGAGTTCAATTTGAGTGATTCTGGAGAATCTGGGGAATTCCGTGCATGGGGAAGCGTGCCCAGGGTGTGGTGTGGCTAGGAGTAGTCATAGTGTGCCTAGTAAAGTAGGGGCCTCTCTGCCTCTGATTTAGGGTTCGGTACTTGTGTGTGTAGAAGATTCCCATGAATTGCTTAGTTGCTCAAGTTTGCTCATTTTTGCCAATATCGTGTAGTGTCCTTGGATATATATGCATGGGGGATGATGCCTTGTAGTTTACCATAATTTTTCTTGATGGAGGCCTTTATAACATGTGTTTATGGCTCTGGACAAAATTTGGTGATTTTAAACATTTATTTGGATTTATATGAATTGTTTCAAAACATGTCAAACTAGGTTTTTCAAAGGAAACTATGTCCACATTTTAATTGTGCCAATTTCTCCAATATTTTCCAAAGAAACACCATCTGGGAAAAATATATGTCGTAGAGAAACTTGTTTACTTTAACTTTCATGTATTAGAGAAATCTAAATTCCTACATCTAGTATTTTAAAAAAATTTGTTTTCTGAAAACTGTCCAGAAAATTTCAGCTTTGACACCTTTTTGTAGAACTGCTGTATCTTTTGCAAATCTTCATGGATTTTGATGAACTTGTGCTAGTTTTAAAGCTAAGAACTAGATCTATCTTTTCATACTACATGAATTTTTTCCATTTTTGCTTCTATCCCTACTGAAAACTGCAATCTTTGAAGCCTTAATTTCAGCCAGTTTTTGGACTGTTTTACTGATTCGTAATGAAATCGTATTAAATCAGGAAAAAATTATTTTGATCTGAAATTTTGGATTTGAATTCCTATACTATAATTCTACAACTCCCTTCAATATAAATTTTCAAGTGTAGTGTTGAAATTTTGAGATATGCTGGTTACAATGAGTGTCCTGGCCCATTTTGCCTTGAAAACTTGGTTTTTAAGGTTTTTTTTTTTGGGGTTTTTGGGTTTTTCGAGGCATGTGGGTATTTTGGTCCACAAGGGTTATGTGTAAGGGATTGGAAGAGACTGGAAGGTGTGGTGTTGAAGCCCTATTGGTCCAAGGGTGAGTGGCATGGGTGAATTACCAAATTTAGCCTTGGAAGTGTCTACACACTTCAACCTTATAAAAAGAGGGATTGTGAAGGATTTTGCCCTTCCCATGGACCCTTAGCACCTTGATTTCATGGCTTTAACATCTGAGAGAGTTGTGGGGAGAGGGAGGCTAGAGAAGAGAGTTTGGTGAGGTTTAGAGCTCATTTGGTGAATATCTCCACCTATGAAGGCAAGATCTTGAAGTTGGTGGGAGCTAGGAGCTAGCTTGAGTCTTGGAACCTTTTGAGGTAAGCTCCTGCACCCTAGAGGACTCCATTCCTCATGCATGCATGTTTGCTAGCCCTCTCACCCTTCTCCTTTACTTGCATGTTCATTTTGGAGAAGTTAGAGGCCTTAGAGAGCAAGTTGGAAGCTTGGAGGCCATTTTTGAAGCTTGGAGCTTGGAGGAAGGCTTGGGGCTTGCAAAAGCCGAGGTAGAGTCTCCCTACACCCCAATTTATAGGTTGAGTCATGATTATCTGTAGTTTTTGCTTGCATGTTGATTACTATGAAAAAGACCAAATTTTTCTTAAGTTTGCTTTGGAAAAAGTGGTGCATGTTATGGAAATGTTGCAAGGTTCAATCTTTTTGGCATTTTATATGATAAGAAGTCTTGTGGACCCTTGTAACATGTTAAATGATCTCTGGTTGTATCAAATTTCAGTTCCTCCTTGGGTTGTATGAAGTTTGAGCATGACAGTTCATGAATACATATAGTATAGTCATTTTGTCAAGGATATTGAATGATATTTCATTTTTGGTTCGAATCCGTGTATTTTGACTTGAAATTTTGTGTGGAAACCTGATTTATCATTATTGAGTTCTGTTTTAAATTTCGTGATTTTACAGTTATTTTTGGTATTTATTTTCTATTTAACAAAACAGGGGAAAATCACACTTTTGAGGGGAAGTGCTGCCCAAATTTTGTAACTTTCGTATTCTTCGAAATTGAAGGATCAATCGAAGGAATTTTGATCTAAAATTTTGTATACAGGTTATAGAAAACCTAATTTATTTATTTTGATTTTTCTGGGATTTTAGAGTGTTTTGAACTAATTATTTTGGTAGTCTCAAAACCAGGACATAATGTTTTTCTTCCACAGTTCTGTCCAGATTTTTGCATGAAGGTTTTCATCACTTTTCCAAGTGAATTAAGACATGTGGAATTTTCTGGAGGTGATCCTAGTTGTTATCTACAAATTCTATTCACATTCCAGGAATCAATTCTACACCTAAGTATTTTCTAAAAATCTATTTGCATTTCAACCAGATTTAAATCTGCACTGACACCATTTACGGTTTTAATCATATCTTTTAAACCACTGCACGAATTGGGGCGTTTAAGCTGTCGGATCGAAGCTAACACCCTAATATAACTTTTCAGCTACACCAGTTTTCAAAGAAGTCCCTATTTACCCCTAATCTATCAGTCTTTTAGCACTCAAACAAGTTGTGTTCATGAATTTTGAGTAATTTGCAGTACGATATGTGAATTCCAGATTCGGGCTGAAAATTGTGAAATTGTGAAAGTGGCCAATTGTGCATTTTTGAAGTAATGGCTGAATTTGTTGTTGTATATGCTCGTGTTTAGTGATATATAACATGATAAACAAGAAATTAAAGTCCCTAGATGGCAATTGCTCCATATGCTCTTGAATTGCGAAACATTGCGATGAGTTGTTGTTTGAATTGTACCATGTTGATTAGATGGAGAAATTAACCCTAAGGGAGGCCTACGGGGCTGGGCTAGTGGCGTTTCGACCACACATGCTGGGTACAGCACCCTATGCCAGGGTTTGGGGGGAAATGTAGTATAGAGGTGATGGTACGAGGACTGGGCCCTAAGTAACACCTAACATTCACCCATGCTCGTGGGAGATTGGGTTGGTTGTAGTGGCTCCGTGCTGACTTACCTGCGGATGCCGTAGTCATCCTTCCTAGGGGGATGACATAGGATTGATGGGGACGTTGTCCTTGAGCCCTCGTACCTAATCTAATATACTAGATTTCCAAAGTTGTATGCATTCACTAAAGCTAAAGATAATAATTGAATTGAATGATGAATGTGCGTGTATTAGGCCCAGGGTTGTGTTAGGGATTCTCTACTGGGTCACGCTTTGATGTGTCCCAGCCCGTGGTTACAAGTGTCCAGCAGCAGAGTTCAACCAGAGTCCCTAGCAGTCTTAATGTTCAGAGTCAGTCAGCAACTATGCTTTGGGCGCATACGCAGGTCAGGTGCAGGACGAGGAGGCAGACCTCGTGATGTTTGTGGTCTCGACCCCAAAGGCTAGTGCCGTCTTTCTGTTTTGCCCCAGCACCGGGGTCATGCAGCTCTACGTATGTCAGGCAGTGGAGGTCTCTTAGGTGTCAGTCAGTCCAGCTGGAGTCTGTACGTATGATGATGATGTAGTGGTGTGTTGTACATGTGTGTCTTTTTGGGATTTGTACATATAGTGTGGCTTTTGGGTACCAGTGCATCTTGTGGAGCAGTTATACATATGATATGACGAGTCTTTCGTAGCAGCATCAGCTGAATGGTGCTATATGTTGTACTTTTGGAAGGTTGATGTACTTGTTCAGCTATACTGCATATATGTAGTTAATGCTTTGCTCTGAGAATGTCTTTACTTTTACTGCAGTAGTGTAGCGCTTCTCTGCTATGCTATGTTGACAATGAGCTGCGTTGTACTTTACTTTTCAGTTGGACTTCTCTGTGTTGTTCTAGTGTACGTAGTGGCCCGCAAAAGAATCTTTTATAACCCATTCACGCTTTGTACTCCCTCTAGTACGACGGCCCGTCGCAGCCCCGGCCCCCTTCTAACTCAGATGTGAGGAAAAAATATATAAAATAGGCCGTACCTTCCATCCATGAGTATTAGGGTAACTGGGGCATGACAGTAGGAAGGAGTTTTAGTTCTACATGGGGGCGTTGTACCTCCATCTTCGCTTGCTTGTGAAAAAGATGCGTCCTCGATCGTCGGTTCAGATGCTGGGAATTCTTTGTCAGCGGATTCATAAGAGGAGCAAGGTGACGATGGCGCATCATGGTAGACGTCAGCGGAGTCCATCTCCATGGGACCAGGTTCCATAGTGCACCTGTCAATAGGAATATAGCATTCAGATGTGCACACATTATCTGGTGTAGAGTCAAGAAGGCTTCCTTGATCGATGTCACCTTGGAATTGTTCGGGTTCTACATACTCCCCATGGACGTGGTCTTTGTATGCCTCAGTTTGAAGAATATTGTCACCATAGAAGTATAGAGTGTCTCCCTCGTATTGTACGTAGACTCCGTCGGAGATGGGGATGCCATCCAAGGACTCTGCTTCTTTGAAGGTGCTCGCAATGAAAATTGAGAGTCCTTGCACAATTGGGTCCTCTACAGGGAATTGTACCAAGCCGTTGGTCCATACATCAGTCACCACACTTTCTAATGTACTCAAGAACTGGGAATCATCTGGTGGTTCAATTTGATGAGTCACTCTCCAATATGCATCAAGTGGTAGAGTTTCAATAGCGCAGAGATGCATCACGTCCCCTTCAAAGCTTATATGGATGTAATCCTCAGAGGTACCTGCATCAGAGACATTGTTTATTATATGATCCATAACCATTTGTTGATTCTCATTACCTACCACGTAGGTTCCTGCTCCGATGAATCGGACTGCATCTAGCACCTCTCTTGCTGCATATTTGACCATGGCTCCATCCATGCGTGAGTCTTAAAAGATCATATGCTTGGTATGGAGAGAAGCTAAACCCATCTGAGTCACTATCAGAATCACTGCTCCAGTACACTTGCAGCTCAATTGTACCTGATTTCTTATAAAGAATATTGACTGGAGAGAAGCGTTAGTAACAAAAGAATAAAAGGAATAAAAACGTGGAAAGATAAGAGATGGTAAGAGTGGCTAACAATTATCTTCAATAAAGAAATAACCCAAGTAATAACCGTTACCTTCTCGGCAACGACGCCAAATACTTGACGTATCCGGAATGTAACTCCAGATGATACCACAAGTGCACGGTGTCAAGTTATAGTATAAAAGATATCGATCCCACAGGGAGGTTAATGCTATTATGGTCTTGGGTAATCTCTAAATCTTTAGAATAATGCTGCAGTCGATTTCAGAAGATTGGTTGTTGCAAGGTTATCTATCAAGCAAGATTGTAATCAGAATAAAAGATTAGTGCGTTAGGACTCACCACTAGGATCATTGGATGTCAATGCTAGGTTAGAACTCTTACGTTGCATTGGCTTTATTAGGGATTGTCGCATCTAAGATGTAGAACCCATGGCTCGACACGCCATGGCTCGACACGCCATGGGTCTAACATATCGCACGCTTACCCCGCTGTCGGGATAGGCGTAAAATTTGATCCATGCATTAGGATCGACAATATTCATGCCACTCTCGTAGATAGAATGATCTCCACTCATGCCACTCTCGTGGATAGAGGTTTGATGTGTGGATTGGTATGCTCTCATTGACGCTACTCTCATAGTCATCAATAGTAATATATGACGTCGGTAGATCCTATCAAGGTGCACGTCACTCTCGTGGTCACAAACCCTAATTGAATCTACTAATCTACCTAAGTAAATTCATAGGAAACTCCTTAAATTCATCATGCCACTTTCATGGTCACGATCCTAGTAAGAGATCTCCAACAAATTTTGCTAGATCAACCAAAACACTTCCTTTTCATGCCAACACAACCTAAAAATCCTAACTGTACATCTAAATCCTAAGATCCTAGGACTAATCCATTAGCCCTAGAAAAGACTACTCATGAATCATAGCAAAAACAATGAAATATTTAACGAGAAGAGAAGAGATCACCATCACAATTGAAGACATAAAAAGCAATAGAAAAGTAAGAAATCATTACTAAAATGTCGCAACGCGATATTCAATGCCAGAGAATTAAGGATCTAAGATTTCACACAAAAAAGATCAATAAAAATCGCAACTTTGTCTTCAACAATTAGCGACGACACTAAACTCTCTCTAGAACTAAAACTAAAATTAAACTAAGGAAAATAAGCAAGCTCCCTAAAAAAGGTTAAAATTGTGCTTATATACACGGGGTATGGACCCCACAAAATCTCAGAATATCCGGGCACTTGAGCCCACCAACTTGTCTGGCCGCGTCACCCTACTCGGTCGAGTAGCAGCGTCGCTTGGTCGAGCTACATGCGGCTGCCACTTTGATGCTTCTTTGGCTCTGGCTGATACGAGCTACTCGGTCAAGTAGCCCCTCCACTCGGTCGAGCTACTGTAGGTCTGAACTCCCACCAAAACGCTGCTCTGTTTGGTTGCGACTCGGGTCGAGTAGATGATCAGCTCGGTCGAGTGGCTTTGCTGCTCGGTCGAGCTACAATGCTTGGAGAATAGCCCAGAATATTCGTTCTGTTTGAATACAGCTCTGTCGAGCTGGCTGTCTGCTCGGTCGAGTGGGGCATGTCCGTTTCTGCTGCAACGTTTGTATGTCAGCTCGGTCGAGTGCTGATGCACTCGACTGAGTAGCTTGGAAAACTGAACACATGTAGGCCTAGAGTTCTCATCCCTTGCTCTCTTCTTCTCCTCTCCTCCAATCTTCTCCCTTTCCTCGGCGAACCCTCATGGAACCTCGCCAATGACGTCCTGGAGGTGTAGGATGTGTCCAAGTCCTTAAATAGCACCAATTCGATCCAAAACTCCTGAAAATCCACAAAACTATACGAAACTCGAATATGGCATTAGAAGCACGATAATATATGAAAATTTGGACTTTGGAGCGAATATGATATGAAATGATGCAGAAAATATATGTAAAATATGGACACATCAGTATCTCGTCTTCGACTTTGCCAGGTCGAATGATTATGTGATCATCATCCTTTTGGTTAAGACAAAGACACAATGGTCTGTCCGATATGCTGGTATCCTTTTCTCGACATATCTATGACCATGAATGCTTTAATACTCCAGTTCCTTTCAGTCAGACACTTCCCATAATCGAGATCTCTATCTAGATACGTGTATGACCTTACTTTAAGTCTAAGGAAATTGTCTAAGGAAATTGTCTAAGTATTTAAAACATTTTATTCATAATTGGTTAATTAGTACCATTTAAGTTCGAACAAGATGTTCTACAAATAAATTGCTTCGAGGGCATATATCTTCCAGCACACTTGCTACTTGTTCGAAGATGTAAGCTATGAATGCTTGAGGCTTGATCTTGAAAGCTTTTGGAGACATGTGTAGAAATTGGGGCTTAAGAGCTTATTGGAGCTTTGAATACTACTCAATGTGAAAAATTAAAAGTTCTAAGGGTTCTAAAATAAATGCCAACAAACCCTATTTATAATGCCTAAGAATCGCACCAAAGTCCTATAAAAATCTCGAGCATTAAATGCAGAAAACGGCTCTTAACGGGTAGAAATCCTAGTCACCAGGCGTTAGGAGAAGACCTATCAGGTGCCTGGTGTAATGTGCTGACAAGGTCGTAAATGCTATCTAACGGCTAGTAACAGGCATCTGAAGAAGACTTCCCAAATGCCTGGTCCACTGTCCAGACATTTGGCTCTATAGCATCAGACGCCTGATCAGTCAGGCACTGTAAAACTAAGCTACTGGAATATTGGTCATAAATTACCGCATCTGATGGTCATTATACAAGTGCCTGACAAACTGTGTAGACATCTGGGATGACAACTTCAGATGTCTAATCAGTCCGGGTTCAGGAAATGAGCTCCTGGAAATTTTTCATAAATAGCCAGGTGTCTGATGTTCATTATCTAAGCGCCTGACATACTGGTGTAAACGTCTTGTATGATAACTTCATACGACTGATCAGTCAGTTTGTAGAAACTGAGCTACTGGAAATTTAGCTTGTAAATGGCCAGATGTATTGTGTTCATCACTCAGGCATCAGACTCACTGTGCAGATGTCTGGGAAGATAACTTTAGACATCTGAACCGGGTCAATGTTTGAAGCACTGTTACATGCATGCATCCTAGGCGTCTGGAGTCCAAGCACCAGGCGCTTGGGTAGGTTGAAAATTTCTACTTCAAGCTTATATAAGATCTAACCCTAAGGGATTCAATGATGAATGATATAAGGTGTTGTGAGTGTAATGAAAGTGATTCTAGTAAGTCTATTCAAGTCTTAACAAACTAATTCAATAACGAAGTAAAGAATAAGAAAAGATTACATATTAATCATCTTCACTTCATATTGAATTCCTTAAAGACTTCAATTTGACTTCCTTGCGTTTATTATTTGATTTCCTTGCCTCACTGGCTCAAACCATCTTCATCATATGATGTATCTTTGTTTATTATTGATGATGCTTTCATTAACTACAAAAAAACCATAGTGGGGGATCTAATACTCAACAGCCTCCTCCGACGATACCCACTCACACACACTCTTCTTGCTCTTTGTCGGTTGCACGTGTGCACCGCATCATGTGTGGCTTTTTTCTTGGGTCACCCGTGGTACTATGTGCAAGTGTTATTTCTAGTTATTATTCAAACAGAGAATAATGGTAACCATATCTTTTTAACCAACAACGTAAAAAAAATATTTTCTTGATATAGTATTGGAAATAAAATGTACACATAATGCACATGCACCTAAAAACCCACCAATAGGATGCGAGACCCGTGCACACGGGGAAAGGAGAGAGAAGCGAGAGAGAGAGGGAGAGGGAGAGGGAGAGAGAGAGAGAGGAGAGAGAGAGAGAGGAGAGAGAGAGAGAGAGAGAGAGAGAGAGAGAGAGAGAGAGGAGAGAGAGAGAGAGCGAGAGAGAGAGGAGGAGAGAGAGAGTATTGTCTGGAGGTAAATGTGGATTTTTGATTGGGGGTGTGAAGTTGGGTGTGTTTTAGGCGTTATTTGAGTTTGGGGGTTTTTTGAATGGTGAATGGTGACCCATATCTTTTTAATCAACGATGTCAAAATATATTTTCTTGATGTAGTATTAGAAATAACTCGTATATATAGTGCACATGCACCTAAAAATCTCACCCGCGGGATGCAAGACCCGTATACAGTAGGAAAGGGGGGGGGAGAGAGAGAGAGAGAGAGAGAGAGAGAGAGAGAGGAGAGAGAGAGAGAGAGAGAGAGGAGAGAGAGAGAGAGAGAGTATCGTCTCAGGGCAAAAGATGGTTTTTTGATTGGGTGTGTGTGAAGTTGGGTGTGTTTTGAGCATTGTTTGAGTTGTGGTTTTTTTTGAATGGGGTGTGGCTTTTGGGTCCTTATGGGGATGGGGGTGTGATGTGGCATCCCATATGGCGATGTAACATAGTCACATGGGACAAACATGCCACCTAAAACAAAGTTGTGATTTATAGTATAGATAAAAACACATACAATGAAATGTATTTTTAATAAATAATATGTCATGTTATTGTATATATGAGAAATATCTTAATACCATAAATGATCATTATTCTCATTTTAAAAAAGAAAGACTATTTTAACTTTGTGTTTGTCCTTTTTATTCATTGGATCCTCTCCCCTAACTAGTGAAGATGTTGATCTGTCTTTAACCGAGATTTAAAACCATGCTTTAAGTAAAGGTTAGAATTCAGTTCAAAATACTATGCCCGATAAGCCTAGATGAATCATATGGTTATCGGTGATGCAGAGAATCATGTGGGACCTAGACTTGGCCACGACTGCGAGTGTTCTAGCAATATGTTGAGCTTGGACAAGTTTGTTTTACCGGATTGGAGGTAGAGATCCTTTGCAGCGGACTGAAACAGATAGTACACGCATTAGCGAAATCGACGAGGTGTCCCTCCGATTCACCTCTGATGCTCAAGTGAGGATCAATCGAGGGAAGGAGGAGCATGTTGGATACAATGATCTTTGATTTCTTACTTGATGATAACAAACCTTTATGAATATTTTTGATGTGTTTGTGAAGATTTTTTCAGGGCCAAATAAACATGGAGCATATAGTGGCAAACTTGTGAATATTGATCAATGACAATCTTGCAAATTATCCACAATGGAAATGTTGAAATTATGTGCAAGAGATGGGGAGATGGCAATCTTGTGATTAAGATAATTTGACTTGGATAACATGGCATGGAGGGATACAGAGCTAAATTTAAATAAGAGAATCAAATCAAGTTCAAATCAATTTGGTTTAAGATAATTTGATTTGGTCAACTATTTTCTACAAATTCTATGGAGAGAAAAGAAAAGATTTGATTGAAGATTCAAATCAATTTTGAGGAGTCCTACTTATTCAAGAATTGATCAAGTTCATTGCATCAAAGGAGAATCAAATTTCATGAAGGGATGAGGTGATAATGAGATCTAATTTGAAGATTTAATTTGAATTCAAAGGAGTCCTAGTTAATCTAGGAGAATCAATTTCAAATCAATTCAAAGAGGAAATAAATTGATTGGATAAGAGCGAAGGAGTTTTTATTGAACTAAAATTGATTTAGGAGAATCAATTTTAAATCAATTTAAAGATGTAGATAAATTGATTGAATGAGAGAATAGAAGTTGTGATTGGATTGAAATTCTTGGACCAAAGCTATAAATACAACTCGTAGCCATCCAAGAAAATGAGAGAGAGAGAGAGAGAGAGAGAGAGAGAGAGAGAGAGAGAGAGAGAGAGAGAGAGAGAGAGAGAGAGAGAGAGAGAGAGAGAGAGAGAGAGAGAGAGAGAGAGAGAAGGCAAGGCCGGCCCTAGGCTTAATCTCCTCCTCCTCAGTCGAGCAAACTCACCATGCAAGCTTTAAAGTTCTTCACCATCTTCTAGCTCTAACTCTACATTACCGCAAGATATTTTCCAAGGCCAAAACCTCCGTGAAGAGTGCATCTCCTTCAAATTACAAAGACCAAGCTCCTTCATCATCAACCAAAGGACGCATCCTCAAGCATCAAGTCATCTTCAAGCAAAAGGGGCCAAGAATACAAGCAGTGACGAATTTGGGAATTAAATTTAGAGGGGGAAATTTTTTTGGCCAGAATAATTTTTGTTTATTTTATTTATTACTAAATTGTATCAAAAAATGAAAAATCACATTACATTGACTTAAGCGCTTCCTTAGACATGATAGTCATAACGACCTACAAATTACAATTGCACTCGACGAGGTCTCATGTTTTGAAAACAGTGTATAACAACTTCATTGTCGACGATATCAAAAATATCCTTCTCAATGTACACAATCAAATTGCATGAGAAATTTAATTCTAGATTCAAATGTCTAACACGTTAAAGTATCAAAGAGACATTAGTTCATCAAATTTACCCAAAATCTTTAATGAAGTAGACGCCAAGAACAAAAATCTAGACATGATTTAATTGATTATACATGCAAATAACAGAAAACCCTAGAAATGAAAAAAATCAAATTTTTTGGAAAGATATCAGCATAAATTCGAAAAAAATAACATTCTATACTTACCTTGAGAAAATTATCCAAAGGTGGGATTTTTTTGGTTGAAAATTTCATCTGAGCTTGGACTGGAGATTGGACTGGAGCTTGCGGGATCGTTACTGGGTTTCTTCGTCCAAAGGTGGGTTTTGTGTGTGTGTGTGTGTGTGTGTGTGTGTGTGTGTGTGTGTGGAGAGATTTGGTTTATCTAATGAGCAGCAACGTCGGCTCAATTTTAGGGCAGCGACGACGAAAAATTCAAGGGTATTAAAAGGAATAGAGCATCATTGTTTTCCAGGCTAGGTTCAAAAAATAAAAAATACAAAAAAAATTACAAAACCCGTGCCTACAATGTCGGCGTTGGGCTTTGAACGCTGGTTTCCAGCCCCAAAAGCGAGGTGCTTACCACTAAGCTACCCACCAGGAAATCTTGTGATTAAGAGAATTTGACTTGGTTAACATGGCATGGAGGGATACAGAGCTAAATTTAAATAAGAGAATCAAATCAAGTTCAAATCAATTTGGTTTAAGAGAATTTGACTTGGTTAACCATTTTCTACAAATTTTATGAAGAGATAAGAAAAGATTTGATTAAAGATTCAAATCAATTTTGAGGAGTCCTATTTATTCTAGAATGGATCAAGTTCATTGCATCAAAGGAGAATCAAATATCATGAAGGGATAAGGTGATAAGGAGATCTAATTTGAAGCTTTAATTTGAATTCAAAGGAGTCCTAGTTGATATAGGAGAATCAATTTCAAATCAATTCAAAGAGGAGATAAATTGATTGGATGAAAGCAAAGGAGTTTTTATTGAACTAAAATTGATCTAGGAGAATCAATTTTAAATCAACTTAAAGATGTTGATAAATTGATTGAATGAGAGAATAGAAGTTGTGATTGGATTGAAATTCTTGGACCAAAGCTATAAATACAACTCGTAGCCATCCAAGAAAATGAGAGAGAGAGAGAGAGAGAGAGAGAGAGAGAGAGAGAGAGAGAGAGAGAGAGAGAGAGAGAGAGAGAGAGAGAGAGAGAGAGAGAGAGAAGGTAAGGCCGGCCCTAGGCTTAATCTCCTCCTCCTTAGCCGAGCAAACTCACCATGCAAGCTTCAAAGTTCTTCACCATCTTCTAGCTCTAACTCTACATTGCCACAAGATATTTTCCAAGGCCAAAATCTCCGTGAAGAGTGCATCTCCTTCAAATTACAAAGATCAAGCTCCTTCATCATCAAGCAAATGATGCATCCTCAAGCATCAAGTCATCTTCAAGCAAAAGGGGCCAAGAATACAAGCAGTGACGAATTTGGGAATTAAATTTAGAGGGGGAAAATTTTGTTTGGCCAGAATAATTTCTGTTTATTTTATTTATTACAAAATTTTATCAAAAATGAAAAATCACATTACATTGACTTAAGCGCTTCCTTAGACAAGATAGTCATAACGACCTACAAATTACAATTGCACTCGACGAGGTCTCATATTTTGAAAACGGTGTATAACAACTTCATTGTCAATGATATCAAAAATATCCTTCTCAATGTACACAATCAAATTGCATGAGAAATTTAATTCCAGATTCAAATGCCTAACACGTTAAAGTATCAAAGAGACATTAGTTCATCAAATTTGTCCAAAATCTTTAATGAAATAGACGCCAAGAACAAAAATCTAGACATGATTCAATTGACCATATAGGCAAATAATAGAAAACCCTAGAAATGAACAAAATCAAATTTTTTGGAAAGATATCCGCATAAATTTTGTAAAAAAATAACATTCTATACTTACCTTGAGAAAATTATCCAAAGCTGGGACTTTTTTGGTTGAAAATTTGATCTAAGCTTGGACTGGAGCTTGCGGGATCGTTACTGGGTTTCTTCGTCCAAAGGTGGGTTTTTTGTGTGTGTGTGGAGAGATTTGGTTTATCTAACGAGCAGCGACGGCGACTCAATTTTAGGGCAGCGGCAATGAAAAATTCAAAGGTATTAAAAGGAATGGAGCATCATTGTTTTCCAGGCTAGGTTCAAAAAAAATAAAAAATACAAAAAATTTACAAAACCAATGCCCACAATGTCGGTGTTGGGCTTTGAACTCTGGTTTCCACCCCAAAAGCGAGGTGCTTACCACTAAGCTACCCACCGGGCATTCTTTTGTTCGATAAGTTATAAATAACTATTTTGTGTTTAAAAATACAACCACTCCATGCTGAGAATCGAATCCAGATTTTCTGCCCCAACTTGCGTGTTACTTACCACTGAGCCAATCTGTATGACTTCTACCACTTAATAAATTATATAAAAATAAATATTTGTTATGGTAATTTTTCCTGAAGGGTATCAAAGTCATTTTATTCCCAATTACCTAGGGGCATGTGCCCCCTGGCCCCTAGGTAGATCTGTCCCTGCATACAAGAAGAGAACCAAAGTCATCTTCTACAAAGATATATAGCCAAAGCATTTTCAAACTTTCCAAGCGACGCACTTCAAAGATCTGAGAATTCCTCTCTACAAGAGCATCCAAATCTGTCCTTTCTTATTTTCCTATGGAAGAGGACGAGCCCATGATTCCAATCGATATTTTTCTGGATTTTTTTTGAGCTTGAGACTATTTACTACAATTTTTGGAAGACCAAGCAGAAACTTACTTTACACACAAACTGCAACAAATTCCACAGAACAGAAAACTGCTTAACACACGACGAGAATTAGGCAGATTTGCGTAGCGAACTTCGAAGAGCTATATCTTTTGATCAAGAGATCGGATTGAGACACTGTTTGGGTATTGCAAAGCTGACAACGTGCTTAACGACGGGGACTTTTCAAACATCACAAATTGAGCACTCTAGACTCTTTATCTTATTTGTATTTGTGATTGTTCTGGTAGATCTTTGTATTAGGTTGTAATTTCATTTTTGGTGTTCTTTGGGGACTCTTGATTGGTTGGGGCTAGTCAAGAGTAAAGTTTTTGCTAGGATAGCAGTGTTCGACACTTTAGAGAGTGAGATATAAACTTGGTGAGCGGAGTGTTGGGCCACAAAGTTTCGGATGTTTGTATCTTGACATTATTATTCTAGTGATTACTTTGAGGCTGGAGTAGGTCGGGTGCGACCGAACCAGGGTAAATACTGTGTGCACTCTATGTTTGCTTCCGCTTTATTTTCTCTGCACCATTTTTGTCTGTGCATGTTTGATTGTGTAGGCAGAATTTTTAGATTTGTAAAAATTGTTTTATAAGTCTATTCACCCTATCTCTTGGCTTGGATCACGATCCAACAAGTGGCATCAAAGCAGGTTAGAGGATCTAGTGTAGAACGCATGAAAACCCCCCAAGTCAGCTTTTGTTAAAAATCAATCCACCGCTAAACCCCCCATAATTAATATTGTGATGTCCAAATGGTTTAATCATTTTAATAAACTTAATCATGAAAATATTTCTTTTGGACAACATATTACTAATTCAGTTTGTTGTTGTCATTACAGGAAACATGGACACTATATGGAAAATTGCCCAGTGATGAAAAGCAATTCTTTGGAGAAGAATGGGAAGCCACATGCAGTCACATGAGACTATGATGACGAGCTTGATGAGGAGCAAGCATTAATGGCTAAAGGATTCAGGAGATACATCAAGACTCTCTAGGGAAAATATAAAATGTCCAAAAGGTTCATTCGTTTCAACAAATTTAATCCTACAAATAAATCCTCTGAATAGAATACAGCTAATTTAGTGCAGTGCTTTTATTGCAGGAAACAAGGTCATTTCATGAAGGATTGCCCAGTGATGAAAAGCAACTATATGGAGAAAACGTGGAAATCACTTGTGACAATATGGGATGAAGATAGTGAGGATGAACCACAAGATGAGACTGCCCACTCTTCTCTATACTGATGGGATTGATGATGTACAATCTTACACTAAGGCTGAGCTTGTGAATATTAGTGAGAATATGCATGCGGAAATTGATAGTTTAGATTCCAATATTGAGTCTCTTAGGGAAGCAAATTTTAAGTAGCAACAAGAAAACTATCGCATGTCTCTTGACGATGAAAAAATGAAAAGGCCACACTTGCAAAGATTAGAAAGGAAACCCCTGTTGTGCAGACAAACTTAAAGTGTAACATGTGCCCTAAGCTTGAGATAGAAAATAAAGAATGCAAAGAAAAAATTATCATGTTGGAAAATGAAAATAAAGAGCTCAATGAAAAACAGATTAAGCTAGAATCTAAAACAAAAGAGCTTAAAGAAAAATTGATCAAGATTGAAACTGAAAATAAAAATCTTAAAGGAAAATTTATGGAGATAGAGAAGACAGCAGAAAATTTGAAAAAGAATGAAGAGGAAAATAAAAAGACTTTCATTAGTAAGTGCACTTTGTTTGTGAACGAAAATCTTTATTTGAAATCCATAGTCACGGACCTAGAATTGACCATAAAGAAATTTGGTGTGGGAAAACAATCTTTGGATATAATTTTTGGAAAACAAATATATGGCAACAATAAGCAAGGACTTAGACATGGACTGAATCACGCTGAAAAACATAAGAACAAGAAAGTTCACATTGAGGCTACAAAAATTAGATACATTCATGCAAAGTGCTTTACTTATGGTTGTGTTGGTCATACTTCTCATAATTGTGTATATAGGAACAAAAACATAAAGTTTAAACAAATATGCGTTCCTAAAAATTTGATGACTAACATAAGGGGACCTTGTTGGATTCCAAGGTCACACATAACATCTTCTGTGTAGGTAAGATGGAGGGGCAATGAACTATAGATTTGATGTCGCATGTTGATGTGTCCATATTTTTCATGTTTTTATCGCATATTTTCATACCATTTCGACCGCATCAAGTTCTCATTTCTATATCTTATCGCGATTTTCAAGATATATTTGATTCTTGCAGTGTTCTGTGGATTTTTAGGAAATTTTGTGCGATTTGGAGCGAAACTAAATGATGGACACGAACATCGAGGCCATAATATCAACGTCGTCGCATATGATGAGTTGAAGCCGTTGGAGAAGCAAGAGAGCAAAGAAGAAAGAAAGGACGAAGAGGAAGGAAGAAAAGAAAGAGCAAGAGCTTACCATGGCAAGGAATGCCAGGTTGCTCGGTCGAGCGTTCCATACACGCGGCCGAGCTGAAGCTACAAGAGAGAATGGAAAGGTGAAGGCCAAGAAGAGTTTCCAAGAATCATGTCGCTCGGCCGAGCGACCCACCTCGCTCGACCGATCGACCCTCTGCAGACGACCCCCATTTTGCCTTGAAACTCTCTGTTTACTTAGCTCACAGAGCGACTACCCCGCTCGACCGAGTGGTGTCCCTCTTCGCAATAACAAGGATTAGAGCTCCCAGATAGAGCTTGGCCGAGCGGCTACACCTCTCGGCCAAGCGGGCCCTTTGCCTGGATGCGAGACATAGAGCCACAAGAGAGGGCTCGACCGAGCACGTCGTTGACAGCCTTCACTTTTGGGGCTTCTTAATGGGTTTCTGGGTTAATTTTCAGGAAACTCGCAATTTTTGGGGTTTTGAATATCAGTGAATGAAATTTTAGATGAGGAAAAGCTTTGTTTTTGCTGAGATTAGGGTGAGACGTCATTTTGGAGAGGGGATTCTTATTGCTTGTTCTATGGATTTCATCTCTTGTAAACGGTTCAATCTCTATTATTTTTATATACTTTTATTCTTATTGCATTCCTTGCATTTTGATATTGATTTCGATATGTTTGCCATGCTTGTGATGAATCTTGCCATTAATTTCGCTATTGTTGCTATTGTGATGTCTGAGTAGTGCTTTTCTAGGGTTTAGGGATGAACCCTAGGATATTAGGGATGGGATGTTAGGTTAACCGTAGTTGAGCGAACCTAGGGTTGCATTATGGTAGTTTGAAGAAGGGGTTTTGGGGATTAGACCTAGAATTGGAGGATTGCAAAAGTAGCTCTATATTCTAGGAAAAATTCCCACGAATCTGATTTGGGCTTAGTGGCCGCTCTCTAGGGTTCGTGATCAGGAAAGTGACTCGTGCGCTAGGGGTGATTACTAATCCACAATCCGCTAGTTGGTGACTACAAGAGTAGCCCGATTGCTAGAACCAACAGTAGTATAGTATCCCAATTCGTAAATCATGAGAGTGGATACGGATTGTAATACGGGAACCAGTGTCAAGCATAATAAACGTATTCCTATTCGAATATGATTATGCAAGTAGAGTTGTGCATATAGATACGTTAAATGAGTAGGACAACGAAAGTTAAGTACTCGTTCTAATTTCTGGCTGTGACACTTCTACCAACATTCATCATTCAACAAAAGGAACCTTAACCTAATATCCAAGCTTGAAAGACCTAGCATGAATTCCTAATTTCCCTGGATTTTATTAAATCTCGTTAAACCCATTTTTCATGACAACTAATCTTTTCGTGACAACCCCCTGACCACGTATTCTCCCTCAAGGAACAAGCTAAATACTAAAACACTGCCTCCCATAGTTCAACAATCTATATATACTGCAACCACCATGCACTTGCGGTGATTCGTGCCCCCGGGTGTAAGTCAGAGAGCAGAACATATTTTTGGCGCCGTTGCCGGGGAGGCAACCGTTTGTTTTAGCTTGGAGTTGGAGAGTGCTAGTTCCATCCATACTCTACCCCTATCATTCTTTTTATTTTTATTTTCTTGTTATTATATCTCTCTCTTTTAGCTGACGAGTTCCATAGTTTCCTTGCGTTCTTCTATTTTGCATGCTAACACGCTCACAAGGGGCAGAGAATCTTTTGCCCTTCGATCCTGAAATAGAAGCAACCGCTCGGAGACTCGCTCCATAATGAGGGAAACATGAATCAATGGCCGAGATTCCCGATGGACCACCTCCACCTCCACCATTGATGATCAGAGATTACAAGAGGCCCATCACCATCTCATCTTCTTCCTTGGCCATACCATCAATCTGCGAAGGAAACTTCGAGTTGAATATGTGACTTAGCTTGTTGGTGTAGCAAGACTGCTTTCATGGGTTTCAACACAAGAACCTTAGTCATCATGTCGGGGCGTTCTTGGCGAAGTACGCCACATTACAGATGCAAGGGATATGTGGCGATGCGATCAGGCTGCGGCTCTTCCCCTTCACCCTGAAGGAGAAGGCCCATTATTGGCTGAAGTCTCAAAGGCCTAATACGTTCATGACTTGGGAACAGTTGGCGGTGGCTTTTGTCACCAGTACTTACCTCCTTCGAAGATGACCCGTCTTAGAAATCAGATCACGAACTTTAAACAGAGAGGACATGAGACGATGTATGAAGCCTGGGAGTACTTCAAGGACCTCCAACATCAGTGCCCAAACCATCGTATCCCGCCATGGGATTTGGTCTTGGCCTTCTACAACAGGATGCGTTCAGACACTAGAATGATCATTGACGCCACGTCGAATGGTGCTATCGCAGGAAAGGAACCTGGGAGCCAACATCTGCCTGATGCCATTATCCATTTTCGAGCACACAACACTGGCACGGAGCTGGAGCCGATGGCGATGACGATCCAGCTGGTAGATAAATCGGTGACACGGCCAGTCAGAGTGGCTAGGGACGTCATACTATAGATTCTCGGTAGGGTAAGCGTGTCGGTAGATTTTGTTGTCATGGACATGTCGGAGGACGGTGGATCTCAGCTTATACTTGGTCGCCCATTCATGGCGATAGCTCGGGTGCTTATAGATGTTCGAGCAGGCACTCTTTTCCTCAATATAAGAAGCATTGAGATGGAATTCCGGCTACCTAAGCCAATAAAGGAGAGAGCACCAACTGCGGATGTCAGCTATTTGGAATTGGTAAAAGAGGAGCTCGTTCAAGAGATCATAGCTGAGGAGATCTTTTTTGACCCCTTACTGCAGAGCGAGGATGGAGGTATAGACCCGCTGTACAACAAGGCAGTGGTAGCCTACTTATAAGTGCTGGACGAGGACCCAGTTATTGGATTGATCACGCACGGGCATGCCATGCTCGCCTTGGAGGATCACGACTCGGATGTCGTGAAGATTAATGAATTTTTTGCTGCGATGTCCTCAGGGCACCACAAAGAGAGGATATGATTAAAGATGAGAGAAGACGAGAGGACCACTGAGGGTCCGATAGAGGCATTTGACCAACCAGCTCTACAAGGGTTAGTCGGCAAAAATGACAGGCGTATCTCGTGTGCGCCCAATATTCAGCCTTACAGAGTATCAGGGGTTGCGCTAACGACTGTAAATAAGCACTTGGTGGGAGGCAACCCGGCCTATTTTTTCTCGTTGTTTTAATTCTAGTTGAATTTTTGTTATTCTTTTAAAAATTATAACTTAAAAATAACTGATGCACTTCAATTCCTGCAGGAACTCGACGATCAGGATGCCACACTAAAGAGGAGAAGAATGATTGTTGAGCAAGAATTTGAAAATTGAAGATGAGTACGATAAAGGAAGCAGCAGGCTGCCTGTATCAGCTGCTCGACCAAGCAGATACCCAGCTCGACCGAGCACAACTTCAGTAGGGGAGCCCAGAATGAAGAGAGATTTCGAGCCGCTGGACTGAGCGACTAGTGCACGTGACCGAGCGACTAACCCAGCTGGAGGCTGATCGATACACTAAGAAAGGGGGGCACATTAGAAGAGCTTGACCGAGGGCTACATCGCTCGACTGAGTGACTAACCGCCCAGGCCCTATATTAATAGGGCTTGGGATGCTCGCTCGAGCTCTCCCTAGAGCATCAAGCGAGCACCCCCTGACTTCATTCCCCTCAAACGAGCACCACCCCAGATTCAGAGCTCCCCCTCGATTTCGACCTCACCCACCTCCTTTCCACATCCCATCCTCATCTCCACCCCCGACCTCCCCTCTTCTCAACCCCCCCTCCAAACCCTAATCACCATTTTACCCCCAAATTCCTTCCCTTCGGCCAAGCTCCCCCATAATCTCTCACTCCGAACCCACTCTCCCTTCATTTCTGCACACCCACTTCTCCTCATCATCTCCATATTCCCCATCTCCACTCTCCTCGTCCATCTTCTCCACCTCCCCAAACCCTAAAACCAAAAAACCCTAAAATAAAAAAAATCAAGCCCTAACACCAAAATTCGCCTATTTCTTGGGTTTGCGTGGTTGCTTGGAGGAGATAGCAAACACTTATTGGCTAGCTCAGTCTAATTTTAGATGATTGGGCGCGTGGAGCTTGTGGATTTGGGACTTGGCTCATCACTTGCTTGGGTATACTCCTTCTACGCTCGAACTTTTATTTCCATATCATTATTGCTTGTGGTCTTATTGTTGGGTTGCTTGAGCACTTGCACCATTCCACCCCGTAAAGGCACCAGGGCACGCCTTCGCACACCCACACCATCTCCACCACCATCTCCACCTCTACCGCCCAAGAAGAAGCAGAAGGTTTTCTACTTTAGGACACGGGTCCCCACAAGTGAACCCGTAGCTCCACCACCTCCACCACCTCCACTACCCCCTCCCCAATAGCCTGAGGGCATCCCTCTTAAGACTTTCGGCATCAAATTCCTTAATGACACACAACGTAACAAATTCTCTGAACTCTCGAGCGCCCCATCATTTCCACAAAGTTTGCTGACTTAGGAGCCCTTAATAGGCTAGGCCTTTTCCCAGGTGTTAAACAGCTTTATCGAAACTTAGGTTGGGTACTTCTTAGGGTTGACGGTGAATACCTACACTCGCCTCACCCTAAAAGCCCTCAGTTCTTTGCATTACACCGATAGAGGGATAACGTTCAGTAAATTGGACAATGAGTTAGAGTTCACTTACGGAGGACTCTATAAATAATTCCGGTGGCTCGCTGTCGGTGATATCGAGTCTGCCTATAACCATGGCAAGGATATTCACCCCGACATCCACTCCACTCACTTTTGGGAGAGGATCTCTGGCTTACCTGTTTTTAGCACTAGCCGCTCCAAGTCTTCTTCCATCATCCATCCATGTTTGTGCTTTGCTCACCACCATCTAGCCACCACCATGCTATGTATGCCTGAGCCTGGGACCATGCTACCATTCAGCTCGTCCTCTTGTGGGCTCTTACTCTCTCCCTTAAGGACCAGCCAGATGGCACCTCACTTCCTGCATTATCCATGGACCCTGCTCAAATTTTCTGCGACCGCTTGATCTTCGCCGCTTCCTTACAAAAGGGCCCTATTTGTTACGGTGGCTTCTTTACCCTTATCGCCCAGCATGCCAACCTAGCTTTTCTCGATGACATGGCTGAGGCACCGGGCCCTACCACCCTATTGATCGGTCCATATTTTACACCTTTTTTCTGCATGTTTTCACCCATTTCGATTGCTCATATTGCGATTTTCACGAGTATTCGACGATATTGCGTTACTTTTCACTATTTCTTGTTTTGTCGAATTTCAGGAAATATGGAGCGATCAGAAACAAAGATGAGCTTAAAGGACTTGCACATGTACCAGAGCCTCGCCCATGGCTCTATCGAGGAGCTAACGGCAATGGAAGATGGGTGGAAGAAGAAGGAACTCCGTAGGAGCGACGAGGATGCAAAATGATGAAGATTGGGCATCTACAGCATGTCACTCGGCCGAGTGAAGCATTCACTCGGCCGAGCAAGAAGACCACTCGGCCGACCAGACCGGACACGCACCACAGAAGAAAATCAGCGTGGACTCAGCCGAGTGACGATAGTCCACTCGGCCGAGTATGGAGATCCCCTCGCCCGAGTGGCACAGAAAAATCCACCCATCGAAGGAGCCGACTTACTGGAATCCATCAGGCGATTGAGGGTTCCGACTCGGTCGAGTACCGAATGTCCCTCGGCCGAGCGAGTAAAGCCACTCGGCAGAGTCACCTCCGGAGACAGACCCCCCCACGACCCCCCGACTTACTGGAATTTTACAGGGTCTGTCACTCGGCCGAGTAGAGAAGCCCACTCGACCGAGTAGAGAAGTCCACTTGGCCGAGTGACACCAAGGACACGCAGCGCCCAGATTTTCAGACAACCGTTCACTCTTTTGAAATCTGCTATCATTCCAGTAATCAAAGTATTTTTCTTATATCTTTTATGGATAGTAGACTTCATGAAGGTTCCAACGCCGCCAAGAACGCGCCAATCGGAGGTCGGATGAAATCTGGAGAATTTCTGTAAGTTGACACTTCAGTGCTGGAATTTTCACTCGGCCGAGTCACATGTTCCACTCGGCCGAGTCGACGGCGGGCCCAGATTTTAAGTAGCGGTTTGGGCTGTTTTTGGGAACGATTTTGAGGGGTTTTCTAGGGTTTTTTTGCTAGGGTTTTGGGAGACTATATAAGGGGTTTGTAGCCACCATTAGAGGAAGTTCCCACATGTTTTCTTAGGGATTGTTTTAGAGGTTAGGCCATGCCCTAGGCCCCCTCTTGGATCTAAAAGCTTGTATTTGGATTGAAGATCTTCATCAAAGCTAAGTATTTTGTTCTTGTTATTTGAATCTTTGTTTTTTCTATCTTTTGTATGCAAGCAATGATTTTTATTGATTCTCATATCGTTGTTGCTATGCTTGGGTAGATTTGTTGTTCTAGGGTTTGGGGATGTACCCTATGGATCTAATTTCAGATTTGTGATGAATGAATTTCTAAATTGCTAGAATTACTAGGAGGTTAGGTTGTGATCGATTTATTACGGATAGCTAGGGATTTCCATCGATTGGGGTTTGCAAGAGATTGGATTCTAATCGATGGGAAGGCCTAGATATTCGATTTAGATTTATAATCGAGATTCTCTAGACTTGGTTTGCAAGAGATTGGACCAAAGCTAGAATTTTTATTGTAAATCTATACCAATATTCGTTTGCAAGAGATTGGACGAATACGAACTATCACAACCTAGATCGTGACTCGAGTTTGCACGAGAGTGGGCTCGAGGGGCGATTGAACGATGATGTCGATCCTAATGCTAGCGGCTTAGGCTAGGGTTTGCAAGAGATTGGGCCCTATCCTAGGGTTGTTATAGACCGGCAATATCGCGAGAGCGTGAGCTTGGTTCTCTATTCAGTTACGACTAGTTCACCTCAACACAAGCCTAGTAATATTGAGATTCACTATTTACAATGATGTATGACGATCCGTAGTGGGGATTCCCTAGCTCTAGACTCTTTTATTGTATTAAATTTGAATCGATACTTTATCCGACTTCTTTATCACCGACACCGACATCCACCACCATTTCCATTATATCATTCCATAACCATTTCCACCAATAAAACATTCGTAGTCAAACCAACCTAGGATAGATTGGAGCCAACACCACCTCCTCGTGTTCGATACCCGCTCGCCACTTGACCGTGCGCTTGCGGTAAAACTACAATCGTTCTCCGGGTGTATATCCGGGGCCGATCAAGTTTTTGGCACCGTTGCCGGGGATTTATCTCCGTGCATTTGCGCCATACTAGGTTGTGCTCTTGGGTTACATTTTTGGAGCGACCAAGTTTTCGGCGCCGTTGCCGGGGAGGTGTTTCCCGTTGGGTGCCAATTTGTCACAATTAGGTTGTTTAGACTAAAAAAAAATTTAACATAAGAGTTTTTCACCCCCGCCACCATTATTATCATTTCTATATTCTTTTGTGCCACTGATATTTTTCTCCAGTAATTTATCTTTGTTGATCAGGTGCTATGGATTATACTACGTGGACCACAGATTTTGAGCAGAGTGCTCAGATGGGAGAATACTATTATGATCAGAGTGCTCAGATGGGAGAATACTATTATGATCAGAGTGCTCAGATGAGAGAATACCTTTTTGAGGAAACGCACTGGCCCGAGCTTGATGAGAAACAAAGGATTTTTTTTGATGAGATGCATGCACACCAAGTTGAAATACAAGCCAGATTTGATAAGGGCGCCCTTCAATTGGAATGCGTGAAGAGGGAACTTGAAATGAATGCGCTCATGCTTAAGGTTGTAGGGATTTCCAAAGATATCAGTTCTGCTTCTTAATTTTATGGGCAAGAAGCATCACCGGTCATATTACCAGAGCCAGAATGTGCCGTCATCGATCCCACATCCTACGATACAACTATTGCATATAAAGAATGGATGGACGAAGAGGCTGCAGAGGAAGCAGAAACTGAGTCATATGCGCAGCCAGAGGAGGACACATTTCAGAGATTATTGGATGGCCTCTTGGAGTCAGTGAGGTTCACCGGTTCAGAGAGCATTACAGCAGGTGATGCATTTGAGCTACGATTTGCAGATTTTGTTATGAACCGTATTTCAGCTACATGAACAATTAAGGAGGACATCCATGTCAGTCTTGAGGGGGATAGACTATATTTTCGGATTGCCTGCGGGCATTTCCCACCACATGATGCATCCCCACAAGTTGACACACCTGAGCGGCCAGCATCACCATTCCAGAGAGAGCCTACATTGATAGTTGACGAGGAGGCCTCACATGCGGAGCCAGAGCATGCTTTTGAGGAGGCCTTACACACAGAGCCAGAGCTTATCACCGAGGAGGTCGTGCATCGGGACGAGGACACAGCCATTCATGAGGATCCCGAGCACTACACTCCTCCATTAGAGCTTCCACAGCCACCTCATCCTTCCGCTGACGCAGAGGACTATCCCACAGAGCTTTTGGCCCCCTTCAGGGAGATCTCTTTACTCCTTCGCCCTTTATCTTTGATTTTCCTCCCGTGTATGATGCTTTTTGTGATTCAGATTTTGACGACTCATCGTGCCTTTTGCAGGATACACATACATATGAACAAAAGGTACAATGGGATGTATACGAGGAGGAGAGCGAGGAGTTAGCACCCATGGACGCATATGAATATGATCAAGAGGTGCGCTGGGATGAGTCTGACAATGATGAGGAGCATCTTGATGAGGTCCACACCTATGATCTAGATTTACCTGAGCAGCATAGAGAAGACACAATGGAGACAGCTATCGCGGCACGTGAGGATATTGGATTATTTCCAGGGAAGTATCGTCCACCATTATTTATTCCATATATTTCTATAGACGATCCTCTTTGGGATACTTTTATTACGTGGGTGAATTTTTTGCAGCGAACTGATGCATCCTATTCTCTACAGGGTACATGTGTAGTCCTTGTGGGAATGCTGGAGGATGCATTGCTGGAGTTCGTTGGAGTCTGTGGACATACGCGCCTGGCGGAGCCACGGAAAGAGCAGTTGGAGCAGTTGCCTACACCGGCAAAGATACTGGATCCGCCTTTTGCCATAGGTGATATCAATCCAGTAGTGTAGAAATTTTTATGCTTTCAATAAACCCGAATCCTCTCGACAGCGAGGGGACCTTATAGATTTGATTGAATAAATATCACCTCATATGACGTCAACAAAAATTTTTACACCCCAAACCCATTATATATATTAATTGCCATCTCCATATTTTGATGAGTCACATCCTTTTGCTCACCACATTCGAGCATTTCTTTCAAGTGAAACCTTACTTTCTTATTCGTTTGACTTGATCACGCTTTGCAAAGCCATGCCATTTTTGGTCAAGTCATTTAAATAGGATTGTTTGGTATAAGCTTGGGGGAAGGCGCTCTCATGCATCATTGTATGTGCATGTAGTTGCATTAGGATTTCATGTCATTCATTTCATTATTTTTCATTCACCCCCATATTATTATCGTTGTTCCTCATATTCTTTCATTATGATCACATTGAGGACAATGTGAAGTTTAAGCTTGGGGAGTGCATTTCCATGCCATTTAGATGCATTAGTTGCATTTTTACTTTATTTTAGGGTTTTTAGAATTTTTCAAAATTTTGCATCATCTTTTTGAATTTTCCATCTTATTTTCCTTTTATGTGTGTTCATGCATCATGTTGTGTGCTTGTTTTTCTTTTCTTTCCTCTCTTTTATTTTTTATTATTTCTTTATTTTCCTTTCTCTTCTTTTGCTAGATGCGTTCCTTATGATGATATCTCTTATTGCTTTAGCAACCATCACGATGCTTATTATTCCTTGCCATGCTACTTAGAGTATTCCATAGTCTTGATATTCACCTATGCTTGCAAATCTATTTCTTTTGATGATTCCTCTACATGAATGCATGATATTAATTGAAACTGAATGTATGGATTAGTGTTTAGTATGCTTTTGTTGGAAATGCACCAAGATTCATGCATCATTAGTATATCTGAAGCATCAGTTTTATTGTCTTATTCACCTTCTGTTGCATGCCTGATATGGTTGTAAACTTTACTGCTTGACTTCACTATTTATTGAAATGATTGAGAATATCCATGCTTACATATGAGTTTTAGTTGAAGTATTATTTTATTGAACTGTTCGTGCACATCTTAGAGTGAACGAGTGCCACATTATTTTCTTCTCCACAAATATCTTTTATTCTCTACATGTCACTTGAGTTCACCTCCTAAAGCTACTTATATCGCATCTATTTCCCAAAAATCCCTTCAAAAGAAAAAAATTAGCTCCAAAAAAGTCCTAAAAGCCAAAAAGGAGCCAAAAACAAAAAAAATACAAATCATATAGCTCCTACAAAAATCCAAAAAGAAAAATGAGAAACAAAAAGTTCAAAAAGAAAAAGAAAGATATTTCTCTATCTCATTATTGGAGCCACAAAATACTTGGGAAAACCAAGATAAAAATCCCATTTTCCACTATCATATTCCTTTAGATGTGATGCCTCAAGCTAAGCTTGGGGGGGAGGGGGGTGAATTCATTTGACCAAATGAGTGAGTATGACCTTAGAGTGGAGACGTGCATGAATGGAAATATTCGATAATGCTTAGACTTTGCAAAATATATTAGATATGGAGATTTTTCGTGATTTGAAATAAATATGTGAATGTCATTACTCTTATTCTATTCTCTATTGCATGCTTGGTGTGTATCTTATATGCTTCATTTATTACTTTTGATTGAAAAGTGCATCACCAACATTTGTATATTAAATTCTTTGAAATGCGTGATGTGGATATGAATTGATTGTATGAATTTATAGAGTCCCTTTTGTTGTTCTTAAAAGCATGCAAGTACCATGTTTAAGTAAGACATGAAATCCTTATAGCATGTGATTAGTATTTTCCTAGTTATCGTGATGTGTAGCTTATGGCTTGAGATCTGAGAGAATAATCTAGCAACCACTTCCACCTCGTGTTCTTTCTTTCATTTCATTTCCTTTGTTTTCATGTCCTGAGTTCGTCTCTTTACTTATCTTCCTCGAGGACGAGTAAGAGGCAAGCTTGGGGGATTTTGATCGGTCCATATTTTACACTTTTTTTCTGCATGTTTTCATCCATTTCGATTGCTCATATTACGATTTTCACAAGTATTCGATGATATTGCGTTACTTTTCACTATTTCTTGTTTTTGTCGAATTTCAGGAAATATGGAGCGATCGGAAACAAAAATGAGCTTAAAGGACTTGCACATGTACCGGAGCCTCGCCCATGGCTCTATCGAGGATCTAACGGCAATGGAAGATGGGTGGAAGAAGAAGGAACTCCGTAGGAGCAACGAGGAGGTGAAATGATGAAGATTGGACATCTACAGCATGTCACTCGGTCGAGTGAAGCATTCACTCGGCCGAGCAAGAAGACCACTCGGCCGACCAGACCGGACACGCACCACAGAAGGAAATCAGCGTGGACTCGGCCGAGTGACGATAGTCCACTCGGCCGAGTATGGAGATCCCCTCGCCCGAGTGGCACGGAAAAATCCACCCATCGAAGGAGCCGACTTACTGGAATCCGTCAGGCGATTGAGGGTTCCGACTCGGCCGAGTACCGAATGTCCCTCGACCGAGCGAGAAAAGCCACTCGACCGAGTCACCTCCCAAGACAGACCTCACAAGACCCCTGACTTATTGGAATTTTACAGGGTCTGTCACTCGGCCGAGTAGAGAAGCCCACTCGACCGAGTAGAGAAGTCCACTCGGCCGAGTGACACCGAGGACACGCAGTGCCCAGATTTTCAGACAACCGTTCACTCTTTTGAAATCTGCTATCATTCTAGCAATCAAAGTATTTTTCTCATATTTTTTATGGATAGTAGACTTCATGACGGTTCCAACGCCGCCAAGAACGCGCCAATCGGAGGTCGGATGAAATATGGAGAATTTCTGCAAGTTGACGCTGCAGTGCTGGAATTTCCACTCGGCCGAGTCACATGTTCCACTTGGCCGAGTCGGCGGCGTGCCCAGATTTTAAGTTGCAGTTTGGGCTGTTTTTGGGCATGATTTTGAGGGGTTTTCTAGGGGTTTTCTGCTCGGGTTTTGGGAGACTATATAAGGGGTTTGTAGCCACCATTAGAGGAAGTTCCCACATGTTTTCTTAGGGATTATTTTAGAGGTTAGGCCATGCCCTAGGCCCCCTCTTGGATCTAAAAGCTTGTATTTGGATTGAAAATCTTCATCAAAGCTAAGTATTTTGTTCTTATTATTTGAAGCTTTGTTTTTTCTATCTTTTTGTATGCAAGCAATGATTTTTATTGATTCTCATATCGTTGTTGCTATGCTTGAGTAGATTTGTTGTTCTAGGGTTTGGGGATGAACCCTATGGATCTAATTTCAGATTTGTGATGAATGAATTTCTAAATTGCTAGAATTGCTAGGAGGTTAGATTGTGATCGATTTATTACGGATAGCTAGGGATTTCCATCGATTGGGGTTTGCAAGAGATTGGATTCTAATCGATGGGAAGGCCTAGATATTCGATTTAGATTTATAATCGAGATTCTCTAGACTTGGTTTGCAAGAGATTGGACCAAAGCTAGAATTTTTATTGTAAATCTATACCAATATTCGTTTGCAAGAGATTGGACGAGTACGAACTATCACAACCTAGATTGTGACTCGAGTTTGCACGATAGTGGGCTCGAGGGGCGATTGAACGATGATGTCGATCCTAATGCTAGCGGCTTAGGCTAGGGTTTGCAAGAGATTGGGCCCTATCCTAGGGTTGCTATAGACCGGCAATAGCGCGAGAGCATGAGCTTGGTTCTCTATTCAGTTACGACTAGTTCACCTCAACACAAGCCTAGTAATATTGAGATTCACTATTTACAATGATGTATGATGATCCGTAGTGGGAATTCCCTAGCTCTATACTCTTTTATTGTATTAAATTTGAATCAATACTTTATCTGACTTCTTTATCACCGACACTGACATCCACCACCATTTTCATTATATCATTCCATAACCATTTCCACCAATAAAACATTCGTAGTCAAACCAACCTAGGATAGATTGGAGCCAACACCACCTCCTCGTGTTCGATACCCGCTCGCCACTTGACCGTGCATTTGCGGTAAAACTACAATCGTCCTCCGGGTGTATATCCGGGGCCGATCAAGTTTTTGGCGCCGTTGCCTGTGATTTATCTCCGTGCATTTGCGCCATACTAGGTTGTGCTCTTGTGTTACATTTTGGTGAGACCACCTATCACTTGACGTGCTTTCTCGAATGCATATTATTAGGGCCCACGGTCGTCGCCATGGGGTATATCTCCCTGGGCGATACGACAATGATTTCATGGTTCATTCGAATCCTGCTCGTATTTTTGTTGGCCCCTAGCACGTTGATTAGACCCTCCATATAGAGTTACATATCCCACTCATTTACCAGCTCGAACCCGATGATGAGCAGCCTGCCCAGTAGCCTGCTCAGCAGCAGTGCATCGCCCAACCACACATTAAGGAGCCACACCCCACTGAGCCCATATCTGAGCCACCAGCAGCCCCTTCTAACTATACTTCTGTCGAGGGCACCGATTTATCCTCTAGTATCACTACTTCCGATGTGAGCATTGACATCATTGTCCCCACATCTCCCCGACCGAGATTGCATCAGTTTCTACCCCACTATCTACCTCTATCTTCACCACTGTATATGCCATCCTTATGGAGAGTGTGGTGGTCTCTGTCCATACATCTTCTGCCACCACCTCTGCCGTGTCTGCACCCGACTCCACATCTCCTGCCTCTACCCAGCCTACACTGCCCCTAAACCATATTTCTCCCATATGAGGGCCTCCTTTGAGAGGTGAGTCTAGCGGCTCTCGTGCTCCTGATTTTTCCTCTCGTCTTTATGGAATGGAGCGCGCTGTTGTCGAGCTGCACAGAGATATTCAGCCCCTCCATCATCTTGAGCATCGGAACAACAATAAGATTGATGCCATTCTTCAGCATCCCCTTATTTCACCACCACCCCACTGGGTGGTGGTGCTGATTGATCTTTCTTCTCGCTGTATCCTCTCTCCTCGTATTATTTTGGTGCCCATCTGCCTACAGCTTCGTATGCCTTGGGAGAGACTCATTTTGACGTGTCCATCATCATCATCATCATCATTTGCATGCCTTGCATTTGGACATATTAGGATCATGCATTTGCAGTTTTATTCCTTTTTAAAGGATTTTTCTTTTATTTCACTTCATCCCACCCATCCCACCCATAGCATCATTGTCTGCCTCTACGCGTGTGTTCTAAGCAGTGAGGACACCGCTCCGTTAAGCTTGGGGTATGAGTGCTATCGCGTTATATTTCTTTTTATATTCACTTTATATTTCTATTTCTTTCCACTTTTCACCACATTTTTCTTTTTTTAGAATCATCACATTTTCCCTTCTTTTTGTGTGCTTGCATGTGTTCGTATTTTTATTTTTCTATTTATTTTCTTCCTTTTTGCTAGGTGAATACTCTATGATGATATATCTTAATCTTTCACCACTGTCACAACACTTATTCTCTATGCCACACTATTATAGAAATTTCATATTATCACTCTGTTATAAGTGCTTAAGTAACTTTCTCTCGATATCTCTCTTTTATGTGATTGCTTGAAATTTATTAAACTTGACTATATGAATTGGTACATAGTATGCTTTCAATAAAAACACACCAAGGTTCAAGCATCATTAGTATAACTGAAATCGTGCTTTGATTTCTTATTAATATCTCTGATTGCATGCTTGTTGTGATATTTGATAGCCTGAATGCATTGCTTGTTGATATGAGTACGAACAATCTATTCCATAATAGAGTATAGTTGATGAATTATTTTTCTGAACTTTTCGTGCACATATATGAAAACATGAGTGAACCGAGTGATATTCAAACATTCTTTCTCCACTTAATCTTTTATTCTCTACCATGTTTATGGATTTTCCCCTGAAATTATTTTCGCTGTATCTTTTTCCCAAAAATCCTTACATTTTATTATTTGCTCCACAACTCAAAAGAAAGCCAAATTCAAACATTGATTGACTTTAAAATTGTAAACAAAATCCAAGGAGCCAAAAAATGCAAAATGCAAAAATCAATTGCTCCTGTAAAAATCAAAAGTCATATTTCAACTTCAAAAGCCTTCAAAGTGCAAAAACCCTTGGAGCAAAACTACAAATTCTTTTGGGAATTAAAACCAAAAATTCCTATAACAAAAATTGAGCTACACCGAGCTAAACAAGCTTGGCGGGATCCATTGACTAAAAAAAGTGAGCTTGACACATTCGAGTGGATATTGTGCATGAACTGCTAAGATTGATAATCCCGAAACCTAACGATAAATTGGAACATGAGAACTTCCTACGACCCGATGCAAGTTTATGCATGTCTGAGCACCATTCCGTTCTTTACTGCTTGCCTTGCATGAGAATTCTACGTTTCAGTTACTAACTTTTGATTGAAAAGTGTGTGTCCATCGTCTTGTATATTATGATGCTATGAAGTGTAGGAAGAGAATATAAATCGATTGCATGAACACAGGAGAGATCCCCATTCTTCATCTCTAAATCTTAAGCAGTTATTTTTATATAAGGGTATGAAAATTTCTGTGATAGAGTGTGATTACTTTTCTGAGTTGTCGTAACATGCGGTGATCGATGCGAGATCTGAGAGAATAACTTAGCGCCCCCTACTTTGTTTCCTTTCTCCTTTTATTATTTTTACTCCTTGGTGAACCTCCTATTCGTCTTCCTCGAGGACAAGTAAGATGTCAGTTTGGGGGATTTTGATGTGTCCATATTTTCCATGTTTTTACCGCCTATTTTCATATCATTTGGACCACCCAAAGTTCATAGTTCTATATCTTATCACGCTTTTCAAGATATATTTGATTCTTGCAGTGTTCTGTGGATTTTTAGGAACTTTGGTGCGATTTGGATTGAAACTGGATGATGGACACGAACATCGAGGCCAGAGCATCAATGGCATCACATATGATGAGTTGAAGCCGCAGGAGAAGAAAGAGAGCAAAGAAGAAAGAAAGGAAGAAGAGGAAAGAAGGAAAGAAATAGCAGGAGCTTACCATGGCAATGAATGACAGGTCGCTCGACCGAGCATGCCATATGCTCGGCCGAGCTAAAGCTACAAAAGAGAAGGGAAAGGTGAAGGTCAAGAAGAGTTTCCAAGCATCAGGTCGCTCGGCCGAGCGACCCACCTCGCTCGACCGAGCGACCCTCTGTTGATGACCCCCCATTTTCCCTTGAAACTCTCTATTTAATAAGCTCGGCCAAGCGGCTACCCCACTCGACTGAGTGGCCTCCCTCTTTGCAAGACCAAGGATTAGAGCTCCCAGATGGAGCTCGACCGAGCAGCTACACCACTTGGCCGAGCGGGCCCTTTGCCTGGACGCAAGACATAGAGCCACAAGAGAGGGCTCAGCAGAACGGCTACCCCACTCGGCCGAGCACATCACCGACAGCCTTCACTTTTGGGGCTTCTTAACGGGTTTCTGGGTAATTTTCAGGAAACCCGCAATTTTTGGTGTTTTGTATATAAGTGACGAAATTTTAGATGAGGAAAAGCTTTGTTTTTGCTGAGATTAGGGTGAGACGTCATTTTGGAGAGGGGATTCTTGTTGCTTGTTCTACAGATTTCATCTCTGAACGGTTCAAACTTTATTCTTTTTATATACTTTTATTCTTACTGCATTCCCCGCGTTTTGATATTGATTTTGATATGTTTGCCATGCTTGTGATGAATCTTGCCATTTATTTCTCTATTGTTGCTATTGTGATGTCAGAGTAGTGCTTTTCTAGGGTTTAGGGATGAACCCTAGGATATTAGGGATGGGATGTTAGGTTAACCATAGTTAAGCAAACCTAGGGTTGCACTATGGTAGTTTGAACAAGGGTTTTTGGGGATTAGCCCTAGAATTGGAGGATTGCGAAAGTAGCTCCATATTCTAGGAAAAATTCCCACGAATCTGATTAGGGCTTAGTGGCCGCTTTCTAGGGTTCGTGATCACAAAAGTGACTCGTGCATTAGGGGTGATACTAATCCCCAACCAGCTAGTCGGTGACTACGAGAGTAGCCCGATTGCTAGAACCAATAGTAGTGTAGTATCCCAATTCGTAAATCATGAGAGTGGATACAGATTTTAATACGGAAACTAGTGTCAAGCGTAATGCACGTATTCCTATGTGAAGCTGATTAGGAAAGTAGAGCTGTGCATAGGGATACGTTAGACGAGTAGGACAACGAAAGTTAAGTACTCGTTCTCATTTTCGGATGTGACACTCCTACTCCAATTCATCGTTCAACAAAAGGAACCTTAACCTAATATCCAAGCCCGAAAGACCTAACTGGGATTCCCAATTGACCTGGATTTTATTAAATCTCGTTAAACCCATTTTTCGTGACAACCAATCTTTTCGTGACAACCCCCTGACCACATATTCTCCCTCAAAGAACAAGCTAAACACTAAACCACTGCCTCCCCATAGTTCGACAATCTTTATATACTGCAACCACCGTGCACTTGTGGTGATTCGCGCCCCTGGGTGCAAGTCCCAGAGCCGAACAAGTTTTTGGCACCGTTACCAGAGAGGCAACGATTTGTTTTAGGTTGGAGTTAAAGAGTGCTGGTTCCATCCATACTCTACTCTCCATCATTCTTTTTTTATTTTCTTGTTATTATCTCTCTATTTTTTGCTTACGAGTTCCACAGTTTCCTTGAGTTCTTCTGTTTTGCATGCAAACACGTTCACAAGGGGCAGAGAATCTTTTGCCCTTCGATCCTGAAATAGAAGCAACTGCTCAACGACTCACTGCATAAAGAAGGAAATATGAATCAATGGCCGAGATTTTCGATGGACCACCTCCACCTCCACCATTGATGATCAGAGATTACTTGAGGCTTGGTACATTCTTGTCTTCTTTCGTGGCCATACCATCAATACGTGAAGAAAACTTCAAGTTGAAGACGGGACTTATCTTGTTGGTGCAGCAAGACTGCTTACACTGGGTTCCACATGAGAACCACAGTCTTCATGTCGAAGCATTCTTGGCGCAGTGCGCCATATTCTAGATGGAAGAGATCAGTGACGATGCGATCATGCTGCAGTTCTTCTCCTTCAACCTGAAGGAGAAAGCCCATTATTGGCTGAAGTCTTAAGGGCCCAATACGTTCACGACTTGAGAGCAGCTGGGGGAGGCTTTTTTCACCAAGTACTTCCATCCTTCAAAGATGATCTGTCTTCGAAATCAGATCACGAACTTTAAACAGGGAGGACATGAGATGCTTTATGAAGCCTGTGAGTGCTTCAAGGACCTCTAACATCAGTGCCTGAACCATCGTATCCTGCCATGTGATTTGGTCTTGGCCTTCTACAATGGGATGCATTCAGGCACTAGAATGATCGTCGACGCCATAGTGAATGGTGCTATCGCAGGAAAGGAACTGGCTGAAGCCTTGAGAATTCTAGAGGACATGTCAGCCAATAACCAGCATTGGGGAGACGACATGCCTGCCTCAACCACTGCCAAGGCCTCAAGAGGAGGCAGATTTGAAGTCAGTGAGGTGGCAAACTTTGATGGTCGTCCCGAATCTCTCACTCAGCAGATGGCCCAGATGGAGCACAGACTCAGAGATATGCCTAGTTCACCCCCCACCATGGCATATGCCACTTGTGAAAAGTGCGTCAAACAAGGGTTCCATGGTGGAAATTGCTCCTACCACATGGCTCCTACACCAACTGAGGAGGTCAATTACACGTCTGACGATATGTGAGGCAATATGGGTGCGTATGGTAATTAAGCTTGGAGGAATCATCCCGGTTTTCAGTACGTGAATAATAGTGGAGCTCAGCAGCAGCCCCAACAGCAGCAGCAATAGCAAGATGGGCAAAGACCATTTTTCCCTTACAGGCCACAGGATATCAGCAGCGTCAGCAGCCGCTACCTCCACCACCACCACCTCAGCAGAAATCCTCGTTGGAATCCACTATGGAGAGGTTCATAGCGGAGCAGATGATCCACTGCGAAAACACATCTAACCACAATGAGCTCTCTACTATGGTGGAACAGCTGAAAGAGCAAGTGAGCCAGTTTTCAAGGGCTCTAGGCAAGCTTCCCGCCCAACCAGAGAAGAATCCTAGGGAGAGTACGTGCACCATCACCACGTGGAATGGCCTATCGACGAAGGACCCAGAGCCTCCGGTGATGACTCCAGTCACTCCAGCAGTAGAGGAGATGATAGCTGAGCAACCGGTAGCTACTACAGATGGTGATGACAAGGCTGAAGAGCAGGCTGTAGACGTTGAGAAGACTAGTCCTCCAACTGAGAAGGAGGCAGCAAAGGAGAAGGCAAAGCCAGCTGAGAGGGAAAAGGCTCGCCCCATTATAGTTCCCTTCCCAGGTAGATTAGCGAAGGCTAAGATGGTGGAGAAGTATGCCAAGTTCATTGAATTGCTGAAGGGAGTGGAGCTCAACATCCCCTTCATGGATGCCTTAACCGAGATACCCGCATATGCCAAGTTCTTAAAAGAAATAATATCAGGAAAGAAGAAGGATGAGCAAGTGATGTTGGCAGAGGAGCCATCGTCATTCCTGAGGAGCAACACATTACCGAAGAAGCTCCTGGATTCGGGTTCACCGTTCCTTGCTCCATTAGCGGCGTCCCCATTAGAAGGGCATTGATAGACCTAGGAGCCATCATCAACCTGATGCCATTATCCATTTTTGAGTGCCTCAACACAGGCACGGAGCAGGATCCGATGGTGATGACGATCCAGCTGGCAGATAAATCGGTGATACAACCGGTCGGAGTGGCCAGGGACGTCATACTACAGATTCCCAACGGGGTAATCGTGATGGTAGATTTTTTCATCATGAACACGTCAAAGGACGACCGATCTCAGCTTATACTTAGTCGCCCAGTCATGGTGACAGCTGGGGTACTGATAGATGTTCGAGAGGGCACTCTTTCCCTCAATGTTGGAAACATTGAGATGGAATTCTAGCTACCTAAGCCATTGAGGGAGAGAGCACCCACTGCAGATGTACCAATTTGGAATTGGTAGAAGATGAGCTCGTTGAAGAGATCATAGCTAAGGAGATCTTTTCTGACCCCTTACTACAGAGCAAGGATGGAGGTATAGACCCACTGTTCGATAAGGCAGTTGTAGCCTACTTGTGCTGGACGAAGACCCAGTTGTCGGATTGATCACTCATGAGCGTGCCATGCTCGCCTTGGAGGATCACGACTCAGATGTCATGAAGATTAATGAATTTGTTGCTGCGGCATCTTTAGGGCGCCATAAAGGGAGGAGAGGATCAAAGATGGGAGAAGATGAGAGGACCACTGAGGGTCTGATAGAGGCGCTTGACCAACCAGCATCACAAGGGTGGGTTGGCAAAAACGATGGGCGTATCTCGTGTGCACACAATATTCAGCCTCACTGAGTATCAGGGTTCGAGCTAACGACCATAAATAAGCCCTTGGTGAGAGGCAACCCAACCTATTTTTTCTCGTTGTTTTGATTCTAGTTGAATTTTTGTTATTCTTTTAAAAAAAAATTATAACTCAGAAATATCTGATGCGTTTCAATTCCTGTAGGAACTCGACGATTAGGATGCCACACTAAAGAGATGAAGCATGGTCGTTGAGCAAGACTTTAAAAATCAAAGAGGAGTACGACAAAGGAAGTAATATACTGCCTGTGGCAGCTGCTTAGCCCAGCAGATACCCTGCTCAGCTGAGCACAACTTCAGCAGGGGAGCCCAGAACGAAGAGAGATTTTGAGCCGCTCGATTGAGCGACTAGTGCGCTTGACCGAGCAACTAACCTAGCTGGAGGCTGATCGATATGTTAAGAAAGGGGGGCACATTCGAAGTGCTCACCCGATCGCTACATCGCTCGACCGAGCGGCTAACCACCCATGCCCCTATTAATAAGGCTTGGGATGCTCGCTTGAGCTCTCCTCAGAGCATCGAGCGACGCCCCCTGACTTCCTTCCCCTCGAACGAGCGTCGCCCCAGATCTGGAGCTCCCCATCGATTCTGACCTCCCCCACCTCCTTCCACATCCCCTCCTCATCTCCAGCCCTACCTCCCCACTTCTCAACCCCCTCCAAACCCTAATCACCATTCTACCAAAAATTCCTTCCCTTCGGCCGAGCTCCCCCACGATCTCTCACTTCGAACCCACTCCCTATTCATTTTCGCACACCCCCATCTCCTCCTCATCTCCATATTCCCCATCTCCCCTCTCATCCTCCATCTTCTGCACTTCCCCGAAACCCTAAAACCACATAATCCCCCAAAATAAAAAAATTCAAGCCCTAATGCCGAAATTCGCCTATTTCTTGGGTTTACGTGGTTGCTTGGACAAGGAGTTAGAGTTCACTTACGGAGGACTCCGTAAATTATTTCGATGGCCCACTGTCTGTGATGTCGAGTCTGCCTATAACCATGGCAAGGATATTCCCCCGCCATCCACTCCATTCACTTTTGGGAGAGGATCTCTAGCCTACCTGTTTTTAGCACTAGCCGCTCCAAGTCTTCCTCCATCATCCATCCATGCCTACGCTTTGCTCAACGCCATCTAGCCACCACCATTCTATGCATGCCTGAGCCTGTGACCATGTCTACTATTCAGCTCGTCCTCTTGTGGGCTCTTACTCTCCCCTTTGAGGAGCAGCAGAATGGCACCTCACTTCCTGCATTCTCCATGGACCCTTCTCAGATATTTTGCAATCGCTTGATCTTTGCTGCTTCTTCACAGATGGGCACTATTTGTTGCAGTGGCTTCTTCGCCCTTATTGCCCAGTGTGCCAACCTAGCTTTTCCCAATGACATGGCCGAGGCATTATGCCCTACCACTTTATCACTTGACGTGCTTTCTCGAATGTACATTATTAGGGCCTATGATCGCTGCCACGGGGTATTTCTCCCTGGGCGATACGACGCTGATTTCATGGTTCTTCCAAACCCTGCTCGTACTTTTGTTGGCCCCCAGTACATCGATTGGGCCTTCCCCATGGAGTTACACATCCCACCAGTTTACTAGCTCGAGTCCGATGATGAGTAGCCTGCCCAGCAGCCTGCTCAGTAGCCAGGCATCGCCCCACCACACATTGAGGAGCCACACCCCCACTGAGCCCATATCTGAGCCACCAGCAGCCCCTTCTGACTCTAATTCTGTCGAGGGTGCCATTTTATCCTCTAATATCACTGCTTCTGATGTGAGCATTGACATCATTGTTCCCACATCTCCCCTACTGAGACTGCATCAGTTTCTGCCCCACTATCTATCTCTGTCTCCACCATTGTATCTGCCATCCTTACGGAGAGTGTCGTGGTTTCTATCCACACATCTGCTACCACCACCTCTGCAGTGTCTACACCTACCTCCACATCTCCTGCCTCTACCCAGCCTATACTACCCCTGCACCATATTTTTCCCACACGTGGGCCTCCTTTGAGAGGCAAGTCTAGTGGCTCTCGCACTCCTGATTTTTACGCTCGTCTTTATTGAGTGGAGAATGCTGTTGTCGAGTTGCACAGAGATATTGAGGCCCTCCATCAGCTTGAGCATCGGAACAACGCAACGTTTCTTAGCGCGCTTTTCAAGCGCTTATCTTAGCGGTTATTTTTTAGGGCTAGCGGCGGGCGGCAAGGTTGTGTAACAAAGTCAGTTCAGTTGCAAGCCGAAGGCATACATCCTTAGGGCGAAGTAAGGGGCTCGCAGAGCGGCTTGATTGTGGTAGTCATTGCGAACATCTCCCCTCTTCTCTTAGCGTGCACAGTTAGCTTGCATGCCGCCTTAGGTACATCTCTCTTTCATTTTCTCACGCTTGCCTAAGAAAGTCAGTCTTTTAGTAAGCGTATATAAGCAGCTATTTAGTGTATAAGCAATTCTTTAGCGGCCGCACCGAAAGGCAGGCCCCTCTGTGTAAATGGCGGTGGAGGTTGGTTGAAGAAGATGATGTTACGCGGCGTTCAGAACCAGCCGTCGAAGTGAATGAATTCGAAAGAACGAAGAAGTAAGGAAATGAGACGACTCTTTCTTGAACTATTTCATAAGCAGATCTTCCCCTCCACACCAATCACGAGTTTTTTTTATTCCTCTCGTATATCGTTGTAATACCCTTAATGATAGGCTTTGAAAAAGACTTTTCATGTCATTCCCATTTAGGTCCGATTCGGATCTCTCCGTTGTTTCCCTTTCTTCCCGAACCTGCCGGCCTGAACGAAAGGCTCCTTCAGGAAGTAGTCTTCGCGAATATACCTTACCCGTCGACCCTATCGACGTTTCGAGCAAGCTTTCGCTTTTTCTCCCGGCTTTCAACAACTTTCGCTTTAGCTTCCAAAGGCGACCCTATGACATTTTCGTCATTGAAGTAGCCCTTCCTCGCCCTACCCTAAGAAAGAATTCCCTATCAAATTGTCCTACTGAAGTACCAAAGGTGCGCTCCACCAGGTTACTCTTAAGATGTTTGCTACTGAAGGAAGTAGGGCTCCTATTGACTAAAGGTTCTTCGGTTTCCTTTAGAATGAAAGTAGCTATGAAGCCCCTACTACTGTCGATTCAAAAGGCGAACAGCCCCCCCATGTATGGGTGGGGTCTTTGTGGGAAGCTGCCTTGGATATGAGGAATTCCTAATTCAAATAAAAAGAATATTATTTTTTTCATTTTCTTCTATTATAGGAAAACTCTAATAGAATGAGAAGCTTGATGCCATTCTTCAACATCTCCATATTCCACCACCGCCCCCACCAGGTGGTGGTGGTGCTTGATCTTTCTTCTCGTTGTATCCGCTCTCCCCCTATTATTTTGGTGCCCATCTGTCCACACGGGGCCCTGCTTCGTATGGCTTGGGGAGACTAATTTTGATGTGTCCATCATCATCATCATCATCATCATCATCATCATCACCATCATCATCATTTGCATGCCTTGCATTTAGACATATTAGGATCATGCATTTGCATTCTTATTCCTTTTTAAAAGGATTTTTCTTTTATTTCACTTCATCACAGCCATCACACCCTTAGCATCATTCTCTGCCTCTATGCGTGTGTTCTCATCAATGAGGACACTGCTCCTTTAAGCTTGGGGGATGAGCGCTATCGCTTTATATTTCTTTTTTACTTTCACTTTTTATTTCTATTTCTTTACACTTTTTCACCCCATTTTTTAGAATCATCACGTTTTCCTTGTTTTTGTGTGCTTGCATGTGTTCTTATTTTTAATTTTCTATTTCTTTTCTTTCTTTTTGCTAGGTGAAACTCTATGATGATATATCTTGTTCTTTCACCGTTGTCACAACACTTATTCTCCATGCCACGCTATTATAGAAATATCATATTCTCACTCTGTTATAAGTGCTTAAGTAACTTTATCTCGATATCTCTCTATATGTGATTGCTTGAAATTTATTGAACTTGACTATATGAATTGGTACGTAGTATGCTTTCAATGGAAACACACCAAGGTTCAAGCATCATTATTATAACTGAAGCCATGCTTTGATTTCTTATTCATATATCTGATTGCATGCTTGTTGTGATATTTAATAGCCTGAATGCATAGCTTGTTGATATGAGTAGGAACAATCTATTCCATGATTTAGTATAATTGAGGAATTATATTTCTGAACTGTTTGTGCACATATATGAAAACATGAGTGAACCGAGTGATATTCAAATATTCTTTCTCCACTTAATCTTTTATTCTCCACCATGTCCATGGATTTTCCCCTGAAATTATTTTTGCTATATCTTTTTCCCAAAAATCCTCACACTATATAATTTGCTCCACAACGCAAAAGAATGCCAAATTTAGGCATTGATTGACTTTAAAACTGTAAAACAAAATCCAAGGAGCCAAAAAATGCAAAGTGCAAAAATCAATTGCTCCTGCAAAAATCAAAAGTCATATTTCAACTTCTAAAGCTTTCAAAGTCAAAAAACCTTTGGAGCAAAAATACAAATTCTTTTGGGAATTGAGACCAAAAATTCCTATAACAAAAATTGAGCTACACCGAGCTAAACAAGCTTGGGGGGATCCTTCGACTAAAAAGAGTGAGCTTGACACATTAGAGTGGATATTGTGCATGAATGGCTAAGATCGATAATCCCGAAACTTAACGATAAATTGGAACATGAGAACTTCCTACGACTTGATGCAGGTTTATGCATGTCTGAGCACCATTCCATTCTTTACTGCTTGCCTTGCATGAGAATTCTATGCTTCAGTTACTAACTTTTAATTGAAACGTGTGTGTCCATCGTCTTGTATATTATGATGCTATGAAGTGTAGGAAGAGAATATAAATCGATTGCATGAACACGGGAGAGATCCCCATTCTTCATATCTAAATCTTAAGCAGTTTGTTTTTATATAAGAGTATGAAAATTTCTGTGATAGCGTGTGATTACTTTTCTGAGTTGTAGTAACATGTAGTGATCAATGCGAGATCTGAGAGAATAGCTTAGTGCCCCCTCTACTTTGTTTTCTTTTTTCCTTTTATCGTTTTTACACCACGATGAACCTCCTATTCGTCTTTCTCGAGGAGGAGAAAGAGGTAAGCTTGGGGGACTTTGATGTGTCCATATTTTCCATGTTTTACCGCATATTTTCATATCATTTCGACCGCCCAAGTTTACATTTCTATATCTTAGCGCGCTTTTCAAGATATATTTGATTCTCGCAGTGTTCTGTGGATTTTCAGGAACTTTGGTGCGATTTGGAGAGAAACTAGATGATGGACACGAACATCGAGTCTAGAGCATCAACGACATCACATATGATGAGTTGAAGCCGCTGGAGAAGCAAGATAGCAAAGAAGAAAGAAAGGAAGAAGAGGAAGGAATGAAAGAAAGAGCAAGAGCTTACCAAGGCAAGGAATGCCGGGTTGCTCAGCCGAGCATGCCATATGCTTTACCGAGCTACAGCTACAAAAGAGAAGGGAAAGGTGAAGGCCAAGAAGAGTTTCCAAGCATCAGGTTGCTCGGCCGAGCAACCCACCTCGCTCGACCGAGTGACCCTATGTAGAGACCTCCCATTTTACCTTGAAACTCTATGTTTAATTAGCACAGCCGAGCGGCCACCCCGCTTGGCCGAGCGGCCTTCCTCTATGCAAGACCAAGGATTAGAGCTCCCAGATGGTACTTTGCCAAGAGGCTATGCCGCTCGTCTGAGCCAGCCCTTTGTCTAGACGTGAGACATGGAGACACAAGAGAGGGCTCGGCCGAACGGCTCCCCACTCAGCCGAGCACGTCACTGACAGCCTTCACTTTTGGGGCTTCTTAACAGGTTTCTGGGTTAATTTTCGGGAAACCTGCAATTTCTGGCGTTTTGTAAATAAATGAATGAAATTTTAGATGAGGAAAAGCTTTGTTTTTGCTGAAACTAGGGTGAGCTGTCATTTTGGAGAGGGGATTCTTGTTGCTTTCTCTACGAATTTTATCTCTTGTGAACAGTTCAAGCTCTATTCTTTTGTATACTTTTATTACTTATTGCATTCTCTGCATTTTGATATTGATTTCGATATGTTTGCCATTCTTGTGATGAATATTGTTATTGATTTCGCTATTGTTGCTATTGTGATGTCTGAGTTGCTGAGTATTGGACTTCTCCCTACTTGGTGTTAATGATGAGTAAACATAAATACTTGTGACTAATCCCCTATTTGCAGTTAATCCATTGACTAAGCATATCATGAAGATCTATTAGTAATGGATGTCGCTCAAAGATCAATGAAAGCAACGAAAGTGGATTGGATGATCAAAGATGGTGATTGAAGCTTCTGGAAGACTTCAAGCTCATACATTGAAAAGAAGAGATATTTCTACAAGTGTAATTTCCTTTTTCTCTTCTAGTATGTAGCTTGGAAGTAGAACTATGTTGGAGCACACACACATCTTCATTTCAGTCGTATTAGATCTATTTTTTCCTTTGACTCCAATTCATTTCAAACAAGATTGTGCATCTCTGATCTCTATAGTCGACTGCTGAACAATTTACAGTCACATTTCTAAAACCAGTCGACTGTGTTTGTTCTACAGCCGCCTGTTATGCACATACTCAATTGGTTATTTCTTGGGTTTCTAAGCTTTTACTTTATCAGGCATCTGCTGTACATTTCACAGTCGCCTGTCCATGTGACAGTCGACTGTGGTTTGTTAATTAGTCGCCTGTCTATCATCAGCCAAATCAATTCTCAGTTTTGATCAGGCCAGTCGACTAATGTTGTATTTACAGTCGACTGTCCAATGGCACAGTCGACTGTCAATGCTGCAATAGTCGTCTGCTTTGAGCCTCTCTATAGACTCAACTCTCTGGAAAATGTCAGGGTTTTTGATAGTCGTCAGTAGAAGGAATTACAGTCGCCTGTTGGATTTACAGTCGATTGTCGTTCCTTCATCAGTCGCCTGTCATGTATTCCCAGACATTTCTAGGATCATCTTGACTTACCCTCATTACGGTCAGTCGCCTGTAGAAGGATTTACAGTCTCCTGTTGGTTTAACAGTCGACTGTCCACGCCTTACCAGTCGACTGTCCACGTGGTAAGTTACCGTTTGAATTCTCACCTATCCTCTGTCACAGTGCAGCAGTCGACTGGTTGTTGTTCAATAGTCGACTGTCGCGAGTGCAGATTCTATCCGTTGGCTGTTTCTTAACGGATTTCAAAGGGGCTTTTGGGGATTTTGTTTAAAGGGTTTGAGAAAACTATAAAAGAAGCCTATACTGTTCCATTGAGAGGTTGATTTTCATTCAAGACTCATTTGCTCAAACATTCAAGCTTTCTTTCTCTCAAGATCAAAGCTCTAAAATCCTAAAGCGCTAGAATTCCAATCTTAAATCTCTTGCTCTCCAACCTAGAACCAAAGAGAAATCCTCTAGGCATTTGGTGCAGTCAAGAGAAAGGGCTTTCCTCTCTTCCAAGAGAGTCATTCAACACACAACACACTTCTCCTTCAAGTTCTACTTCAAGGCATAGGTGATTGTAAGTGTTGTTTTATTTCATATTTCATAACTTTCATTATTTGACTTACTCTCGGGTTGTGAGAGTGGTTTGCTTGCTCCCAAGTTGTAGGAGTCAAGGACATCGAGTGTATTTCGATTTCACTTGCAGGATTGCTATAAGTGGGGTTTTAAGGAAACCTCAAGTTAGGGTTCTAACTTGAGTATCCGGTGGTTACTGGGTGGAAGGGACGTAGGATTACTAGGAACAAGTCAGGAAGTGACTTGGGTAATCCGAACCCTTGAAACATCCTTGCGTTTGCATTGTTTCATTTTTAGGGTTTACTATTATTCCACATTAATTGTTGGTTAGGAATTTAATTTGGTGTAACTATCTTTTTAAATTGCATAAACACTATTCAAACCCCTTCTAGTGTTTTCTTCATAGCCAGTGACCTTACATGAGTAGTGCTTTTCTAGGTTTTAGGGATGAACCCTAGAATTATATGGATTGGATGTTAGGTTAACCGTAGTTGAATGAACCTATAGTTGCACTATGGTAGTTTGAACAAGGGTTTTGGAGGATTAGCCCTAGACTTGGAGGATTGCGAAAGTAGCTCCATATTCTAGGGAAAGTCCCAATGAATCTGATTAGGGCTTAGTGGCCGCTTTCTAGGGTTCGTGATCACGAAAGTGACTCGTGCACTAAGGGTGACTACTAATCCCCAATCCGCTAATCGGTGACTATGAGAGTAGCCCGTTTGCTAGAACCAACTGTAGTGTAATATCCCAATCCGTAGATTATGAGAGTGGATACAAATTGTGATACGGGAACCAGTATCAAGCGTAATGCACATATATCTATGCACGTGTATGGGAACCAGTGTCAAGCGTAATACACGGATTGTGAAATTAGAGCAGCGCATAGGGATACGTTAGATGTATAGGACAATAAAAGTTAAGTACTCGTTCTCATTTCCAGATGTAACACTCCTACCCTCATTCATCGTTCAATGAAAGGAACCTTACATGATATCCAAGCCCAAAAGACCAGCTGGGATTCCTACTTGCCCTGGATTTTATTAAATCTCGTTAAACCCATTTTTCGTGACAACCAAATCTTTTCATGACAACCCCCTGACCACATATTCTCCTCAAATAACAAGCTAAACACTAAACAACTCCCTCCCCAGAGTTCGATAATCTTTATATACTGCAACCACCATGCACTTGTGGTGACTCGCGCTCCTCGGTGTAAGTCCGGTTGCCGAACACTTTTCATTGAAGTTTCTTGGCTAAACAACAACGCGAAGGTATGATTTCTTATTTGAGCTCATTGTATACCTTCATAGGATTTTTGGTGTGTTTTCATTTTTAGTTTGTTTGTTTGCCTTTTTTTGTTTTTTGTGTGTGATTTGTTTTTGGTGTGTTTTCATTTCTTTTAGAAAGATAGAAAACAAAAAACCGAAAAACTGAAAATTAAAAAAAAATAAGGAAAGTTCAAAATTATAAAGATTGGGCTTAATGATATCTCTCTTTTATTTATCAAAATTGCACTTTTGAATGATATTCATATCCATATAGAAATCTTGCATTATTGTCATGACTATAATTGCATATAAGACTTTTTAAATAATCATGACATGTTTGGTTAGTTGAATAACTTGATTTCTACATCTTCACCTTACACTTTCACGGGGTTACTTGTTTTACACATATGGAATTGTTTTTATGAAATATGGGAAAGTGGTAGTAAGTGGATGAATTAAAAATATCTAAAAACATATTACTCTACGTGATATGAAGTGTCATGCCTTGGATAAAAATTAGAGCTTATGAAAAGAAAAGAAAAATATGTTGAAAAAGAAAAGAAAATAATAATAATACATATTTGAAAAGAAAAGAGCTCCGTATGAAAAATGGATACGTCCATGGTAATTATCAACCCACGAATATCCAACTTATGCTTTAAGATTAATCTTTAGCATTGGTGTTATATACAACAAGCAATGCCACCCGTCATCTAAGAGTCCTTATAGGCTATGTGTGGATATTGGTAACTTGAACTTAAGATTCACGAGGTGGGGAAATTCAATCCTAAAGAGTTCATGTTCTGTAGAAAGTTGGGTTGATATGGTTGATCTTCATGACTTCTCCCTATGCACATTAACTTTTGATCATCACATGAGTACGAAGGTGTTTTATTTATTTTAAGAGATTAATTGAATATCAAGTGGTTATCTTTAAAATGTCTTAATGCGACCATATGTCTTGATTAATAATGTTGCATTTTTACGTATCATATGGCATTGATTTCTTAAGTGTTTTTTGATGATAACAAAAGGGGAAGAAAGTGATAAGATTTGTCTGAAAAATATTCATGATGAGTATATCGATGGGGAAGCATATAGATAGGGGGAGAAACACTTGCATATTGTTGACATGCATAAGCACACTGACTCTCCTAGAAAGGTGATACTCACAAGTGTACGAGGTCGGCAAATAATATACCCGGTAAGTACGGGATCGTATCCACAGAGACAGAATTAATCTGCAAATTCAAGTTAGAGCATGTAAAGAATGGTTGAGGGTTCTTACCATCCTATGGGGGTGAATGATTGTTTGGAGAGTTGATTTGTCTAAACACCCTAGAGTTAGGGCAATGTCCTAAGGTTAGGATGCAAGGGAGAGAAAGAGTGCGGGTGTCGAGGATATCGATAGGATTATTCAATTGCTCTACTAAGTATTAATTCCATGATAACTCGATCGCTCATCCATTTCAAGGTATGAGGATCGGGAAATAACTTAATTAAGCACATATGGGGTGCACCAAAAGTAATTGCTAACTGGGTTCTTCCCCTAATTGAAGCTCATAAATCACTCTCACACCCATTTCAAGGTATGTGAGAGTAGTGCATATAGGTTGTGGTGCGTAGCGCACAACCACTGTTCTGCGGCCCCTTGCAGGTAATGCACGATTCGATAGATGGGTCACAACCCAATTAGCAATTTGAATTGATGGATGAATTAAACTTCTAAATTACGAAATATGGATTGAATGGGTCTTGCATTTATTTCAAGATATGCAATACCCATTGGATACATAGATGCAACAATTACGAAGCACCACCGTTCTTCGGCTCCTCCATGGATAGTATCAAACCCAATTACTCATAAGTTTAATTCACCCAACAACACGGATTAACAAGGGGTGCTGGAAATTAACATTAGCAAAGCAATCAATACATCCTACATCAATCCAAAACACCCACACAATGAATCTAGCCTAGCATATCAAAGACTAAATCAGCATTCATGAAAATGGACATAGTTCTATGCAAAGGATGAAATCAAGTATGTATTAGAAAGAGAGTTGGAGATTTGTCACCAAATACAAGCTTCTTCAATCAGTAATTTGTCTCAGCAATAGCAAAAACGAAATCAGAAAACTCAGAACTCTCAAAAACCCTAATCCCCTTCTCAAGGAAGAAGATGACCTAACAATAGTAACAAATTAAGTTCTATTTTCGTTCTTTTTTTATTACAACTGAATAGTAGTGTCTTATATCCCCTAGGGGTTACATATCATCCATCCAAATCCTCATCCAACGATTCACAGCAACTGGAGAAGAATCGGGTTAAGAAAAACCCGTTTCTCGTAACCCAGACTGCGGTCGAAAACCCCCGATCAGTCGACTGTCGAATAAATGGCAGTCGACTGATGGCAGAAAATTCTTATTACTTCCAAATGGGGACATGCGACTGTTTGAAAATATCACAGTCGACTCTGTGATCCACAGGTGACTGTTTTCTGTTCTTTAGTCGCATGCTGCAGAAATGTCAAAATAACAGAGAGTTGGCTCATTTTGCTCCCTCAGAAATCTGAATTATCAGTCGATTGATGCGAAGATGACATGCGACTGTATGAGATTACAGTCGACTGTCAATCCTCTTACAATCGATTGTAGTTGGGCTTCAGCTTCTCCAGCTTCAATTCTTTAAAGGTAGGCGATTGCCGTTGTTTGGGCAGTCGACTGTTGGGTTTTCAGGCGACTGTCTTTGCTTCTGCAGGTGCCTGTTATAAACTCCTCTTCTTGAGTTGATTTAGTCCCTTCCAGGACACTTGAAAATTCCAGAAAAATCCCTATAAATATAATAGACATTTATAATGCTTAGGGAAGTGAAATTGTGCAAGAATAAAATCATATGCTAACAAATGATGATTTAGCGTAAATGTAGTTAAGAGAGCATGATTCCATGGATTATATGCACAAGAAGAGATGATTATGAGGTTAGAATATGCAATATTTTTTCATAATCACACCCCCAACTAGCATTTTGCTAGTCCCTAGCAAAATAAGTGACCAATCCCAAAATACAATGTTGATTCCATCCATGGATTATTGGCATTACTAAAGGGTGTTCACATCATATATATAAGGGTAAAGATCTTAAGTCTATACACCCTTTCCTAAGACTATAACCTCATGCCTCTTACACACTCCACCATCCACACCTAAGCTTAGTATATCCCTTAATATGTCACAATCTCATGATGTAAGATCCTTAGAAATTCTCGAGCTTATGGGATATAACACTTGCTCACTCAAAAGATCATGGAAATGAGTTGTGGTTCAAATTTATGCATTTACTCAAATTTCATGGCATTTTTTGCCTTATTCGAAGTATCATGGCAAAAGTTAATGCCTTATTCAAATATGCACAAGTGCACTTATTATTGTAGCATTTGATAGCATTCATTTGAGCAACTCCAACTACCAAGTCACTATCTTGGGATCCATGAATATAAATCTAGCCGAATTTTTAAAATTCCTAAAGCTTAATCAATTGATCGTTGATACCAAGGTTTCTACATCACTATAGGGTTTCAAATGGGTGATAATTGTCATGAGCTTCAAGTAAAGGGCCAAGTGTAAGCATGTAGAGAAATAATTAATTGCCCTTAGTACACAGAGATACAACACACCCTAATTTGCCAAAATCCACTTCAAGAATACATTTTTACCAAGTTGGGAAGGATCACCACATTTAATCAATGGGTCCAACAAAAATCTATGGGTTGCAGAAATGTTGGTGATGGATGGAAATCTTTTTTTATTTCATTCAATTTATTCACAAAAAAGGATGAAAATAATAAAAAGATGCTCAAGAAGTTTCTATATCCTAGTCCACACCCCCAACTAAAAATGAACATGGTCCTCAATGTTTGAAGGGTGTGATGAAGTATATGCATGAAGATGGATAAACTAGGATAAGAAAGCTTGAGCAAGAGTTATTCATTACTACATATTACTAGATAGGAAAGTTTTGGAGCAAACACACCTAGTTGATTCCACCCGGCGGTGGTTCTGTAAGCTCCATGGTGTACTCGTCTCTGCTCCACGGCTCTTGATAGTGCTTTAAGCGTTGGCCGTTCACCTTAAATTGATTGCCGTTTTGTGGGTTGGCAATGGTCACCACGCCATGTGGAAACACCTCTCGAACAATGAAAGGTCCATTCCACTTCGAACGAAGCTTTCCGGGGAAGAGATGAAGTCTTGAGTTATAAAGTAGCACTTTCTCCCCCGGGGTGAATTCTCTCCTCAAGGTGATTCGATCATAGGCACATTTAAGCCTCTCCTTCACAAGCTTAGAATTGTTGTATGCCTCTCTCCTTATCTCTTCGAGCTCCACTAACTGCAATTTACGAGAAGAGGGGTCAATTTCACAATTAAACTTTTTAATTGCCCAAAAATATTTATGTTCAAGTTCAATGGGCAAGTGGCAAAATTTTCCAAAAACTAAGCGATATGTGGACATCCCTAAAATCGTTTTGTAGGTGGTACGGTACGCCCACAATGCTTCGGGAAGATTCATACTCCAATCTTTCCTTGATGGATTCACCGTCTTTTGGAGTATGTTCTTGATCTCCCGATTCGCCAACTCTGCTTGTCCATTGGTTTGGAGGTGGTATGGTGTGGAGACCTTGTGTTTCACCCCAAACTTTTTCATGAAGCTTGCGAAGAGGCGGTTGCAGAAATGTGACCCTTCGTCGCTTATCATAGCATTTGGCATCCCAAATCGTGCGAAAATGTTTTCTTTCATGAATTTAAGCACGATAGCCGCATCATTGGTCCTATAAGGAATAGCATCAACCCATTTAGATACATAATCTATAGCAAGCAAAATATAGGTGTACCCAAAGGATGAGGGAAATGGCACCATAAAATCAATTCCCAACAATCGAAGATTTCTAATTAAAGAATGGGGTTTAGCAGCATCATCTTTATTTTAGTAATTCCCCCCAACTTTTGGCAAGCTAAGCATGATTTACAATATGTAAAGTGTCCTTAAACATGCTAAGCCAATAGAAACCACATTGTAGAATTTTTGCTACGGTCTTTTGGGTGGAAAAATGACAACCGCACACACCTTCATGGCAAAAGTGTAGAACACTATCAAACTCATGGTTGGGTATGCATCTCCTTACTATTTGGTCATTAAAATACTTGTAAAGGTAAGGGTCATCGAAAAAGAAAGATTTTACCTCAAAGATGAACTTTTTGTAATCTTGGCGAGACCAAGTAGAAGGAGTCTTACCGGTGACCAAGTAGTTTATTATGTCGGCATACCATGTGAGTGTGTGGGAGACCGCAAAAAGATGTTCGTTGGGAAATGAATCATTCAATGGGATGGTTGCTGGCTCCATGCTCATCATTAACCGTGAAAGGTGATCGGCAACAAGATTTTCTGCTCCCTTCTTGTCCTTGATGGCGATGTTGAATTCCTGCAAGAGCAAAATCCAACGGATTTGTCTAGGCTTAGCGTCTTTCTTGGAAAGGAGATATTTAAGAGCGGTATGGTCGGTGAAGATTGTAATTGGGAATCCCAATATGTAGCTCCTAAATTTATCCAACGCGAAGACAACGGCTAAAAGCTCCTTCTCCGTGGTGGTGTAGTTTCGTTGAGCCTCATTCATGCTCTTGCTTGCATAGTAAATCACCACGGGGACAATTTCCTTGCGTTGTCCAAGCACGGCACCAACCGCATAATCACTAGCATCGCACATGATTTTGAAGGGTGATGTCCAATCTGGCACCTAAAGAATAGGTGAACATGTGAGCAAATTTTTTAACTTCTCAAAAAGGAAGTTGACAATCATTACTCCAAGCAAAATCTACATCATTTTTCAGAAGGATGCAAAAAGGTTGAGATATAGAACTAAAATCTTTTATGAACCTCCTATAAAAACCTGCATGCCCAAGAAATGATCGAATATCTCTTACGCAACGAGTAGTGGGTAGCTTTTCTATTACCTCGATCTTGGCTTTATCGACGTGCATACCTTCCTTGGATACAATATGACTGAGGACTAAGCCTTCGGTTGTCATGAAATGGCATTTCTCCCAATCCAAGAGAAGGTTTTTCTCGATGCACCGATCTAACACCAAAGCCAAGTTAGATAAACACTTATTAAATGAGCTACCATACACAAAGAAATCATCCATGAATACCTCCATAATCTTTTCAACCATATCATGGAAAATGCTAAGCATACAACATTGAAAGGTTGCGGGGGCATTACATAGACCAAATGGCATCATCCGGAATGCAAAAGTTCCAAAAGGACAAGTGAAGGTGGTCCTCTCTTGTTCTTCGGGTGCTATTTCAATTTGATAATAACCGGAATAGCCATCAAGGAAGCAATAATATTCGTGTCCGGCCACTCTCTCTAGGATTTGATCAAGAAATGGGAGAGGGAAGTGGTTTTTACAGGTCTTAGAATTAAGCTTCCTATAGTCAACACACATGCGCCATCCCGTGGTGGCTCGCATGGGGACTAGCTCATTGTTTTCATTTTTAATAACCGTTAGCCCCGATTTCTTAGGTACAACTTGAATGGGGCTAACCTATCTACTATCGGCAATAGGGTATATAATACACGCATTAAGAAGCTTAAGGATTTCACCTTTTACCACTTCCTTTAGGTTAGGATTTAACCTACGTTGCATTTCTCTAGTAGGTTTGGTGTCATCCTTTAAGTAGATGTGGTGCTTACAAATGAGGGGGTCAATACCTTTAATCTCGGCAATTGTCCAACCAATTGCCCCCTTGTGAGTTTTAAGCACATCTAGCAATTGGATTTCTTGCTCATTGGAAAGTTTAGACGATATTACCACGGGGAATGTGCCGGATTCCCCAAGAAATGCATACTTCAAATATGGCGGCAACAGCTTCAAATCTAAGGATCGGTGTTCCAGCTTTGACGGTCTTTGGCAAGGTGAGTCCAACGGTAGCGGCTCAAAAGATGGCATCCACTTAGTTACCGCGCCAACTTCCTGCGAAAAACACTCGGTGTTAATATTTTCACAAAAATGATCGACAAAATTAAGCGCTTCAACAAACTCCGTATCAAAATGCTCTTCAACTAGAGTCTCAATCATGCAAGCTTCCTCAAACTCACCATCCCCCGATGACAATTTACAAGCATTGAAAATGTTCAAGTCAAGGGTCATGTTGCCAAAAGAGATTTTAAGTTGACCATCCCTACAATTGATTATATCATTGCATGTGGCTAGGAATGGTATACCTAAAATGATGGGGGTTGGTGTTTTGGTTTGAGGTCCAAGAATGTCTAACACAACAAAGTACACAGGGTAGTAAAATTTGTCCACTTGGACGAGCACGTCCTCTATGCTACCCTTGGGGACCTTGATGGATCTATCGGCCAATTGGAGAATAATGGGTGTGGATTTTAATTCTCCAAGTCCTAATTGTATGTACAAGTCATAAGGCAAAATATTAACACTCGAACCTAAATCAAGGAGGGCTTGACCAATCTTTTTGGTTCATATGATGCATGGGATTATAGGTGAGCCGGGATCCTTGTATTTAGTAGGAGTGTTGTGTTGCACAATAGCACTAACTTCTTGTGTTAGGAAGGCCTTTTTCTTAACACTAACATTCCTCTTAACGGTGCATAAATCTTTTAAGAATTTAGCATATGCGGGAATTTGATTTATTGCATCAAGAAGAGGGATATTAATTTGACATTTTTGAAATATTTCGCGGATTTCGGATTGGAACTTATCTTTCCATGGAGGTTGAAGCCTTTGAGGGAAAGGTGCAGGAGGAATGTACGGCCCTGGCTCTTCAATGATGATCTCTTCGGAATGGTTGCCTTTGTCCGGTATTTCTTCTTGTACATCTTCATTTGGAGTGGCTTCATTCTCCATAACTATCTCCGCTTCGACTCTCGGTGGCTCCGGCTTCTCAAGTTTTTGACCACTCCTCAAGGTTGTCACCGCTTGACAAGACTTGACGTTGGGTCCTCCCGATGATGAATTCATGTTAGGGTTGGGGAGTGGTTGTGCCGGAATCTTGCCCTTCTCTAGAGTTGCCGCAAGCTTTGCCATATTCTCATTGAGTTGTTGAAATTGTTGTTGGTGTTGCGCCTGAGTTTGTTGCAGTTGTTGCCATTGTTGGAAATTTGCTTGATTTTGCGTTGTTTGCATTTGGATGAATTGTTGCAATGTGTCGCTCAGAGATTGCACTTGGGGCTCACTTGTTTCATCCATCCTCCTTTGGATGCCTTATTGATTGTTGTTGTTGTTGAAGGGCAGACGATATGATGGTTGAGCTTGTTGTTGTCTTTGGGATCCCCAATTCAAATTCGGGTTATTCCTCCAACTCGGGCCTTGATTATGGGAATTGTTGTATCCTTGCCCTTGGTTGGAATTCGCCACATAATTCACTTGAGTGGGTCTTGAAGTACTTCCTTTGCTAGCGGTAGGTTAGGACATTGAGTGATACCATGGTCTGCACTACTGCAAAGGTTACATAGCCCTTCATTACCAACCGTCACGGCCTTCACTCCTTTTAACTGGAACCCTTCAAGTCTCTTGCAAATGATGGCCTCCATTCTTGCTTCTAAGGCTTCCTCTTGGGTCAATGTAAGGAGACCTCCACGGGCCAAAGGTTGAGGTAATTCTCTTCTCTCAGCTTCAGGAGTCGCCTCTCAACTTCGTGTATTCTCAACTATGGACTCTAAGTAGTCCCATGCCTCCTCTGGTGTCTTATCTAAGAATTTCCCGTTGAACATCATTTCCACGAATTGCTTCATGGATGGGATGAGTCCGTCGTAAAAGAAACCGATGAGACGGTATTCATCAAATCCATGGTGTGGACATGCTAGTAGCAGCTCCTTGAACCTTTCCCAAGTGATATCAAAGATTTCGTTTGGCTTCTGAGAAAAGTTTGCCATTTGCCGCTTTAATCCTTGAGTCCTGTGGAAGGGAAAAAACTTTTTCAGAAATTCAGCTTGCATTGCTAACCAGGAGTTAATAGTATGAGGAGGTATAGCATTAAACCATTTTTTTAGCTTTATCCTTTAAAGAAAAAGGAAACATTTTTAGATAAATGGTTTCACTGCTTGCCTTCCCATCAGAACATGTGAGGCAGACATCTTCAAACTCCTTTATGTGTTGATAAGGGTTCTCCTTTTCTACACCATGAAAAGTGGGAAGAATTTGAAATATCCCAGGTTGGGCTAAAAGAATTCGCATCGGCAGGAAGCACGATGCATGAGCCGGTAGCAGACCTACTTGGTCTCAACACATATCTTAAACTTCGATCATCCTCATGTTGAGAGTGATCGTCCTCACTATGATTGGTGTTGTCATTCCCGTTAGTGTTGGTGTTGTTATCGGCCATGTCTATGTTTCTTACTAGTCTATGTGTTCGAGGAGTCCTTAACCACATAAACTAGACAATATAGTTCAAGTCAAAACTTTCCAAGATTAGCCTAATTTTTATATGTTTGTTGATTATAAAAATGGAAAAGCAAACTCGGATATACACGATGAATATAAACGGTAGAATGGGAAGATCTTACCAAATTTTCACAACAAAAACCAAAGTGTAAAATGGATATACGCCCTCCCCGGCAACGGCGCCAATTTGCTTGACTCTCACAGAAAGGTGATACTCGCAAGTGTACGAGGTCGGCAAATAATATACCCGGTAAGTATGGGATCGTATACACAGAGACGGAATTAATCTGCAAATTCACACAAATAGTTAGAGCATGTAAAGAATGGTTGGTTCTTACCACCCTATGGGGGTGAATGATTGTTTGGGGAGTTGGTTTGTCTAAACACCCTAGAGTTAGGGGTTACATCTGAATAGTTCTATTTTCGTTCTATTTTTATTACATCTGAATAGTTGTGTTTTATATCCCCTAGGGGTTACATCTCATCCATCCAAATCCTCATCCAACGATTCACAGCAACTGGAGAAGAATCGGGTTAAGAAAAACCCGTTTCTCATAACCCAGACTGCGGCCGAAAACCCCCGATCAGTCGACTGTCGAATAAATGGCAGTCGACTGATGGCAGAAAATTCTTATTACTTCCAAATGGGGACATGCGACTGTCTGAAAATATCACAGTCGACTGTGTGATCCACATGCGACTGTTTTCTGTTGTTCAGTCGCCTGCTGCAGAAATGTTAAAATAATAGAGAGTTGGCTCATTTTGCTCCCTCGGAAATCTGAAATATCAGTCGACTGATGCGAAGATGACAGGCGACTGTATGAGATTATAGTCGACTGTCAATCCTCTTACAATCGACTGTAGTTGGGCTTCAGCTTCTCCAGCTTTAATTCTTTAAAGGTAGACGACTGCCGTTGTTTGGGCAGTCGTCTGTTGGGTTTTCAGGCGACTGTCTTTGCTTCTGCAGGCGCATGTTATGCACTCCTCTTCTTGAGTTGATTTAGTCCCTTCCAGGACACCTGAAAATTCCAGAAAAATCCCTATAAATATAATAGAAATTTATAATGCTTAGGGAAGTGAAATTGTGCAAGAATAAAATCATATGCTCATAAATGATGATTTAGCGTAAATGTAGTTAAGAGAGCATGATTCCATGGATTATATGCACAAGAGGAGATGATTATGAGGTTAGAATATGTAATATTTATTCATAATCACACACCTCACAAACACATATCATGATGACATATTGATTAAATCTTATTGCGGTTTGTTATCATCAAATGGGGGAGATTGTTGGATACAATGATCTTTGATTTCTTATTTGATAATAACAAACCTTTATGAATATTTTTGATGTGTTTGTTAAAAGTTTTTCAGGGCCAAATAAACATGTAGCATATAGCGGTAAACTTGTGAATATTGATCAATGACAATCTTGCAAATTATCCACAATGACAACGTTGAAATTATGTGCAAGAGATATGGAGGTGGAAATTTTGTGATTAAGAGAATTTGACTTGGTCAACATGGCATGGAGGGTGAGGAGCTAAATTTAAATAAGAGAATCAAATCAAGTTCAAATCAATTTGGTTTAAGAGAATTTGACTTGGTCAACCATATTCTACAAATACCATGGAGAGATAAGAAAAGATTTGATTGAAGATTCAAATCAATTTTGAGGAGTCATACTTATCCTAGAATTGATCAAGTTCATTACATCAAAGGGGAATCAAATTTCATGAGGGGATGATGAGATACGGAGATCTAATATGAAGATTTAATTTGAATTCAAAATGGTTACTAGTTAATCTAGGAGAATCAATTTCAAATCAATTCAAAGAGGAGATAAATTGATTGGATGAGAGTAAAGGAGTTTGTATTGGACTAAAATTGATCTTGGAGAATCAATTTTAAATCAATTTAAAGATGGAGATAAATAGATTGAATGAGAGAATATGAGTTGTGATTGGATTGAAATTCTTTGACCAAAGCTATATATACAACTCCTAGCCATCCAAGAAAATAAAAGAAGGAGAAAAAGGTAAGGCCGGACCAAGGCTTAATCTCCTCCTCCTTAGCGGAGAAAACTCATAATGCAAGCTTCAAATTTCATCATCATCTTCAAGCTCTAACTCTCCGTTGCCGCAAGATATTTTCCAACGCCAAAACCTCCTTGCCGAGCGCATATCCTTCAAAGTACAAAGATCAAGCTCCTTCATCATCCAACAAAGGAGGCATCCTCAAGCATCAAGTCAACTTCAAGCAAAATGGGCCAAGCATACTGTAATACCCCGTATACATGTGTACGGGTATTACGTTACCGTATAAGTACGTGTATGTTTTATTTAATTTTCCTTAATTTTTAAAATGATAAGGTTATTTTAAAATAATTTTTAACTATCATTTGCTTATTAATGGATGAAATACTAGATGAAATACATGATATAATATGGGGGTATATTGTATTATTATATGTATATTTATTTTCTTAAAAAGAAAATCCATAAATTCTGAAGATGACACGTAGTTAGCTTGAGGTGTCATTACCATGCTAATTTACACCTAATTTTTACACATGTCAAATCAAGAGGAGGTGTTAGTGATGATAAGGATGGGAAGGCTTGACTTAGAGAGAAAGAAAGAGAAAAATGAAGGAAAAATGGAAAAAGGGGAGAGAAGAACTCAGCTTCTCCTTCCTCTCATCTCACGCACAGACCCTCCCCTCCTGTTCACGCATGCAAAGAACAATCCTCTCTTCCTCTTCCTGCAACCGAACCCTAACAACCACCCATCTCCTCCTCCAGGCGGCCACTCCCATCAGGTTACCACACCTTTTCACCATGCCTTGCAGACTGCAACCCTAGCCTTCCTCACTATTGGAGAAGAACTAGAGAATTGATGGGGTCTTCAAGGAGAAGAAGGGCCAAATAATCCAAGAGGAGGACTTAATAAGGTAGGAAGTCTATCTATTCTATTTAGGGTTAATATCTATAAAAATGAGTAGAATTAGATGATCGATTCTCATAGAATTTGATCAAGTTTGATCGACACGACTGTCGACACGTCCGTTTGGATCGATCGTAGCTCCAAACAAATCAACAGTGACCCTACACAACCGTTCCGACAGTCGACACAGTCGTATCATCGACCCAGCAGAGGAATGATCGAATCGACGTAGACTCGATCAGTAGAAGGACCTTAGCTTGACGACACGGTCATGTCATTCTTTGAAACGACCGTGTCAGTCTATGACTTCACACGGTCGTGTGGTTTGACCAAACGACAGTGTGACTGTCCTATCCCTATATAGTGTAGAATGTTATACCACATGATCGTATGGAATCCCCAAATAAGTGTGTAGCTGTTTATGGCCAAACTGGAGTCTATGCCCCTCACGACCGTATGGAACTATCCAAAAGATCATGTGGCTATGTGTGGCTGAACTGTAGTATTGTGCTCCACACGGTCATGTAGACTTATCCAAATGACCGTGTGGGCTGGCCTTGTGTATTGGTCCTAGGGTTTCACACGACCGTGTGGAACTTTCCAAACGGCCGTGTGGATTGATTAATTGGTGATTCAGGTTTATTTTCATGATGTGAGTTGTTTAGTAATACTTCTGCTTCGTAACTAAGTTAATTGTTACATTAACCATGTCATAAGTTGTCTAAGCTTATGATTAATGAAGTATGCCATGTTTCTCATATAATTCCTTATTTGAAGAACGATCACTCATGTTGTTAATTGCTATCGCATCTTATATGCTCATGTTTGAGTAATAGTTAATGTTAATGTTATCATCTCGTTATTTCCATTTTAAAAGTACTTTATGTTTCATGAGATAAAGTAAAGACAAATGTGGTAATGGAAATGATATATGACACATACTATGGCAAGTGAAAGGAAATGTAATGAAAGGATGATAATTAAACTGCAATTTGCACCACATAGACCAAAGTGCCACATGGACCAGTATGCCATAGAAATACCAGGGCCACTCCTGAATCCATGTGAGTCACCTCTTGAATCTATGTGTGGTAAATAGACGATATGAACCTACGTGCTACATGGACTAGCATGCTATGGAAATACCGGGGCCACCCCCTGAATCCATGGGAGCCACCCTAGAATCCATGAGTCACATTGTAGGCCCACCGACATATATGGGATCCATTAGACATTGCATTGCATTCATAATCATCTCATATGCATCATGTGCATATCTGCTATTGTCTGCCTTTACTTCACGTTTATTTAATTCTTCAGCTCTTGCTCCTTAATACCTGCTGCGAGGTAGTTTACTTTTCTTGTATGTTAATTCAGTAGATTACCTTGCAAAACTTATCTGGTTATTTATTTCTTTTCGCATTTGTAGTAGATAGTTAATGACCAGACCTTACTAGGTAGAATAGTTCTGAGACTGACCTTACCTACTTTAGTTAGATTTTTCTTTTGGGTCATGTGTTGACGTGTCCCATTTGTTTACTAGGTTTAGGGACATGCCAGACTGAGCTGGACTTGATCAGAAGATTACTTAAAGACGATACCCTCAGAGGGTGACCTTGTTCACTTGGTTCTTAGGGGTAGCTTAGGAAGTGAGTTGTATTGAGTGTGTACATCTTCGTCCTTTGTAGGTTTTCTGGGATTTCTCCCTTGTTTCCCTTTGTACCCCTTATTATAAATGATGGTGTATAATGTACTCTTTGTGGTGTACATTTTATAAATAATAAACGAAATGGTTGACTTTGTACTTTATTGTTACTTCTCGGTGTTGATTCTGTGATGGAGCATTACTTGTACTTGCCAGCATGTGCACAGTGACCTAGAGATTCTCTTGTTCACACACACACACACACTCTCTCTCTCTCTCTCTCTATTCTCCGTAACACTTGCTGCTTGAGAGTACATGTGACGGATTCGTACTTCTCGGGTATCCTGGGGAGCAGGTCGTTACATTTGGTGGCCCATACAAGTCACCACACTGTGGCATGCGTAAGGTTGTGCGGGTAATACTCTATAGAGTTAGTTATGTCCTAAGGTGGGTAGTGACCTTAGAGTCTAGACAAAGTCATCATTAGCGTGGAGCCTTAGATTTAGAAGGCCAAGGATGGATCTGATTTTAGTTAGATAGATTGTCACCTTTGAGTGATGTCCTACGGAGTACCTTGCTGTGTACTTAGGTACAATTATTAGGTATTCATGAGTTAGCATGATTAGTTCTATACATATGCTATAGGTTACATAGGTAAGATGTTTGTTATAGACATTTTACAAAGGTATGTATATGCATAAGTTGGGATGTTATTATGTATATACAGATATAGTTTGTTGATATAGTTGAATGTATTGGTGTATGTGAGCATGCCTCTTATTGTATATGCAACTATACATATGAGTGATATCTGTAGGAATGAATACTTGTATGTGTGTCTGGATCTATGATACTTATACGTCTTAGTATCTATACTTATAAATATGTATGCATATGTCTATACTATGTATGTGATAGGTGTATTGTGTATGGTATAATTAAATAAATGAAGTGATGTGATATAGGTATGTGATAGATATGGGTGTATTGTATTGATGTGAATATGATGTGATGCCCTCTTCATGATATGAGTGAACTTGTATGTGATATTGCTTATGATTGATGTGTTGGTGTATTGCATGTATGTGTTATGAATATAAATATGTTTGTGTAATTCTATGAATTACTTATATGAATTGTGAGGAATGAATACTGAGGTGTATATGTATTTGCTTGAATGTTAAGTATGTACAGTGTATATATATGTATATGCGATACATATAGATATGTGTGGTTAGAGTATATGTAGTAGTTATTAGTGTTTCGTGAGAAAGATGACTCTTAGACTTATTCAAACTTAAGTCAGGCCCTTAGTGTTAGAAAGTTCGAGGGTGGACTTTGATTTTAAGGTGGGTAGAATGTAATAGCATGTATACACATGTACATGTATTACGTTACCGTATACATACACGTATGTTTTATTTAATTTTCCTTAATTTTAAGAATGATAAGATTATTTTTAAATAATCTCTAATTACCATTTGCTTATTAATGGATGAAATACTAGATGAAATACATGGTATAATATGGGGATATATTGTATTATTATATGTATATTTATTTTCTGAAAAAGAAAATCCAAAAATTCTAAAGATGACACCTAGTTAGCTTGATGTGTCATTACCATGCTAATTCACACATAATTCTTTACACATGGAAAATCAAGAGGAGGTGTTAGTGATGATGAGGATGGGGAAGACTTGATTTAGAGAGAAAGAAAGAGAAAAAGAAAGGAAAAATGGAAAAAAAAGGAAGAGACGAACTCAGCTTCTCCTTCCTCTCATCTCACGCACAGACCCTCCCCTCCTGCTCACGTACGTAAACAACAATCCTCTCATTCTCCTCCTGCAACCGATCCCTAACAACCACCCATCTCCTCCTCTAGGCCGCCACTCCCATCAGGTTACCACACCCTTTCACAATGCCTTGCAGATTGTAACCCTAGCCTCCCTCACTATTGGAGAAGAACTAGAGAATTGATGGTGTCTTCAAGGAGAAGAAGGGCCAAACACTCAAGAGGTGGACTTAATAAGGTAGGAAGTATCTATTCTAGTTAGGGTTAGTATCTCTAGAACTACGTAGGCGTAGACGATCGATTCTCATCATATTTGATCAAGTTTGATCGGCACAACCATCGACACGGCCGTTTGAATTGACCGTAGCTCCAAACCAATAGACGGTGACCCCATACGACCGTTCCGACCGACGACACGGTCGTGTCACCGACCCAACAGAGGAATGATCAAGTTGACGTAGACTCGATCAGTAGAAGGACCCTGGCTTGACGACACGGTCGTGTCATTCTTTGAAATGACCGTGTCAGTCTATGAAATCACACGGTCGTGTGGTTTGACCAAACGACCGTGTGACTGTCCTATCCCTATATAGTGTAGAATGTTTTACCACACGGTCGTATGGAATGCCCAAACGACTATATAGTGTAGAATGTTAGACCACACGGTCGTATGGAATCCCCAAACGACTGTGTGGATGTTTGTGGATGAACTGGAGTTTGTGCCCCCTCACGACGATGTGGAACTATCTAAATGACCGTGTGGCTATGTGTGGCTGAACTGTAGTATTGTGCTCCATACGGTCATGTGGACTTATCCAAACGACCGTGTAGGCTGGCCTTGTGTATTGGTCCTAGCATTTCACACGGCCGTGTGGAACTTTTGTAACGACCCGCTTTCGGGGGCCCGTTACTTATTTGATAATTGCGCAGGTTCTGCAGTTAACCAGTGAAGTCAAAATAGCCACGATGCAGAGATGTACAAAGATACCCAAATAGTGTCCATTATTACAATCCATACCGTACAAAATATCCCAACAGATATACATGACAGAAGAAAGTACACGACTGTAATAGCTCTGGAAGCTGCGGTCTCATGGTCGAAGTCTGGCGCTATTAGCTCAAGAGCATCTGCCTCCATATGTACGTCGTCTGCGGTGCCACGGAAATGGAACCGTAGGTAAGTCACAACAATTCTAAATAAAGAAAGAGAGGTACTGTACAAGTATGACAAAGCAGACCAAAGTGAAAGTAAAGTAATGTACGGTGCAGTGTCTATACAAGTGTAGAAAGTAACGTGCATGGAATGCGTAAAGTAAATGTGACTGTACTGGCAAGTAAAGTGAGGCAAGCATGGTAACTGTACTGGTAAGTAAAGTGCAAGTACTGTAAAGAAAGTAACTGTGCAAATTACACTACGTGACTCAAGTCGGAGAGTACAATATGTGACCGTTCAGTTCATCTCTTGCCTGGGTGCTACCCAGACGAAGGCCGGTACCCAGGCAGCATGATGGTTTGCCGAAACTCAGGCAGCTAGACAGGTTACTTTTATTTTGCCAAAACTCAGGCAGCTGGACGGTATGCCAAAAACTCAGGCAGCTTGACATGTAGATCGAACTCTAGTCACTCCCGTACTCTCGCAAACTATGAGTTACCCCAATACCCCAGTGACGTGTCAATTACAAGTTCTAGACAGGATTGTTCCACAGGATGTTCCACACATGATATTCCACACGATGTTCCGCATGTTAGTCACACCAGGTTAACTGGTTGACTTCCTCATTGAAAACTAGCAAGTAGGATAAAAACAAGTCCAACACCAAAAGCTGTTACTTCCGTGCTTTGAGCACGTGGTAGTGTGGCTAGCACACAATTTACCCAAGTTGAAAGTTGGCAAAGTAATCTTTGGTAGATTACTTTCATTTAGTTCTCTAGTTTGGTTTAACTTGAATAGCCGTTCTGAGGCTATAAGTGAAGTGTCACAAGTTCATACAAGCACAGAAGTCTAGTTTTCTAAAGTTAGAATATGTCGTGACTTACTAATTTCGAGCTCGTCGTGGCAAGACGAGGTTGGAGCTGGAAGAGCTGGTGCACGAAGATTGGTACCTGAAATCACAAGAAACACTTGGTTAAAGCGTACCCTATTTTCTATTTATTAAACTCGATCGTTTTGATTTTTAAAACCGGTTAAAACGTTGTCGAAAAGCGTTCTGAATTTTTATATAGACTATACATGGTGAAAATAATTTTACTGCAAGAGGGAATATTTTTCTGAGGCTTATAGTAATTTCTATAATTTTTAAAAGCTCAAAAACTATTTAAAAACTATTTTTCAATTAGTGACGTATTTATTCCACAATTTATTCTGGATGCAATCTGCATCGGAATGTTGCAAATGAGGTGTCAAAATGACCGTTACAAAGAGTTATTTAACATATATTTTTCTCAAGTATTAGTTTACGTAAAAATAAGAAGATACGGATTTTTAAATGAAAATAACGGATTTAACTTATAGGCTTAAAAATTAATTCTGGAAAAACTAAGCGTCGGATTGAGATGAAACTAGCGCCATTGGGTCCAGAATGTCATTTCTGATTTTCTAGAGGTAGTCACACATTTTTCTGGGTCCTATATAATTAGTTATGAATTAAAAACCATAAAACCCTATTTAATAATTAATGAAAATACGAAAAATACGAAAATACGGATTTTCGGCATATTTACAAGTTTGCCATTACGAAGTTACCAACGCTGCGACGTCGTCGTTCGTGCATGGCTGAGGGCGGGGGGGCTCGTGGTCGTCGGAGCGGGGCGTGGAGGCGGAGGGAGAGGCGGAGCACGGCGAGGCGATGCTGTCGGAGGAGGAGGAGGCGGCGGCGGGGCTCAGAGCTCGTGGCTCTGTCGACGTTTCTCCGGTGGGCGCTTGGGGATGGCGAAGGCTGTGACGACGGCAGCGGCGGAGTGCTTCTGTCAACGGCGTGGCTGACGGCGGGGTTCGTCGGAGCGGAGAGCTTGGCCTTGTAACGACTGCGAGCTCGGAGGGCGGCGACGGCAGTGTAAGGGGCGGAGCTGAGGGCGTGAGGTCGTCGGACTTCGGGGGATGGCGGAGGATCGAGCAGTGGCTTCGGTGCTTCGCGGTGGGGAGCTCGGAGATGGCGACGGTCGGAGGAGCACGGCGGGGCGAAGCTGCTGGGCGGAGCTCTTGGAGGCGGATGCTGCCGTCAGCGAACGGGGAGGAGGCGGTGTCGAGCATATAGCAGCAGCAGCTGCTGCTGCTCGGGCGTCGCGACAGAGCTACGGCAGGGCCTCTCGGCGGCGACCACGAAGGGCAGTCGGATGAGGGGGGCACGGTGGAGATGACGGCGATGGTATGGGTTCGGTGGCGGTTCACCGTGGAAGAAGAGAGGGGGAGAGGGAGCTGAGCGTGCGGGTGGGGTGTTAAACGGCCTGGGTTGGGTTGCCTGGTTTTGAACGTGAAATAGAGAGGGAGAGAGAAGGGTCTGTGTGTTTGCATTTGGAAGAGAGAGGGGGGAGATTATATAGGGTTTTTAGAAATAGGGTAGTTGGGGATGCGGGGTTAGCTAACAAAGTGGGTGGGGTAGATACGGGTTAGGGATTAGATTAATTAGTAATAGGGTAGGTAAAAGGTAATTAGGGTTAACTAGGCAATTAGTAAAAACGAAATTACGAAAATGCCCCTACTAGTAAACGTGTCCGAAAAATTACGAAAACATACCCACGGGATCGTATCGTCGCGAGGATCGCGAATACGAAGACCGTTTCAGGGTTTGGGCTACGGAAATACTAGATTTTGGCCAAAACGTTTAGAAAGCGGGTTTGCGGGTTCTCTACTGAAATGATATCAGAAAATTACGAAATTAATGTGGGGAGCCCTAAATGATCATAGGATGCTACTGCAGGAGTTTGAAAACGTTTTGAAGACGTTTGTATAGAAAATAAATTCATTGAGTCAAAACCGCAATATCTGAAAACGAATTTTTATCAGATCTTTTATAGGTATTTGACGAAATCCGATTTTACCAAAATACTCCATAACACGGCCGTGTGGAACTTTCCAAACGGCCGCGTGGATTGATTAATCGGTGATTCAGGTAGATTTTCATGATGTGAGTTGTTTAGTAATTCTTGTGCTTCATAACTAAATTAATTGTTACATTTACCATGTCATAAGTTGTCTAAGCTTATGGTTAATGAAGTATGCCATGTTTCGCTTATAATTCCTTATGTGAAGAAATAGAACTCATGTTGTTAATTGCTATCTCATCTTATATGCCCATGTTTGAGTAATAGTCAATGTTAATGTTATCATCTCGTTATTTCCCTTTTAAAAGTACTTTATGATGCATGAGATAAAGTAAAGACAAATGTGGTAGTGTAAATGATATATGACACATACTATGGCAAGTGAAAGGAAATGTAATGAAAGGATAATAATTCAAATGAAATTTACACCATATAGATCAAAGTGCCACATGGACCAGCATGCCACAGAAATACTAGGGCCATCTCCTGAATCCAAGGGGCCACCTCTTGAATCTATGTGTGGTATATAGATGACATGGACCTACGTGCTACATGAACCAGCATGCAACGAAAATACCAGGGCCACCTCCTGAATCCATGGGAGCCACCTCTAGAATCCATGAGTCACATTGTAGGCCCGCCGCCATAGATGGGATCCCTTAGGCATTGCATTGCATTCGTAATCATCTCATAGCCTCGCGTGGATATCTGCGATTGTCTGCCGTTATCTTAATTCCATTTCTAATGCTCTAAGAGCAAGAAGGGGTTTCTATTAAATAGAAAATGTCCGAGAAGACGATTTGAATCTTTAGCAGATAAGAGAAGAAACGAAGGGTCATACCATACACTAAAAGTAGATATTTCCGACAGAGAATGATGTATATAAAAAAGAGTTCTGTCCTTATTTGCGGTAATAGGATGTGACACACTTTAGAATCCGCAGGTTCAACCGGATAATCAGATGAAGCGGCTATAACAGACGACAAGGCAGTAGAGCCTGAAACTGTTGGGAGGTATTCACAATCCACAGAGGTAGCTGAGACGCAAAGGAGTTGTCTTTTTGAAATCCAAAAGGGGCATAGCGATTAAGCAGCTTCAAGCTACAAAAGGAGGGGTTCCTCGGCTTACCATGAGGCTCACTCACAAGCCGTTACGTTGCCATTAAAGATAGACACCCTACCGGAAGGGTAAGTTTACTACTCCAATGATCGGTCTAAAACAAACGACCAGCCCAAAACGGAGGTCGGGACAACGTAACACACAGAAGCCTTATTTTATTAAGTATTGCAAAAGAAGAGGCTACGGGAAGGATTACACACCTGCAAGCCCACTCACGGCCGGGGATATTCACAAGAGTCCCTCGATATAAGACTACTGGAATGAGACCAGACCAAGAGAGAGACAAAGTCAATGGCCCTTTTTTACTTCACGTTTATTTAATTCTGTAGCTTTTGCTCCTTAATACCTACCTGTGATGTTGTTTACTTTCTTGTATGTTAATTCAGTAGATTACCTTGCAAAAACTTGTCTGGTTATTTATTTCTTTTTGTGTTTGTAGTAGACAGTTAATGACCAGACCTTACTAGGTAGAACAGTTCTGAGACTAACCCTACTTAGTTTAGTTAGATTTTCCTACTAGGTCATGCGTTGATGTGTCCTATTTGTTTTCCAAGTTTAGGGGCATGGCAGACTGAGTTGGACTTGATCAGAAGATTAATCAAAGACGGTAGCCTAAGAGGGTGACCTTCTTCACTTTATTCTCATGGGTAGCTTTGGAAGTGAGTTGTACTGAGTGTGGACATCTTTTTCCTTTGTGGGTTTTCTGGGATTTTTCCCTTGTTTCCCTTTGTACCCCCATTATAAATGATGATGTATAATGTACTCTTTGTGGTGTACCTTTGTATAAATAAGAAATGAAATGGTTGACTTTGTACTTTATTGTTACTTCTCTGTGTTGATTCTGTGGTGGAGCATTACTAGTACTTCCCAATAAGTGCGTAGTGACATGGAGATTCTCTTGTATTCTCTCTCTTTCTTTCTATTCTCCGTAACCCTCGCTGCTTGGGAGTACCTGGGACTGATTCGTACTTCCCAGGTATCCTGGGGAGCGGGTCGTTACACATACAAGAAGAGAAACAAAGTCATCTCCTACAAAGATCTCAAGCCAAAGCATCTTCAAACTTTCCAAGCGACTCACTTCAAAGATCCGAGAATTCTTTCCATAAGAGCATCCAAATCTATCCTTTCTTATTTTTGTGTGGAAGAGAACAAGCCCATGATTCCAACGGATATTTTTTTGGATTTTTTCAAGGTCGGGGTTATTTACTACAATTTTTGGAAGACCGAGAAGAAGCTTACTTTACGCACAGACTGTAGCTAATTCCGCAGAACAAAAAACTGCTTTATGCACAGACTAGAATCAGGCAGATTTGAGCAATGAACTTCAAAGAGCTATATCTTTTGATCCAGAGATTGAATTGAGACACCGTATGCGCCAGCACAAAGCTGACGACATGCTTAACGATATGGACTATCATAATATCACAAACTTAGCACTCTAAAATATTTATCTTATTTATATTTGTGATTGTTCTGGTAGATCATTATATTAGGTTGTAGTTTTGGTTTTGGGGGGTTTTTGTGGACTCTTGATTGGTTGGGGCTAGTCAAGAGTTAAGTTTTTGCTAGGGCAGTAGTGTTCGGAACTTTGGGGAGTGAGATATAACTTGGTGAGCTGAGGTTGTGGCACGAAGTTCCAGGTGTAGGTCGGGGGCGACCGAACCAAGGTAAATACTTTATGCACTTTGTGTTTACTTCTGCTTTATTTTCTCTGAACCATATTTGTTCTGTGCTGGTTTGATTGTCTAGGCATAATTTTTATATTCGTGAAAATTGTTTTATAAGCCTATTCACCCCCTCTAGGCTTAAATCACGATCCAACAAAGCATGGTTAGAGGCAGTCATCGCTTATATGTGATGCTAGGATTTGAGAGATAGAAACTAGTGTATCCAGTTGGGCAGGTATCCAGTTTTGCATACCTGATGGAGAATCTTTCCCATATTTATAGGATCAGGGGGCTCGGCCATATCAGTAGACCCCTAGCAAAGGCAGTTGTATGTTGCCTGATAAAGCAGATACACGTTATATCATCGTTTCATTTAGATGGTCCTAACAGCCTTCTGACAGAGCTCATCATTACGTGAGCAGGGAGGGCCCACTAGTAACGGTTTGGAGAAAGAAAGGGGGACTCACCTTTCTGAGATCGTGACACCCTAGTTGTAGGGGCTGATCCTGCCAAATGGATGAGTTCATTGGATGTAGGGTTGAGCAGGTCGGCCTGATGTGTCCAAATTTTATACTATTTTCATATCATTATTCCATTGCATCTCATGCCATTTTCGCATCCAAATACCTCATTTTACTACGATATTGCATTTCTGATGATATTTTCGAGTTTCGTAGTGTTTTGTCAGTTTTCAGGGATTTTGGAGCGATTTGGGACTCCACTTGGGTGTGGACACATCCGACGGGTTTGTGAGCTCATTAGCGAGGCTCTGGAGGAGTTCGCCACACTTCTTGAGCCATCAGAGGAGAAGAGAGGGAGCAGAAAGAGAGAGAGAGAGAGAGAGAGAGAGAGAGAGAGAGAGAGAGAGAGAGAGAAGAGAGAGAGACAGACCCCCCAGGAGCCTCTGCAGCATTTTCCCAGAAAATGCTCGGTTCGAGCAGCTCAGCTGCTCGACCGAGCCATATCAGATTGAGAAGAGAGTTGACACGGGCTAACTCGGACCGAGCAGTTCAGCTGCTCGGTCGAGTAGCCTCAATTTTCCAAGCCATGACGCGACCCGAGTAACCGACCGAGCCGACGCCTGCTCGTACCGAGTAAAGCTTACTCGGTCCGGGTAGGATGAGAAGATTTCTGTAGTGCCCGGTCGAGCAGCTCATCTGCTCGACCTGAGCCACCAAACGAGCATGTAACGCCCCGCTTCCCAAAAGACACCGGAAGCAAGAGCGTTACGCGGTCCACTTGAATTGGAGCGGTGAAGCTCGAGTTCAATAAGCGTCTGTGATAAGAACACAGATGAGGTTCTTGCATTTGCGTATCAGAACAATCAGAAACATTTCAGAAAATAAAGCCACATCCAGAGTTAAAATGTGCGTACATGAAATTAATCAACAAGCCTCAGCCGGGCTAAAGTAGCAACAGAAAAAGAAACGTACACGAAACAACTACAACGACTGAAAGTAAACTAAGGAAGCTGTGAAGTGTGGGTCCACTAGTCCTCTGCTGACATAGGCACTGCGTCAGGGGCGAATTCCTAGCTCTCTAAGTCAGGCGTCACGAACGGATCCTCTGGGTACTCAAGCTCAGAATCTGACATACATCCACAAACATGAATGTATGTTAGCAAGGGGTCTGCAAGAAAATATTAGCAAACCAAGACAAGATATATGACATATATGAAATTGAGAAGCATTTAATATTTTAAAGAAACGAATGCAGCAATTTAACATTTAACAATTTTATAGAAACAGAAACAAGCATCCCTAACATGCAGTTCTAGACGGTTGCAAGATTAAAGTTTAGATTTTCTCTGAGTTCATCAGCATGACAATTTTCCAAGAGACCAAAGTTAGCGTTGCAATTTCCATGTCAAGAGTTCACATCTAATCTAGGGTTCTCGCCTTTAGGTCGTGATGAGAAGGTCCTTCCTCTCACGGGGGCTTACCGTGATTGATGCTAACCCACCGCGTGCGGGTGGTGCTCTTGAGGAGAGTACCCTTCATACGCCCAGTGGTCGCTCAACCCTAACCCCACCCAAAAGTTTTCCGGAACACGAGCTGGCCAAGTCGACTCACACGACATCACGATATCACGATACCGCCTTCGAGGCGCACGATTTTCACGATGTCCATATTTGTTAGGTATGTCAAGAATCTCAGAAAGTTATTGTTAACAATATTTTAACATTATCGTGACAGTTCTACAAGGCAGAAGTGGGTTGAACAACTTTTACCGCAGTTTAAATTAATGACGAACGCGTCCTTTATATTGAACTTGCTTCAGAAATTATTCTTTTCTCTTATTGTTTTAAAATTGGAATATATCGTATGATATACCGTTGGATCACAAATTTCGTCCTGGTCATTATGGTGTCACATTCTTACGTCATTTCATGTCAAAATTTTAAGTTATCCAGCAATACATGAAGGCGGCGTAAAAGCGCCGAAACTTCTAAAAATCATATCAAATCATATACTTGCCTGTTTTTGACGTTCTTGGTGTCGTTGGAAACGTCTCGACAAATACTACGCTACGGAGGAGACGGTTCGTTGGTTTGACAAAACATGAAATCAGAATAGACGTTTTTCCATCAAAACAGCTTTATGACGAGCTCCTACGACGTCTAATCAACCGGTTTTATTAGGTTCTCTACTTTACGGTGTGGGTTAAGAGTTGTTTAGGGGTAGATCTACTAACCGGTAGTGCAGAGGAGGATCGGAACGCAGCGATGGACAACGGCGACGCGTACGGCTCCGAAACAACGACATTTGAGTCTTGGGGAGGAGGAAGATGCCGCCCGGGTTGAGGATGATGATCGCTGCGGCTGCGCGCGGGTCCGCGTGGCTCTCAGATCTTTGGACGCGGGTCGGAGGAGGTCCTGGGCACGCGTTGGATCTGGGCGTGGCTTTTGCGTACGTGGAGGGCAGCAGCTTGCGGCCTCGACGTGTGTTGAAGTTTCTGGGCGTGGGGAGGTTGCGCGGGGGTTGCTAGGTGCGTGATGGGGTGTGGGCGAGTCCGTGGGTGAGGTCGGCGTGGCCTGCGACTGTAGGGAGATGCCGAGCACTCTGTCGATGATCTGGGCAGTGGGGAGAAGGCGTTCGGGTCTGTGCGAGGCTGGCGTTTGCATGGGAAGAAGAGGTGGCAACCGTGGGGGTTTGTTGCGTGGATGAAGGGTGAGGGGAGGCGCTTGCAAGGAGGAGGGTGGTGTTGCCGTTCGGCGTGGAGAAGAAGAGGGTGGCCGCGGGTTGAGCTCTCGTGGCGTGGAGAAAACAGCAGGGTGTTGGTTGCGTGGAGAGGAGGATATAGGGGCGGCTGGGTTTGTCCTCGGGTTAGGAGCTAGGTGTTGTAGGGAAACAAAAAGTAACCCTAGGTTTCCTTATAAAAGAAACAGGCTCACGTGACTAGTTTATTTTAGTTTCCTATTCTTATGAAACCTGTGTGAGGGGGGAAGGGGAAAAGACCTAGGGGTTTTTATTTTATAAGGTGCAGTAGGTTGTACTAGGGTTTATTATTAAATAATAGATAGTAGGTGAAGGGGCTAGAGATGTCCTTGGTTATATTATAAGAGCTAGCATGTGAAGAGCAGGGCATCACGTGGGTAGGCCTGGGGAAGTGTAGGGTTACTGTTTGTGATAGGGTTTGTTTCATACATAGGTTAGCTTAGGATTATAAGGTTCCCTTTTTATATTAAGGGTGTGTGCGTGAATAAGCCGATCGGATGTGTGAGTGTTGAATGGGTTCGGCCATAGGGTGCGTGATCTGATGGATGGGTGCGGCCCAGAGGTTAAAATGCTAGGTTTAATTTTGAGTTATAAAAGGGAAGGATTGAATTGATAATAATGGGGTTCTAATTAATTGGTTATACTTGGGAATAATAATTCATCAAGAGATTTAAATGGGTCCAAACAAGGCAGTTCTCATTTGACTTTTAAAAATGGTTAATAGATTTGAAATTCGAATTTGAATTTGAAAGTTAAACTAATTATACCAAAATATTTGCAAATAATTATTAAAGGATAATAATAATAATATTAAGTATGAAAGAAAAGAATACGGGTACGGGTATGGGTACGTGTATGGGTACGGGGACGGAAACGTCCAATAACGGTTACGGGAAAAGAAACATACGAGAAGGAAAACACAGATAATAGTAACGGTAAAAACCTATCGTTACAGAGCAGCTCATTACTCGACTAAGTCACCTACTCGGTCGACAACTCAGGGCCATTTTTGGAATATTTTGAAACGACCGTGATGCGCGCGATCTGGAGCGACTGAAGGGAGGAGCTGTGCGGGCGACTGAGGAGGACTTCCATGAGGGAAATTTTGAAGAGTTTTTGAGAGGAGCTGGGCGATTTTTGTAGGGATATTTTAGACTAATTTTTGTAAGCAATTTTTGGATCAAACACTCGGAAATCATTGCTTTTGCTCTTGTCTGCGTTTGCCTATTGGAATTCAGATTTTTTCTGGAACTATTGTTCGTCTATTCTCGCTGTAAGTCTTTTTGCCATAATCTTTTGATTGCTATAATGTTTTCTTCTTTGGAATTGATGTTTTTGTCTACCACTATTACGATGTGTGAGTAGATTCTTTCTAGGGTTGATGGGTTAGCCCTAGGATTCTAGGGAAAGATGTAGATCTGGATCCTTATGTTGAATTGGGGATTTAGGGTTGTATTTCGGTAGATCCTACCGAATCCGTAGATTATCCGTATTGAGATCATGCCTACAGTCCGTTGGTGGGACCGAAAAGGTGCTCTCTCTCAAGCGCAAGAGTCCGTTCAAGTAGTAAAATCTTGGAGTCCAGATGTCGAATCCACGGGAAGAAATCTGTTGCAACCACAATTCAAATCAAATAGAAAGCCTACGAAAAGAAACTAACCACTTTAATAATGATGACGGTGATGGTGATGTGAATGGTGGTGAACGATATAAACAAGGAAAAGTCGTGAAAATAAATATCTATAAAAAGTATGCACATGGTATGGGTTCGTTAGGATCAATGATTCGTATTAATTTGGTTGACAAGTATAACGCAATGAATTCTCCTTTTGGGAGCAATTCACCGGAAAATACTCAATATAACTCAACGAATTCTCCTTTTGGGAGCGATTCATCGGAAGATGCCCCTTTTGGGGTTAAATCACAATATTCAATAAGATCGTCGCTAAAGTTATAATACGATATGAAACTCTCTTTTGGAGAGATCAAAAACTACGGTATGAAACTCCCTTTTGGGGAGATCAAAACTCACCCTTTTGGGGCGATCATCAACTTAATCACTTCTTTTGGAAGATGAAAAAGGCGATTTAAGAACAAAGATCACAACTTTAACGACGTTTAACGATTAAGCACATGAAATACAACCAAACTAACACAAATCACATCCCCTAACTACTCCATACCATGCACAATTAAGTTTTAGCTACTCATAATGCAAGAATAAACAAGTTCCATAGCAAAATATATCAACTTTATAGCAAAATACGCTAGAAAACACCAAAATACGGGGTTTGAGTTAAAGAAAAATATCACCAAATCTCCAAGTTTCGACTTCAAACTCTCTGGAAATAATAAAGAAAGCCTATGGAATTTTACAGAATTTTACAGAGGGGAAATACGGCTCCTAGAGCCTCCAATACGCCTAAAATACGCCCCAATCTGCTTGTATACCCCCCAAAACCCTAGAATACGCTTATATATTAGCATTGCGGGTTTTGGGGGCTTATCGGGTTCAAAAACCGCACCCGAACTCATCCCAGCCGCTCATCTCGATCGGAGCAATCCACGTCCGTCCGATCAAGCGGGATGGAATGAGGAGCTGACACGTAGCCCCCGGGTCGGATCCGCTCCGCGTGCGCTTCGAATCCGCTCAGCCTACGGCGAAATCTTCGTCCGTTGGATGTACAATCGGACGGTTAATGTTGATCAGCCCACGGATCCTCGTTGCTTTGTGCGGGCTGCGATCTCAGCCCTTGGATCGAGCGGAATGATGGATGAGATCAGGCCACGTGTCCTCGACGTTTTGCCCAGGCCGCTGCGATTTGAGCTCGATTCCAACCGTTGGATCCATGTGCAACGGACCGGATGATGACACGTGTCCCGCCTGGGATTGGAATCCGCATCGCGCTCAGACTTCGTCTGGTCCGTTGGATGGTAATCGGACGGACGATGTTCGGCCGCGTCTGCCGCTTGTTGATGCCGTTGGATACGGGCAGGAGGGCACGGAGATGGCCGACACGTGGCCCTCCAGATCTCGATCCACTGCTCTCGTTTCGCTTGATGGCAACCGTTGGATCAAGATCCAACGGCGACGAATAAGCCACGTAGCCCGCATCTGTGAGTCATTCTCCGCCGTTGGATGAGCATCCAACGGTTATCACCACGCCACGTGTCCGTCTGTGGAGCGCAGCGGGGGTATACGGATACGTATTTCCGCGCGTATTTTCGTATTTAATTGCGTATTTCTCCATTTAAATTGTATTCTGCATTCAAAAATACACAGTAATTAGCACAGATCTCAGAAAAATACAAATAAATAGTCGTTGAATCGTTGAGATCAAGACCAAGCTAGGAAAAATATAAAAAGTGCAGAAATGTGTCGTTAAATGCTGTTTTGTGCTCAAATAGTGTGTTTTCCTCTAATAAATAAATGTGTAGAAAATACGTATGAATTAGAGAACAATGTAGCATCACATGAGCACAAAATAGGGCTAAATTGGGGGTTAAATATGTAATATTGAACCCGAATCACACCCCCCAACTAGCGATTTGCTAGTCTCTAGCAAAAATAGCGATTAATACGGATGAGAAATAAAACAATAAGTTCTTTCAAATTGCTCATGGCATGGCTCAATAATACGCATTCCAACATGATCTTGACCATCAATATACACATCCATGAACAAAATCAATCACATGATATTTTCTCTAATTTAGTATTAATAAATAACATGCAAGTATCGTTTTGCGCAAGCGAAAGTATAACACGTCGTTTTGTTCTAGTTTTCTTGTTTCCAAGGAATTGGCCTATCAAAATAATCATTCAAGACATGTGTATTGAAGTTGCTTAGTATAATCACCTTTTCTTTTCTTTTATTAGTTCTGAGTAACGCACATCAAGCAACATTCGCAGAAAAAAGTATAACTTGGATCGCTCCATCAAATGCGTGAGGTTCCGGTCAATGGCTCCCAAATCAGACGATAATAGGGCATTAGGCCAAAAGGACCCCTCGGACTGTACTACTCGAGCCAACCAACTTATGTATTAGTGACATACTTCTTCATTTTCTTCATTCATTTTTCATTCATTTTTCTTTTCTTTTCTTTCTTTCTTTTTTTCTTTTGTAAGCAACTCAACACCCATATTTTCAAACATAAACATTAATAACCATGGCCACATTCCTCTTCAACTTGAAGACTATTCCAATAAATCGTGGTATACTTAAGCTTTTTCATCACTTTAGCATGCATGGAATAAATTCAAACTATTTCGAGATATTAATCATGGAAATTGAGAGTTTTCATGAATAGCAATATTAACGGTAATTCCATGATGGAAAAATAATTCAATCAAGCCATAAACAATTTTTAGAACTCAATTAATGGCGTAATCATCCGTATTTGAGGCATATGAAGGAGTTTTAAAAAGATGAGATTTGGTGATTTATTCTTCTCAAAAAAAAAAATACTAAGGTCTCATACACACCCCCCCAACTAAAGATGGACATTGTCCTCAATGTCGAAAGGTGCAAGAGTTTATTCAAGCCAGCAACCTAGAAAGCATATAAAAATCTACACTACTGGAAAGAACACACCGTGATCAAATGGCGGATCCCGAATCTTTAATTGTGGAGGAAGTTGTTCAATTTGCTCCTTGCGCTCCTCGGCGATTATTTTTCCTTCAACAGCTAAATTGGGCTCCAGCAACGTAACTCCAAGCATCTCTATAAGCTGTTTACCAATGTCCTGCAAGAGATGAGTCATGTCAGTCCAAATTAGTTTACAATTCTTCGCAATAAAATTATTCCAAACGTAGTCATCAAAATAAGTGAAAGAAATTAAAGTAAGTTGACGACTACTCCCTGAAAGATATGCACTAACTCTCGGTATGATGATCGATCGTTCGGGAGAGGGGTAAATGATTTTGGGAAAAAAACTGGAGGAGGGGAATGGTTCTGACTCCATGGAGATAATCTCAAAACCCTTTTCCCTAGCTGTGTCCTCCTCCTGTTCATCCAAAATTGCTAGCTCATCCTCTCTTTTGCACACACTTTCTGCCATGTAGATCTTTTCATTTGTGTCATCAACGTGACATGGTTCGCTCGATATACCTGTAATAGAAGATAAATTCGTATTATATTCTTGAAATTGAGTTTCAAAAGCATTACTTTCTTCTAGGCAAGTGGCAATCAAATTAATATCTTCAATGGATTTCTGAATCTGCCGACTCTGAGCAAGAAAATTCTCTTGGAATTGAAGGGATGTGGCCTCCTGTGTCTGAATAATCAGGTAAGCTTCCTCTTTCAAGGATTGCAAAGGTACGTCTACGCTTTGCTCTTCTTGATCAAGGCACGAAGGCTCCGTTGAATCGCTCTCTGAAGTCTCTTCCATGGTTTCTTCATTTTCTTGCAGAGACTCCATGTATTCCCACGCCTCTGTCGGCGTCATGCCTCCCAATAATTCCTGCAGCTGTGGTCGTAGTCCATCTAGAAAGAACACCATAAGCTCTTCATTTGTGTACCCATGCTGCGGATAGCTCGATATTAGGTCTGTGAACCTCCTCCAGGCCTGAAAGAACGTTTCACAGTCAGTTTGATTAAAATTAACGATTTTGAGCTTCTCCATCCTATGTTTGTGTGCTTTAGCATACCGTGCATCCATACAGATTGTTCGTGTAATAGAAATTCATATAATCCATTTTTAAAAAAATCAAAATAAAAAAAACAAAAGTTTATGTACAGTAAAGTGGAAAGATCTCACCGAAGGTCCTCTAAATGAAATAAACCGTAGTCACAAACCATTCCTCCCCGGCAACGACGCCAAAAACTTGGTGGGACCGAAAAGGTGCTCTCTCTCAAGCGCAAGGGTCTGTTCAAGTAGTAAAATCTGGGAGTCCAGATGTCGAATCCACGGGGAAGAAATCTGTTGCATCCACAATTCAAATCAAATAGAAAGCCTACGAAAAGAAACCTAACCACTTTAATAATGATGACGGTGATGGTGATGTGAATGGTGGTGAACGATATAAACAAGGAAAAGTCGTGAAAATAAATATCTATAAAAAGTATGCACATGGTGTGGGTTCGTTAGGATCAATGATTCGTATTAATTTGGTTGACAAGTATAACGCAATGAATTCTCCTTTTGGGAGCAATTCACCGGAAAAATACTCAATATAACTCAACGAATTCTCCTTTTGGGAGCAATTCATCGGAAGATGCCCATTTTGGGGGGTTAAATTACAATATTCAATAAGATCGTCGCTAAAGTTATAATACGATATGAAACTCTCTTTTGGAGAGATCAAAACTACGGTATGAAACTCTCTTTTGGGGAGATCAAAACTCACCCTTTTGGGGCGATCATCAACTTAATCACTTCTTTTGGAAGATGAAAAAGGCGATTTAAGAACAAAGATCACAACTTTAACGACGTTTAACGATTAAGCACATGAAATACAACCAAACTAACACAAATCACTTCCCCTAACTACTCCATACCATGCACAATTAAGTTTTAGCTACTCATAATGCAAGAATAAACAAGTTCCATAGCAAAATATATCAACTTTATAGCAAAATACGCTAGAAATCACCAAAATACAGGGTTTGAGTTAAAGAAAATATCACCAAATCTCCAAGTTTCGACTTCAAACTCTCTGGAAATAATAAAGAAAGCCTCTGGAATTTTACAGAATTTTACAGAGGGGGAAATACGGCTCCTAGAGCCTCCAATACGCCCAAAATACGCCCCAATCTGCTTGTATACCCCCAAAAACCCTAGAATACGCTTATATATTAGCATTGCGGGTTTTGGGGGGCTTATCAGGTTCAAAAACCGTACCCGAACTCATCCCAGCCGCTCATCTCGATCGGAGCAATCCACGTCCGTCCGATCAAGCGGGATGGAATGAGGAGCTGACACGTAGCCCCGGGTCGGGATCCGCTCCGCCCGTGCGCTTCGAATCCGCTCAGCCTACGACGAAATCTTCGTCCGGTTGGATGTACAATCGGACGGTTAACGTTGATCAGCCCACGGATCCTCGTTGCTTCGTGCGGCTGCGATCTCAGCCCTTGGATCGAGCGGAATGATGGATGAGATCAGGCCACGTGTCCTCGACGTTTTGCCTAGGCCGCTGCGATTGTGAGCTCGATTCCAACCCGTTGGATCCATGCGCAACGGACCGGATGATGACACGTGTCCCGCCTGGAATTGAATCTGCATCGCGCTCAGACTTCGTCTGGTCCGTTGGATGGTAATCGGGACGGACGATGTTCAGCCGCGTCGCGCCGCTTGTTGATGCCGTTGGATACGGGCGGGGAGGCATGGATGGCTGACACGTGGCCCTCCGGATCTCGATCCGCTGCTCTCGTTTCGCTTGATGGCAACCGTTGGATCAAGATCCAACGGCGACGAATAAGCCACGTAGCCCGCATCTGTGAGTCGTTCTCCGCCGTTGGATGAGCATCCAACGGTTATCACCACGCCACGTGTCCGTCTGTGGAGCGCAGCGGGGTATACGGATACGTATTTCCGCGCGTATTTTCGTATTTAATTGCGTATTTCTCCTGAGATCATGCCCACAGTCCGTGGAATTGATGCGCTTAAGGGGTATCTAGGGATTCGAATAGGGAAATCAGTGGATCCAATCAAGATACGTGACCATGCCCGGCTCGCGTCTTGAGGGGATCCATCGATGAACTATACCGCTATATTGACAGCTACCGCCATTGCATCAACGAGAGCCACCAAAATACCCCGCAATTCTAACCCACGAGAGTGGTACGAATTGGAGGATTGATTCCCTAGCCCCAATGCAATGCAAGGATCCTAACCTAACATCGACCCCCAACAATCCTAGTGGTGATCCCTAAAGCCCTAGTCCCTTTTATTGATATTACAACAACAACAACCAAACCAAATCCTTTCCTCCGACAGCTATCTCACTTCTAGACTTAGAGATAAACTGAGAACCAATCGACACTATCACCGTCCCTGTGGGATTCGACATCTTATATACTATAACTCGACACCGTCCGCTTGCGGATTGAGCCCAAAATTGTAGCCTAGGAACCATACCACGCCTGGCGATCGTGACACTGCTAGGTGGAACCTAGGTGTAGGTTGCAGGTGCGTCAAGTTTTTCGCGCTGTTGTCAGGGACGGAAATAGTGTTCCATCTCAGTTTGTTTTTTGTGAAGTTTGCTAGCATTCTATCCATTTCTCACCTTTCCGCCATTTTCATTCTCTTTCTATTTTATCTGCCTTGCTACTAACATCTTCCTCCAGCTAGCGATTATCTCCTTACCAATCAGGCATAATGGAGATGGTAATGCAAGTGCAGTGGACCTGTGACTCTGATAGCGACTCAGAGGAGTTCAGTCTCTATCCTTATCATTTACACGACATCCAAGACTCGCGCCTGGACGAGTCCATGGTTGAATGCGCAGCTAGAGAACTGATTGATGCAGTTCGATTTATTGGCTCAGGAACCTATGTTGCAGGTAACGCAAATAAGCAACTAGTCATGGATCATTTAATGAACCAGGTTTCTGATGCAGGTACAACTGAAGATGATATTCGAGTAAGCTTTGAAGCGAACGTGATGCTCCTTCAGACCGTTGAGGCTCCACCTATTGATGCCTACTGGGGAGAGGCTCATCAATTGGAATCACTACACAATTCTCAGATGCTTGAGATATTGGAGAGCGTGGTAGCTGACGTATGGGCCCATGGCCCAGTTGAGTTTCCTACAGACGACCCAGCTACGCAAGAGCTCTCGGTTTTCATCGCAACCGCTTCCCATAATGCAGACACCCTGGATGGTGTAGCCATAGCTGATGGAATTTATGTGCAGTGCGAGGGAGATACATTATGTTTCTATAACGACATCCTTCCGCAGATCTCAGCGTATGAAGAACATGCCTATGAAGAGTACCCAGACTCATCACCATCGCAAAACCACATTGACCAGGGAAGTACTCCAGATTTTATGTTTGATAGCGAACGCATACCTGACAACCTTGCCTATGTTGACAGGTGCGCCACGGAATCGGAACCTGCAGATGTCTGCCTCGACGCACCATCATCTCCCTGCTCCTCCTATAATTCTGCAAACGAAGAATTTCCGCCTTTTGAACCCGAGATCGAAGACGCATCTTTCTCACAGGCAAGAGATGACGGGGGTACTGCGCCCCCTCAGGTAGAACTAAAACCCCTCCCCGCAAATTTGAAATATGCTTTTCTGGGGGAAAACTCCACTTACCCTGTTATTGTGAATGCGGCCCTCACAGAACCCCAGCTAGAGAGTCTCCTGAAAATCCTTAGGTCTCACAGAAAAGTGATAGTGTACAACATCTTTGACCTGAAGGGTATCAGCGAGACCATATGTACGCATAGGATTCACCTAGAGGATAATGATGCCACCTCCATTGAGCCTCAAAGGCGGTTGAACCCCAACATGAATGAGGTGGTGAAAAAGGAGGTCCTGAAGCTTTTAGAGGCTGACATCATTTATCCCATCTCTGATAGTAAATGGGTTAGTCTCGTGCAGGTTGTCCCTAAAAAGGGGGCATGACAGTCGTAAAAAATGAAAAAGATGAATTAATATCCACTAGGATTGTCACCGGGTGGCGCATGTGTATCGATTACAGGAAGATGAATAAAGCCACCAGGAAGGACCATTACCCTTTGCCCTTCATAGACCAAATGCTCGAACGCTTAGCTAAGCACAAATATTTCTGCTAGTTAGACGGATACTCCAGATTTTTCCAAATCCCGTTGCATCGGGAAGACCAAGAGAAAAAGACATTCACATGCCCTTACGGTACCTTCGCTTATCGAAGAATGCCGTTTGGGCTGTGTAACGCACCTGCCACAATTCAAAGGTGTATGACGTCTATTTTCTTGGATTTCATCGAGAATATCATGGAGGTCTTCATGGATGACTTTTGCGTCTACGGCACCAAGTTTGATAATTGCTTAGCTAATTTGTCCAAGGTCTTAGAACGGTGCCAAGACAATAATCTTACTTTGAATTGGTGTCATGGCATATATTGCACTATACGTGTATTCTACTGTACACACGTGAAATTTCTACATACGATGCATACGTGTGCATGAAATTAGCATAGATATTGATGTATGTGAGTATTTCAAGGGGAATTAGGCCGTAATGCGTGACTAGAGGAAGAGAATGCGAGTGTGAAAGCGGGAGAAGTGCAAATGACGTCATGTGTGTAAAACGACAGGAGTGTGTTAGACGTGCGTGTGTGAAGCAGGTATGCTCGTATGGATGTGCATGGATGTATGTAGGAAGAGCCATGCTAGTGTGGAAAGGGGTTAGGGGTCAATGGCAACCCCCGTAAATTTTTAGAAAGGTCAGGGGCAAAACGGTCTTTTTGACTAAATTTACTGTGCGTACATACTTAAGTGGTCGGTACCTAAAGCAATGGCAAACTTGTAAATACTTGAATGTGTGAGGAGTAGTTTTGTCATTTAATAATTAACATGGCTTATGGGATAAGCCATGTAAAATCCTATTCTAGAAATCTCTTCATCTTTCTCTCCTTTTCTTTTCTTTTCTTCTCTTTTCTTCTCTTATCCTTATCTCCTCCTCTCCTACTCAATTCCCATCCCTAATTTCGTGCTCCCCCTCCTACCCTTCTATATGGTTTCAAAAAAAAAAAAAGAAAGAAGAAGAAGAAGAAGAAGAAGAGGAAGAGAAAGAGAAGGAGAAGAGAAATCAAGATGTGAGGTAGGCTTCCAACATGGTATTTGGAATTTAATTAGGGTTCAAATTTATCATGTTTCTACATCTTGTTTTATCAATATGGATTAGTAGTAATCAAATTCATATGCCATGTTTTAATTTTCATGAAAATCCCCTTGAAATTCTAAGCAACATCACTTCCTTCAAAAAGCTGAAATTTTGTTGAGTGTTCATGCTTGGATTCGGCTCACTGTGATTCGAATTAGACTCGAAAAAAATATGAGCTTGTAGATCTTGAAATCCTACCCCAAAATCATATAAATATTGATATAGGTTCAATTCTAAATTTGGGAGTAAAAATTCAAATTTTACAGCATGTCTGTTTGATTTCCAATTTTGACACAGTTTAGTAGAAATGGCTTAATTACCTGCACACTTAATGAAATTTTGTGTTCTTGGTCTTTTTGGAAACTTAACAAGTGTACCTACAAATTTATCAGGCTGCTCATATGTCGAATTTCTGGCTAGAACATGCTCAAAATTGGCTTTGAACACTAGCTCTGAAATCTGTCTGAAAAACAGATTTGACACACTTCACCAATTAATTCACCATAAATCATGTAGTTCATATTATTGGATGAAATTTTGTCTGTAGATCCATAACTGCTATATCTTCAACTTTCAGTTACAAAGTTTTGTTACATTCTCAAGATAAATGGATGAAATATGTTGATATTCATGGTTGTTCTTGCAATTTCAGCAAGCTGAATTCACTAAGTGCTATCTTATTCGTTAAATGTGGTTAATTGGCCATCGTTATACTTGCTTAATATGGTTGTATGATGAAATGAATATTCATGCCATTGGCACATGTAAATGTTATTGTGTTGCTCTGATATGAACGACGCCCATCACGTGTTCGATGAAATGCCTCAATGAAGGCAACTTTCAGTAATTTGAGAAGCGTGAATGTGTTAGTGTTGGCCTTGTGCCACACTGATAATTGGTAAAGTTAGAGGCTTGAATGGCATGGATACATTGAAATTAGGAGTGGACGATGTGTTGTTATTGAGGGCATGTCACGTGAGTGCATGAGCCCATGTTTGATGATGGACAGCTGATGTGATGTATGCTTACCCATGCCATCAAGACCCCTAACGTGTCACTTATGATGTTAACTAATAAAATTGAATAAATCTCAGTCCTCTCTAATGAGGGTGAGTAGCAGAATCCGGGTTTTAGGTGGGATTTGAGTAAATTGTGGATATGAGGCCTGGACTGAGAAGTTGGGGGAAATGATTATGTGATATGTGATATTTATACCCACTCGCCTTTACCAGGAGTGATGGGACATATGGAGGTTGTGTTATTGTGGGAGAGCCTCACTCCTGCCAGGGACGGGGGAGCTGAGAGGCCTGGTGTCGTACAGTGCCCGTGTCCACTGCGCCGTGTGCTATATTCACCCCAAATTTGGGGTGAAGTCCAGGTCCTGGTATCACACAGTTTACCCAAGTTCCAATTAACTCAATTATGAAATAATAAAATAAGATTTGTGTGTTAATTCTACTGCTGGCAGCACTTTCCCTTCCCCTTTGCCCGTACTTTGTGGCTCTGTGTCATACCTCAGGCACTTGCACTTATCTTATTTGATATTGGCTGCTTAAGTACTCGTGTTATTACTATTGTTATTATTATTATTATTCGTGCTAACCCTTTTCTTGCAGCGGCTCTACACTGGACCGCAGGTATGATTCCCTTATTTAACTATTTAATTTTTATACATACTCTATTTCACTTGGCTTGCCTTGTGAATTTATAACCTTAAAATGGAGTTCCAAATCCAAGATGGTTCCTACTGGGGCACACATTGACGTGCTCCTCCCTATTTTTCAGGTAGCAGGGGCAGTATGGATGGTGGTGACTTGGAGTTGGGTTTCAGGGTTAATACCCAGTGTGAGCTGTAGTTGTGGTGTGACATGGTTGTGTTGGGAGATGGAGAGTGATGTGTACGTATATGTGGTGGTGTACTTGGAGTATGTATATTAATTGAAGTTGATATATATATATATATGATGTGTGGTTGTTGATCTATGTTATTCATGAGATTGTTCTGATGTTTCTGTAAAGCTTCACCTGTACTATCCTAGCATGTGCGCAGTGGCCTGCTTGTTCAGTTTTTCCTTACTCTTTCTTTTCCTCTCTCATCACCCTCACTCTTCAGAATACTTGGAAAAAAATTTAAGTATCGGGTATTCTGGGGAACTGGGCGTGGCAGTTTTTGGCGGCCCATGCAGGTCTCCGCACTGCGATGTGCGTAAGGATAGTACTTGTAATGCTTCAGTAAGTGATTGGGATAGGTTCGCCCTAAGGTGGGTAGTGGCCTTAGTGACCTTGGAATTTTAAGTGATCCACCCTTGAACCCTTAGTTTTAGCGAGTCAAGGGATGAACTTTCTGCTGTATATTATACCATACATGTATATTGTAGGTTTGCGTGTGTATATGTAACGGTGTGAACCAATGTGTATAAGTGCATTGTTGTGCTTAGAGATTTGAATTATACAAGTTGCGTATACTTGTATATTTGAATGGCATGAAAGTTACATGTATCCTGAATGGTTATAGTGGTGTATGGATATATGTGGGCGTTTATACTAGGTGGGTAATTACTTGAGCGTATACATCTATTGTCTGTATATAGATACCTGATACGGGTATGTGAGTAGGTACGTGTTATACTTGTGTGACTTTGAGATATAGGTGAGAAGTGTATGTTTATTAGTGGATGTGTATTGGTGAGTACATATCAGCTAGTGGGGAAGTATATGTTGTAGAGACCTGGGCGAGGAGGTGTACGTATGTGATGTGAGTGCACATATGCAGTTTACTATCTATTAATTTACAGTTGTGTTTCATATGGTGAATGCACCAATGTGTGTACATCTATCCCTGTATGGATAGAATAGTAGAATGTCCATGTTATATAGGACATATGGGAGAAAGTGTATATGTGTGGGTATATGTGAGACTGTATGGGTAGATGGTATAGATATATATGTGGAAAGTTAGTGCATATATATCACTAGTGTTGTATTACTAGGGTATAAATTCCTAGTGTGTTAAAAAGTGTAAATAACTGAGAATATATGTATGTGCTGCCTATGTACCTATAGGAATTGGTATATTGTTTTACTTGAGTATATGGTCGTGGGTTGTATTATTGCGTGAAGATAGGTAAGGTGCTATGGCCATATATGGTGTGTATGTAGTGATATAGATGAATAATTGGCGTACATGTAGTATGAGTAATGCTCTGGGATGTTTGTAGTAGACGTATCCTATGGTGGGTAGGGGTGCTTTAGACTCGTTCACCCTCAGTTTGGGCCCTTAGCCCTATACTATGCGTATAATGGGATATGGATATATGTATGACGAGTAACACATATAGGATGTGATGGGTATAAGAAATTGAGGTTATAAAGTGCAAGTATAAGTGGGATGGCTAAGGGTTTGCACGGTTTAATTAGATTAAGAGTCAATCAAATCTCCCCAAGTAGGATTTGAACCTACGACCAATCAGTTAACAGCCGACCGCTCTACCACTGAGCTACTGAGGAACAACGGGAGATTCGACCTCATAGAGGTCAACTCCCGTTCTCAACCCATGAGTCCGAAGCTTCCTTCGTAACTCCCAGAACTTCTTCGTAGTGACTTCGTTCCATGCCTCATTTCATAGGGAACCTCAAAGTGGCTCTATTTCATTATATTCCATCTATATCCCAATTCTATTCATTTAATATCCCTTTGGTGTGGAGTTACGGTATATGTATAAATGTGTGTATACGTTACCCCGTAGAATGGTGTTTATAGGACCCTTTGGATGCATGTGTAGTGCGTGCACCCTTCCATATATCGTGACATGAGGAGGGATTGTGTATTGGTATATGACATACTTGTATGTATGTATGTGTATTGTAGCCAGCGTGATGTGATTGTGTAAATGTGCTGCTATTATTGAATGTGTATTGATATCTGTCCTATGAGTGGTTATATGTGTATGTATGTGAATGATCCCTATTCTGTCCTAGAAGACTATAAAAATAAGCTAGACGAACCGTCTTCAAAGCTTTAATCCGAATCTCTTGACTTCAATAATGCTCCTAGAGCTTCAACGAAGCTTCAGGCACATGATCACATGCTTTGAGAAGTCTTGAGACGTCGCTTTTGATGTTCATAGAATTTTGGCGACGACGTCCATAACTGCGCTCACAAAGAGTTAGTTCACGATATTTATGTTTGTTCATCATCAAAACCAAATCCGGAGAATCAATACTCAACATTCTCCCCCTTTTTGGTGATGACAAACCAACATAAATAATAATCAATAATAATGATTCAAATGAAATTTACTTACTCCCCCTGCATTGATGACACGTTAATTCCATATTAAATAATAATCATACGCATCAAGCAGACGAGGAAAGTATAAAATGTGAATTCAATTATTGAAATATCGGATTTGAATTCCATTTTTATATCTTAACTCCCACTGAATCTAACATATCAAATTAGATTCACGGTAAATTGCTTTAAATTATCATTTAGCACATCGTCATTATTAATTCTCTCCCCCTGTGGCATTAGCAAAAAGAGCGGGAGGAGATCAACGACAACAACAATGGCTAAAAAATAAAAGCACGGGAGTCGAAGAATACGACCACGGTCCAAATGACACCAAAGTAAAATCACGAAGAAAATCAAAGCGTGCCAACGAGACCATAGTCGAAAATCGAAACACGAAATCATCAAAACTCAAATTAATTTCACGTATTGAGTTATGGAACATACTCTCCAATATCAACATTCTTGATGAATTTAGTGCATGGAAAACAATTCTATGTTTTCATAGAAAGAATTCTATTTAATCCAATATAATCGTCGAATGACGAAATCAACATCAGAGACAAAAATATAAAGTGCACACTGAAGTAAATGGCAACACTATGTATATATATATATAACAACAGGATACATCAAAAGTATACATCTGCCAACACAAATTAAACGATCCTCAGATCGAAGCATATCATATAACATATGTCTCAACAGACATCAAAATGATCATACAACAAAAAGTATCATCAAAACATCATAAAACATACAAAAATCCAACAAAAAATACATCACCACCCAACTATCCTACCCCACTCTCTCACAATAAATATATCATCCAATGTGCACATGGGAGAGTCCTCCAACGCAAGCTCAGGAGGTGGAGGGAGGATCAGCAGCAGCAGCAGGCTCTGCAGAAGGGGTGGTGGTCACGGGAACGACAGGTGTGTCCATCGAAGGGAAAGTGGCAACATGAGTGGTCTCGGGAGCACCAGCAGAAGTATCCACCGAAGGAATGGTGGCAGCAGGTGTGCTCTCGGGAGCACCAGCAGAAGTAGCAGCAGCAGACGTACCCTCTAGGGCACGAATAGGAGATCCAACAAGCTCCTCAAGATCAGCATCATCCATTTCCTCCTCGTCAGAAACTGAAGGAGGAACCTCAATGCCCAAGTGAGAACAGATGCGAGCTAGCATCTCCTCAGAACGAGAAACACGAGACTCCACACGTCGCATGGAAACTGAAAACTCAGCGAGTGAAGGAGTAGGAGGAAGAGGGGCAGCAGCAACTGAAGCAGAGGGGGTAGTCCTCTGAACATGACGAAGCACCGCAAGAGAATTCTTGACGGCAGTCGCGTTCAGGGAAGGACCCAGAGGACGTTGGTCATCGGGAGGGAGAGGGACGCTGAAGTGACGGAAAACGAGAGTCAATAGGCAAGGATATGGAATGTGAGCAGACTTGGTGGATTTCCTTATGCACTCAGAGGAATCCATCTTGTCAAGAATAATCCGGGCCCAATTAATCTCGATTCCCATGAAAAGAGCGTAGATAAGCTTGAGGAACGACTGGGATGGCAAGCTAGAGGAGCCGTACTTCGGAAGGAGGCACGACTTCAGGATAAGATTCAAGACCCAAGCATTAGGCTTAAACGATTTCGAGGGGACGCCAATCATGGCGGGAGGGATGACATGAAACATTTTGGCAAGCATGGTCTGGTCAAGATCGTGGATATCATCCATGGAGATATCAGCAGGGAGCAGGCCAGAGGATGAGACACCGATCAACTGCCCTAAGATCTCTGCCGTGAGGACAATAGGTGTCCCCAAGACAGTGGTCTCAATGTAGTGGGTGTCGTCATACTCACCCCGTACTCGATTGGCATAGAATAATTTGACGAGTCGGTGGGTACATGTGAGGGTTCGCCTTGGGGTCATGGCGAAGATAGTCTAATAGGCCGCTATAGGAGAGAAGATCGGTGAGATGTGGAAAGTCTGAGAACTGAACGAAGTGCTCCAAAATTAATGGACAGTGCTCGATACGGTTGTAAGCCGCGAGGCACAACAGGTCATTGCGACACAACGAGATATCGACACCACCCAAAGGAATGGGAGCCTTCCCCTTAGACTGACGAGAGCTAGATTGAGGAGGAGGAATAGGAGCCTTATCGGTCGGCTCAGACTCAGGAATATACTCTTCGTCGGAGTCAAAAGCGGGAGGAGTAGGTGCACAAAAGGAGCTAGGCTTATATTGAGCTTGAGGCTTGGGCTGAGAGGATGATCGGGCTCTAGGCTTAGCAATTGACGTCCTCTTCTTCTTAAGAGAAGGCGAAGAGGAGGATGGACGAGTCGATTTGGCACGGCATTTGGGTTGAGGAGGGTCGGTAGGAGGAGACTCTACGGTCATGGGAGACGGACTAGAGGGACGGATATGTATACGAGTCTTAACCATGATCATGAGACGAAATCGAACTAACGCAGTGAAAGAGATCGAAAACCCTAACACAAACCCTAAAACGAACAGAATAGAAAAGAACTGAAATCAAGCTGAAATCTAACACTAAAAGCTGAGAGAAAGTGATACCCTAGGTCGACTGGAGGAGGGAGATGATCGGCGACGACGACGTACGGTGGCCGGAGATGGCGACGCACGGCGGAGGGAGGAGAGGAGACATGGGGGTTAGGGCTGAGGAGAGATAACGCACCGATTAGAATGAGTTCTAATCGATGCGGGCAAGATTAAAAATGAATCGGAATGCCAAAAGGCACAGCTGCCCCTGTGCAACTAGTCGATCTAAGTTCAAGTGCTGACTGACTAGAATGCAATCTAGTCGATCGGCTAAAGAGCTTGGACCGACTAAGTGCAAACAGCAAGCAAAGTCAAAAAATAGGGCAAGATCTAGTCGGTCTGAGCTCAATCACAAACCAACTAGAATGCAAGCTAGTCGGTCGGCCAGTGAGCATGGACCGATTAAATGCAAAAAGTAAGAGAGGCCAAATAAAGAGCATGAATTAGTCGGTCTGAGTTCACTAGCTGACCGACTAGAACTCAAACTAGTCGGTCGGCTAATGAACTGAGACCGACTAAAAGAGTCCAAAAATTTGATAATTTGAAATTTTGAGTTCTCTCCTAAGCGCACTTGGACGAAACATCGAAATACTCTCATACATCATTAATCTATCCCATAAAACATCAAAAATCATAAATACGACATGCATGAATATATCTAACATAAATTCCAAAAATTCAAACATAAATCCAGAAAATCCCAATAAATCTAGCATGAGCATATATAAAGAGAATTATTATCATGCAAGATTATTGAAAATATGAATCCTATATCTCGGATTCACCCATAATCTCCAATTCTCGACGTAGTCGCACAAAGGAGTCTTCTTTGAGTGGTTTCATGAAAATATCGGTGATTTGCTTCTGAGTTTCAACGTACACTAAAATGATGTCCTTTCTAGCAACATGATCATCAAGGAAATGTTGACGGACATCAATGTGTTTAGAACGGGAATGGTGTACAAATTCTTAGAGAGACATATTGCACTTTGGTTGTCCACCATGATAGGGCAAGTATCACAGTTTATACCGAAGTCTATAAGAGTGTGTCTCATCCAAAGAACCTGAGCACACGCAGCACCGGCGGTAATATATTCTGCCTCGGTGGTTGAAAGTGATACAGAATTCTGCTTCTTAGAAAACCAAGAGATAAGAGAATTTCCTATAAAATGGCAAGTGCCACTAGTACTTTTCCTGTCTGATTTACATCCAGCATAATCTGCATCACTATATGAGATTAACTCATATGTGCTAGACTTTGGATAATATAATCCGTAGTCGAGAGTGTAACTTAAATAACGGAAAATACGTTTAACCGCTACTAAGTGAGATTCCTTAGGTTGAGATTGATAACGAGCACATACACATACCTCAAACATAATATCGGGCCGACTGGCAGTAAGATATAATAAACTACCTATCATACCTCGATATAGACGAATGTCTACATCTTTGTCGCCCGTATCTTTATCAAGATGTGTAGTAGTGCTCATAGGAGTCTTCTTGCCTGAGGCATTCTCCATTCCAAATCGCTTTAGCAACTCCACCGTGTACTTGGTTTGGTGGATGAAGATTCCATCGTGCATTTGGCGAATTTGGAGACCTAAGAAATTTTGAGCTCACCCATGTTGCTCATCTCAAATTGGTCCTTCATGACATTAGAAAACTCTTCGAAAACAGTGAAGTTAGTAGCACCGAAAATGATATCATCAACATAAATTTGAACTAAAATAATATCATGATTCGAATACTTAACAAATAGTGTAGAATCAACTTCACCCATTTTAAAACCCAAATCCAAAAGAAAGTTCTTTAGGCGGTCATACCAAGCTCTTGGAGCTTGTCTCAAACCATAAAGTGCTTTCTTAAGTTTGAAAACGTGATTTGGAAATTTTTCATTTATAAAACCCGGAGGTTGAGAAACATAAACTTCCTCAACAACATCTCCGTTTAAAAACACACTTTTTACCTCCATTTGAAAGAGTTTAAAATCTTCATGGCATGCAAAAGATAACAACCTAATAGATTCTAATCTAGCTACCGGAGCAAAGGATTCTTCGAAATCTATACCTTCCTCTAGCCAGTAGCCTTGAGCTACTAACCGAGCTTTGTTCCGGACGACGTTTTGGTTCTCGTCGGTCTTGTTCTTGAAAATCCACTTCGTTCCTATAACGGTGTGGTTCTTCGAAGGAAATGGAACAAGCTCCCAAACCTCATTCCTCTCAAATTGAATGCATTCTTCCTCCATGGCTAGGATCCAAGCACTATCTTCGCACGCTTCGTTAATATTCTTTGGCTCTATTGAGGAGGCAAAAAGGCACAATGAGTGAAGTAGTTGACTTGAGATCTCGTCTTGACATTATCAAGTATGTTGCCAATGACTTGCTCATGGGGATGGTCACGAACTGTATGAAGCTGTTTGGGAACTCCCTGATCACTAGGAACATTCTCAAAAGTTTCATCAGTAGGGTTAGTATCAATAGAATCAATAGAATTAGAATTACCAATAGAATCACATAAAACATCCATGGAGTCATCATCATTGATAATTCTAGAAGGGACAAAATTTTCATTGAAAGAAACATGAAGAGATTCCTCGATCATTGAGGTTCTTTTGTTGTATACCCGGCAGGCTTTGCTACAGGAGGAATATCCAACAAATATCCCCTCATCAGATCTTGGATCAAATTTGTCCAAACTACCATACGTGTTTTAATAACACATTTTACAACAAAAACTCGAAAATGTTTAACTTGAGGCAATCTACCAAACAACAATTCATAACAAGTTTGTTTGGTGCCGGGCCTCAAAAGTATTCTATTAAACACATAGCAAGCGGTATGTACCGCTTCCGCCCAAAATTGATGGCCAAGTTGGCTATCATCAAGCATAGTGCGAGCACATTCCACTAGCATCCTATTCTTTCTCTCAACAACACCATTTTGAGGAGGTGCGTGAGGGAAGGAAAAGGTGTGAGTAATACCAACTTCATCACAAAAAATTTGAGAAAGACTCATTCTCAAATTCCCCTCCATGATCACTACGAATAGTGACAATGGTGGTTCAAATGAGATTTTGTACTTTCTTAACAAATATTGTGAAGTTTTCAAAAGCATCATTTTTATTACTTAAAGAAAATACCCAAGTATATCTAGAAAAGTCATCAACGATGACAAGTCCATATCGAGCATTCCCTAATGAAGCAACTCTAGTTGGCCTAAAAAGATATAGATGTAAAAGCTCTAGAGGCCGCTTAGAGGAAATGCTTTTCTTAGGTTTAAATGACGATTTTGGAAGCTTGCCTCGTTGACACGAGTCACAAAAGCTTTTCTTTTGGAAAGTAAGCTTAGGAAATCCTTTAATAGAATTTAACTTGGAAAGTTTGAAAAGTGTTCCAAAGTTCACATGACCAAAACGTCGATGCCATAAGTGTTGTTCACTTGTGTTGGCAATGAGACATAGTTCATGTGACTTGGGGAATCTAGGATATATATATCCTTATGGCGTGTGCCAAAAAATAACAAATTATTATTATCTTTACTAAAATTATGGCACATTCCTTTCGCAAAGCTAACTTTGTAACCTTTGTCACAAAGTTGGCTTATTGAAATAAGATTGTGATTTAATCCTTTAACAAGGTAAACATCACTTATTAGAGGTTTAGATGGGTTACCAACTTTACCAACACCAATGATGGTTCCGCTCTCATTGCCTCCAAAGACTACTCGGTTCCCATTTGCAATGGGCACCACTCCGGAGTGCAATTGAGCTTCACCCGTCATGTGTTTTGAACACCCGCTATCGAGTATCCACCCATCCTTGGAGCTAAATTTGGATTTGTTGCTCCGTTTCTTTTTCTTGAGTACCTAAAGATAGACATATCATTCTATGGTACCCAAGGTCATTGGGTCCTAAAAGATTAGACCTTTGGAAGCCAAGTCGAATTGGACTTAGACTTCCCAACATAATCATCATTGTGCACGACATTCATAAAATAGGAATTCATGTATGCTTGTTTTTCATGCATGTTAGTGTTCTTCGGGCCCCAAATAGTGAAGATTTTGGGAGCCCTATTCCTATTGGGAGCATGCATACGTTGTTGATTTCTACGTGATGCATGTGGCCTATGAGGAGGTGGCCTAGGAAATGCATGTCGTGGATAAGCATATGGCATATGATGAAATGGTGGTGGCGACATATGATATGGTGCATGATGATAATTGTTCATATGATAGTGATGTGGATGAACATATGCATGTGGAGGAACACGTGTTTGAGTGTGTCTCACATGGTGTGCACGTGCTCGTGGATGTGGTGCATAGAAATCATCATACGTGTGAACATGTGGAGTAGGAGGTGTGTTCCTACGTGGCATGGTATTGGTGTACATAAAAGCATGACCCTTCTTTGGAGGTCCACCCAAAGTGGGTTTCTTTCCAAATGAGGGTGTGTACGAAGTGGAAGCACCATTGGTAGATGAACTATCAATGTGGTGTTTGCTCCCACTCGTTGATGCATTGGAAGTTGGCCTAACAAAGGTGGTAGACGATTTGGATGAATTTCCCATCTTATACCCCAAGCCAATGCGATGATTGGTCGGAAGTAAGTCATTTAGGATATTATCCAAATGGTCCTTACCTTTATTGAATTTATTAATTCGTCCTAACGTGGACTCATACTTCTCGGTGAGAGAAAGTATTGAAGCATCCAAAGTGGACACTTGGGTTGTGAGTACACAAATACGAGACTTGAGATTCTCATTCTCAATACTCAAAGTTGAGTTTCGAGAAATCAAATCCGCTATCTCATGTTCATCCGATTCCTCAATATGAACATGCTCAAGTTGAGATTTGAGATTTACAATCTCATTTCTCAAACTTTCAACAACGGTGTCGTTGATGATGATGATAGGCTTAGGTGAGGTTTGAAGACTAGTTAACTCATCTTTAGTCTTAGTATATCTATTTACTACTTTAGACTACTTAGACCACATTTGCTCGTTAGCTAATCTAAGGTCATCCATAGTTACCTCATCGCCTTCATCCTCGCTATCATTGGAGGAGGATTCTTGATCATGTTCCTCTCTTGCCATGAAGCACATGTGTGCTTGCTCCACTTGCTCATCATCCGACTATCCACTTGAGGAGTCCTCTTCGGAGTCGGTGAATGTCCTGACAAGTCCTTTCTTGTACCCTTTCTTGTACTTTCGAGACTTGTCGAACTTTGGCGCCTTCCATTTCTCCTTTTGCTTGTTTTAAGGACAATCCGCTTTGATGTGTCTTGGCTTGTTGCATTTAAAGCACAAAGGATCGGAGGCATTAGTAGAACTAAATTTTGATTTGTTCTTGAAATTACCTTTCCGGAAGAATCGGTTGAGCTTCTTTGCTATGAGGACAATGGATTCCAAGTCCAACTCGTCTTCCGATTCTTCATCATCGGTAGATGTAGATGGAGCGGCCTTAAACGCAATCGCCTTTTTCTTTGGCTCGTCTTGCTTCAAGTACGACTTCATCTTGTCTTGCATCTTTACCTTACTATCCTTGCGTACCTCATAAGACATCAAGGTACCCATTAGTTGAACGACGGTATATTTATTCATATCGTTTCCTTCCTCGAGGGCGAAGGTACGCTTTTCCCAACAAGAAGGAAGTCCGTCAATTATCTTTGAGACTTTCTCCTTTTGGGTGTAAGTCTTTCCAAGAGCCTCCAACTCGTTGGTGATGTCAACGAAGCGAGCATAGTACTCCTTCATCTTCTCACCCTGTTGCATATGAAATAATTCGAATTCTTTATTGACAACAGTGAGTTTGGAGTCTCTTACCCTACTCGTTCCTTCATGCAAGATGAGGAGTGAGTTCCAGATTTGATATACACTCTTACATGTGCATATCTTGTTGAAGTCTTCGGGCTCCAATGCGCATTGCAAGGCATTCATTGCCTTGGCATTGGTTACCTCCACGGTGACCTCCGCAGTAGTCCACTTCGCAAAATCTTCTTCATCGAGCTCGACATACTCCGTCATTGTGGCTCCCCATAGTGAGGTGCTCTGGAGGAATGTTTCCATCCGGTATTTCCAGTACCCATAATTGGCAGTTGAAATAAGGAGGCCTAGTTGAGGAGTGTCCTTCCATCACCGAAGAAGCTCCTTCACAGTTCCTGAAGGTGGACGAACGGTCTTGTTGTCGTTGGTAGACATAGCTATGAACTTGGCTCTGATACCAAATGTAATGCCCTGATAGCTACTGCACAAGTACTAGAGGGGGGTGAATAGTACTTTAAAATAATCAAGAGTAATTATTCCTGATTATCGTGCAAACTCAACCAATAATGCGGAATGAAAATATTGACAACAATAAAGACAAGGCAAACAAACGATATAACGGGTTCGGATCCACCCAAGTCTCACCGACTTGTTCCCGGTGATCCTACGTCCCAAACACCCGGATCCCCTCTGGCTATTTGAGTTAGAAACCACTAACCCAAGTTTTGCACTATGAAATTCTTGTAGAAAACCTCTATAAGATCAAATCATACACAAAATGAAATGTGACTCCCACAAGCCGGGATCACACACTTCTCTCACAACCGAGAGAAAAACTTGCAATATCAAAGTAAATGAAATATGAAATGCTTACCAACAAAATCCTATGCCTTGAGTAAAAATTACAATATTAGGGCAAGGAAGATTTTGAAGGAGAAGAAGTCACCAAACCCTAGCTCCAAGAAGTTGAACAGCGATCGAAGGCTAGGAAGGAGTTGGTGACCTTAAATCAAGCTCTTGGCTTGAATGGCTCACAATCAATGAGAATCTCTCTTGAGGAATAAGAGTGAGGAGAGATTCTTGTGAGAAATGAGAGCTTGGAAATGAGAATTAAATGCTCTCTCTTTTATCTCTAAAACTTAATAATGGCAGCCTTGAATGCTACGGAGAAGCATCACAAGATTATATAGGATGGAGAAGAGACAGAGGGAAAATTCGTGCATTTAATGCTCCAACGGATCTATTTCTGAAGCAGTCTAATCGGTCTAAGAAGGATCACTGACCGATTAGTTTCTCAACTAGTCGGTCGGTGATTTCTCTTGGACCGACTAACTAGTTCACAGCCAATAAAGATAGTTTAGGGAATATAGAACTAGTCGGTCTAAGAAGACTTGCCAATCGACTAGTTTGACAACTAGTCGGTCGGTGAGTGTTCTTTGACCGACTAAGAGTTGAAATACAATAGGATGAATTCAAAGTGAGCTAGTCGGGCTAAGAACAAATTCCAACCGACTAGTTTCACAACTAGTCGGTCGATAGTTGTTCTTTGACCGACTAACTGTAAACAGTAACTCAGGCTGAAAAAAGAAGTCTTAACTAGTCGGTCTAAGAAGGATTCCTAACCGACTAGTTTGACAACTAGTCGGTCGGTGAACCTTCTTGGACCGACTAATTGGTCAACAGTGAATATGCTGAATTGAGCAAGGAGATCTAGTCAGTTCAAGAAGGATTACTGACCGACTAGATGACAATCTAGTCGGTTGGTTCTTCTTCTTGAACCAATTAAGATGCACTAGAAGCCGCGAAATGAAGCGTGAAGCTTCGGGAAAGTTTGTATGGGCTTCTAAGATAATCCTAGCTCTAAGATATGAGTGTTATGAAGATTATCATGTAAGACCTACTCAAGGCTTAACATTCTACGAAAAGAAGCTAGAAGACTATAAAAATAAGCTAGACGAACCGTCTTCAAAGCTTCAATCCGAATCTCTTGACTTCAATAATGCTCCTAGAGCTTCAACGAAGCTTCAGGCACACGATCACGCGCTTTGAGAAGTCTTGAGACGTCGCTTTTGATGTTCATAGAATTTTGGCGCCGATCTCCATAACTGCGCTCACAAAGAGTTAGTTCACGATATTTATATTTGTTCATCATCAAAACCAAATCCAGGGAATCAATACTCAACAGTTAAGGCCAAAGTAGAGGTTATCAAAAATTTCCCGCCGCCCACCAACCTCAAGGGTATCCGTGATTTTCTAGGGCATGTCGGGTTTCACCGACGTTTTATAAAAGATTTTTTCAATATTGCCTGCCCTCTCACGGAGCTCCTAGCCAAGGACGCTCCTTTTGTGTTTACTGACGCCTGTTTGCTAAATTTTAACAGGTTAATGGAAGCTCTCATCTCAGCTCCGATTATACAGCCACTAGACTAGAGTCTTCCATTTGAGCTTATGTGTGATGCTAGTGACCAGGCGGTGGGAGTTGTGCTTGGTCAAAGAAAGGAGGGGAAGATCCATGCTATATACTACGCTAGCAAAACCTTGGATAACGATCAAAAGAACTACATCACCATGGAGAAAGAGCTGCTAGCCGTAGTCTATTCTATCGAGAAGTCCAGATCTTACCTTTTGGGGTCCAAGGTGATCATCCATACGGACCACGCGACGTTGAAATATTTGCTAAGCAAGAAGGATGCTAAAACACATCTAATACGGCGGATCCTTCTGCTCCAAGAATTTGACATCGAGATCAAAGACAAGAAGGGAGCAGAAAACGTGGTAGCAGACCACTTGTCGCGGCTAATTCAGAGGCATGGGGACAACAGCTTGCCGATTGACGATTCTTTCATCGACGAACAATTATTTGTGGCGAATTCCTCTAAAGTCCCCTAGTACGCCGATATAGTGAATTATCTGGTCAGTGGCATAGTCCCACACTGGTTGGCGACCTATTCAAGGAGGAAATTCCTGCATGATGCCAAGAGCTATTTCTGGGACGATCTGTATCTGTTCAGTACGTGCACCGACGGGATCATCAGACGATGTATCCCAAAAGAAAAATCAACTTCCATCATTTCGCATTGCCACGATAAACCATGTGGCGGGCACGCAGCAGTCACCAAAACCACGGCAAAAATTCTCCAGAGTGGCTTCTACTGGCCCACTATATTCAGGGATGCAAATGAATACATAAGGAAGTGTGACAGATGCCAGAGGACAGGAAACATCACGAAGAAGAACGAAACGCCTCTCCGTGGCATTCTGGAGATAGACTGAAGGGTTTTGGGGAACCCTTAGTGTAACGACCTGTATTTTTCAACACTTTAATTTACGTACTTAACGTATTTTTAACAATTCAAAATTTCTTTATAAATGTAGTCGAGAGTTTTATAACAAACTGATTTCTAAAATTTCCTATAAAAATATTTTGGAGTACCAGACTAGTTACAGAGTATTTTAGTACGATCGGATTTCATCAAATACCTCTAAAAGATCTTATAAAAATTCATTTTCAGATATTGTTGTTTTGGCTCAATGAATTTTTTTCTATCCAAACATCTTCAAAATGTTTTCAAACTTCTGCAGTAGCATCCTATGATCATTTAGGGCTCCCCACATTAATTTCGTAATTTTCTGATATCGTTTCGACTTAGAACCCGCAGACCCGCTTTCTAAACGTTTTGGCCAAAAACTAGTATCTCCGAAGCCCGAACCCTGAAACAGTCTTCATATTCACGATCCTCGTGACAATACAATCCCATGGGTATGTTTTCGTAATTTTTCGGACACGTTTACTAGTAGGGGCAAAAAATCGTAATTTCGTTACACTAATGACTTTCATTAATGAGGTTTTTACCTATTACTAATTACCATTACCCCCTAATTATCCCACCTAATCTAACCGTAACTACCCCACCCACTATTTCCCTCAGCTAACCCACGCATCATCCCATCTACCCCATTCCTTAACCCTATATATTAACTACCCAACCCAGGCACTCACGCACCAACTCTCTCTCAGCTCTCATTTCTCTCAGCCTTAACCACACACACACTGTCTATCTCTCTCCCTTGGTATTTTCAAAACCCAGGCACCCCGCTCTATCTCTCAAACGTCTCCCGCTCTCTCAGCCTCACCCCCACCCACGGCCACCGCACCGCTGCCCTCCGCCCAGCGTGCCGCCGGTCGACCATCGCCCTCCGCGTGCACATCGCGGTCGCCACCCCGTAACAACGCTCTGACACCGCCACAACAACGACGAGACCCCCGGTGCACTCTTCCTCGAGTTCAGGTGAAGCAAGGTGCCATGCTATCATCTCCGAGCGTCCACGACAGCAGCCCGAAGCCCCCGAGCTCCGCCGAGAGCCACAACAACCCCGCCGTCGACTACGATCTCCGAGCCTCGACCGCCGTCCTCCGTACTCCGAGCCTCCTCTCCTTGCACTCGAGACTGCCGTACGCCACCAACAGCATCTCCGAGCCCCATTTTCGATGTCGCTGTTCGCGCTCCGCCTTTGCACGGAGATCCCCGCCGCTGTCATCGAGCTCCGAGCGCCATCCTCGCTCCGACGAGGCCGCCCGCACCGATCCACTCCGCTCGCCATCGTCCGCTGCTACCTTCCGCCGCTGCCTCTGTGAGCCACACCACCCCCGCCGCTGTGCCGCACCGCCGTCCCGCCCTCGCCGCGCACCGTCGCCCGCCCCTCCGTCGCCGCTCCGCTGTCGTGCGACGATCAAGCCCCCGCTGCTGTTGAAGAGGAGGAAACGGAGGGTACGTAAAAAAAACTCGATGGCAAACTTGTAAATACGCGATTAATTCGTATATTCGTATTTTTATTAATTAATAAATAGGGTTTTATGGTTTTTAATATATAACTAAATATATAAGTCCCAGAAAAATGTGAGATTAGCTCCAGAAAATCAGAAATAATACTCTGGACCCAATGGCACTAGTTTCATCTCAATCCGATGCTTAGTTTTTTCAGAATTAATTTTAAGCCTAAATTTTAAATACGTTACTTTCTATTAAAAATCCGAATGTTCTTATTTTTACATAAACTAATAAGTGATAAAAATATATGTTATAGTACTCTTCGAGACGGTCGTTTTGACACCTTACTTGCAACTTTCCGATGTAGATTGCATCCAGAATAAATGTTTGAATAAATACGTTACTAATTGAAAAATAGTGTTTAAATTGTTTTTAAGCTTTTAAAAATTCTAAAAATTACTATAAGCTTCAGAAAAATATTTCCTCTTGCAGTAAAACTATTTTTATCATATATAGCCTATATAAAAACTTAGAACGCTTTTCGACACCATTTCAACTAGTTTTAAAAATCAAAACGATCAAATTATTTAAATAGAAATGTAGCGTTCTTTAACCAAGTATTTTTGTGATTGCAAATACCAAATCTCGTGCACCAGCTCTTCTAGCTCCAACCTCGTCTTGCCACGACGAGCTCGAAATTAGTAAGTTACGACATATTCTAAACTTAGAAAACTAGTCTACTGTGCTTGTATGAACCCGTTGACACAACTATAGCCTCGAACGGCTATTTGACTTGAACCGAACAAGAGACTTAACCTAATGAGAAAGTAATCAACTAAAGATTACTTTGCCAACTTTCAACTTTGGTGGTTGTAGCACGCAACTACCAACTTGGGTAAATTGTGTATTAAACCACACTAATACGTGCTCGAAGCACGGAAGAAACAGTTAATGGTGTTGGACTTGTCTTTATCCTACTGCCTGGTTTTCAATAAGAAAGTCAACCAGTTTGTTTGGTTTGACTAGTAACATGTGGAACATAGTGTGGAATATCATGTGTGGAATATCTGGTGGAACATCTCGTGGAACATCTTGGGGAACATCTCGTAATAGATACACATCACCGGGGTTTGGGGTAACTCAGTGTAGAGAGAGTGTGGGAGCTATGACCGGGGGTTCATCTACTTGCATGCCAGTGTTGGCAAAACTACAAGGTATGCCTGCGTCGGCAAAACTACAAGGTCTGCCTGCGTCAGCAAAACTACAAGGTCTGCCTGCGTCGGTAAAACTACAAGGTCTACCTGCGTCGACAAAACTACAAGGTCTGCCTGCATCGGTAAAACGGTCCCTGGCAATAGATGAACTTTATGGTTGCATATCATACTCTTCTACTTGAGTCACGTAGTTCTAGTGTAGCTTGCACAGTTATTTTCTTTACCGTACATGCACTTTACTTTCCTTACCAGCACAGTCACCGTACTTTACTTGTTGTACTTTTAGCTACAGCAGTAGCCTGTTACACCTACACTTTACTTTCTACACTTGTACAGACACCGTACTTTACTTTCACTTTGGTCGGCTTGTACGTAGTTACCTTTTTCATACTTGTACAATACTTCTTTGTCTTTATTTAGAATTGTTGTGACTTACCTATGGTTCTATCTCTGTGGCACCGCAGACGACGTACATATGGAGGCAGATGCTCTTGAGTTAATAGCACCAGACTTCGACCATGAGACCGCAGCTTCCAGAGCTATTTTCAGTTGTGTACTTTCTTTCTTTCATGTATCATTGTTGGAACATTTGTACGGTATGGATTGTAATAATTGGACACTATTTGGGTATTTTTTACATCTCTGCATCGTGGCTATTTTGGTTTCACTGGTTAACTACAGGACCTGCGCAAATATCAAATAAGTAACGTGCCCCCGAGAGCGGGTCGTTACAAGTTTGGTGGCCCATGCAGGTCCTCTCTAACTACCTCGTGAACAATATAGCAAGATCAGGATGTACTATATAAAATACTCAAATTAACCTCGAGTACGGGATGTCTCGAGTGTTCACCTGTATTGGATATACGGGTGAAGCGTCCTTATTACCATCTTCATTAGGTCTTCCTTGATCCTCATCACTTCCTTTGAACTCTTAACCCTTGCTTGGAACTCGTGTTCTATTCTTTGTTATACCCTCCCTAATAACCTCTTTTGCTAGTGGTTATAGTGATTTTTCATATGTTGAACTATCTACCCACTTCATCACCTTTCCTCCAGTTGATGATGGTACGCATATAAATGATAAGCTTCCTTCAATGGACCATGATCCGGTCAATGTGCTTGGCTAAGTTTGTTGGATCACCCTAGCTAGACTGGGGGTAAGTGATCATGGCTTAGTCACTTCCCTGGCCGTGTCCGCTGGACCGCAAGGACGTGAATCATGATTATGTAACCCCATCGATCTTCATCACTATCACCCTTCCTTCAGCTTGATGACCTGTCGATTGACCTTCTTAGAATCTTTCTATTTCTAGTTTGCTTGAACTCCAGCTACGTTTATTTTAAGGAGGGTAGCATTCGATTTTCGATCACCAGAAGTTCGAGTTCGACAACGGAAGCAGATCAAAGGACGCTCAGAAGTATTTGAGGATGGTAATGAAGAATTTGAGACAAGCCAAACCTGATGTGTAAGTGTAGGTTGTTCGTGTCTTTTCATCCTTCTTGAGCTCATGTTTCTATTCTAGCCCCTACTTCTTTTTCCAAGGGTTTGAATTCCTTTCCCACCGACCGCCTCCCCCCTCTTTAAATCCTTTGTCCGCTTCCCCCCTCGAGACCCATGACTGCCTAACCCTACCCTGCCCTAACCCGACTTTCGGTGCCCTTCCCCTTTTTTTAAAAACCCCTCTCCTTCCTCCCTAAGCCACTCCGTGGCTTTTCCTTTCGCTCCGACATCACCCACTCCTCCTCCCGGCCTCTTCCTCAAGCGAGCTCGACCTGACCTCACATCACCGATCCGATCTTCGATCCGCTGGCCTCACCCGAAGATCCGCCAGCTTCCGCTCCACCCCATCCCAGAGGCCCCTGCCATGGATCGACAGCCAGTCGCAGCCCTCGCCGCCTTGGATTGACAGCCGCCGATGGCCTATCAACGACTTTGGGGATTGTTGGGCTTAGCAACAACCCTCGCTGCCACCCTTGCTTTTACCGCATGGTTGGGATCTTGGGAAGCCGCCGTTCTTGGCGCTCTTTCAAGCCTTTTGTCCTGGGTCTTACCCCTTGAGGCGTCCCGCATCGTTTCCTTTTTGGGACCACTCCTTTATGTTTGTTGGATCGTGAGCTTTTGGTCGTTGAGTTGTTTAGGGTTGATGGTGATAACCGTAGATGTCAACCAATGGTATTGGCAAGCAGTATCATTGAGGATGAGTATTGGCGTGCTTTTGGGCTTAGGTGTTGAAGTTGGATGTCAGTCGTGTGCGCGGATTTGGGAGACGTCTAGGATGGTGACTTCTTGTTGGATGTTATGGAGATTGCTGGAAGAAGTGGTAGTGATGATCTTGACCCTCGAGAATTGGCCGTATATTTGCCTATTAGTGTTGATCTGGATATTGGCTTGTAATTTGGTAGCGTGGCAGATGAAGTCCTTTGGGTTTGCCTGGTTAAGTTGTAACAGCTTGGATGCACTAGGTTTAGCCCTTACGTTTATGTATGCTATGGCGATGATTTACATGATTAAGATCCAGACCCAGTAGTCATCATTAACATGAGTTGAAAATTTTAGACGTTATGTTCTTCTTTTTGGTGTGGTTTAAATAGCTTGCTACTGACTTATCACCTCAGGTTCCAAGTTCGAACCGATGTCGTCATAATAATAACCATCCTTTTCATGTAGTGCCATTATCTCATATTTTGGCTACTTGATAGATCTGAAGTAGATATGGTGATAATATATATTAGCAACATCCCTTATTTTCTTATCATATTTCATGTTATTTACAACCTGATTTACAAAGATTACTATCTTTTCGATAATTTATTTGCATGAGCTTCATCATAACATCAATTATTTTTAAAGCTTCTTCATAACCTCAATTATTTTTAAATTCCGAGGACGGAATTATTTTAAGGAGGGTAGGATGTAACGACCTGTATTTTTCAACACTTTAATTTACGTACTTAATGTATTTTTAACAATTCAAAATTTCTTTATAAATGTAGTCGAGAGTTTTATAACAAACTGATTTCAAAAATTTCCTATAAAAATATTTTGGAGTACCAGACTAGTTACAGAGTATTTTAGTACGATCGGATTTCATCAAATACCTCTAAAAGATCTTATAAAAATTCATTTTCAGATATTGTTGTTTTGGCTCAATGAATTTTTTTCTATCCAAACATCTTCAAAATGTTTTCAAACTTCTGCAGTAGCATCCTATGATCATTTAGGGCTCCCCACATTAATTTCGTAATTTTCTGATATCGTTTCGACTTAGAACCCGCAGACCCGCTTTCTAAATGTTTTGGCCAAAAACTAGTATCTCCGAAGCCCGAACCCTGAAACGGTCTTCGTATTCGCGATCCTCGTGACAATACGATCCCGTGGGTATGTTTTCGTAATTTTTCGGACACGTTTACTAGTAGGGGCAAAAATCGTAATTTCGTTACACTAATGACTTTCATTAATGAGGTTTTTACCTATTACTAATTACCATTACCCCCTAATTATCCCACCTAATCTAACCGTAACTACCCCACCCACTCTTTCCCTCAACTAACCCACACATCATCCCATCTACCCCATTCCTTAACCCTATATATTAACTACCTAACCCAGGCACTCACGCACCAACTCTCTCTCAGCTCTCATTTCTCTCAGCCTTAACCCCACACACACACACACTGTCTATCTCTCCCCCTTGGTATTTTCAAAACCCAGGCACCCCGCTCTATCTCTCAAACGCCTCCCGCTCTCTCAGCCTCACCCCCACCCACGGCCACCGCACCGCTGCCCTCCGCCCAGCGTGCCGCCCATCGACCATCGCCCTCCGCGTGCACATCGCGGTCACCACCCCGTAACAACGCTTTGACACCGCCACAGCAACGACGAGACCGCAGGTGCCCTCTTCCTCGAGTTCAGCAAAGCACGGTTCCATGCTGTCATCTCTGAGCGTCCATGGCAGCAGCCCGAAGCCCCCGATCTCCGCCGAGAGCCACAGCAACCCCGCAGCCGACTACGATCTCCGAGCCTCGACCGCTATCCTCCGTACTCCGAGCCTCCTCTCCTCGCACTTGAGACCGTCGTATGCCACCTACAGCAGCTCCGAGCCCCATTTCCGACGACGCAGTCCGCGCTCCGCCTTCGCACGAAGATCACCGCCGCTGTCATCGAGCTCCGAGCGCCATCCTCGCTCCGACGAGGCCACCCGTACCGATCCCCTCCGCTCGCCGTCGTCCGTTGATACCTTCCGCCGCCACCTCCATGAGCCACGCCGCCCCCGCCGCTGTGTCGCACCGTCGTCCTGCCCTCGACGTGCACCGTTGCCCGCCCCTCCGCCGCCGCTCCGCCGTCGTGCGACGATCAAGCCCCCGCCACTGTCGAAGAGGAGGAAACGGAGGGTACGTAAAAAAAACCTCGATGGAAAAATTGTAAATACGCGATTAATTCGTATATTCGTATTTTTATTAATTAATAAATAGGGTTTTATGGTTTTTAATCTATAACTAAATATATAAGCCCCAGAAAAATGTGAGACTAGCTCCAGAAAATCAGAAATAATATTCTGGACCCAATGGCACTAGTTTCATCTCAATCCGATGCTTAGTTTTTTCAGAGTTAATTTTAAGCCTAAATTTTAAATACGTTACTTTCTATTAAAAATCCGAATGTTCTTATTTTTATATAAACTAATAAGTGATAAAAATATATGTTATAGTACTCTTCGAGACGGTCGTTTTGACACCTTACTTGCAACTTTCCGATGTAGATTGCATACAGAATAAATGTTTGAATTAATACGTTACTAATTGAAAAATAGTTTTTAAATTGTTTTTGAGCTTTTAAAAATTCTAAAAATTACTATAAGCTTCAGAAAAATATTTCCTCTTGCTGTAAAACTATTTTTATCATATATAGCCTATATAAAAACTTAGAACGCTTTTCGACACCGTTTCAACCAGTTTTAAAAATCAAAACGATCAAATTATTTAAATAGAAATGTAGCATTCTTTAACCAAGTATTTTTGTGATTGCAGGTACCAAATCTCGTGCACCAGCTCTTCTAGCTCCAACCTCGTCTTGCCACGACGATCTCGAAATTAGTAAGTCACGACATATTCTAAACTTAGAAAACTAGTCTACTGTGCTTGTATGAACCCGTTGACACAACTATAGCCTCGAACGGCTATTTGACTTGAACCGAACAAGAGACTTAACCTAATGAGAAAGTAATCAACTAAAGATTACTTTGCCAACTTTCAACTTTGGTGGTTGTAGCACGCAACTACCAACTTGGGTAAATTGTGTGTTAAACCACACTACCACGTGCTCGAAGCACGGAAGAAACAGTTAATGGTGTTGGACTTGTCTTTATCCTACTTTCTGGTTTTCAATAAGAAAGTCAACCAGTTGGTTTGGTTTGACTAGTAACATGTGGAACATAGTGTGGAATATCATGTGTGGAATATCTGGTGGAACATCTGGTGGAACATATCGTAATAGATACACATCACTGGGGTTTGGGGTAATTCATTGTAGAGAGAGTGTGGGAGCCATGACCGGGGGTTCATCTACTTGCATGCCTGTGTCGGCAGAACTACAAGGTATGCATGCGTCAGCAAAACTACAAGGTCTGCCTGCGTCGGTAAAACTACAAGGTCTGCCTGCGTCGGCAAAATTACAAGGTCTGCCTGCGTTGACAAAACTACAAGGTCTGCCTGCATCGGTAAAACGGTCCCTGGCAATAGATGAACTTTATGGTTGCATATCATACTCTTCTACTTGAGTCACGTAGTTCTAGTGTAGCTTGCACAGTTATTTTCTTTACCGTACATGCACTTTACTTTCCTTACCAGCACAGTCACCATACTTTACTTGTTGTACTTTTAGCTACAGCAGTAGCCTGTTACACCTACACTTTACTTTCTACACTTGTACAGACACCGTACTTTACTTTCACTTTGGTCTGCTTGTATGCAGTTACCTTTTTCATACTTGTACAGTACTTCTTTTTCTTTATTTAGAATTGTTGTGACTTACCTACGGTTCCATCTCCGTGGCACCGCAGACGACGTACATATGGAGGTAGATGCTCTTGAGTTAATAGCGCCAGACTTCGACCATGAGACCGTAGCTTTCAGAGCTATTTTCAGTTGTGTACTTTCTTTCTTTCATGTATCATTGTTGGAGCATTTGTACGGTATGGATTGTAATAATTGGACACTATTTGGGTATTTTTTACATCTTTGCATCGTGGCTATTTTGGTTTCACTGGTTAACTGCATGACATGCACAAATATCAAATAAGTAACGGGCCCCCGAGAGCGGGTCGTTACACTTTGGGCGCAAAAACTCTCTTCCCGTCCTAAGTCGGACGGAACATAGACAAAAAAATAAATTACAGCGGAAAAATGAACAAGTTAATCTAATTAACATCAGTTAAACAATTTAACTTAGCCCTAAGGTACAAGACCCTTAGCCAAGATCTATGCTGACTCGGGATGGATCTGACCATCCCAAGAAGGATCTAACCTACTGCGATTAAATTGAACTAATGCTTATAAAACACATACCCAGAATCTCAACCCTGGGGCAGGCGAGATGTTCGGCACCGTCTTCCGAGCCGCTCCTCATCCCATGCCGAGCTGCTCCTCGAACCGCTCCTCGAACCGCTCCACATCCCGAGGCGAGCAATCCTCGTGTCACCGAGCCAACCACGTGCCAAAGAAAGTTTCACGCGAGTGAAAACTTAGCCTAGATTTCGGATTTGAATCCGAATTCCTTTGCAGCTTTGCTAGAGCCCTCAGGAGTAAGGCAGAAGTATAGGGAGATAGAGAAATATTAATTTAAGCCTAGATCCGAGCGTGCTCCAACATTTACGAGAGCTGCTCAGATCTAGAGCTTGGGACAAGTTTGGAGGAAGGGGGAGGCCCCAATTTATAGTGGCGACGGACTCTCCCCTTTTTCGCACACCCGATGTGGGACTATTAATTTGAGTTAATTAAAATCAAGTTAGTTTGCCTTTCACAAAGTGCAAACTTCCGTGAATTTTAACTCCCTTACCGTTGAGCTTGATGATTGATACAACCTATCAATTCAAAGGGTGTTCAATGGTGAACGCATAGGAAAAAATGGTTCGTCAATCGGAGTTCGTTTGACCCTCCAATTAATCGCCCAAAATTCAGCCCAAGGCTAGTTTTTCGCGAAAACTGAGCCGTCAAAAAATACCCATTGCCCTAGGGTTCTGCACCATGTGGTGGGGCCCAGCCAGTGGGCCCCACCGGTCAGATCAGCTGACTGGGTGCCTAGCCCAGACTTGGGCACGGGTACCCAGGCCTGGAAGCGGGCGCCTGGCGCGGGCGCCTGGCGCGGGCGCCCAGGGCGCCTGGGCCCTGGCGGGCCCAGGGCGCCCGCCCTGGGTGCCTGGGCAGGCGCCCAGGCGCATGGGCCTGGGCGCGGGCCCAGGCCCAGTGTGCCTGGCGCCCATCCCCCTTGGGCCTGGTAGGCCAGGTGCCCAGGCCATACCCTAGTCTGGCCTGGGTCAATCTAGTCTGATCCAGTCTGATCCATTGGCTGTTATGGGCGTATCTTGAGTATCTGGCGTCAGATTTGGACGTCGTTCGAACCTGGGCGTAGACCGGGATATTCCCGTCTTACCCGTGAACTTTTCCTTGCATTTCTTATATTACATATAGTCTTAAACAATTTAAGACATATTTAATATCTTTTGCATCATATGCAAATTAGCCCCCTATCTAGACTTAAATTATCATATTGCATCAAATGCAATTATTCCATCCCTTGCATCAAAAATTCAAAATATTCTCCTAACTAATTTCTACCTATTACTAAACGAAGGTCGCACTCTTTGTGTGACCCTACGGCCTGACCCTACTACAGGCTGGACTCGAAGCCTTATACAGCAAAGACCACGAGCAGTGGCTGACGTCCTTGTTTCAGAATCATCATAATGTGGTTAGCTCATCAACATGAGAATTGTCGGGACCACACTGACCGTGTCTGTGATGAGTTCTGCAATTATAGTCTCTTCGTCTAAACTACGTCGTGTAGATCAAGTCTAGGGTACGGTTAAACTGTCAACCCCAATAACTTGACTCCAGTTAGTTTCTATCGATCTTTAGTCGATTAATGTTGGACTTCTTCCAACATACTCTGCACAGAGATTTTACTAAAGACCAAACTAATCCTACGACACTAACTCCCATTGACCGGGAGAGACAAATCCTCTCTTGGCCACTACTTTCCTCGTACGCTTCAAGTGACACCCAATCAAAGACCTTTCGACAGGCCTAGCCTCGAAGTTAGGTCAGTGATCTAAGTGGCACCATTCACGCACATGTTCGTAAAATGACCTCAAGCCAAAAGACCAACTAGCCTATCATCACTAAGAGTTATCATTGACAGATTGGTCAAAGTAATCATATGATAACTCTTGTGGATCGTTCAGTGAACTCATTGTCTAATGATCACCTGTGTCTCGTCTCTGACTTCGACAAGTCGAATGATCATGAGATCATCGTCACCACTTAACGGTGAAGACTAAGACACAATGGTCTATCCGATGTTTCGATATCCTTGTCTCGAAACATCTACGACCACGAACCTTTTTAGACTTATGCTACAGACGGTCAAACATTTCTCCATGATCGAGATACTCATCTCGATACCTGTTTGACCTTGCATAAAGTCTCAGGACTTTACCTAAGGTAATATCTAATGTTAACTACATTATAATATAACTTAGATAAATTATTACCAAATAGCTTCGAACAAGACGTTTGTGCTAATCACACAGAGATAAATAGCCTCGAGGGCATCATTCCTCTACATCTCCCACTTGCACTCAGGCCCATTTATCTCGGTATCTTTAACCATTTTTACACATAAGTTTTTCCGACTTCATGTGGTAGGGCCTTCGTGAATGGATCTGCTAAAACCGTCTACACTATAGACTTAAGGGGTTTCTATGTTCATGTTAGACCAACCATTTGAATCTCATTCAAATAATTCACTTAGTCTTTCGGAATCCATAATATTTTTATTTGCTTGGATCTTATCCAGTTCATCGTACCTTACGATAATCATTTTAAATTAGTTATTGGTCATTTCAAATGGCTCATATCTATTTCTGATAAAGTATCAAACTCTTTGATCACTTCGTCAAAATATATGTTCCATCCCTTTGATGCCTCGCATGTAATTTATATGCTCCCACTGACCTTGAAAACTTTCTGGCTAATTCATATAAGTTGGTCCGTCTAAATCATATTTAAAAAAACGAACTTATAAGTGAATGCTCCAATTTTCATTGTTAACATGAGCGTTTCACATCGAGTTTGGTCCGAGTAGATATGTACACATCTGCTGGCGAGAGGGTTTCAACATAATCCGTTTATAGGAATTAATATGAAAACCGTTCTCGACCAATATGATTGTACTTCACTATTTTCTTTCTGCACCAGTCTTTCAACTTAAGGATTTACTTGCAGAAAGTGAGGAAACATTTTCCTTGGGCACATAAACTAAATTCCAAAATTTATTTACACACACGGACCTATTCTGATTGCATCAAGTTTTAAATCGGAGTTACTACTCCGAATTTCATCCCGGAAGTTGACCAAGTCATCATCAGTTATGATGTTTAACTCGACAATTCGTCTCATGGGATTCGAGTAATTATACAACTTCCTAATGATCAATTTAAGGAATATCTTATTGATAATTTCCTCATAGAACATTATCAAAACCTAGGCATTCCTATTTGGAACTTAACCCAGAGGGAGGACTTAACTCAGAGTCACTTACAATGGATCACACCAAGTCTAACTAAGTGTGATTCATACCTTTTAACGCACCGATGTGTTAACAGACTTGACTTGAGAGAAAATCATATTTTCTTTTAATTACGCAAGATTTTGTATATCTAAGTATTTGACCATTCGATCTAATCGAATCAGTTTAAATACTTTTATCATTACGTTCTTTATTTTATCAGACTTAATAAAATATACGAATAACTTATTTTGGTTAATCTAGCTGGGGTACATCAGTATGTACGAGACTGAGTTCGAGAACTCATTTTCCCACTGTCTTACAGATGGGTTTCGGCCATTATATTTAAGAGGGTAAGACTCACAAGTGTCCGTAGACTTCATAATACGAGAGGTCAGACCCATATTTATGTGACTTGTGAAGCTTAGTCTCTCGATACGGCCTAGTCTATTTTGCCATATAAGTTTGCTACTATCTTGTGTATTTATATATTAATATTTAATACATATATTATCGTTATACATATTACTCATTTCTTCAGAAGCAATGTGACGACATTCGTCAAAATGTGTTAACTTTTGTATAACAATAATTACGAAATCGTGACATCAAAATATGTCACATTTTCGTTCCCTCCTACTTATGCCTTTACTAATGATAAATTAAACTATTTAACTCGATTGACTTTCCGGAGTGCCTTCTTCCTTTTCTAAATCACATTTAGATATTAAATAACCCAACATAAATAAATGGCTATGCAAGCATCTCATGTATCCAAACGCCTGAGAGTTGCAATCTTGAGTGTAGCTCAAGAAGTTGCTAGTCTCAAGATCCGGTTGGGATACATAGTCTTGCACCGCTCATGCACTCGTATTCGACTTAAACGGTTTGATCGAATTCTCGAACTTTGCGGATCAAAATTGTTTATCCATACAACCTTGAGTGTAGCTCGACAAGTTGTAGGGAGAAACATACTTCGAATATTCTATATGTTCAAGCTGCCTCATATAGAGACGAGTGACATGTAGCGTGAATTTATTTGTTGGACCCAGAACTTAATGAAATCATATTTCTTAAGTCTGTTCTTTAGAAGGTCATTTTAATGTCAATGAGGATATAGTTTAATTCTATCAATTAGAATTTAACTTGATATTCAATTAATCAACCTATTTGACCAGTTAACTTATTCCTTTAAAATATTACATTTTGATTCCTTCGGTAAACATAGTCTTGCCCTAGTTTAGCATATGTTCAATATTAAATATAGGTAGAATGGCTTTTATCTATCTATATCCTCCCACTATTTTTACGATCGTTTCAAAGCTTAATAACGAACGATTTAATCGAATTACAATTAATGGGCAATAGGTCCAATCACCTTGAGCCTAACAACCTTGAGTGTAGCTTAACAAGTTGTAGGACTCTGTAATCGGAAGATGACTCTTCATCGATCATATCAGATATGACCCTCTTATTCGGTTTTTACACCTAGCCATTTGTGATCATGAGTGTGCTAATCCAAATCACAATGTCTAGTCTAGTCGGACCCTTGTTTTCATGTCTAGCCTGACTTGCCCCGCCGCTCGGTGTATTCACGACACGTCGGTTTGGGTCAGGTCTTAGACTACATCTAGCCAGACTACATCATTGACATAACTTACACCGGCGCTTGGTGACACGACGGTTTGGGTCAAGTCAAGATTTCATCTTATGTATTTAAGGAGATGGTTTCTTTAAGGTTGCCATGTTACAGCTTGAGTGTAGCTCAACAACTATAACACGGGTCCTATAGTTGCCAACCCCTAAAACAAGGAGGGCTATGGCTAATCTTGAAAAAGATCATTAACGTATTTGACTTAGATATAGTCCATGGTGTTATACAATTATGATTCGCGACATTGCGGTCCAACGGAACACAGCCAGGGAATTGACTAAGCCAGGATCACTACCCCTTTAACGGGTGATCCAGCAAACTTAGCCAAGCACATTGACTGGATCATGGTCCATTGAATGAAGCTTGTCGTTTTTATATGCGTGTCATAGACTAAAAGGCTTTTATTAACAACTAATTAATCCTATCAACTAGTTGCATCCTTAAATTCAAAATATTAGGATTTGTTTAATAAATTTTATTAAATCCTTATCAACTATAAGGTTCACGTGCTATCCTAATCGTTATTAGGATTTTAATAAATTTATTAACAACGCTAAAAGCGAAGTCCTTTAATGAGAATTAATTATAACAATTAGAATTAAAAAAAATCATTAAAGGGACTGCCCTAATCATGAATCAGGTCTTAATTGTTAAAAGTTTTATTAAAACATAGCATGTCAGTAAAATTCAATTAATAAATTTTAATCATTTCTTAATGGCTAACCTAAAGGGTTGTCTTGTGTTATCAAATAAGTGACAAGATGACATAGCCATTAAAATAAAGTTACACTAATTTTATCACATAAAAAGTGTACAACTATTTAACAATTAAATAGACTAAATTTTATCGCATAAACAATTTTAAACTTTTAAAACAGTTTTAAAAAATATCTCATAAATTTAAAAACATCAGTTTAAAAAATTTCATGCTTAAAATTTTATCACATAGAATATTTAAACATCTAAAATAATTTTTTTAAACTTATCGCACTTAAAATCAATTTTAAATTTATAACATAAATTTAAAACACCATTTTAAAATTTTCATGTTTAAAATTTTATCATATAAAATATTTAAATATCTAAAATCCTTTTAAAATCACCTTTAAAAAATATCACATAAATTTTAAAACATTTTAAAAGGGCATCTAGAAACATTTTAAATTATCTGATAACTTTAAAACATTTTATAAAGTATTTAAAAAAGCATTTCAATTTTAATAAAATCGCAGTGCTAGATCGTTACGCAAACCTAGGCTCCGCTACCATTGAAGGGTTTTGGGGAACCCTTAGGGCACAAAAACTCTATTCCCGTCCTAAGTCAGACGGAACATAGACTAAAAAATAAATTGCAACGGAAGAATGAACAAGTTAATCTAATTAACATCAGTTAAACAATTTAACTTAGCCCTAAGGTACAAGACTCATAGCCAAGATCTATGCCGACTCGGGATAGATTTGACCATCCCAAGAAGGATCTAACCTACTACGATTAAATTAAACTAATGCTTATAAAACACATACTCGGACCCTGGGGCAGGCGAGATGTTCCACACCGTCTTCCAAGCCGCTCCTCATCCCACGCCGAGCCGCTCTTCGAACCGCTCCTCGAACTGCTCCGCATCCCGAGGCAAGCAATCCTCGTGTCGCCGAGCCAACCACGCACCGAAGAAAGTTTCACGCGAGTGAAACCTTCGCCTAGATTTCGGATCAGAATCCGAACTCCTTTTCGGCTTTGCTAGAGCTCTCAGGAGTAAGGCAGAAATATAGGGAGACAAAGAAATATTAATTTAAGCCTAGATTCAAGCGTGCTTCAACATTTACGAGAGCAGCTCAGATCTAGAGCTTGGGACGAGTTTGGAGGAAGGGGGATGCCCCTATTTATAGAGGCGGCGGACTCTCCCCTTTTCCTAACAACCGATGTGGGACTATTAATTAGAGTTAATTAAAATCAAGTTAGTTTGCCTTTCACAAAGTGCAAACTTCCGTGAATTTTAACTCCCTCACCGTTGAGCTTCATGATTGATACAACCCATCAATTCGAAGGGTGTTCAATGGTGAACGCATAGGAAAAATGGTTCGTCAATTGGAGTTCGTTTGACCCTCCAATTGATCGCCCAAAGTTTAGCCCAAGGCTAGTTTTTCGCGAAAACTGAGCCGTCAAAAAATACCCACTGCCCTAGGGTTCTGCACCACGTGGTGGGGCCCAGCCTGTGGGCGCCTGGTCGCGCCCCGGCGTACACGTCCCGAGGCGACGGTTGTAGTTTTACCGCAAGCGCACGGTATAGCGGCGAGCGGGTATCGAACACAGGGAGGACGAATGACCGTGCTTGCTCCTAATCAACATGGCTATTCAGAGGGATAATTGCCTTGAGCGATCCTGTCACAATCGTCAGACAAAAGTGCGAAATATCAAATCAAATAGAAAACGCCTAGGGAATGGGGAATCCCCACTACTCACCGTATTTCACAATTGTGGTTCGCCGGTATCGAAATCGCTAGGATGAGAATTTGGATGAACTAGTTGCAACTAAATGTGGAACCAGGCTCACGCTCTCGCGCTGTTGCCGGTCTATAGCTATCCTAGGTTTGGGTCCAATCTCTTGCAAACCCTAGCCTAGGGAAGCTAGCATTAGGATCAACATCATCGTCCAATTGCGCACCGAGCCCAATCTCTTGCAAACTCGGTCCACAATCTAGATTAGGATAGTTCCTACCCGTCCAATCTCTTGCAAACGGGTATCGGCACGGAATTGCAACCAGAGATCCTAGCATCGGTCCAATTTCTTGCAAACCGATACTTCGAAAATCCGACTCCAACCCAATTCGGATTTCTAGATCTTCCTATCGAATTGGGATCCAATCTCTTGCAAATCCCAATTGATGTGAATACCTAGCTATCCGTAGTAATTCGATCCCAATCTAATCCCCAATAACAATCCTAGCTCAATTTCTACCAATTCAACACAAATACGAAATTGGGCTTGTAGGGTTCATCCCCACGCCCCAAGACGTGGAGACTACTCACTAATCATAGCAATAGCACAATAATTGGCAATGAAATAGACAATGGAATTCATCACAACAATGATATAAACAATAAAAATAGAGTTTTTGGGGAAGAGAAGTGCAAACCAATGTAGATCTTCAATCAACCCAACAAAAATCCAAGTTTTTCTCTTCTCCAATCACAATTAATAAAGCTAAAAAGTAGACTTAAAAAGCTGCAAAAAATCTGAGAGAGCCCCCCCTCAAACTAGGGTAAAAACAGAGCTTAAATAGCCCCAAAAATCGTCTAAAAATCCTGACCAAAATGCCCCTGCACAGCCTGTTTTCCGCAAATTTCGCTACAGGCTGCGCATCGCACTCGGCCGAGTGTCAAAAGTCGCTCGGCCGAGTGAAAACCCTGTCAATTTTCCAGTAAGTCGGGGACTTCAGGGGTCTTCAGTTCGGGGGCGGCTCGGCCGAGTGAGTTGTCGTCACTCGGCCGATGGCTTCACTTCACTCGGGCAGACGGGATTTGCCACTCGGCCGAGTGGGTCTTCTGAAGCTCAGATGGCCGAAAACAGTAACTTCGATCTTTTTGAGGGCCTTCGTCTGGGCGCCACTCGGGCGGACATGGTATCGTCACTCGGCCGATGTGGTCTCCGTCGCTCGGCCGAGTACACTTGGAAGTCGTGTCTGAACGGGTCGGCCGAGCAGTGTCTCGCTGGTCGGCCGAGTGGCTCCTCCACTCGGCCGAGTGGGACACAAAAAATGCCCAAACTGGTCGTTTTGGCCTCCTCGTCGCTCCGGCGACGTCCATTCTTCTTCCGCTCCTCTCCAACAGCAAAATACCCCTCGGGGAGGTCGTCGGTGGCCGTCTATCGTGAGCGCATCTCATGATCACTCCAAATCGCGCCAAATCACCTGAAATGCGACAAAAACAACAAAGCGTGAAAAGCATCGCAATATCGTCGATATATCGTGAAAAACATGATTTGGGCGATCTAAATGGCATGCAAACATGCGGAAAAAAGGTGTAAAATAAGGAGTGATCAAAATCCCCCAAGCTTGCCTCTTACTCGTCCTCGAGGAAGATAAGTAAAAAGCGAACCTGGTGGATTCGGAAAACGAAAACGGCGAAAAACGAGAAAAAAAAACGAAAAAAATGAAAAACGAAGAAGAAGGAAAACCAAACAAAAATAAAGAAAGAAAGAAAGAAAGATAGGATGCTAGATCACTTTCTCAGGACGTGGGTTTCACCTACTCTTATAGCATGCACCGAGTGAGAGATACATGTCAAAGAATCTCATTTTGATATCATAGTAGAATAGTGCAAGTAGAAAATAGAAAACCCACGAACAACGGCATAATCATGAAAAACGGAATGATTTTAAAATTAACATCGCCTGAATCATCTAAAGCGGTATACAAATCTCAGATCACACACTTTTCAATTGAACGCTTTCTATCTGGAGTATAAGAGTATCACATCATAGAATAGAGAGAATAGAAAAGTATGGATTTCATGAAATGAATGCTAGGCTTAGATTTCTGGATTTCGTAAAGCTGGAAACAATCTCACCGAGTATAGAATATTACTTAGCCTAGGTTGTCGTGCGATGTCAAGTAGTCGCTCTCTCACACATCAATGGATCTCCTCCCCCAAGCTTATCTATAAGCGTGGTGGCACAAAAATATTTACATCCCCATTTTTATATAGCTCCAAAGGCAAAGAAGGGAAAGAAGAAAGAAAGTAAGCGAGATGGGATCTTTTATTGAGGATTCTTCCTCTTTTCTCTCTTTTTTTTTCTCTTTTCCATTTTTTTTTGACAATGAGCAACATATATACAATGATCCCAACTCGGAGAGAGGTAATGATATACAAGAATGTTTTTCTCTCTTTTATTCTTCTCCTCTCTCTTTTTTTTTGAAATAAGAGATTTGGAGCTAGGAATTAATAGCGGGGGAAGTGCCATAAAATAGAATCACTAAGGGGAGATTCACCAATGATTTTAAAAGTAGAGAAGTGATGTTCAAGATTTGTGGAGAAAGAAATAAATATAACTCTCGGCTCACTCTATAAGACATGCACGACAACTTCAGCAGGGTAATCTAATCTACTCAGTTTCGATCACAAAAAAAACTAACTAATCCAGATATATCTTAGCTAATCATCATTCAATCATCCGGAAGTGAAGTGTACAATTCATGCATATAGAAGTGATAAAGGAAAAGAAGTCAGTACTCCAGATATAGGCATTCAATGCGTGAATCTTGGTGTGTTTTCTGTGATAGCATACATATGAATATTCAGGCTCAGCTAATAATAAAATTTCATCCATTTTCATGAGGAAAAAAAAATGTGGGTTACTATTTCTAAATGTAAAGCAAGTCATAGCATATGATATCAGAAATGAAATCTAAGACACGACAAATATAGCATGCATATTGAATAAGCTAACTCCACGTAGACATCATCACAGAAAATTCATCTCTAGCATGAGATGAAAAGGAAATAAAGATAAAGTAAAATAGAACTATGCAATGCGGCACACAGGAAAATAAGAAAAACGTGATGCATGGCAAGATAAATGAAAAATAATGAAAAATAAGTGCAAAAGTGAAAAACGGTGTGAAAAACTGAAAATAAAGGTGGCTAAACGAAAAAAAAAAGAAAGTGAGGACTCACTCCCCCAAGCTAAACGGCACAGTGTCCTCAATGTGCAAGGTGTGGCACACCGAGAGACAAGAAGTGTGAGGGGCTAGTGAGGATGCATGCATGGAAAATGAAAATAAAAAGAAAGAAATGAAAAAAAAATGATGCGGACATGATGCAAGCACGGACAGGAGTGATATGAAAATAAATATAGTACCAAAAACGCTCCCTCTCTCCCAAAAAGATATATATAGATGTGATCAAAATGAGAGTCCCAAGTAGATATGATATGATATGCTCATAAAGATATGATCCAAAATATAATCCCAAAAAATAGTGAGGGGGAGGGGGGTGGACAAAAGCGCATCAGGACCCAGCAGAGACGGGCAGCACAACGGCAGGAATGGATAAAGGCATCAAGAGTGCCTAAGAAGGCGGTGCCGCGCCGTCTCCGTCCTGAGGCGGAGGAGGGGTGGTGGTGGTGTGGGCTGCTGAGCTGGGGTGGAAGCGGAAGCAGGTCTAGTGTGTGTGGAAGTGTGAGTGGGAACCTGCTGGGTGGGCGGGGGTACGCGCGGAAGACGCTCTAGCACCTGTGTAAGGCAGTAGTGGATCTGTGGTATCAGGTCGAAGCGTCCAGCCATCGCAGAGACGGTGGAGGACAGGGTCCTAAGGTCTCCTCTAAGACCACTCACCGCCAACTCAAGAGCGCGTATGCTCTGCAGTGTAGTGTCGGGCGGGGGTGGTGCAGAGGGACGCACCGGTCTAGGCTGCGCAGGGCGAGGCTGGCGTACGCGTGTGGAGTATGTAACGGGCTCAGCAGGGAATGGGACAAAAGGTGCCGTGCCTGGAAAAGTGGGCCTGGCCTCGGTGTGAGGCCGGGACACCGGCTGGCGAGAAGTGGAGGCAGCGGCAGCAAAGGAGGCGTGCAAAGGAGGCAACGAGGTGGCCAAAGAGGTCTGTGGCACAGAAGTATGGACAGACGCCACGACACTCTCGGAGAAGACGGCGGCTGTGGAGACAGAGGAATCTCCCGCTGGGGCAGAAGTGTGCGGTCCAAAAGGTGTAACCCCAGCGGAGATCATGCTAACCATGGTCTCCACGACCGCGGTGAACGAGGGCTCTCCACTCTCAACAAAGGTCTGTGGGCGCTGGGGGAGAGCGGAGCAAAGGGGCTCCACAGACAGAGGGCCGGAGGTGGCAGCGGGAGTGGTGGGGACAGCCTCGGAAGTGGTGACAGTGGTGGAAGTGGGCTCAGCAAAAGTACTCTCGACACAGGCAGATGTGGGGACAGAAGTGTCAAGAGCAGTGGAAATGTCAGGAACAGGCTGAGAGGCCACAGGGTCGACGGGGTGGGCAGCAGGCTCGGCAGGGTGTGCAGCAGGGTCTGTGGGAGCAGCCTGGGCAGCGTGGGCAGCGTGGGCCTGCTCGGCCTCCTCGGCCTCGAGCACGTAGGCGGCGGGGATGAGGACATCCATCGCCGGAATCCAGTCAACGTGGGCTGGTGCAATCAGAGTCCGAGCAGGGCTCGGGAGAATCATGTAATCGGCTCCATAGGGGCCGTGCAACCAGACCCAGTGACGCTCACCATGCGGACACAGCATCTTCATCCGGGCCATAACGTCTATCGACAAGGAAGTGGGGCCCGGAACGCGTCGCAGGTCGTCGGGTAGGTCCTCGCCGGTCATCATGGTAAGCAAGGTGATCAGACCGCCGCAGCATATCGGTGAGCGAGCGCCCACCGACACAATGATACGGTCTAGAAACCAAGCCGCAATGTCGATCACGACGGCGGGGACAAGCTCGAGTCCATCCCTAGACAGAGCTCTGGGACGTGTCATCGCGTAGAGCATGTAAAGCTCTGGCGTAGACATCGTGCCCGGCTCATATCTGGCCAAAAAGGTAGTCGCCATGAGGCGCTGGGCAATGCGTAGGCAGGGGTGGACTATGGCCGAGGCCTTGGCCCTACTAGGGTCAAAGGCAGCGTGGTGGCCTGTGATCCGGGCCCAGAAGGCGCCGGCGTCGAAAGAAGGTGGGGGGATGTGGGTAGGGCCGTAACCGCGATCGGCTCCGGGGACTGCGGGCCAAGAGAAAAACGCTCTCATCATATCGAGAGTGACCTGGCACTCTCGATCCATGAACCGGAATGAGCATCCCTCATCGGTCCGGGCGATCGAACTCAAAACCTCAAGTGTCGGGCGAGTAAAAGTATCCGCCGACACTTGAAGGAAGTCGCGCCAACCCACGTTGTCGTACAACGTGAGTATCCCCTCGAGTACCCCCAGGCGTCCTAGGTCAGCGAGGTGCGCAAACCTGGAGGGTACGATCGAGCGCTGGGAGATACGCTCGAAGACGGCACGGTGTGTGTCGTCTCGGAACGTAATCCCGAGCGGCCCGACCAGTGGAGCCGGTGGTGGTGGCTGTGGATCGGCAGGGAGAGGCTGTGCGGGCTGTGGGTGCGCTGCAGGCTGTGCGGGGTGTGCGGGGCCTGTAGGCTGTGCGGGGTGTGCGGGGGAAGGAGGAGGAGACTCTTCCGCCTCGTGGGCGGGGCCGGCGTCATCCGACCTCTTTCGCTTAGCGGAAGGTCTCCTCGTCCGAGGCCGTGTCCGGGGCGGCATATCGGCCCCGAGCGCGCCGAAAAGTGTAAAGTGCGGCGTGTGCACAAAGTCTGGAAAGAGTTTACCCAAACACGCCGCGAGTGCTAAGCAGTGGAAGCGTGCGAAGTCCGCGCCTCCACGAAGTCCTGAGCAGCCCGTAGAAGCTCCCCTGTCCTCCCCTAAGCTCCAAAAAAAACAACCTGCGCATGGAAAAGTGATATCAGCGGGTAATAATCAAAATGTATGGAGCAATAGGGGTATAACAGATAGATATGGGAATTGATTCGGGTTAGGGGTTCGATTAATACACGGATCCTCAAAAACTACGCAAAAAGAGAAGAAAATGGTGAAAATAAGCGAACCGGAGGCGATCGGAGACGGGGCTGCCGGCGGCGACTCGGGCGGGGTGCGGCGACGGTCGGCCGGCGGTGGCAGGCCGAGCGGCGGCGCGCGCGGGCGAGTGGCGGTTGGGCGAGGCGAGATCGGGCGAGGGGAAGCTGAGGGGGCGCGGGCGAAGGGGAATTTTCGTTTTCGAAAACTGCGCCCCCCCTTGGCTTTATATTAAAAAGTTACGACTCGGCCGAGTGACGTGATCACTCGGCCGAGCGAGGCAAAATAAAAATTTCTCCCCGATATCGCTTCGGCCGAGTGGCTTTGCCAGGCTCGGCCGAGTGGAGTAAGTCCATTCGGCCGAGTGACTCAAGCTACTCGGCATGACTCGCCCAAGGAGGGTATCCGTTTCACTCGGCCGAGTGAATATATATACTCGGCCGAGTAGCAGTTATAATGAAATGAGGAAAATAGACAGAGAGTTGGGTACAGCAGACTTCCCTCGTTCGTGAGCGGCTCGGCCGGACGAACTTCTGTACTCGGCCGAGTGACTAGTATACTCGGCCGAGTGAGCCTTGCATTCTGCTGTTTGTCTTCGTTTAGGCTCTAAACTCCGTCTTTCTTCCTCCAGTCGATTCCATGCTCCTCCTAAGCGTCGAACGCCTTCTTAGGGCGCTCCTCATCGTCTCGTTCAACCTCCTCATGATGATCTACCTATCTCCTCTCCTGTCAAGAAAATTAGGACCCGTTATCACAAAATTTTTGGTCGGATGACTCAAAACATTAAAAACCTCTAAAACGAAAATAAAGAAAAAGCAAAAATAAAGCAAAAACCGTCGGGTTGCCTCCCGACAAGCGCTCGTTTTAGGTCGTGAGCTCGACCCCCTATAATTTTCAATCAATGCGGGATGTTTGGTGCATATGAGATGCACCCGTCAAACTTTCCGGGGAGCGCGCTTGGATTCGAACGTGGCGGCGTAGCGTTCTCCTGCGGTAGTCTCCTATCTCGAATAGTGTTGGGGGGAGGCTCCCCCAAGCTAGCATTTGCCCCGGCCAACGGCTTGACCGGCGGTGCCGATTTCCGTGCCGGCGGCGACTTCTTTGGAGACTTTGATTTCGAGAGCTTGCAGAGCTCTCGAATCCTTGCGACATCAGCGTCGCCTTCATCTTCATCAGCGGAGAAGTCGGGGGCTTCATCATTAATCTTTTCATCTCGGCCTAAATCCGGGCCTTCATCAAATTCTTCATCAAAAAGAGGACCAATTGAATGAGGAATCGCCTCCTCTATCACCTCATCAAGGAGGTCCATATAATCGAGCTCCTCATGGTAAGGCATGTGCTTCATTGCCTTGGGAATGTGGAGCTCCACCTCGATGTTTCCTACGTTTAAGGTTAAGGTACCTTCGCGCACGTCGACGATGACTCCGGCGGTGGCGAGGAATGGGCGCCCAAGTATCAATGAGGTGTCTCCCTCCTCCTTAATGTCCATGATGACGAAGTCACATGGCAAGCATATTCCACCCGGGACTTGAAGTGGGATGTCTTCGGCAATCCCCACCGGCCTTGTTATCCGTCCATCGGCTAATTGAATGCGCATGTCGGTGGGTTTCAACTTTGTCCCGGTGTTAAGCTTTAAGAACATGGAGAGGGGCATGAGACTCACACTAGCCCCAAGATCGACCAACGCCTTTTGAAGAGGCACGCCGCCCAACGTGCAAGGAATCCGAAAACTCCCCGGATCTTTAAATTTTGCCGGCTCCTTTTCTCTCTTGGTGAACCAAGAGCCCTCCTCGGTTAGCATGATCTTCTCCTTCCTCTTTCTCCCCGAAATCAAGTCCTTCAAGAATTTGGCATATGTGGGGATCTCGATGATGGCGTCAAGGAAGGGAATATTTAGGCTAACTCCTCTTAGATACTCGAGGAATTTCGCTAGCCTTTTCTCCATTTTCGCTTTCGCTAGTCTTTGGGGGAATGGGACCGGTGGCATGAAGCGCCTCTCCTCAATTAATAGCTCCGCCCTAGATTTCTCCTTGTCTTGTGGCTCCTTCTCCTTTTCAATCTCGACTATCGGCTCAACCGGCTCCAAACTTTCCTCCACGGCCTCCTCAATAGGAATCATGGCGGGGGTGGTGTCCTTCCCGCCTCTAGTAGTGACGGCAACTACGGCGTTGATGTGGCCCGTGTTGCCCCGTGGGTTTTGCTCCGGTTGCGCCGGCAATCTTTGAGTGTTCCGGTTGAGCAACGCTAATTGCTCCGATATTTGAGCCACTACGGTGTTGAGAGATTCTTGCCCCGCCTTCAAAGTAGCATTCACCTTATTTTGCTCGACCATGAACGCCTCCACTCTAGTTTCGAAATCGGATCGTTGTGGAGCTTGTGAAGGGTTTTGGTTTTGATTCCTCCACCCTTGGTTGTATCCGGGAGGCCTATAAGGTGGGACTTGTTGCTTTGGTTGGAAGTTTTGTTGTGTAGGTCCCTTCGGCGGATAGTATTGTTGTTGGGGTGGTGGTGGTCGAGCTTGATTAGGCGGTTGTTGTGGCGGGTTCAAAGCTCCTTCATTGTTGGCGTAGGAGAATCCCGGGTGATTTCTTGCGGCCGGATTGGACCAATAACCTTGGTTCCCCGCAACATATTGCACTTGCTCCAAGGATCCTTCTCCTTGCTCTCCTCCCGAATACATGGCTTGAGATTGGTCTTGCCAATCACTCATTTGGCTTGCCGGCGCGGAGGTGGAAGGGCTTCCTTGGGGCTCCGTGATGAATTTCTCCAATCTCTCCACCACCTTGTGGAGAGAATCAAATTTGCTCGTAAGCTCCGCTACGGCCTTTGCCTCGTAGATGCTAGTCGGCTTTAAGGAGGACGTAGAGTGTCCTCGCTCATCGCCCCATTGTTGGTTATTAGAGGCCATCTCCTCAATTAGGGCCGTAGCTTCCTCGGGAGTCTTTGACAAGATTGCACCATTCGCCGCGGCATCAATAATTTGTTTGGTCCCCGGTTGGAGACCGTTGTAGAAGCTATGCACTAACTCCCAATCTTCTATACTGTGGTGCGGGCACTGGTGCTGCAAATCCTTAAATCGCTCCCAAGCTTCATAGAGCGTCTCATGTGGTCCTTGCTTGAAGGACATGAGAGCGCTCCGGATCTTCACCGTCTTGGATGGTGGATAGAATTTATCAATGAATGCATCCGCCAACCCGTCCCAAGAGGTAAAAACTCCGTCAGCTTGCGTCCTCAGCCAATAGAGCGCTTTGTCCTTTAGCGTGAAGGGGAAGAGGCGCAGTCTGATGGCATCGATCGGGACCCCCGGCATTTGGAAAGTGGCGCACTTCGACAAGAATGATTGGATGTGGTAGTGGGGGTTCTCGTGAGCGTTCCCATGAAATGGGTCTTGTTGCATCAAAACCACCAATCCCGTCTTTAGCTCGAAGTTCTTGTCTGCCGCCAACTCCGGCACGGCGATGGATGACGTAGTAGAAGAGGTCTTAGGCCGAAGCCTATCGCGAATAGAAATTATTCTCGCCATTCTCTCCGCCAATTCTTCGGGAGTTTCCTGGTTGGTCATAAACCGCCCTTCCGGATATTGTCTCCTTTCCGCTCTGAGTCTCCGCGCGGTACGTTTGATCTCGGGATCGAATAATAAGGCTTCGGGGTCCGCCGTAGATCTCGTGTACATGCACAGGGAAAACAGAGTTTCAAAGAGATGATTAGTACCGTGGAAGGGTTAGGTAAGAATAGCAAAGGAAATAATAATGGTAAAAGAAATAAAATAAAAAGAAAATAAAAGAAAGAAATAGCTAAGGTGAAAAAGAATCAAACGCAATCGCCTCCCCGGCAACGGCGCCAAAAACTTGGTCGCGCCCCGGCGTACACGTCCCGAGGCGACGGTTGTAGTTTTACCGCAAGCGCACGGTATAGCGGCGAGCGGGTATCGAACACAGGGAGGACGAATGACCGTGCTTGCTCCTAATCAACATGGCTATTCAGAGGGATAATTGCCTTGAGTGATCCTGTCACAATCGTCAGACAAAAGTGCGAAATATCAAATCAAATAGAAAACGCCTAGGGAATGGGGAATCCCCACTACTCACCGTATTTCACAATTGTGGTTCGCCGGTATCGAAATCGCTAGGATGAGAATTTGGATGAACTAGTTGCAACTAAATGTGGAACCAGGCTCACGCTCTCGCGCTGTTGCCGGTCTATAGCTATCCTAGGTTTGGGTCCAATCTCTTGCAAACCCTAGCCTAGGGAAGCTAGCATTAGGATCAACATCATCGTCCAATTGCGCACCGAGCCCAATCTCTTGCAAACTCGGTCCACAATCTAGATTAGGATAGTTCCTACCTGTCCAATCTCTTGCAAACGGGTATCGGCACGGAATTGCAACCAGAGATCCTAGCATCGGTCCAATTTCTTGCAAACCGATACTTCGAAAATCCGACTCCAACCCAATTCGGATTTCTAGATCTTCCTATCGAATTGGGATCCAATCTCTTGCAAATTCCAATTGATGTGAATACCTAGCTATCCGTAGTAATTCGATCCCAATCTAATCCCCAATAACAATCCTAGCTCAATTTCTACCAATTCAACACAAATACGAAATTGGGCTTGTAGGGTTCATCCCCACGCCCCAAGACGTGGAGACTACTCACTAATCATAGCAATAGCACAATAATTGGCAATGAAATAGACAATGGAATTCATCACAACAATGATATAAACAATAAAAATAGAGTTTTTGGGGAAGAGAAGTGCAAACCAATGTAGATCTTCAATCAACCCAACAAAAATCCAAGTTTTTCTCTTCTCCAATCACAATTAATAAAGCTAAAAAGTAGACTTAAAAAGCTGCAAAAAATCTGAGAGAGCCCCCCCTCAAACTAGGGTAAAAACAGAGCTTAAATAGCCCCAAAAATCGTCTAAAAATCCTGACCAAAATGCCCCTGCACAGCCTGTTTTCCGCAAATTTCGCTACAGGCTGCGCATCGCACTCGGCCGAGTGACAAAAGTCGCTCGGCCGAGTGAAAACCCTGTCAATTTTCCAGTAAGTCGGGGACTTTAGGGGTCTTCAGTTCGGGGGCGGCTCGGCCGAGTGAGTTGTCGTCACTCGGCCGATGGCTTCACTTCACTCGGGCAGACGGGATTTGCCACTCGGCCGAGTGGGTCTTCTGAAGCTCAGATGGCCGAAAAACAGTAACTTCGATCTTTTTGAGGGCCTTCGTCTGGGCGCCACTCGGGCAGACGTGGTATCGTCACTCGGCCGATGTGGTCTCCGTCGCTCGGCCGAGTACACATGGAAGTCGTGTCTGAACGGGTCGGCCGAGCAGTGTCTCGCTGGTCGGCCGAGTGGCTCCTCCACTCGGCCGAGTGGGACACAAAAAATGACCAAACTGGTCGTTTTGGCCTCCTCGTCGCTCCGGCGACGTCCATTCTTCTTCCGCTCCTCTCCAACAGCAAAATACCCCTCGGGGAGGTCGTCGGTGGCCGTCTATCGTGAGCGCATCTCATGATCACTCCAAATCGCGCCAAATCACCTGAAATGCGACAAAAACAACAAAGCGTGAAAAGCATCGCAATATCGTCGATATATCGTGAAAAACATGATTTGGGCGATCTAAATGGCATGCAAACATGCGGAAAAAAGGTGTAAAATAAGAAGTGATCAGCACCACTGGTCAGATTAGCTGACTGGGGCCTGGCCCAGACCTGGGTACGGGTGCCCAGGCCTGGGTGCGGGCACCCAGGCGCCAGGCGGGCGTCTGGGCCGGGCGGGGCGCCCAGGCGCCCGGGGTGCCTGGGCCCTGGCGGGCCCAGGGCGCCCGCCCTGGGTTCCTGGGCAGGCGCCCAGGGGCCTGGGCCTGGGCACGGGCCCAGGCCCAGTGTGCCTGGCGCCCAGCCCCTTTGGGCCTGGCAGGCCAGGTGCCCAGGCCAGACCCTAGTCTGGCCTGGGTCAATCTGGTCTGATCCAGTCTGATCCATTGGCTGTTATGGGCGTATCTTGAGCATCTGGCGTCCGATTTGGATGCCGTTCAAACCTGGGCGTAGACCGGGACATTCCCGTCTTACCCGTGAACTTTTTCTTGCATTTATTATATTAAATATAGTCTTAAAAAATTTAAGACACATTTAATCTCTTTTGCATCATATGCAAATTAGTCCCCTATCTAGACTTAAATTATCATATTGCATCAAATGCAATTATTCCACCCATTGCATCAAAAATGCAAAATATTCTCCCTAACTAATTTCTACCTATTACTAGACGAAGGTCGCACTCTTTGTGTGACCCTACGGCCTGACCCTACTACAGGTTGGGCTCGAAGCCCTATACGGCAAAGACCACGAGCAGTGGCTGACGTCCCTGTTTCAGAATGATCATAATATGGTTAGCTCATCAACATGAGAATTGTCGGGACCACCCTGACCATGTCTGTGATGAGATCTGCAGTTATAGTCTCTTCATCTAAACTATGTCATGTAGATCAAGTCTAGGGTACGGTTAAACTGTCAACCCCAATAACTTGACTCCGGTTAGTTTCTATCGATCTTTAGTCAATTAATGTTGGACTTCTTCCAACATACTCTGCGCAGAGATTTTACTAAAGACCAAACTAATCCTACGACACTAACTCCCATTGACCGGGAGAGACGAATCCTCTCTTGGCCACTACTCTCCTCGTACGCTTCAAGTGACACCCAATCAAAGATCTTTCGACGGGCCTAGCCTCGAAGTTAGGTCAGTGATCTAAGTGGCACCGTTCACGCACAGGTTCGTAAAATGACCTCAAGTCAAAAGACCAACTAGCCTATCATCACTAAGAGTTATCATTGATAGATTGGTCAAAGTAACCATATGATAACTCTTATGGATCGTTCAATGAACTCATTCTCTAATGAGCACCTGTGTCTTGTCTCCGACTTCGACAAGTCGAACGATCATGAGATCATCGTCACCGCTTAACGGTGAAGACTAAGACACAATGGTCTATCCGATGTTTCGATATCCTTGTCTCGAAACATCTATGACCACGAACCCTTTTAGACTTATGCTACAGACGGTCAAACATTTCTCCATGATCTCGATACTCATCTCGATACCTGTTTGACCTTGCATAAAGTCTCAGGACTTTACCTAAGTTATTATCTAATGTTAACTACATTATAATATAACTTAGATAAATTATTACCAAATAGCTTACTGTTATTTCGAACAAGACGTTTGTGCTAATCACACAGAGATAAATATCCTCGAGGGCATCATTCCTCTACACTATTCGATTGCTGGGGCGTTGATTTCATAGGACCCTTCCCGTCAAGTAACATCAACAAGTACATCTTGGTTGCTGTTGATTATGTCTTGAAATGGGTGGAAGCCATAGCCATCCCGACAAACGACGCGAGGATAGTAGCCAAGTTTTTCAAGAATTCTATTTTCCCTCGCTTTGGAGTCCCTCGGACGATCATAAGTGACGGAGGGAGTCATTTTATAGAGAGAAAGTTCGAGGCGATGCTGAAAAGTATGGAGTTCATCACAAGGTCGCCCTTGCCTACCATCCTCAGACCAGCGGCCAAGTGAAAGTGTCTAATAGGGAAATTAAAAGTATCCTGGAAAAGACAGTTAGCGCCTCTAGGAAGGATTGGTCACACAAGTTGGGTGACGCCCTTTGGGCGTATCGCACTGCCTTCAAGACCCCCATCGGCACAACCCCATACAGACTAGTGTATGGAAAAGCTTGCCGCCTTCCGGTGGAATTGGAGCATAGAGCATATTGGGTGATAAAGAAAATGAATTTTGATTACCAAAGAGCCGCCACCAGACGAGCCCTTCACAACAATGAGTTGGACGAAATTCGGCGTCATGCTTATGAAAACGCGAAGATATACAAAGAGAGGACCAAGGCTTATCATGATAGAAATATCATGGTTGTTCGTCATGATGTCGGTGACCAGGTACTTCTATATAACTCAAGACTACGCCTCTTCACCGGGAAATTAAAATCTAGGTGGTCCGGCCCCTACAAGATAGTAAGCTTATCCCCAAGAGACACCGTTGAGCTCGAAGGGAAGAACGAGAACTTCAAGGTTAACGGTCAGAGAATTAAACCTTACAGGGCTGGAGAACCTATGGAACCCGAGGAGACGTACTTCCTCGATGGTTTCCCCGACAACAACTGATAAATTAAGGGGAGTCGAGCTCATGACTAAAAACAAGCGCTTATTAGAGGCAACCCAATTTCTTGGATTCCGGATCCTCTCTTTTCGATTTCTTACTCTTATTTTACATATTTTAGAAATAAGATTTTGAAAACCGCACAAAAATCGATGAATTCCTAATTTGTGCAGGTTAGATATGAGAGCAGATTACTAGGAGTAAGATGGAGTACAGCAGGAGATAGCCCAGGAAGTTGGGCAGAAAAGGCTCAGGCGACTCGACCAAGCAGTCTCACTGCTCGGTCGAGCAATACAGACACGAAAAAACTGAATGAGAGAGTCAATGTCAGCTCGGCTCGAGTAAAATTTTTGCTCGGCCCGAGTAGAAATCGACTCGGTCCGAGCAGCTTTATACTCGGTCGAGTTTTACAGGCTCTAGAATTTGAGGAGAAAAGGTCACTCTGTCAACCTGGACAGACTATTTTCAGCTCGGCCCGAGCAGTTGGTGACTCAACCGAGCAGCCGTCTACTCGGTCGAGTACTACAGGCTTTTGAATTTGAGGAGAAAATGTCACTCTGCCAACCCGGACGATAATTATTGGCTCGGCCTGAGCAAGAGGCGACTCGATTGAGCAGCTCCCTGCTCGACCGAGCTGGTTGAAGATGTATCCCACACTTTATCTGCAGCTTACTCGACCGAGCACTCAGATTGCTCGGTCCGAGTCATTCCCATCTCCGCATCAAATTTTTTTTTTCATTGACCCGGTCGAGCAGCCAAGCTGCTCGGTCCGAGTCATGTTTCGCTGATTATCGGGTCACTGCGCTACTCAACCTACCCGCTTTTGGCCATTTCAAAGCCGTAACCTAATCGAAAACCTCCCTCCGCTCGACCAAGCCCCCTTTCCTTCCCCACAGCCGACGCCACCTCTCCAATAGCCGCTCCTTATCTCTACACGGCCGCCGCCTCGCGCCTAATCTCCAACCGAGCACCATTCGTAATTGAATTTGCTTGTCTGTGCTTAAATACATTGACATCCTCCTGTTTCCTATTTCAGGTTTGAATTGCCAACATCAGAAGACACTTCTTTGAACAGCTTGGGGGATATTTCGATTCAGCGGCAGTCACGACACCGAATACAACACCATATCATTCTAGTCGGTAAATTCGTTCTCCTGCTTGTTTTATATAGTACATCATTATTCTCCTTCGCTTGCACAATGCCTCCACGCTGTGCTAGACCCGCCAACACCGGCACATCCAACCCTAGGCCTACCCGGCGTCCACGTCGTACACGCTCGCCTACTCGAGCCAACACCGTCGCCGAATCATCCACAACCACCCCTGCACCACTCACCGCGCCACGCCCCTCTGACCCCCTTTACATAGGCGACACCGAATACGAGGTTACGTTCCAAAACGATGACCAAGCTGACGGGTTCGATGCCATGATCATACTAGCAGGATATGGTGGTGCGATGACTCAACAGTCGGTTGAGCGTGACCTGCCCTTCCTCCAGAGCCTCAGGCGTCACATTCAAACTGACCCACCCCATGATTTCCAGCTGGACCTACCACCCACCACCCCTGGTCCAAAGCAGAGGGACCCATCACCACCCCCAGAGGGTGGTGCCTCTGAATGATGTAGTCCTTACCCGCTTTTGCCTTCCCTATTTATTTTTGGTGCCCATCTGTCTCTTCGGGGCCCTACTTTTACATAGCTTGGGGGAGGCTCCACTCATGCATCATACCTCATTTTGCATTGCATCATGTCATGTTTTTTTTATTTTATTTCTTTTTGCACGTTTTTGTTTATTTTATTTTTATTTTATTCCACCACCCACCCGACCCCTCTAGCATCATCTCCCGCTCACGAGCGATTTCTTAGCAGTGAGGACACTGCTAGGTTTAGCTTGGGGGATGAGCGCTACCGCTTTATTTTTGATTTTTTTCTTTTACATTTTCTTTCCTCATTTCAGTTGTTATTTCACTTTTCCATCGTTTTTTCACGTCATTTTCTTTTTTTCTCATTTTGCATCATATTTCCTATTTTTACCATGCATGCATCTCTTTTTCTTTATTTTCCCTTTTTCTCCGCCTCTTTTTCTTTATTTGCTAGGGATGTTTCCGCATGATGATATATCTCATGGCCTTATTAGTCTTTTGCGATGCTTATTTCTGTTGACGTGCTATTAGGGTGAATTTCACCTTTACTATTTATATGCATGCATTTCATTTGATGATCTATCTGATTTAATACTTTAAATGAATTGAAAATCGAATGCATGAATTAGTATCTAGTATGATCTATGTTGGGAAACGCATTTAGGTTCACGCATCACTAGAACATTTGGAGCATCTGTTTTCTTATCTCAGTCACTTCCGATTGCATGCCTGCTGATATTGTGATTACTATTGCATGTCTTTTCAGTATTCATTTAGAGAAGTGAAAATATCCATGCTATATATGAGTTTAGTTAAGGTTTTATTTTATCAAACTGTTGTGCACCCTCTTATGAGTGAACCGAGAGTCCTACTATTTTTCCTTCTCCACATATCTATTTATATCTCTACATATCAGTTGGTTACACCCCATAGCTATCTTTCCCGCATCTTACTTCCCAAAACCCAAAAATAAAAAGTATAGCTTCTAATTGAAAAAAAGAAAAATGTGTATATATTCATATATGAAAAAAAAGAAAAGAAAATAAAAAGGAAGAAAATGAATAAATACTGTTTTATATCATTTCATTAGAAGCTATCATTTATTCTGGGAAGAGAAATAAAAATTCCATATCATTTTCCTTGATGCGACGCCTCAAGCTAAGCTTGGGGGGGGGGGGGGGGTAAACCAACTAATTACATGAGTGAGCATGACATTAGAGTGGAGACGGTGCACACCAGGGAGATTTAATAACATCTACACTTTACGAATTGCTTTAGTGTTGGAGATTTTTCATGTATCGAAATGAATATCTGAATGGCATGATTTTTCTATTCCCTATTGCATGTTGTGTGATTTCTTTCTGCTCCTTGTGTATCTGTGATTGAAAAGGGCGTTGTCAACTTCTTTATACTAGACTCTAGGGATTGCATGAGATTGATATGCTTTGATGGTGTTAACTCAGTAGATCCCTATTCTTTGCCTACACTGCATGCTAGTCATATAATGTGTAAAGCTAGAAATTGCCAGTAGCATGTTTGTTTATCGTTCAGAGTATCGAGATATACTATTTAGGCCTGAGATCTGACCGATAATCCATAGCACTCTCCTTTCTCTTCTCTTTTTGTTTTTCCTTTCTTTTTATTTTTCGTTTTCTTATTTTCTTTTTGTTTTCCTCCAGGCCTACCGATTTTTCGTCTTCATCGAGAACGAGTAAGAGGTAAGCTTGGGGGATTTTGATGTGCCCACATTTTATACTATTTTCATATCATTATTCCATTGCATCTCATGCCATTTTCACATCCAAATCCCTCATTTTACTACGATATTGCATTTCTGACGATATTTTCGAGTTTCGTAGTGTTTTGTCAGTTTTCAGGGATTTTGGAGCGATTTGGGACTCCACTTGGGTGTGGACACATCCGACGGGTTCGTGAGCTCATTAGCAAGGCTCTGGAGGAGTTCGCCACACTTCTGGAGCCATCAGAGAAGAAGAGATGGAGCAGAGAGAGAGAGAGAGCCCCATGAGCCTCTGCAGCATTTTCCCAGAAAATGCTCGGTCCGAGCATCTCAGCTGCTCGACCGAGCCATATCAGATTGAGAAGAGAGTTGACACGGGCTGACTCGGACCGAGTAGTTCAGCTGCTCGGTCGAGCAGCCTCAATTTCCCAAGACACGACGCGACCCGAGTAGCCGACCGAGCCGACGCCTGCTCGGACCGAGTAGAGCTTACTCGGTCTGGGTAGGCTGAGAAGATTTCTGTAGTGCCCGGTCGAGCAGCTCATCTGCTCGGCCCGAGCCACCAAACGAGCAGCTCATTACTCGACCGAGTCACCTACTCGGTCGGCAACTCAGGGCCATTTTTGGAATATTTTGAAACGGCCGTGATGCGCGCGATCTGGAGCGACTGAAGGGAGGACCTGTGCGGGCGACTGAGGAGGACTTCCATGAGGGAAATTTTGAAGAGTTTTTGAGAGGAGCTGGGCGATTTTTGTAGGGATCTTTTAGACTAATTTTTCTAAGCAATTTTTGGATCAAACACTCGGAAATCATTGCTTTTGCTCTTGTCTGCGTTTGCCTATTGGAATTCAGATTTTTTCTGGATCTATTGTTCGTCTATTCTCCTAATCTTTTGATTGCTATAATATTTTCTTCTTTGGAATTGATGTTTTTGTCTGCCACTATTGCGATGTGTGAGTAGATTCTTTCTAGGGTTGATGGGTTAGCCCTAGAATTCTAGGGGAAGATGTAGATCTTGATCCTTACATTGAATTGGGGATTTAGGGTTGTATTTCGGTAGATCCTACCAAATCCGTAGATTACATGTACTGAGATCATGCCCACAGTCCGTGGAATTGATGCGCTTGATGGGTATCTAGGGATTCGAATAGGGAAATCGGCGGATCCAATCAAGATAGTGACCATGCCCGGTTCGCGTCTTGAGGGGATCCATCGATGAACTATACCGCTACGTTGACAGCTACCGCCATTGCGTCAACAAGAGCCACCGAAATATCCCGCAATTCTAACCTACAAGAGTGGTACGAATTGGGGGATTGATTCCCTAGCCCCAATGCAATGCAAGGATCCTAAGCTAACATCGACCCCCAACAGTCCTAGTGGTGATCCCTAAAGCCCTAGTCCCTTTTATTGATATTACAACAACAACAACCAAACCAAATCCTTTACTCCGACAGCTATCTCACTTCTAGACTTAGAGATAAACTGAGAACCAATCGACACTATCACCGTCCTTGTGGGATTTGAAATCTTATATACTATAACTCGACACCGTCCGCTTGCGGATTGAGCCCGAAATTGTAGCCTAGGAACCATACCACGCCTGGCGATCATGACACCGCCAGGTGGAACCTAGGTGTAGGTTGCCGGTGCATCACGGCCCCAGAGGGCTGTCCGTAGAGGATCACCAGATTAACCACTCACTGGGCTAGGCCGATCAAGGCCACTTCATGGACTTTGTCTCGGCCAAGTTTGAGCTGTTTGGGGAAACTTACTGGTTGCCGTCAGGCTCAAGTTAGAAGGTCACGTGATCCTCAGGGGGCACATGGTGTCTTTCGAGTCATATCGACTAAGCTCAGCTGAGCCACTACTAAAAAAAAGACTTTTGCCAGCGTTTTTCTTAACATTTTCCGGGGTTTTTGAAGCGATGGTAAATGTTTTCCCAGCATTTTACGAAACGCCGCAAAGACGTTGGGAAAAGGGGGTGTTGCTAAATGTTTTCTCGACGTTTTGGTGAAACGCCGCAAAATGTCCACTTTTACCAGGGTTTTCATGAAACGTTGGGAAATGCCCAAGACATTTCCCGGCGTTTTCTTGAAACGTTGGAAAATACCCGAGACATTTCCCAGCATTTTATTGAAACGTTAGGAAATGCCCAAGACATTTTTGCCGGCGTTTTCTTGAAACGTTGGGAAAACCTACTGACATATACCTGCGTTTTCTTAAACGTTGGAAAATATCTTTAGTACATTTACCGGCGCTTTTTTGAAACGTCGGGAAATGTCAATAGTACATTTACCAATGCCTCCTTGAAACGTTGGGATATGCATATGGTATATTTAGCGACGTTTTCATAAACCGTTGAGAAATGCTCATGTGACATTTAACCGCATTTTTGATACATTAACGACATTTTGTAAAACATTAGAAAATGATTATGACACATTTAGTGGCCTTTCCAAAAACGATATTGAAAACTTTTGCCAACACTTCTTTAATACACCGAGAAATGTGATAAATTTAAAAATCCAATTCTGTATTTTTATATTGTATTTAAGACATGTTATCTTTTTAAATTTACACATTTAGAATACAAAAATAATATGATAAAGTAAATTCTTCTGAGATATAACATCAGTACAAATTAGAACAAGTTCTTCTAAGTTACATCATCCATACAAAATACAATAAGTTCATTCATTATCCATATAAAATACAATAAGTTCTTACATGATCCATCTTTCATACAAAATACAAAAGTGATGTTATAGCCTCCTTCATATTTCTTTAAATCATCCAACGGATCAACTCTTTCCGTTCTAACGGTCAAAGCAAATTGTGTATCATTTTGCCCTTCGACTAGGATTTTGCCCGGTAAGAGGAAAACAAAATAAATAAGGTATAAAACTTAGATATCCATATTATTTCAGATCAATCGGTAAGTTGATATTTATTACTCATAAAACAACAAAGACGAAATGTGTTCATAACAATTGTTTACCAGAAGAGTCGAAGCATCTGAAGATGGATAAGATTTTCCAAAGAAATTAGCCCTAGCCTCTTCCAAACTCATTTTGGACGTTGCGACGAATCGTCGCAACGTTGCGACGTTCAGCACCCCGTCCGACCGAAGAAAACCCCCGCATCCACCCGCTCTGACCGGCCGCCTCGCCCGCATCCATCGCCGCTCCGCACACAGCATCGACCGCCGCCCCGTTCCCCCGCTTGGCCGAGAGGAGCTCTCGGTCTGACCGAGGCCCCGCTCCGCACCGACCCCCGCACAGCGCTCCGCTTCGTTCCCCCGCTCCGCTCCGTGCCCAACCGAAGGAAACCGACTGAGGATCCCTATCAGTCTGACCGAAGGAAACGCCGCACCCCGCTGCTGCGACCGACCCCCAACGCTGCAACAGCGCCGCCCAACGTGTCTGACCGACAAGTCTCCCCGCACCGAGGCTGTACGACCGACGGCCACTTGTCGCAACCCCGCATCCGTCGCACCACTTGCCTCCGTGGGCCCCCCAAGATCTCCAGAGTTATTGTGGGTTCCCCAAAGGTCCCTAGGACTACTGTGGGCCCCACTTTGGTACGTTCTCTTCGACGACTTGCCGCGTACGACGTCGTCGCACGTCGTAGCCCGTCGTCGCACGTGCGAGCTTTGGAATCTGGAATCGTCGCCTGGGTTGATGCTCTGAACTTTCCAGCGAGGAAACTATATTGGAATCAGGACTTGGAGCACGTTCTATTATTCCAACCCCCGGTGTCGCTACCCGACGCCGGTGTAGCTTTCGCGTCGTGTTGAGGTAACGTTTTGCACCCCTAGGACCCCCAACCCAATACATGCTAATCAAGACTAAAATCGGTATTTTAAAAGTATTTTAAATGTTTTAAATTCACTAATCAAGATTAATAATATGGACTTTAGGCCGGTGGACTTGTGCACGTAGGAATCGTGACTTTGGACTCGTTGGACGGTGTTTTCTTGACGTGATAGTTGCAGGCAAGTGAAACTTGCCAACTTTTGTGTAGGGCCATGTTTTTAGGCCACTTACTTGCTTTTAGCGTAAAAGAGACTAGTCAGTGAAATGATAGCTGGCTAGACGCCTACTTGATCTAGTTTGACAACGAAACTAGATCCGTCACCTAAATGATCTAGCTTGACAACGAAGCTAGATCCAACCATTAAAATTGTCATTCATGCATGCTAAACTGTCACGTTTACTTTTCTTACTTGTACGCTTTACTACTTGCCATGCCATGTCATCCATGCATTGATTGTTGCATCGTAGCACACGCTACAATACTTGTCCTTGTACTACTTGTCCGGCTAGGTGCACCCCTACGCCATACTTGTTTACACACTTCCTGGCTCGTGGTCCAGAAGCGAGCATTCCAAGTTCGGGGGTAATGCCCTGGCTCGATACACTTGGAGGGGTAGGGATAAACGTTCGCTTGAGCTTAGGAGTTGGCCCGCGCAGCCACTCTAGCCAAAAGGCGGAATCTCTGTGCACGAGGTGCTTTCTTTACTTGTCTTGTACTTGTCTTGTGAATGCCATGCCATGCTCGTACTTCGCCTTACTTTACCTGTTGCACTCATTACTTTAACTGCCATGTCATTGCATCATGCTAGAACTTTTAGGTTGCTTTTACTTGTACTTTCAGTTTCACTTGCACAAGTCTTCCAGACTTGCTGACATGTGCCCCGTTCTCTTTGGGTGTCACATGTTAGACCCTGAGCCAGAGATAGTTGTAGCGGACGAGGTAGTTGCTGACACTGAGCCTACGTTCGTCGAGGAGTTCGTGGACACCGGAGACCAGTTTTAGAGGCTGTTGGCGTTGCTTTTGCTTTAGGTTGCTGTTAGATGTCGGTGCTTGCACCATTACTTTGTTGTTGTACTTTGTACTTTTGTTGGCCATGCTCGGCCTCTTTTAGACTTTTTCTTTTAGCCTGGTGGCTTTTCTGTGACGTTGAGATTTATTGCTATGGATATTCTGAGATGTTTCTTTTGTCTCTTCTCGTTTTTATTATCTTTGTTCGTTTCGCGTTGCAAGGACCTGCAGTTTAAATTGATTGACGCTTATCGGACTTACAGCTTTGTAGCTTCAAGTCTGAGCGGACCTTCTCACGCTTCGCCTCCACGTTTTTGGGAAGCGGGGCGTGACAGGTTTTGTTGGTGGCCCATGCAGGTCCTCTTCTTGCGATTGCGAACTAACGGAACAACGATAATAAACGGAATATCCATTAAATAAATTGCAACATCTGAGTCATAAGCCCTGAGTCTAGTTGTTTTCTTAAGACACTAGGTGATAAGAAGACTTAGTTAGACGTCCGTGCTTGCTATTTAGAGGCCACTGATTGGTAGTTAGACTCCCTCCTAGCAATTGATTTAATCGTCGTAGGAGTTACCTTAGTGGTTATTGCCTAACCCTGACCATATTAGACTTCTAGAATTTCCTTTTGTCGTTCGCTTTTGGGGTCATCGATTTCGGACCAAGTTGAACGCATTTCTTTACCGTCTAACCTTTAGAAGTCTTAGCGCCTAGTTCCTAATCTTTAGTTGGTCGACCGTAGGAGTTTCCCCGTAACCTCTTCTGATTCATATCCTAGACGTATGAATGTTTTGACCTCCGACCAATTTCCTTGCCTCGATTCACAAGATCGCCCCGTGACGATCGTCGTCAATTTTCAAACATCGCCATTGCAAAACTTGAACCTTCTGGAAGTATTTTTCAATCTTCTCTTCCACTCAGTTTAATTTTGTTCAAAATTTTAATATACCTATATTTCATCCTCCTTCATTGATTTAAATTTTTAAAACGCTTGTCGGAATTTTTGAATACTAGCTTATGGTATTTTCCCAGCCTATACTTTTCATACTTATGTAAATGTGTCGTTCTTTCATATATTAGTTTTACTTTTGCCCTGCCCAATTCGATTTATAATTTTCCCTCTTATTTGTGTTATTCGAATGATACGTCGTGTTTTCCTTAATATACTTTCAAGACATATGGAATCTCAGCTTTCAGCAAGTTGGACTTGCTCGTCGTTTTCGCTACTTCAGAATTTTTGCAAAATTACTATTTTCATAGCCTCTTCCTGCTTTAGACCCTCCCTGATTTGATTTTAAAGATTTGCTATTCGATCTTGATAATTCTTATGCTAAGTTACTATTATTTTCTTCCCGCTCACCATACACGCTTTTAGAAAAAAATTTCTAAACAAAATCGAATTTCAATTATTTTTGTAACCGTGCCAGACTTGTTGTGCTCGTATATTAAGAACCTTGTGCAAATCTGTTTCATTTTTTTGGCAAACCTTGGTTTTCTAAAAGTAGTTTCAAATTGATTATCTACAATTTTCCATAGCCCAAAGTTTTGAAAGCATTTAACCTGATTTTAAATTTTTCTGTTGCTTGATTCCATTCTCCGACTTTCAAAAACTTTTGGCAACATTATATTAAATTACTGACGTATAAATTTTCTAAACCATGTCCTTAATATTCATGTAAATGATTTTACTTCTTTTAAAAAAAAAATTTTAAAACCAATAGGCCATTTTCTATTATTTTGAATATTCGACTCAGATTTATTTTGAACAACTCGTTTTATCGATCCCCAAACATTTCTTCTCAGACGAGGATTTTAAAGTACAACCGTTTTCGATTTTGCGTATTTTAGCTTATGCTATTTATCCTAGTTGCTTTTCTGTACCCTATTCAAGCATCACTACACCTCCTTTTTCCCTCAACCTAAACATCACCATTGAGCCAATGTTCGTCTAACCAAGCCGTCTCCTTGTATTCGTCCTATCTGACCTCGTGCTTATCGACCCTTCCCTCGCCACGCTCTCGACCCCTCTTATTGCTTAGGCTTTGGGGTCCGTCAATGTCTGTGTCAACCCCTAGTTGTTAGTAGACCCTTGGACCCTTGTGAGGTGTCATTGTGCACGTACCTAACTTGTGTACGTGAGCTTGAATGAGTGTACCCCCATAGTATATTGATGCTTGCCTACTGTGTGATATATATATATGTACTTGGAGTTATTCGTGATATTATGAAGTTGTTTGTGTGCTAGAATGTATAGACTTGTGAGTGGTTAGATATACTATACTAGGGATGCTTGTGTATATTTGAATTAGCGTTGGAATATCTAAGTTGTGTATGTAGTAAGAGATACTTATAATGGTTGAAATAAAATGATTGGTAAAGTTATGTGTGTGCTAGGTGTGATAATAATAAGTGTATGTATAGTTAAGTAAGTAGGCCTATTGAGTGACCCATATACTAGTACGTGTGAGTATGTGCTCGTAGGTAGATATATATGTGCTTATATGTAAGTAGTTATGTTTTATATATGTGTTATACATATGATAGTAGGATTATAATTTTGATTGATATTGCTTGCTTTCGAGATGTTGAATGAGTGTATACCGCGAGGTATACGCGACCATTGCACATCCTAACTATGTATGTATAGGTGTTGGTATACTAGCTATAGGTAGTAGGCTATGGTGTGAATATATATACATTACTTATGTGTGGCTATACGGTAAATGTTTGTACTAGGGAGGGTATTATAAGTATATATGTGCTGATGTCTGTATTACTATTATTATGGTATATAAATTGATTTAACTATGTGAGTATTACTTGATTAAATATTAAGTGAATGACTTATGGTATGTATATGGTTGTATTGGTAGACGTATAAATATTGGAGTGGTATTGGTATATGTATGAATGCCGTGTTACATATATGGAATATTCTGATATGTGTATTGAGTCTCACTCAAGCTTGAGTGGGTATACTCTAAGTATATTGAATGTATGTCTGAAGTTTGAATATAGCAATGTTTGATGTATGTATAGTGATAGGAGTGGTTGTGCCTGGTCGTGCTACGCACATGATTGTGGGTCGCTACGCCAGTATATAGTTATAGGTGTTGGTCTTGTGGTATAGTTATTTACTAAGGACTTGCCTGTGTGAACGTATGTGTACTAGCTAAAACTAGGTGTGTATGTGTGCTAGTTATATAATGGTATGATTGGTGTGCGTGAATGAAAAACTAGCGTGTATGGGTGTGCACCATGCACGGGTAAGTATGTGCTTAGTTATAGGTATTGATGACTATGATATATGTGGCGTGACGTAAATACAGTTATAGGACCGTACGTGATGTGAATATATGGTGAACTATTTGCATGTATTTGAATGACTATATATTGTGAAACTATAGTAGTGGTGAATATATATATATATATATATAGTGAAATTTGATTTAATAATGGTATGGTGTGACTATATGTGCTGAGATGTTGGTATTGGATGAATATTAGAGGGTAGTATACCCTTGATGTTTGTGCATAGGTAGCTATCTATATGTAGAGCAATGGTTGTATTTGCTAAGTGTGACACTATCCTTATGTGAGTACCTGAATTATTGTTTGTGAGTAGTAGTTATATAAGGGATGTATGTTTATATACCTGATTGAAATACATGTATGAAATTGACTGACTATAATAAGTATAAGTGTATAACGTATGTGAATGTATATATATATGCGTGTTAGTAGTGATAATGTTTGACTACCTAGTGCATATATAAGCACTTGTAATGACTATACCTGGTTGAATTATAATATGACTTGATTGGGGTAGTTACTAGAGCGCTTAGCTATATTAGAAAGTCCGAGGACGGACTTTATTCTAAGGTGGGGAGGATGTAACGACCACTTTTCGTGGTACGTTTTCGTGCACGTGCTTTTGGCCGTGCACGTGTTTGTTTTAGACTTTGTTTGTTGGTGAACACTTTTGTGTGATATGCCGTTGCGAACGTCTCTGAGAGTATTAAATAGTGGCACTATCTTGGAACGACACTTCTCGAGTCGTTTTTCCACAATTTAAACTTACTCGATGAGACGTGACGATTTTCACTTTTGACGGGAGACGTTTCTATTTTTAGTTCCGTCGTCCGACGTCGAAACTGAGATCCGTCTTCTTAGTTAGCTCACACTCGTCGCCACGATCACCACGATATTTATTTTATAATTTTTGGAGTTTATTTGACCACTTTTATAATTTTTACAAGTTTTATATTATTTTTAATAATTAATTTATAAATTATTTTCGGCCAAATAAAATTTATTTGAGTTTTAAACGTTTTAAAGAATTTTTGAGCCAATTTCCAGCTCATTTGGACCAGGTCAAACCCTAGGATGAGTTGGAGTAATTGAATTTCAAATTTTAAATCTTTTTGAACTTCTAATCCTATTAGATTTAGCCCTAGACCAAGTCAACCCATCTATACTATATAAGCAACCCCTAGCAAGACCTATTTTCCAAAGAAATTAGCCCTAGCCTCTTCCAAACTCATTTTGGACGTTGCGACGAATCGTCGCAACGTTGCGACGTTCAGCACCCCGTCCGACCGAAGAAAACCCCCGCATCCACCCGCTCTGACCGGCCGCCTCGCCCGCATCCATCGCCGCTCCGCACACAGCATCGACCGCCGCCCCGTTCCCCCGCTTGGCCGAGAGGAGCTCTCGGTCTGACCGAGGCCCCGCTCCGCACCGACCCCCGCACAGCGCTCCGCTTCGTTCCCCCGCTTCGCTCTGTGCCCGACCGAAGGAAACGCCCGCTGTGACCGAGCGCCCCAAGCGCTGCACGCTGCAACGCTGCCAGCCCCGCATCCCAAGCGAACGACCGAGGATCCCTATCGGTCTGACCGAAGGAAACGCCGCACCCCGCTGCTGCGACCGACCCCCAACGCTGCAACAGCGCCGCCCAACGTGTCTGACCGACAAGTCTCCCCGCACCGAGGTTGTACGACCGACAGCCACTTGTCGCAACCCCGCATCCGTCGCACCACTTGCCTCCGTGGGCCCCCAAGTTCTCCAGAGTTATTGTGGGTTCCCCAAAGGTCCCTAGGACTACTGTGGGCCCCACTTTGGTACGTTCTCTTCGACGACTTGCCGCGTACGACGTCGTCGCACGTCGTAGCCCGTCGTCGCACGTGCGAGCTTTGGAATCTGGAATCGTCGCCCGGGTTGATGCTCTGAACTTTCCAGCGAGGAAACTATATTGGAATCAGGACTTGGAGCGCGTTCTATTATTCCAACCCCCGGTGTCGCTACCCGACGCCGGTGTAGCTTTCGCGTCGTGTTGAGGTAACGTTTTGCACCCCTAGGACCCCCAACCCAATACATGCTAATCAAGACTAAAATCGGTATTTTAAAAGTATTTTAAATGTTTTAAATTCACTAATCAAGATTAATAATATGGACTTTAGGCCGGTGGACTTGTGCACGTAGGAATCGTGACTTTGGACTCGTTGGACGGTGTTTTCTTGACGTGATAGTTGCAGGCAAGTGAAACTTGCCAACTTTTGTGTAGGGCCATGTTTTTAGGCCACTTACCTTTCTTTTAGCGTAAAAGAGACTAGTCAGTGAAATGATAGCTGGCTAGACGCCTACTTGATCTAGTTTGACAACGAAACTAGATCCGTCACCTAAATGATCTAGCTTGACAACGAAGCTAGATCCAACCATTAAAATTGTCATTCATGCATGCTAAACTGTTACGTTTACTTTTCTTACTTGTACGCTTTACTACTTGCCATGCCATGTCATCCATGCATTGATTGTTGCATCGTAGCACACGCTACAATACTTGTCCTTGTACTACTTGTCCGGCTAGGTGCACCCCTACGCCATACTTGTTTACACACTTCCTGGCTCGTGGTCCAGAAGCGAGCATTCCAAGTTCGGGGGTAATGCCCTGGCTCGATACACGTGGAGGGGTAGGGATAAACGTTCGCTTGAGCTTAGGAGTTGGCATGCGCAGCCACTCTAGCCAAAAGGCGGAATCTCTGTGCACGAGGTGCTTTCTTTACTTGTCTTGTACTTGTCTTGTGAATGCCATGCCATGCTCGTACTTCGCCTTACTTTACCTGTTGCACTCATTACTTTAACTGCCATGTCATTGCATCATGCTAGAACTTTTAGGTTGCTTTTACTTGTACTTTCAGTTTCACTTGCACAAGTCTTCCAGACTTGCTGACATGTGCCCCGTTCTCTTTGGGTGTCACATGTTAGACCCTGAGCCAGAGATAGTTGTAGCGGACGAGGTAGTTGCTGACACTGAGCCTACGTTCGTCGAGGAGTTCGTGGACACCGGAGACCAGTTTTAGAGGCTGTTGGCGTTGCTTTTGCTTTAGGTTGCTGTTAGATGTCGGTGCTTGCACCATTACTTTGTTGTTGTACTTTGTACTTTTGTTGGCCATGCTCGGCCTCTTTTAGACTTTTTCTTTTAGCCTGGTGGCTTTTCTGTGACGTTGAGATTTATTGCTATGGATATTCTGAGATGTTTCTTTTGTCTCTTCTCGTTTTTATTATCTTTGTTCGTTTCGCGTTGCAAGGACCTGCAGTTTAAATTGATTGACGCTTATCGGACTTGCAGCTTTGTAGCTTCAAGTCTGAGCGGACCTTCTCACGCTTCGCCTCCACATTTTTGGGAAGCGGGGCGTGACAGAACTCATTGTTCTTTTCCAAAAACTAAACTAAATAAGCATGTTGTACTTCATAATATGTATAAAGTGCTGGAGCATATGAAACTTGAAAAATGAGAGAGGCTTATTTACCTCAGTTCATACTCCAAACCAAGCATTTTCACCAAGTTCATCGTCCACATCCTAACTGTCATCCTATCAGCTGTAAAAATCAACAAAATAATAATAATAAGATGTAAAGGTCACTACTTTTCACACAAGTGACACGCATCACAGCAAACATCAAGTCCAAAAACTTTAAAATCGGCTCAACTTCATGAGTACAATAGCAACAACTACATCCAAATTAAAAGCTAGCCTTATCTCAAGCTCATGAGTCTGCCTTCTTAATAAACACACCAAGCTGCAAGAACTCAGCAAAAGAATTGTGCATGTAATGCTACCTTAGGCACTGGAACAAAACGGCTGAAACTCTTGGTTCCATCAAACATTGGACTTGATTATGAGTTTGTCATAACACCTCACACATACAGGCTGGATGGCTGATACCTTAGGAACTCCCGTCCCATTGGTTGTGTTATATCGGACACGACTGATATATATTTTAAATTGTCATTGTCTGTGCATCATGTCTATGTTGGCATGGCTGAGTTCATGCAACATAGCCGTTATATGGATAAATAAACAAGAGATGCCCCTACAGAAAAGAAAAGAAAATGATAATAGATATCTGCTTATATGCATAGTGTTCCGATAGGAATTGCATTGAAAATATACAATTATGGTAAAGAATCGGACAGAGAACCAAAGATACTGGATAATCTACACACTTACCCACAAACACGTTGTCACGACCCACTGCCCTAAAATGGAGGCGAGGTGAGACGAGGCCTGCTCAGGCTTGGAGCTGTGAGGCTCCCGCCTGTAAAGCGTCTGGAATAAACACGCAGGTCCCTGTAATGTGACACGGAACAAAGATAACAATAATAGAAAGAGACGGATAATATTAAATTATAATCTCAAAGTCCAGATAAAATTCAACAACCACAGAAATGCCACCAGGCAACAAAAGAGTCTGAAAGAAAAAGGCCCAGCATGGCCAACAAGATAACGACTAACACATGGTGCTACTCACCGACAAACAACAACTAAAGGAAGAACTGCGTAGGAACACTAGGACTGGTCAACGGTGTCCTCGTACTCAATGTCAGCAACGGGATCGGGCACGAACTCCACGAACTCGTCGCCCTCAACAGCAATCTCTGGCTCAGCAACTAACATGTGACACCCAAAGAGAATGGGCATATGTCAGCAAGTCTACAAGACTTGTGCAAGGAAACTAAAGAAAGTAAAAACAACCCCTAGCATTTCTACATTATGGTATAACATGACATGTTATGCAAGGAGAACAGCAAGTAAAGTAAATAGCAGTTTATGACATGGCATGATTTAAAGCATGGCAGGTAAAAACTTGGCATGGGCAAGTACACATTTACAAGGAAAAGTACAAGTATTGTAAGCATGTCATGCACAGAGATTCCGCCCTTTGGCTAGAGTGGCTGTACGGGCCAACTCTTACGCTCAAGTGACCGTTTATCCCTACCCATCCACGTGTATCGAGCCAGGGCTTTACCCCCGAACATGGAATGCTCGCTTCTGGATCACAAGCCAGGAAGTGTTTTTAACAAGGATGGCGTAGGGTTATGCCTGCATAACGGGTGCCTAGCCGTAACACAGAAACACGGATTTGTACAAGGCTTTGTAGCGTGTGCTATGATGCAACATGCAAACAGATAACATGTAAAATGGATGCACATGACAAATATTCTAAAAGAATCTGTGTACCGTTAAAGAAATTAAACATGACAGGCATTTCATGACATGATGTGACAATGGCAATTCTAGCTTCATTGTCAAGCTAGAATTTGAATTTGCGCCTAGACCGCTATCATTTCACGGTCTAGTCTCTTTCACACTAAACAAGGTAATGGCCTAAAACATGGCCTAAAGCAAGGTTGGCAAGTTTCACTTGCCTGGTACCGAGGTTGTTGATCGTCGAGTCAAGATCGCTATTCTACGGGATGGATTCGCTGTTACGGAAAAACAGAAAGTCAGATTGAGAGTTCTAATCCGGTTTGCATTGGAATCCTATAACGTCTAATAATCCATTTTATTAGGGGTTTCTAAATTACAGTGTGGGTTAAGGGGGATTAAGGGTAGATTCACTAACCGTTTACGAAGCGAAGATCGAGACGCCTACGGATCTGCGGGGAGGAGAAGATCTCGCTGGATTTCGTATTGCCGTCGCCAAATCGGGTCTAGCACGGCAACGGAAGAAGCGATCCCGAAGAACTACGGTTGAAAAGAATTCCTCGCAGTGGCTAAACAACAGATCTGGAGATGGGAGATTGTGGGGAAAATCTGGAGAAAAGGAGAATTTAGGGTTTTCGGGGTCGGCCGGCGGCCTACGGGGGTGGTACCGGCGCAAAGGAGGGGAAGAGGGAGCACGGGAGGATGAAAAACTGCAAGAGGAAGGTTGGGGGATGATTGGGGAAGAGAATCGGCTAAGTGAAGTGAAGAAGAAATGAAAAACGTATAGGGTTTAAATAGAAACAATAAGCGACAGCTACGACTTAACCTAGGGTTACTGGGAAATTTAGTCGGTCAGTGAAGAGTGGTCGACCGACTAGTTTAGGAACTAGTCGGTCGGTCGTCCAACTGAGACCGACTAAAAGCAAACAGTGAACAGGGTTGGTACAGGGTAGACAGAGTTAGTCGGTCTATGAAGGCTCGTCAACCGACTAGTTTGGGAACTAGTCAGTTGGTGATTGTTCATAGACCGACTAAGGGTAAAATTAGATAGATATTAAGCACTGAGAGTTAGTCGGTCAGAGAAGGAACTCTAACAGACTAGTTTGGAAACTAGTCGGTCGGTAGATGTTCTTTGACCGACTAACTATAAACAGTAACTTGGCTATACAGAAGAACTCAGAATTAGTCGGTCTGAGTACAAGTCCTGACCGACTAGTTTGGAAACTAGTCGGTCGAAGAATGTGCTTAGACCGACTAAACGTAAACAGTAACTTAGCTGAACTTATTTAGATGAACTAGTCAGTCTGAGAAGTGTTGCCGACCGACTAGGTGGCAATCTAGTCGGTTGGTTCTCCTTCAGGAACCAACTAAGTTGCACCAAAAGTGCCAAATCGAAGCGCGAAGCTTCGGAAAGATTCCTATGGCCTCTAGGATCACTCTAGCCCTAAGATATGGACGCTATGAAGCTCATTGTAAGAATACTTACTCCAAGCCCCATCGAGATATGCTACGGAAGATAAAAGATTAGAAGAAATCGAACGAAAATGTCTGACGGAGAAAAACACACAAGGAGAGAACATCCAATATTATTCATATAATAGTCATTACAAAAACCGGTCGTTACATCCTCCCCACCTTAAGAAAAATTCCGCCCTCGGAATTTCCTAACGCTCACGTGTCAGGGAACAAAAGTGGGTAACGCTCTCTCATCTCGTCTTCTCTCTCCCAAGTAGACTCTCCTGGTGAGTCGTGTCGCCAAATCACCCTAACAAGATCGACTGTCTTGTTCCAGAGTGACTTCTGACGCATGTCCAAAATCTGCACTGGCTGCTGGTCATACGTCAGATCGGGGCGAACGGTGATCTCCGAGAAATCCACAGCATGAGATGGATCGCTGATGTATCGACGAAGCTGCGACACATGGAAGACATCATGAACTCCTTCCAAAGATGGCGGCAAGGCTAAGCGGTAGGCTACCTCGCCAACTCTCTCCAGAATGTCAAACGGTCCAATGTATCTCAGGCTCAGCTTCCCTCGTTTCCCAAAGCGAATCACTCCTCGATTCGGGGAAATCTTCAGGAACACATGGTCACCTGACTGAAAATCCAAAGGACGCCATTTAGCATCAGCCCAATGCTTGAAACGGTCCTGAGCAATCCTCAGCCTCTCCCGTATGTTCCTCACAACATCCACGGCCTCCACGATCATCTCAGGTCCTAACAGCTCCCGATCTCCAATGTCATCCCAGCTCAGTGGCGATCAACATTTCTTCCCGTATAGCGCGGCAAAAGGTGCCATGCCAATACTCGCATGGTAGCTGTTATTGTAGGCAAACTCCACGAGGTGGAGATGATCCTCCCAAGAACCCTTGAAGTCCAACATACACGCCCTCAGCATGTCCTCCAAGATCTGGATCGTCCTCTCGGACTGGCCATCCGTCTGCGGATGGTACGCCGTGCTGAAACTCAGACTCGTACCTAAACTCTTCTGCAGACTCTGCCAGAACTGGGATGTGAACCTCGTGTCTCTGTCCGACACGATACTCACAGGGACTCCGTGAAGTCGTACGATCTCCTGCACGATTCACGTTACATCACTATCTAAACTAAGGAAGGAAATGGAAATGGAAAGTAAAAGGGGGGTTTACCTCCATATATCTCCTCGCTAGTGCCTCAGTGGACTGTCCTACTCGGAAGGGAATAAAGTGCACGGATTTGGTTAATCGGTCTACGATCACCCAAATCGCGTCATTCTGCTTCGGACTCCGAGGTAGTCCAGTCACAAATTCCATAGTGATGTGTTGCCACCTCCACTCTGGGATCGGAAGTGGTTGTAGCAACCCTGCCGTACGCTGATACTCCGCCTTTACCTGTTGGCAAACCAGACACTTGGCTACACTCCGAGCCACACTCCTCTTTATACCATGCCACCAATAGTGCATGCGAAGATCCTGGTACATCTTAGTTCCACTAGGATGCACAAAATACGGCGAACTGTGTGCCTCCACCAACAACTCCTCTTTGATGTCTCCAGCTGGCACACACAACCTGCCTCTAAATCTCAACGAGCCATCCTCATGAATTATGAAATCAGTCCGCAGACCGGCTTCCACCAGCCCCCGAATCTTCACCAACTTTGGGTCTCCAGCCTGACCAGCCTTGATCCTATCCACGATCGTCGACTGTATCTGCATACACATCAACGGAGAAGTCTCCCCAGGCAGAACAATCTTAATACCGGACTCGCAAAAATCCAGCTGCAATCTCCACTGCGAAGTCAACAACATCACCGCTGGAAGCCTACTCAGTGCATCCGGAACCACATTCACCTTGCCAGGGTGATACAGCAAATCGATCTCGTAGTCAGTCATGAGCTCCAACCATCGACGCTGTCGCATGTTGAGCTCCTTCTGAGTAAAGATATACTTCAAGCTTTTGTGACCGGTGAAGATCTTCACCCTCTCACTCAGCAGGAAGTGCCTCCAAATCTTCAGTGCAAATACGACTGCTGCCAACTCCAAGTCGTGCGTCGGGTAATTCTTCTCATGAGCCTTAAGCTGACGAGAAGCATACGTAACCACGTGCCCATGCTGATGCAATACACAACCGAGACCCTTTCCAGAAGCATCGTAAAAGATCTCGAATCCTCCACTCTGGTCAGGCACAGCAAGAACAGGGGCAGTCGTCAACCTCTCCTTCAGAACACCAAAGGCCTCCTCACACCCAACAGACCAAACAAATGGAACATCCTTCCGCGTCAGTCTAGTCATCAGCTCGGCAATACGGGAGAAGTCCTTAATGAACCGCCGGTAATAACCAACCAATCCAAGGAAACTCCGGATCTCAGACGCTGTCTGCGGAACAGGCCACTCCCTGATAGCCTTAATCTTCTCCGGGTCTACCGAAATACCTTCTCCAGTCACCACATGCCCGACAAAGGCAACTCTGTCCAGCCAAAACTCGCACTTGGAGTACTTAGCATACAACCGATGCTTCCTCAAAATCTCCAACACTGTCCTCAAGTGCGACACATGCTCCTCCTCTGACTTTGATTAGATCAGAATGTCGTCAATGAAGATGACGACGAACTTATCTAAAAAGTCATAGAAGATCAAATTCATCAGATTCATAAAGACTGCGGGTGCATTGGTTACACCAAAAGGCATAACCACGAACTCGTAGTGTCCATATTTCGTCCTGAATGCTGTCTTCGAAACATCTTCCTTCCTCACCTTCAGCTGATGATAACCACTCCTCAGATCCAATTTAGAGAATACCCTCGATCCTCCAAGCTGATCAAAAATATCATCAATACGAGGCAACAGATATCGATTCTTGACGGTCACCACATTCAACTCCCGGTAGTCCACACACATGCGATGCGAACCGTCCTTATTTTTCACCAGCAAGACCGGTGCTCCCCACGGAGGCACGCTGGGATTAATGTAACCCTTCAGAAGAAGTTTGTCCAGCTTCTTCCGCAATTCCTCCAATTCTGTTGGTGCCATGTGATAAGGTGCCTTCGAGATAGGCTGCGCTCCCGGAATAAGATCGATCGAAAACTCAAGAGCTCGATCGGGCGGCAATCCAGACATCTCCTCGGGGAAGACGTCGTCAAAGTCACGCACTACCACAGGTCTACACTGCTCCAACAGCATAGCAATGATCTCCACCGGCTTGGCCCGAAACCTGATCGGACCAAGCGAACTACTGCCACGGCTGAACTCGAACATAGGATGTCCAGGGATCTCGAACACCACCTTCTTCCTTCGACAATCGATCGTGGCATAGAAACTCCCGAGCCAGTCCATCCCGAGGACGGCATCATAGTTGATGATGTCGTGGACAATAAAATCAGCGTAGAGCTCATGTCCACAGACCACCAAAGGGCAAGAATTGCAACCACGATGCACCGAGACCACGCCATTCCCCGTAACAATATTCCAACTCTTGGGAAGAGGGGAAGTTGACAAGGAATGCTTCTCCACGAAGCTCCGGGAAATAATGCACATCGATGCACCAGAGTCGAAGAGGACTCGTGCAGGAAATGTGCAAACCAAAATCACACCTAACAGACAGTCTAACAATCAAATTCTATTCTAGCATACATAACAAACAACCAAACAAATCCAACAAACAAGTCTAACTTAAGAAAAAAAACAACTAGGTTGAGAGTTACATGCAATAACCTCATCCTCCGCCTCAGCCTCAACTGCAGTCATCAGGAAAGCCTGCCGCCTTGGATGAACAGTCTGCTGAAAAGCCTGCCTCTGCAGAACGAGAGGCGCTCCACATCCAACAGGCACAGGTGCTTTCTGCTGCAACGGCTGAGCTGCAACAGGTCCCTTCCACGGCTTCTTGGACTTCGGGCAGTCCTTCATGGTATGCGTAGGATCACCACAAACCAAGCACTGTCCCAACATCTTCCGGCACTGATCCTTGACATGCCCAGTCTTGCCACAAAAATGGCAAGTCTTCAGAGTAGGAGGTCCTCCGGGCCTCTTGAACTGTATCGGCTGATTGGGCCTGAATCCTGGTCTCATTACTGCCCTGGCCTGCTCCACAGGCCTCTTCTCATCTCCAGAAGCGCATCCTCTCTTCTGGTTCACAATCTGCTCCTGCCTCTTTGCCGCAATCAAAACCTTCTGATAGGACTCCAAATCAGAAGAAGTCATAAAGCTCTGAAGATCCAAAGAAAGCCCCTGCAGAAACCTCTGGGCCCTCTCCTCAGCATACTGCACCATCTTCGGTGCGAAACGACTTAGCCTGGTGAACTATTGGTGGTACTGATCCACCGTCAAGCTCCCCTGCTTCAGATCAATGAAGCGCTGTGCCATCTCCCTCCTGGTAGCCTTCGAAAAGTACTCCTCATCGAATCTGGACTTGAAAGTAGCCCAAGATATCGGCTCCTACAGCATCTCCTCCTCGGCATCCCACCAGTTCCGAGCATTATCTTTAAGCTGCCTCTTCGCCAAGTCAACCCATCCAGCCGGATCGACCTTCGACATCTTCAGGTTGTCCTCCATGTTCCTAGTCCACTCATCCGCAGCTAAAGGTCCTTCGGTCCCATCAAAGTAAGTGGGGCCCAGCTCCCGAAACTGCTTCGCTCCCGGCTCGAAGCGAGGGACATTCTGGACAGGCTGCGCTGCTCGAGCATGCGGAACATTCCGGGCATTCTGCAGCATCACCTGCTGCACCTGCATCATCTGATGCATCATCCGCATAATCTCCCCGTTGGTGGGCTCCCAATCCGGCTCCTCGACACGAGGGGGCACACCACTACCAGCACAGGTATTCCATCTTCCAGCCATCTAATGACACAGGAAAAACGAAACAAATCAGACTCTTAGCCTTATGACTCGGTGTCGAAATTGTTTATCAGACATTCTATAATTCTTATCGTTGTTTCGATTAAGTCACAGTTACAGTGTGTGTGACCTGCATGGGCCACCAAAGAAACCTGTCACGACCAGCTTCCCTAAAATAGAGGCGAGGCGAGACGAGGCCCGCTCAGGCTTGGAGTTGTGAGGTTCCTGCCTGTAAAGCGTCTGGAATAAACACGCAGTTCCCTGTAATGTGACACAGAACAAAGATAACAATAATAGAAAGAGACCGATAATATTAAATTATAATCTCAAAGTCCAGATAAAATTCAACAACCACGGAAATGCCACCAGGCAACAAAAGAGTCTGAAAGAAAAAGGCCCAGCATGGCCAACAAGATAACGACTAACAAATGGTGCTACTCACCAACAAACAACAACAACTAAAGGAAGAACTGCGTAGGAACACTAGGACTGGTCACCGGTGTCCTCGTACTCAACATCAGCAACGGGATCGGGCACGAACTCCACGAACTCGTCGCCCTCAACAGCAATCTCTGGCTCAGTAATTAACATGCGACACCCAAAGACAAGGGGCACATGTCAGCAAGTCTACAAGACTTGTGCAAGGAAACTAAAGAAAGTAAAAACAACCTAGCAGTTCTAGAGTATGATATAACATGACATGTTATGCAAGGAGAACAACAAGTAAAGTAAACAGCAGTTTATGACATGGCATGATTTAAAGCATGGCAGGTAAAAACATGGCATGGGCAAGTAAACATTTACAAGGACAAGTACAAGTATTGTAAGCACGTCGTGCACAGAGATTTCGCCCTTTAACTAGAGTGGCTGTACGTGCCAACTCTTATGCTCAAGTGACCGTTTATCCCTACCCTTCCACGTGTATCAAGCCAGGGCTTTACCCCTGAACATGGAATGCTCGTTTCTGGATCACAAGCCAGGAAGTGTTTTTAACAAGGATGGCGTAGGGTTATGCCCGTATAACGGGTGCCTAGCCGTAACACGGAAACACGGATTTGCACAAGGATTTGTAGCATGTGCTACGATGCAACATGCAAACAGATGAAATGTAAAATGGATGCACATGACAAATATTCGAAAAGAATCTGCGTACCGTTAAAGAAATTAAACATGACATGCATTTCATGACATGATGTGACAATGGCAATTCTAGCTTCGTTGTCAAGCTAGAATTTGAATTTGCGCCTAGACCGCTATCATTTCACGGTCTAGTCTCTTTCACACTAAAACAAGGTAATGGCCTAAAACATGGCCTAAAGCAAGGTTGGCAAGTTTCACTTGCCTGGTACAGAGGTTGTTGATCGTCGAGTCAAGATCGCTATTCTACGGGATGGATTCGCTGTTACGGCAAAACAGAAAGTCAGATTGAGAGTTCTAATCCGGTTTGCATTGAAATCCTATAACATCTAATAATCCATTTTATTAGGGTTTTCTAAATTACAGTGTGGGTTAAGGGGGATTAAGGGTAGATTCACTAACCGTTTACGAAGCGAAGATCGAGACGCCTACGGATCTGCGGGTAGGAGAAGATCTCGCTGGATTTCGGATTGCCGTCGCCAAATCGGGTCTAGCACGACAACGGAAGAAGCGATCCCGAAGAACTACGGTTGAAAAGAATTCATCGCAGTGGCTAAACAACAGATCCGGAGATGGGAGATTGTGGGGAAAATCTGGAGAAAAGGAGAATTTAGGGTTTTCGGGGTCGGCCGGCGGCCTACGGGGGTGGTACCGGCGCAAAGGAGGGGGAGAGGGAGCACGGGAGGATGAAAAATGGCAAGAGGAAGGTTGGGGGATGATTGGGGAAGAGAATCGGCTAAGTGAAGTGAAGAAGAAATGAAAAACGTATAGGGTTTAAATAGAAACAATAAGCGACAGCTACGACTTAACCTAGGGTTACTGGGCAATTTAGTCGGTCAGTGAAGAGTGGTCGACCGACTAGTTTGGGAACTAGTCGGTCGGTCGTCCAACTGAGACCGACTAAAAGCAAACAGTGAACAGGGTTGGTACATGGTAGACAGAGTTAGTCGGTCTGTGAAGGCTCGTCAACCGACTAGTTTGGGAACTAGTCGGTCAATGATTGTTCATAGACCGACTAAGGGTAAAATTAGATAGATATTAAGCACTGAGAGTTAGTCGGTCAGAGAAGGAACTCTAACCGACTAGTTTGGAAACTATTCGGTCGGTAGATGTTCTTTGACCGACTAACTAAAACCAGTAACTCGGCTGTACAGAAGAACTCAGAATTAGTCGGTCTGAGTACAAGTCCTGACCGACTAGTTTGGAAACTAGTCGGTCGAAGAATGTGCTTAGACCGACTAAACGTAAACAGTAACTTAGCTGAACTTATTAAGATGAACTAGTCGGTCTGAGAAGTGTTGCTGACCGACTAGGTGGCAATCTAGTTGGTTGGTTCTCCTTCAAGAACCAACTAAGTTGCACCAAAAGTGCCGAATCGAAGCGCAAATCTTCGGGAAGATTCATATGGCCTCTATGATCACTCTAGCTCTAAGATATGGATGCTATGAAGCTCATCGTAAGAATACTTACTCCAAGCCCCATCGAGATATGCTACGGAAGATAAAAGATCAGAAGAAATCGAACGAAAATGTCTGACGGAGAAAAACACACAAGGAGAGAACATCCAATATTATTCATATAATAGTCATTACAAAAACCGGTCGTTACACACGTCCATATTGACCTTGACCTCCTTATTACTTCTTATGCAAGTAATGAAATTCATCACGCTGTGAGACAGTCTCCCTAAAATTAACTCGGGGCTTTCCAACTTTTGTGTCAACCTTATTGTTACGACCTAAAGATCGTGGGAGTCTGGCTCCCGCCCAGAACCACTTATATACCTCACTGACTCGCCCCTTTGCAAACGAACTGCTGGTCCGGAGGTCCGAGGCTACATGTGAATGGGCGCACCTCACAGCGTCCCTCTCCCAGCTGAGGCGTATAACCGCTATCGCTCGGCCCACCAGGGGAAGTGCACTCAGGGTATACCCAGACAACACAGCCTTGGATGCTGACAGAGGCACATACATACCTCTCCCTGCCAGCGGTCCATGATCCACACCCTAAAAGGTGCGCGGCCAGGACGAACAACACACAAATTGGTCGACTCGGCGGCCCCATTCAAACCTAGCCATGGGGGATAGCACCACTGGACCCTTGATTCATCACACACGACAAACAACCTAGTATAAGGACATGACTGACACTAGCGCCGCCCGACCATCTGACAAAGCACCCCTAGCTGCTGCGCCCCCTGACACTTAATGATTTCGGCCCTGACACCCTGACAAAAGCGCACCTGGCCGTTGCGCCATCTGACAAAAGCGAGTCTGACACTCCTGTTCCTGACATCCTCGTCCGAAGCTTCCGCTGACAGCCGGGCCAACTCAGCGCGTCGAGTCAGCATGCCAGGTTAGCCCCACCTAATCATCTCCCATCAGGTATAAATACCCCCTCACTTCTTACGGTGAGGGGGTTGGCAAATTCACTCTCAATCTCATTATTCACACACGAGAGCAAAGGTCGTCCATATCTTTGCTCTCCCACTCATAGCTCGTCACGTACGGTCGGCTTGCCTACAGCCCGACCTGCGTGCCCAGCCCCCGCTTTAAGTCCAGTTACTGACTTAGGCATCGGAGAGGCTAAGGGTTGGACCCCAACCCGGCCTTTCTGACGAGTTGCTCATTGTGCAGGGTAGCTCGCCCCTTGGCCGAGATTCGCCTTCGGCTCCCGCCATCCGATCCTCCTCCACCGCATCCGGTGGGATTCGACTCCGTGGCCTGCTCCGGTGGCAAGTTTAGCCTCTTCACCCCACTAATCACTTGTCAAAAAGCCTACCCAAATCCTCTTATCAATATAACCACTGTGCCCTTGGTTCCCCCTAATACAAATTTATTGTACGTGAGTTCTACCCTGTAACAATTGGCACCGTCTGTGGGAACGAAGGGTCACACCCATGTTAGACCCCATGCCGATCGCCCGGAACCCTGACCACGGCAAGGATCCCGTGGGTCAGGAGCCACTCTCTCTACCAATCACTCCGGCGACTGACCCCCCCTCCGGGGATAGAGGCTGAGATAGTCCAGGCATCGGCCCGCGCAATCCAGAAGAGCTTTGAGGCCTTTACTAAGGCGATGGGAGACTGCGCAGCAACAGGAACGTGTTGAGTATTGGACTCCCCGGATTTGGTTTTGGATGATGAGCAAACATAAATAATTCGTGAACTAACAATTTGTGAGCACAGTTATGGAGATCGTCGCCAAAATACCACGTACAACAAAAGCGACGTCTCAAGACTTCTCAATATGCGTGATCGTGTGCCTGGAGCTTCGTTGAAGCTCGAGGAGCAATATTGAAGTCAAGAGGAATGAAGATTGAAGCTTTGAAGACGGCTCGTAAGGTTTATTTTATAGTCTTTTAGCTTCGTTCTATAGAATGTTAAGCCTTGAGTAATTCTTACATCTATATCTTCATTTCGCTCATATCGTAGCTCTAGGATCTTAGTACAAGTTCATTCTAACTTCCTCGAAGCATCGCGCTTCGATTCGGACTTGTTTGTGCATGTTAGTTGGTACAAGAATAAGTACTGACCGACTAGATGGTGATCTAGTCGGTCAGCAACTCTTCTTGGACCGACTAGTTTGATTCCTTAATTTCTTGTTCAGTACTGTTTACAGTTAGTCGGTCTACGTTGACTCACCGACCGACTAGTTTGTGAACTAGTCGGTCAGTGATGCTTCTTTGACCGACTAGTTGTGTTCTACTGTACATGCTAAATTTCTCCTAAGCTACTGTTTATCGTTAGTCGGTCTAAGAACGTTTGGTGACCGACTAGTTGACAATCTAGTCGGTCAACATTTGTTCTTGGACCGACTAAGTCAATGTGTATTCAAACTATTTCACTTTGCCTCTTAGTCGGTCTACGTTCACTGTCTGACCGACTGGTTGTGAAACTAGTCGGTCAGAATGTCTTCTTGGACCGACTAGTTATCTAGGTCTGAAATCTTCATCTGTTCACTGTTCACCTCTTAGTCGGTCCATGTTGTCTCACCGACCGACTAGTTGATGAACTAGTCGGTCAGTGGTTGTTCTTTGACCGACTAGTCTGCTTCAGATTTAGATCCGTTGGAGTTTTGAAAGCGACGTTTCTCTCTCCCTTTTCCCTTGATCCTTTAAATACCTGAAGGGGTTATTTCATAGGATCCAAGGCTGCTATTTTCAGAGTTCTATTGATTCAAAGAGAAGTTTTCAACTCTCATCTTCAAGCTCTCCCATTCTCAAAGAATCTCTCCCTCACTCTTATTCCTCAAGAGAGATTCATTGGGTGTGAGCCTTCCAAGCCAAGGGCTTGATTCTAGGTCATCCATCTCATCCCTAGGCTTCCATTACTGGTCATCTTCTTGAAGCTAGGGTTTGGTGACTCTTCCTCCATCAAAATCCTCTTTGCCCTAATTTGGTAAGAAATCTCAAGGCATAGGTATTTTGTTGGTAAGCATTTCATTTCAGTTATATTTGAATTGTATACTCTCGGTTGTGAGAGGTTTTGCGTGATCCCGGGTTGTGGGAGTCACGGTCATCGATTGTAGGTCGATTGCACTTGTGAGGTTATCGCAAGTGTTCATATTGGAAATCTTGAGTTAGGGTTTCTAACTCAAGTATCCGGAAGGGATCCGGGTGGTTGGGACGTAGGATCACCGGGAACAAGTCGGGGAGACTTGGGTGGATCCGAACCCATTAATCCATTGTGTTTGCGTTTGCATTATTTCTTGATTGTAGTTATTCCGCAACGTTGTTTGTTAATTGCACGATAATTAGGAATAACTCTCCCTATTATTTAAAAGTACTATTCACCCCCCCTCTAGTACATGTGCAGTAGCTTCCCAGGGCACTACAATTGGTATCAGAGCCAAGTACAAAGCTACACATAGCCAAAGTTGAGAGCTATGACGAACAACGACTACAACGTCTTCAGGAACCGCGATGGAGCTTCTTCAGTTATGGAAGGACTATCCTCCGTCAGGCCTCCACACTTCAACGGTACCAACTACGGGTACTGGAAATGCCGGATGCAAATTTTCCTCCGGAGCGCTTCACTATGGAGAGCCACCATGACGGAGTATGTCGAGCCTTCCGAAGAAGATTTCGCGAAGTGGACTCCCGCGGAGGTCGCCGCGGAAGTAGCCAATGCCAAGGCAATGAATGCCTTGAATTGTGCGTTGGAGCCCGAGGACTTCAACAAGATATGCACATGTAAGAGTGCATATCAAATATGGAACCAACTCCTCATATTGCACGAAGGATCGAGTACGGTAAAAGATTCTAAACTCGTCATTGCTAATAAAGAATTTGAGTTGTTTCATATGGAGCAGGGCGAAACAATGAAGGAATATTACGCTCGCTTCGTGGATATATCAAACGACTTGGAAGCTCTTGGGAAGGTCTATACCCAAAAGGAGAAAGTCGCGAAGATTATCGACGGTCTTCCATCACATTGGGAAAAGCGTACCTACGCCATCGAGGAAGGTAACGACATGAATAAATATACCGTCACACAACTAATGGGTACATTGTTGTCTTACGAGGTACGCAAGGATAGTAAGATCCGAATGAAGGAAAAGATGAAAGCGTACTTGAAGCAAGATGAGCCAAAGAAAAAGACGATTGCCTTCAAGGCCGCTCCATCTACCGATGATGAAGAATCGGAAGATGATTTGGACATGGAATCCATTGCCCGTATGGCAAGGAAGTTCGATCGATTCCTCCGAGAAGGTATATCTTTGAATAAATCTAAAGTTAGTTCGACTAATGCTTCTACTCTCGTGTGTTATAAATGCAACAAGCCAGGACACATCAAACCGGATTGTCCTCTCTACAAACATAAGGAGAAAGGGAAAGCATCGAAGTACGACAAGTCGAGAAAGTACAAGAAAGGACTTGTTGGCACATTCACCGACTCCGAAGAGGATTCCTCAAGTGGAGAGTCGGATGATGGAAGAGTGGAGAAAGCAAACCTTTGCTTCATGGCTAATGAGGCAAAAGTTCGAAAGTCCTCATTCGATGATAGCGAGGATGAAAGCGAGGATGGTAGCGATGATGGAAGCGGAGAACCTACAATTGATGAAATGAGGTTAGCTAACCAAGAAATTTGGTCTAAATTTACTAAATTAGTAGATAGATATAATAAGACCAAAGATGAACTTGTTAGCCTCCAAACCTCTCCTAAGTCTACCATCACCAACAATGACACCATTGTTGAGACACTCGCCAATGAGAAAGCAAGTTTGCTTACTCATAATGGCTTGTTGAGAAATGAGGTGAAGTCCCTCAAATCTCAACTTGAGCATGTTTGTGTTGAGGATTCGGATGAACATGTGATAGCGGATTTGACGTCTCAAAACTCAACTTTGAGTATTGAGAATAAGAATCTCAAATCACGTGTTTATGCACTCACATCGCAAGTATCCACTTTGGATGCTTCTTTGCATTCTCTCAAAGAGAAGTATGAGTGCACGTTAGGCCGTATCAATGATTTCAATAAAGGTAAGGGCCATTTGGATAATATCCTAAATGACTTACTTCCGGCCAAACACCACATTGGCTTGGGGTATAAGATGGGAGACTCATCCAAATCGCCTACCACCTTTGTTAGGCCGACATCCGATGCCTCGACGAGTGGGAGCAAACACCTCATTGGTAGTTCTCCTACCAATGGTGCTTCCACTTCGTACACACCCCCGATTGGAAAGAAACCCACTTTGGGTAGACCTCCAAAGAGGGGTCATGCATTTTTGTACTCACATGCTATGCCACGTAGGAACACACATCCTACTCCACCGGTGCATGCTAATATTAATGATGATTTTTATACTCCGCACCCACGAGCACGTGCTAACACTCATATGAGACACCCACATGCACGTAATCATGCTCATGCACATCCTAATGCTTATGTTCACACATCTAATCCACATGTGAATGCCCTCTCTCATAATCATCCTCATGCATACACATCTCATGCTCCTAGGCCACATGCACCACATAGAAATCAACCTTTTGTGCATGCAACCACTAGGAAGAGGATTCCCAAAATGTACACTATTTGGGGTCCCAAGAACACTAGCGATGATGCTATGAATGTTTATGTGCAATCCTATATTAATGATGTTATTTTGAATGATGATTATGTTGGAAAGTCAAGTTCCTCTTGGACTTGGTTTCCGAAGGGTTAGTTCCTTTAACCCTTCATTGCTTGGTACCATGTGTTTATGATCATGTTATGGGTACCAAGGCATATGTTTATAAAATTGATTTTGATTATGTTAATTTATGGGTTACAATAATTTTTTATTTCGTATTTCAAATTTGTTGTCTAACCCATTGGATCCAAAAGGGTTTTTGGATACCAAAATGAAGTTTTCTAGGTTCAATACACCGTGGGATACCAACCCTACCAACTCCTCGATTTGGGAAGACTTTCATTCAAACGGAGTTGATGGTGCTTAGGTAATGCACCAATGTAGGGGGAGCTTAATGTTGTAAGTATAATATTACATTTGGTATCCATGAGGGTTGAATGCATGCTTGGTTAAAATCTATTTCTTTACATTGGTATCATTTTGTTTCTCCTAGCATGATAGATTTGTGAATGCCATAAATGCTTTGAAATTCATATCTATTTTTGGCATGACATGTTTTTAAAAGTTATAATGATAATTTTCGTATTACTTTTATCACATTGTCACTTCTCATTGCACACTTCACTTAGTTTTGATGTGCTTTTACTTTATGTTCATCTTCGATCGATATTGTATCATTTGATATTCTATGATGTGCACCACCCTTTTGATGGTTCATTCCTTTGTGCACATTTTATGTATGTCTCTGATATTGATTTCGTCGCTCGACGATTTATTTTGATTCAATAGCTTTAGTTGTATGAAAACATAGAATTGTTTTCCATGCACTAAAATAGCTATAAATGTTGATATTGGAGTATAAATTCATTTCTTCAACAAGTGAATTTACATTTGATATTTTGATGATTTAAGTTTTCAATTTTCGACTATGGTCTCATTGACACGCTTTGATTTTATTCGAATTTTATTTTGGTGTCATATGAAACGTGGTCGTATTCTTAGACTCCCATGCTTAATGAATTATTTGGACATGATTTATTATCATTGGCTTCCTCCCGCTCTTTTTGGATTATGCCAAAGGGGGAGAGATATAATAATGAGATAATAATGGCATGTGCTAAATGATAATTTACCATGAATCTAATTTGATATGTTAGATTCAGGGGGAGTTAAGCTATAAAAATGGATTACAAATCCTAAATCTCAAATATTGGATTTGCATTTTTTACTTTCCTCGTCTGCTTGATGTATGTGCTTATTATTTCGTATGGAACTAATGTGTCATCAATGCAGGGGGAGTAAGTATATTTCATTTAGTTCATTATTTTTTGATTATTATTTATGTTGGTTTGTCATCACCAAAAAGGGGGAGAATGTTGAGTATTGGACTCCCCGGATTTGGTTTTGGATGATGAGCAAACATAAATAATTCGTGAACTAACAATTTGTGAGCGCAGTTATGGAGATCGTCGCCAAAATACCACGTACAACAAAAGCGACGTCTCAAGACTTCTCAATATGCGTGATCGTGTGCCTGGAGCTTCGTTGAAGCTCGAGGAGCAATATTGAAGTCAAGAGGAATGAAGATTGAAGCTTTGAAGACGGCTCGTAAGGTTTATTTTATAGTCTTTTAGCTTCGTTCTATAGAATGTTAAGCCTTGAGTAATTCTTACATCTATATCTTCATTTCGCTCATATCGTAGCTCTAGGATCTTAGTACAAGTTCATTCTAACTTCCTCGAAGCATCGCGCTTCGATTCGGACTTGTTTGTGCATGTTAGTTGGTACAAGAATAAGTACTGACCGACTAGATGGTGATCTAGTCGGTCAGCAACTCTTCTTGGACCGACTAGTTTGATTCCTTAATTTCTTGTTCAGTACTGTTTACAGTTAGTCGGTCTACGTTGACTCACCGACCGACTAGTTTGTGAACTAGTCGGTCAGTGATGCTTCTTTGACCGACTAGTTGTGTTCTACTGTACATGCTAAATTTCTCCTAAGCTACTGTTTATCGTTAGTCGGTCTAAGAACGTTTGGTGACCGACTAGTTGACAATCTAGTCGGTCAACATTTGTTCTTGGACCGACTAAGTCAATGTGTATTCAAACTATTTCACTTTGCCTCTTAGTCGGTCTACGTTCACTGTCTGACCGACTGGTTGTGAAACTAGTCGGTCAGAATGTCTTCTTGGACCGACTAGTTATCTAGGTCTGAAATCTTCATCTGTTCACTGTTCACCTCTTAGTCGGTCCATGTTGTCTCACCGACCGACTAGTTGATGAACTAGTCGGTCAGTGGTTGTTCTTTGACCGACTAGTCTGCTTCAGATTTAGATCCGTTGGAGTTTTGAAAGCGACGTTTCTCTCTCCCTTTTCCCTTGATCCTTTAAATACCTGAAGGGGTTATTTCATAGGATCCAAGGCTGCTATTTTCAGAGTTCTATTGATTCAAAGAGAAGTTTTCAACTCTCATCTTCAAGCTCTCCCATTCTCAAAGAATCTCTCCCTCACTCTTATTCCTCAAGAGAGATTCATTGGGTGTGAGCCTTCCAAGCCAAGGGCTTGATTCTAGGTCATCCATCTCATCCCTAGGCTTCCATTACTGGTCATCTTCTTGAAGCTAGGGTTTGGTGACTCTTCCTCCATCAAAATCCTCTTTGCCCTAATTTGGTAAGAAATCTCAAGGCATAGGTATTTTGTTGGTAAGCATTTCATTTCAGTTATATTTGAATTGTATACTCTCGGTTGTGAGAGGTTTTGCGTGATCCCGGGTTGTGGGAGTCACGGTCATCGATTGTAGGTCGATTGCACTTGTGAGGTTATCGCAAGTGTTCATATTGGAAATCTTGAGTTAGGGTTTCTAACTCAAGTATCCGGAAGGGATCCGGGTGGTTGGGACGTAGGATCACCGGGAACAAGTCGGGGAGACTTGGGTGGATCCGAACCCATTAATCCATTGTGTTTGCGTTTGCATTATTTCTTGATTGTAGTTATTCCGCAACGTTGTTTGTTAATTGCACGATAATTAGGAATAACTCTCCCTATTATTTAAAAGTACTATTCACCCCCCCTCTAGTACATGTGCAACAGGAACGGAGGCACCTCCCGGCCCCTCGGAGCCCCCAAACGTGAAATGGAATCTTCACCCTCAGTTCGAGGAAGAAGGGGGAGACCAGTGCCTCGCCAGGGAGATTGCTGCCTAGCGGAAGCTCTTGGAAGAGGAAATAGAGGTCGCGCAGCTGTGGAGGCACCGGGGGAGGCGGTCGCTGCGCAGAGGCATTTGGACGAAGCGGCTGAAACTGCCCGGCGGGCCTACCAGGACGAAGAAAGCGCCCGGCACCAGCTCCGCTTCATCATCGCGGAACGCGAAAGGCTCCGGAGGGAGAACGAAGACAACCGGGAGATCCCGGAGGTGTCGACAATGGGCCGGCGGCCTGCCGTTGGCCAAATCCCCACCGGGAGGGAGGAGTCCGCCTCGACAGTGCCACTCCCCCGATCGTCTGAACGAGGAAGCCGTTTGTCGACAACTATGCTTCCTCACCGTTGAGCGCGAAAGGCTCCTGAGGGAGAATAAGGAGCGGAGGGGGGTCCAGGAGGAGCCAACCGGAGGGCGGTGGTACTGGGAGGACCGTAGCCCGCAACCCGTTGAATCCTCTACCCGTGGAAGGAGTCCCCCCGGGTGACCACTATGCTATTCCCCGGGGCAAGAAGACCGTCGGCAGCCAATGCGCGACCGGAGCCAGACCCCCGAATGGTGAAGGGGGCACATGCCCGAGCACTCTACCTACCCGGAGGAGGCCACGCCGTTGGCACGGTGGATCACTTCCGCCCCGAGGCCCGTAAGGTTCAAACCCCCCCACCTGGCCACCTACAACGGAAGAGGCGACCCTCTCATGCACGTGCAACAATACCGGGGGGGCAATGAAGGCGCATGATGCGGATGAGGCGTTCCTGTGCCGGCATTTCTCGCAAAGTCTGAGGGACACAGTGTTAGATTGGTACTTCGGCCTACCCACGAGATCCATTGGGAGCTTTGGTGAACTGTCCCACAAGTTCTGGCAGGAGTTCCGGGCCGGACGGACAAAGAAGAAGCCCCTGGACTATCTCAGCACGATAGTCCACGGGGAAGGAGAGACGACAGGGAGATACCTGTACTGCTTTCAGGATGAGAGATAGGCGGTGGTGACCTGCGGTGATGAGGTGCTCATGCTGGCCTTCAAGACGGGATTGCATACTCGGAGCCTCCATAAATCCCTGCTCCAAGATCCGCCGGCCGACTATGAGGCGCTGGTCGCTATGGTAGAGAGGCATGCATTGGCCAAGGAGACCCTCGGCACGAAGAAGTTATTCCCCCCGGCAAGGCCGCTCCTGGACGAGCCTCGATCGCACCTACAATCAAGGCAAGAAGACGGGCATCGGGGGCGCGACCAGCCGACCCAACTAAGGCGTGACCCGACGGGGCGTCGCCCGCCGGACCGCCCCCGCCCGGCCCGAGCGTTAGCCCCGACCCAGGAGCCCGCCCGGGCCATCCCGAGGCTGGAGGGGCCCCCGTGGGCCCACTACACACAGCTCAACGCCCCCATGTTAGAGGTGATGGCCGTGACGACAAGGGCCGGACTGCTGCCGGAGCCTCCCCGGGGGATTAGGTCGGACCCGGCAAAGCGGGATCACCAGAAGTACTGCCGGTATCACTGGGACCACGGCCACGATACCGACCATTGCTACACTCTTAAGAGGTAAATCGAGCGGCTGATCCAGGTGGGCCACTTGGGAGGCTTCGTGGGAAACATGCATGCAATCCAAGGAGAAAGAGCCCCCCCGAGAGGCACGGAGGCCGGAGCCGCCAGCGGACCACGGTCAGGAGGTGCCGCGCCCCCTGGGGCGATCATGTGCATCGATGTGATAAGCGGGGGGCCACCCCCAGGTGAGGCGTCACCCACGAGCACAGAGGAAGGTGTCCGACAGGTGATGGGAGCGGGCTCCAACAGCAAGTCGAAGTGGGGAAGGATAAATCGACCCCCTATCACCTTCGTCGAAGAAGATCTGAGAGAGGTTGAGTGTCCGTGTGATGACGCACTCGTCGTCGATGCTCAAATCGGGACGGTCATCGTCAGCCGGCTCCTGATCGACACCGGAAGCTCCTGTGACATCTTGTTTCTGTCAACGGTCGAGAAGATGGGGTGGAGGCGGGCGGACCTAAGGCCCTGCACGGGGCCCATTGTCGGCTTCACCGGCCACATGATCCCCATGGTGGGGATGATCACCCTGCCGATGACTCTGGGGAGGAACCGAGGGTCGTCACCCGGGGACACAATTCGTCGTCGTCGATGTTGCATCGGCATACAACGGAATCATAGGGCGCCCATACATGACGGCTATAGAGGCGCTCCCCAGCCTGCTACACCAGATGATGAAATTCCAGACTCCACGGGGGGTGGGACTGGTGTGGAGAAACCAGGAGTAGCCTGGAAGCCACGACGAGGGGCCAGTCAAGCGCCGGAGCCCGAAGCGGGCCTTGACGGTCCTCGTCCCCGACGAAAGGGAGGACTTTTGCGACCAGCGGCCGACCCCTGCCAAGGAGGTCGAAGAGGTACCTGTAGCCGCAGAGGAAGGAAAAACCATCTCCATCGGGACGAAAATCCCGGCCGTCCTAAGGGCGGCCCTCGTCGGCCTGCTCCGGGAAAATGTGGACATATTCGCCTGGTCACCCGCAGACATGCCGTGGGTTGACCCGACGGTGATCTCCCACAGGTTGAATGCGGACCCAGGAGCCCGACTGGTCCGGCAGAAGAAGAGGAGCACAGGGGGCGAGAAGAAGAGGGCGGCCGAGGAGGAGGTAGAGCGGCTCCTCAAAGCCAAGTTTATCAGGCCAGTGGACTACCCAGACTGGCTCGCCAACGTCGTCTTGGTGAAGAAGCCCAGCGGAAAATGGCGCATGTTCGTCGACTTCACCGACCATAAAAAGGTGTGTCCGAAGGACCGTTACCCCCTCCTGCGGATCGACCACTTGTTGGACCAGGCGTCCGGTTACGAGTTGTTAAGCTTTATGGATGCCTTCTCGGGCTACAACCAGATACCGATGACGGAGGAGGACGAGGAGAAAACGTCCTTCGTCACCGATAAGGGCACCTTCTGTTACACTAAGATGCCCTTCGAACTGAAGAACGCCAGGGCGACCTATCAGCGGATGGTAGACCGGATATTCAGCCCACAGGTCGGGCGGAACTTGGAGGTCTACATCGACGACATGCTGGTAAAGAGTAGGAGGGCCCCAGACTACCTCGCCGACTTACAAGAAACGTTCCAAAGGGTCCGCCAATACAACTTAAGACTGAACCCCGCGAAGTGCATCTTCGGCGTGCAGTTGGGGAAATTCCTAGGCTTCATGATAACGAAGCGGGGGATCGAGGCGAACCCCGATAAGGTGATGGCCCTCGTCAATATGGCGAAACCACAGACGATTCAGGATTTGCAACGACTGAACGGCCGGATCGCCGCTCTGGGGTGATTCCTGTCAAAATCCGCGGAGAAATCGCTCCCCTTCTTCAGGGTCTTGCGCACTGCCTTTGGCGAAGCAAAGGACAAAAGGAAGGTGATCCCATGGGACGACGACTGCGCTCGAGCATTCATGGAGCTGAGGGCCTACCTACAAAGTCCACCGCTCCTCGCACGGCCGGAAGAAGGCGAACCACTAGGGTTGTACTTGTCAACCAATGAAGAGGCCGTTAGCTCCGTCTTAATCAAGGAGGACGGGGGCGTGCAGCGCCCTGTATATTACGCCAGCCGGATTCTCCGGGAGGCGGAGACTCGCTACAGTCCCATCGAGAGGGCCACCTATTGCCTGATCACGATGGCTAGGAAGCTCCGACCATACTTCTAGGCCCATCCCATCGCCGTCCATACTGACATGCCCCTTAAGAAGAACCTGAAGAGGTTGGAGCAGTCGAGGAGGATGCTCAACTGGAGCGTCGAGCTCAGCGAGTTCGACATAACGTACAAGGCCCGAACGACGATCAAAGGCCAGGCGTTGGCAGACTTCGTGGTAGAATGCACCACTAGGGACGCCCCCAGGGGGCCAACCACCATCGGCGACCGCGTCCCCACGAACGACGTGGGTGGCAGAACCCTCAGAGCCCTCCCAGGGGGACATGGACGAATTATGGACCATCCATGTCGATAGCTTAGCGACTGGATCTGGGACAGGGGCGGGTATCGTCATTCAAACCCCCGACGGATGCTCATTGGAGTATGCCTTGCGCTTCAACTTCCTGGCAACCAACAATGTCATGGAGTACGAGGCCGCGGTCAACGGGCTGAAGCTCAGTAGGGCGGTGGGGGTGATGAACGTGTTGCTCCTTAGCGACTCACGGCTCGTCGTCCAACAGATCCAAGGAAGCTTCGAGGCCCGAGAGGAAACGATGAAGCGCTACCTTAAGCGCATCCAGATCGAGCTCCGCAAGTTCAAAAGAGCGGACGTCCGACACCTGTCCTGCTCCAACAACCTCCAGGTGGATGCCCTGTCCAAGCTGGCTTCCTCCTCTGCGGCCGAGATCGGGAAGTCCATCTACGTCGAAAGCCTACTGACCCCCACCATTGACGAAGAAGAACTAATGTGTGTGGGCTCGGTGACGACGTGGATGACCCCCATTATGAAGTACCTGGAGACAGGGGACCTGCCCGAGGAGCGGATGCTGGCTAAAAAGGTGGAGAGATGGGCCCAATCATTCGTACTCCTCGACGGAGTGTTGTACCGCCGCCGCCGCGCCAACTTCGACGTCCTGCCCTATCTAAAGTGCTTGGGTCAGGAGCAGGCTGAGCAAGTCATCCGCGAAGTGCACGAGGGCTTCTGCGGAAACCACCATGGCGGTCGCACCATCGCCCACAAAGTAATGTGCCAGGGGTATTACTGGCCGACAATGATCCAGGACGTGGTTCAGTATGTCAAAAGGTGCGAGGCATGCCAGAAATTCTACCGACGTACGATTGCACCTCCGGCTAACTTGGTGCCCATTGTGAGCCCGATCCCATTCGCCAAATGGGGACTCGACATCCTTGGGCCTTTCCCAAAGGCCTCCTGGGGAAGAAAATATCTAGTCGTCGTCGTGGACTATTTCACGAAGTGGGTGGAGGCCGAGCCGCTGTCACGCATCACGTGTACAGACATGAAGGGCTTTATCTGGCAGTCCATTATATGTCGCTTCGGGATACCCCGCTCGATAGTCACGGATAACGGAAGACAGTTCGATTGCGAAGGCTTCCGTGATTTCTGTTCGGGCTGGGGGATCAAGCTCCATTTCACGTCAGTTGCCCACCCGCAGTGCAACGGAATGACGGAGGCCGCAAACAAATGCATCTTGAATCCTATGAAGAAAAAGGTGGACGTCGCCCTTGGGGCGTGGGTCGACGAGCTGCCGGGAATCCTCTGGTCCTACCGCACCACCCACAAGGCCTCGACCGGAGAAAGCCCATTCATGCTGGCATACGGATCGGAGGCGGTCGTTCCCGTGGAAATTGGAGAAGAGACGCTCCGGCTAAAACTCTTCGACAAAGATATCAATGGAGAGGGGCTCGGCCTCAGTCTCAAATTGGTGGACGAGATAAGGGACCGAGCCCTGACGAACCTCGTCAGGCACAGCCAGAGGATGGCACGACAGTACGACTCCCGGGTGAAGTAGCGGACCTTCAGGATCGGCGACCTGGTCCTCAGAGACGCCACCTTCAGACCCTAGACCGCCCGCCGGGGGAAGCTGGCCACTAAATGGGAAGGGCCCTACAAGGTCATCGATATCATCGGACCGGCCACGTACATCTTGGTAACCCCAGACGGAAGCTAGCTAGCCCACCCTTGGAATGCGAAGCACCTGCTAAAGTTCTACCAATAGTTGTGAGTTTTTCTTTTTTTTATATACAAGATCTACGTCTGCCTACTTTACCAAACTTTGTTGTTTCCACATGAGTGTTTCAGCGCCAACCCTCTCCACCCAAACCAGAGAAGGGCACGGGCCGGGCTACGCGCCCGCTCCCCCCTCGAGACCTCTGGGGAAGGGCCAACCCTCGCCACCCAAACCAGAGAAGGGCACAGGCCGGGCTACGTGCCCGCTCCCCCCTCGAGACCTCTGGGGCAGGGCCAACCCTCACCACCCAAAACATAGAAGGGCACGGGCCGGGCTACGCACCCGCTCCCCCCCTCGAGACCTCTGGGGAAGGGCCAACCCTCGCCACCCAAACCAGAGAAGGGCACGGGCCGGGCTACACGCCCGCTCCCCCCTCGAGACCTCTGGGGCAGGGCCAACCCTTGCCACCCAAACCAGAGAAGGGCACGGACCGGGCTACGCGCCTGCTCCCCCCTCAAAACCTCTGGGGCACGGCCAACCCTCGCCACCCAAACCAGAGAAGGGCACGGGCCGGGCTACGCGCCCGCTCCCCCCTCGAGACCTCTGGGGCAGGGCCAACCCTTGCCACCCAAACCAGAGAAGGGCACAGGCCGGGCTACGTGCTTGCTCCCCCCCTCGAGAGCTCTGGGGCAGGGCCAACCCTCGCCACCCAAACCAGAGAAGGGCACGGGCTGGGCCCCTCACCCGCTCCCCCCTCGAGACCTCTGGGGCAGGGCCAACCCTCGCCACCCAAACCAGAGAAGGGCACGGGTCGGGCCACGCACCCGCTCCCCCCTCGAGACCTCTGGGGCAGGGCCAACCCTCGCCACCCAAACCAGAGAAGGGCACGGGCCGGGCCACGCGCCCGCTCCCCCCTCAAGACCTTTGGGGCAGGGCCTACCCTCGCCACCCAAACTAGAGAAGGGCACGGGCCGGGCCACGTGCCCGCTCCCCCCTCGAGACCTATGGGGCAGGGCCAACCTTTTCCATCCAAACCAGAGAAGGGCACGGGCCGGGCCACGCGCCCGCTTCCCCCTTGAGATCTTTGGGGCAGGGCCAACCATCGACACCCAAACCAGAGAAGGGCACAGGCCGGGCCACGCACCCGCTCCCCCCCTCGAGACCTCTGGGGCAGGGCCAACCCTCGCCACCCAAACCAGAGAAGGGCACGGGCCGGGCCACGCGCCCGCTCCCCCCTTGAGACCTCTGGGGCAGGGTCAACCCTCGCCACCCAAACCAGAGAAGGGCAGGGGTCGGGCCACGCACCTGCTCCCCCCTCAAGACCTCTGGGGCAGGGCCAACCCTCGCCAACCAAACCAGAGAAGGCACGGGCCGGGCCACGCGCCCGCTCCCCCCTCGAGACCTCTGGGGCAGGGCCAACCCTCGCCACCCAAACCAGAGAAGGGCACGGGCTGGGCCACGCACCTGCTCCTCCCCTCGAGACCTCTGGGGCAGGGCCAACCCTCTCCACCCAAACCAGAGAAGGGCACGGGCCGGGCCACACACCTGCTCCCCCCCTCGAGACCTCTGGGGCAGGGCCAACCCTCGCCACCCAAACTAGAGAAGGGCACGGGCCGGGCCACGCACCCGCTCCCCCCTCGAGACCTCTGGGGCAGGGCCAACCCTCGCCACCCAAACCAGAGAAGGGCACGGGCCGGGCCACGCACCCGCTCCCCCCTCGAGACCTCTGAGGTAGGGCCAACCCTCACCACCCGAACCAGAGAAGGGCACGGACCGAGCCACGCGCCCGCTCCCCCCTCGAGACCTCTGGGGCAGGGCCAACCCTCGCCACCCAAACCAGCGAAGGGCACGGGCCGGGCCACGCGCCCGCTCCCCCATCGAGGCCTCTGGGGCAGGGCCAACCCTCGCCACCCAAACCAGAGAAGGGCACGGGCCGGGCCACACGCCCGATCCCCCCCTCGAGACCTTTGGGGCATGGCCAACCCTCGCCACCCAAACCAGAGAAGGGCACGAGCTGGGCCACACACCCGCTCCCTCCCTCGAGACCTCTCGGGCACGGCCAACCCTCGCCACCCAAACCAGAGAAGGGCACGGGCTGAGCTACGTTCCCGCTCCCCTATCGAGACCTCTGGGGCAGGGCCAACCCTCTCCACCCAAACCAGATAAGGGCACGGGCCGGGCTACGTGCCCGCTCCCCCTCGAGACCTCTGGGGCAGGGCCAACCCTCTCCACCCAAACCAGATAAGGGCACGGGCCGGGCTACGTGCCCGCTCCCCCCTCGAGACCTCTGGGGAAGGGCCAACCCTCGCCACCCAAACCAGAGAAGGGCACGGGCCAGGCTACGTGCCCACCCCCCTTAAGTGCTCTGGGGCAGGGCCAACCCTCGTCACCCAAACCAGAGAAGGGCATGTGCCTCGCCACGTAGCCACACCCCCGCCCTGGTAGACCTGTGCTCCTTGAAAACTCGAACCTGGGGAGGAGGACAAGGGCATGTAAACCGGGACAAACCAGGCGCTAGGTCCCGATGAGGCATCCCCTGATGCGACTCGACGAAACGAATGGACGCCCGGGAAAAATGCCACCGATAATGATACGCCCCAAAAGAGGCTTGGGTTGGCAAGTCGCCACAAGCGCCACCTGGCAAAAACGGTTTCCAATGGGCATGATTCCGAGGAGCCCATTAATAATGCCAGCTAACCACAGTAATTAGCAAAGAAACCGTCAACAAAATCCCCCTATAAATGCGCCACTCACTCTCCCGAAAGAGAGAGAGACAAAGATTTGGAAGGTATGATAAATCGGCCCTGGCACCCTCCACCAACTAGGAGAAGGGCCGAGATGCCTCGCTCAAACAAAAGGGAGGTCACCAGCCACCAATGGATCCCTCCTCCCCGATCGGCGGTCGCTCCCCCACTACAACCTCCGATAGGCTATTCCTCTTACAAACGGATCGCCAATAGGCTATTCCCCTTACACAAGGGGAATCCACCTTCCACCCCTCCATCTACTCTAAACCGGATGAGACGGGGGAAGGTAGGCATCCGCTCCCCACCGGAGGGAAAGGCAAAGGCCCCTCCGTGCTTGCAGGTCTACACCTGCTCGCCTTCGACCTCCCGACGGGGGTCACAGCAAGGCTGCATCCCTGATGAATCCAAAAGGCGATTCATGGTGTGTCAGCTCGCCCCCAAACAATCGAGATCAGTATTCCACCCTCAAACCCAAACCGCGAGGTGTGGAGGGAGATGACAAAGCAACGGAGGGGAGGGAAGGCGGCCCGGTGGTCAGGAGTTCGCTCACCCGGACAAATGCCACAGCAAGACAGCTTCCCTAGTGAATCCACCCAGCCGAAAAGACCTTGCAACCCTTCAGCACTGAGGGAGGGCGCTCAGCTGTAGGAACCCATCGCGCGGAGATGGAGGATCGAATGAAGAGGAGAGACTTTCGTTCGCATACGCGACACCGTAGTCTCTGAACTTCGCCCTCGGATTCGCCACAACGGTCAGTACTTCGTCACAGAGGATCGAAGTAGCGTTTCCACCGTCTAAATCTCTATTTGGAAGAAGAACTAAATAGAAGAGAGAAGAGGAAAAGGTTAGCCTTATGCAAACTTATGGCATGAAGGATTAGCCTTAAAAGCCTTACCCTTGGGTCCTATTTATATGCTTTAAGGGTAGTTATTGTAGGAAATAACCATATATAAGCTTATTAGCTTATATTAATACCCTTTCTTATCCTCTTCTTCATGCACTTATCAAGTGCCTTTATGCACTTATAATGTGCCTTTTTCCACTTATCGAGTGGTCCTTTTCACACATGAAAAGGTTCCCTTTGCACATGTTTTCATGCACGCGACATTCGAGGTCCGTATACCCTCATACATCCCCTCATGGGTGTATACATGTCGTCCATATCCAACATCTCCCACTCACACTTGAGGGGATTGTAAGGAAACATCTTTTCCTTTAGTTCTTCAATTTATCATACCGAGAAATAGACCGTATGACTGTCATGCGTATAGAGTCCGCTGTTGTGCACTTGTTAGAGATACACAACACTCTTTGGGGTGCAAAGTTGAGTAGATCAACGCATGTTTTACCCTAGATTATTTCTTCACATTTCTTATACTTTATATTCAACAATTGAATCCCATCTGGATTACAATTGGCTGGCCAGCTTTGAATCTCTAAAGTCCAAATGTGAATATAAAATTAATCTTCCTCTTCTTGCGATCCTTTCGATCTTGACTTGACTCGCTTTTCTAACATGCCCCGCCAGACCGAATTTACCATAGTCCATAAGCAACATGCTAATATAGCGATCACCCAGTCAAATCTAAAGGAACCAATTAGAGTCCATAAGGGTAAGAAGTAAAGACCCATGTGGTCTTTGGGTCTCACATAATAGTAAACACAATTACTATTCTAACCCAATAGTCAAATGCATACGTAGTATGAATACGTATTACAACATCACTCCTTTCCCAGGGAGCGTATGTCTTAATGATGTTGTAAGGATGATGATCAGACACCACAATGTCTGACTTTGAGTCCCTTTTACTACTCAAATAATCTTCTGGACCAACATCCCGCATAAGACAGATAGGATTTCAAAAAAAATCCTCTTAGATCTTTTGTAAGCATCCATATGATGCAGATCTTTCATACGACCATTTTGTTTAAGTCATGACTCTAAATCATCCGTCTGACGATTTTGACTTTAAATAGGTCTCATCTTTATTTTATCAGTCTGATAGAATAAAGGCGGTTGCTCATGTGAGAGAGCCAACCTCAATCTGTCCGACATACTAGAAAATACATCTGAGATAAAAGAAATGTACACAAACATTTTCAAGAAACTCATATGCAATGTTAAAAAAGAACTTATTCTTTTATTAAATTTGATCTTTCATGGACATGGGAATTTACATTGGTACAACTCAGCTCTTACGCAATCCTTGAGATGATAAGTGTTTGTAAAACACATCTCTGGGGGTCGCCTTCGTAAGCGGATCCGCTATCATCTCATGCGTAGATATGTACCTAATGTCTACCTTATTAGTTTTATCATAGTCTTTTGCAAATTTGTAGCGGATATCAATATGTTTGGTCTTACAATGGAATTTTGGGTCTTTGACATAGGCTATAGATGCTTGACTGTCACTGTGTATTGGTACAACACCTGAGTCACTTGCATCAATTAGCCTGTCTAAGAACTTCCTAAGCCAAACAGCTTTTTGGACTGCTATGCTAAATGCTACAAACTCGGCTTCCATAGTTGAAAGTGCGATGCAGGATTGTTTCTTGCTACTCCAGGATATTGCACCAGATCCGAGTAGAAAAACATATCCTGAGGTCGATCGTCGCTCATCGAGATCACCCGCCCAATCAGCATCAGTGTAGCCTTCGAGCCTCAAGGCATCTCCTTGATAGCATAAAGCATAGTCTGCAGTTCCTTTAAGATACCACATTATCTTCTTAACCGCTTTCCAGTGTACTTGCCTTGGATTGGATTGGTAACGACTTACCATTCTAATGGCAAAACAGATGTCCGGTCTTGTACACATCATAGCGTACATAACACTACCAACTGCACTGGAATATGGAACTTTTTCCATAATTTCCTTTTCCTTTTAGTTCTTTGGATACGATTTCAGACATAAATTATCACATTTGCTTATAGGAGTATCAATGGACTTGCAGTCCTACATATTAAAATGTTCTAGAATCTTCTTTATATAAGTCTCTTGTGAAAGAGAGAGAAGTTTCTTCGAACGATTCCTTGAAATCTTAACTCCAAGGATATATGCGGCTTCTCCCATGTCTTTCATCTTAAAAACTGATGAAAGCCAAGCCTTGATATCCATCACAAAGCCCTTGTCATTTTCGGCTATTAAAATGTCATCAACATAGAGAGACATAATAACATACTTGCTCTTAATCCTCTTGATATATACACATTTATCTTCATCAAACATGAAAAAACCATTTGATAAGACAACTTCTTGAAATCGTATATACCATTGCCTCGAGGATTGTTTAAGACCATATATGGACTTACGAAGTTTACAAACCTTATGTTCGTTTCCTTCTTTTACAAACCCTGTTGGTTGTTCCATATAGATCTCCTTGTCCAATTCTCCATTGAGAAAGGCAGTCTTTACATCCATTTGATGTAATTCGAGGTCTAAGCAAGCTACCATAGCCAGAATCAAGCGAATCGAGGTAAAACGCACAACAGGTGAGAAGGTCTCTTCGTAGTCTATCCCTTCCTGTTGCGTAAAACCTTTTGCGACAAGGCGAGCTTTATATCTGTCTATAGAGCCATCAGCCTTATGCTTGATCTTGAGAACCCATTTGTTCCCAATATCTCTACGTCCTCTGGGTAAGTCAACCAAGTCCCAGACTTGGTTAACTTTCATGGATTCTAATTCCTCCTTCATCACTTCTATCCATTTTTCTTTTGCAGGGCATGATACGGCCTGTTTGAAAGTAGAAGGCTCGGCATCTTCTTGTAGTAAAGTCATAAAGATTTGTGGGAATTCATCCTCAAATCTTAGAGGAGCTAACCTTGTACGACTACTACGTCGTATTTGAGATTCTTCAAGTCCTTGTTGACTCGAATTTAGATCAATTCTAATATCACTCCCACTTCGAATGTCGTTAGAAATGCTCCCACTTGGATCATTATTCCTGTATGGAATAGGATTCGCATCATTCGTATCATCCATTGGTGAAGGTTGAAACGTATTTTCTTCTTCACCAAGAATTCTCCCACTCGAATGAGGTAATCCTTCTTGATCATAAATCTCAAATAGAGATAAGTCCTGACTTATCTCGCCCTGTTTTGGAAACTCATTTTCCAAGAAAGTGACATCCCTCGACTCAAATTCAATTAGTCCTCCATTGTCTTCCTGACCAATGAACATAACCTTTGGAGTTTTCTGCGTATCGTATAAAGATACATTTCCTCCCCCTTGGCCCAAGTTTGCCATACTTATGGGAGGAAATATGTGCATAGGATGCACATCCCCAAGGTTTTAAAATGCTTAAGTCAGGAGACTTTTGGTTCCACAACTGATAAGGAGTGGAGCTAACTGATTTCAAGGGTACGCGGTTTAAAATGAAAGCGGCCGTCAATAATGCATCACCCCAAAAGGTGATTGGCAAGTTGGCTTGCGCCATCATGGAACGGACCATTTCCATTAAAGTCCTATTCCTCCTTTCTGCAACACCATTTTGTTGCGGAGTATAAGGCATAGTTACCTGATGAACTATGCCTTTTTCATTACAAAGTTCCTTAAAACTTGTTGATTGGTATTCACCGCCTCTATCGGTTCGCAAGATCTTAATCTTGCGATCTAATTGATTTTCCACCAAACTCATATAGTTTTTAAAGCAGGTTAATGCTTCACTTTTATGGGATATCAAATAGATATGACCGAATCGGGTGAAGTCATCAATAAAAGTGATGAAATAGGACTTCCCGCGTCTTGTCTTAACATTCATCGGACCACATATGTCCGAATGGATGAGCTGTAATGGAACCTCGGCCCTTGGGCCGGTTCCAAACGGCTTGCGACAAGTTTTCCCTACAAGGCAATGTTCGCAAGTCGACATTTCGATCTTTGAAACATTGGATAGAAGGCCACGTTTGGCAAGTCTATCCATTCGTGTTGGTCCAATGTGACCAAGCCTTGCATGCCAACAAATTACATCTGACTCATAATTTGATGAATTTCCAACAAGGAAATTTTCATTATAAAATGAGGAATCATACATTGTATTTAATACAACAAATCCTTTGAAAACATACCCAGAACCAATTAAATAATTATTACAAGACAAGTCCACTTTACAACTATGAAAGAACCAACTATAACCAAGACCCATTAAAACGACCACAGATATAATATTCCTTCGAATATCCGGAGCGAAGAGAACATCATGAAGTAGGATAGTGCGGCCGTTGTCCAAGACAAGCTTGCACGTCCCAACGCCTTTCACTTCAACACGTGTGTTGTTTCCTACATAGATCCACTTCGTTCCTTGGGGTATCCGGTGATACTCCACGAAGGACTGTCTGTCCCCTTGCTATGTGGTCGGTGGCACCTGAATCAATTATCCAAAAAGGATTAGATTCTACAAGAAATATTGAACTAGAAACACATATGTAACTAGTATTATTACAAGTTACCTCGTCACCTCCACTCGTACATGAACGAGCATAGTGACCTAACTTGTTGCACTTGAAACACTTGATCTTCTTCAAGTCCTTCTTCTTGTGCCATTTCTTTTGCCCACCCTTATGTTTGGGTTTCTTGGTAGACTCTGGTTGCTTATTACGTTCATTAGTAAACTTCGAACGATTTTTCCGTTTCTTTCCCACGTGTGAGGAACTAGCAACCATGTGCACTTCTGCACTTGGCTTGTCGGCCGCAAGCCGCTCTTCCTCTAACTCGAGGTGCTTAGAAACATCGCTGAAGTTCTTGATGCTCTCATTATGAGTGAGATGCATCTTCATTTGGTCCCACCCATTTGGTAGGGAACGTATGACTGCTTGGATTTGTTGCTCATCAGTGAGCACATGACTTGCATCCTTTAACTCTGAGATGAGATTCGCCATATGTCGCAGATGCTTCCCCATGGAATGATCTGGACATTTCTTGTACGAATCGAATCTTATAGTTAAAGAACGAAGTTTGGACACCGAGGTGCCACCAAACTTCTCCTCTAGCTTGGACCATATGTCCATGGCTAGGTCATGCTCTCGGAAGATGCGCATTATGTCATCGGCCATACTGGACAACAACGTAATGCGTGCAATCTTGTTCTTCCGAGACCAAGCATCGAAAGCTTCCTTGTCTCTTCTGTGTTGGGCCGTAGTGCCCAACTCTGGTTCAATCATTATGTTCTTCAGAGTTTCGAGCACATCTTGCTCCTCTAGAATGTATTTTCATGGACCATAGTTTGTAATTATCGTCGTTGAGTTTTTCACCTTTGTTTAACTCAACGACAATGTTCTTGGAAGCGGAAGACATTTTAGCTTTAAAATGCTGCAAAAGATATAAAAATAAGGTTCGATCAAAAAACATTGCATAAATTTCATATTTATAGTCATCATTTTAGACATTTTCATAATTCAGCAGTCTCGGCCAGCGGACTGACCAGGGGAATGGCTAGTCCATGGTTCACTACCCCCAGACAGAGCCGAGGTGTCCCACAAACTAGTCCAAAAGACCACTAGCCGAATCATGATCCATTGAGACGCTGAATCAATCGAATGTGGAAATTTCAGACTAGTTTAATATCACGCCCACTTGGAAAATCCCACTTGGAACGATATTATTATATTTGATAAGTTACATTCGAAAAATATTGAAGATGTTGTTCTAGAATCGAAAAAGTCATTACGATCCCAATCACCATCTAGAACAACTTTCAATATTTCCCCATCACTTTATCAAATAGCAGTACTCTTATAGTACTTTGCAGCGGAAAAGCGATTTTGAAAAACGTATTTTTCAAAAATAATTAGGGAATTTCAACTTGGTACCCTTATGGTACTAATAATACCCTTGTTGTATTTGCAAAATACCCCCTTACAGGGTGACATAGCCGAAATATTTTGACAATTCCCCGGCCATTACCGGGGTCGTGTCGTGGCCGTGCCAAGGCCGAATTCTTCTCCCTTCCGAAGAGATTTGCCATTGCAACTTGGCCCAGGCCGAACACCCCTTGAGGGGAGTTTTCTGCAAGCCACCGTTGCCGTCTCCCGTATGGATCCAGGCGTTCCCCCTTACAGGGGAATTTTGCCGCAGACAACTGCCGCCGGCTCCGTAGAGACTGGCCATACAAGCCACCGCCCATGCAAGTCCCCCCCCCATTTACTGGGCCGGTAGTGGCCTGGCCCTGGCCTCGGCCAGGGCCAGCCTGGCCCTGGCCTGAGGCCAGGGCGCCGGCCCTGGCCGAGGCCAGGCCGGCCCTGGCCTTTGTGCATGCCGGCCATGGCCCCTTGGCCATGGCCGGCCTCCCCTTCCTTTGGGGTCCGGTTTGCACAACCCCCCTCCCGGAGGGGGGGTCTTGGTTGTCATTGGCCGTAGCCAACCCCCTCCGCATGGGGAGGGGGGGTGCATAGCCTACATGGCCCATATGGCCATGGCGATCATGCACCAAAGAGGTCATCTTCTCCGTTGAGAATAACTACTATATTCTCCGATGAGACACCCGTTCATCGAGAAAGTAGTTATTCTTTAATGGCCGTGTGCCAAAAAAAATAACGTACTTTCAAGGCCGCAAACTTCACGCTCCACATGAAGAGAGTTCACATTCTCTATTGAATGGAGACTCAGCATCCATGAAGAGTGCGAGTTTGGCGAGATGAACGGTCAGTTCTTCCCATCACGGAGAGTTCCTGCCATATCCGTAATGATAGAAGACCCTAACGTGAAAAGAACAACTGCTGCGATTCTCTCCGTCACGATGCGCTCCTACCAAATCTATAATGGTAGGAAACTCATTCGTGAAAAAGACAATGCCTCGTTCATCGGTGAGACCGGGGCAAACCCGTGTGGCTCCGATACCAATGTAGGAACCCATCGCGCGGAGATGGAGGATCGAATGAAGAGGAGAGACTTACGTTCACGTACGCGGCACTGTAGTCTCTGAACTTCACCCTCGGATTCGCCACAACGGTCAGTACTTCGTCACAGAGGATCGAAGCAGCGTTTCCACCGTCTAAATCTCTATTTGGAAGAAGAACTAAATGGAAGGGAGAAGAGGAAAAGGTTTGCCTTAGGCAAACTTATGGCATGAAGGATTAGCCTTAAAAGCCTTACCCTTGGGTCATATTTATAGGCTTTAGGGGTAGTTATTGTAGGAAATAACCATATATAAGCTTATTAGCTTATATTAATAACCTTGCTTATCCTCTTCTTCATGCACTTATCAAGTGTCTTTATGCACTTATAATGTGCCTTTTTCCACTTATCGAGTGGTCCTTTTCACACATGAAAAGGTTCCCTTCGCACATGCTTTCATGCACGCGACATCCGAGGTCCGTATACCCTCATACATCCCCTCATGGGTGTATACATGTCGTCCATATCCAACATCACCGAAGCGCCGTGAACAACTGAAGATAAAAAGGCCCACCCCGCAGGTGGTAATCCTCCCATCCTGAGGCAGTTCACAGCAGGAGGGAACAGCTCCACAGCCCGCTCTCGGACCGGATCGTACTCCCCCAACTAGAAATGATCTAAGTCCTCATGTACGAACCAAAGAAGAGTTCCTGTAAATTTAAATGAAAAATATTATCCCAATCAAACTCACATTAACTATCTGAGAATGCTCTAGCTTGAAACGATCCCCCTGCCAATTGCCTGGCAGGCTCACGAAACGGGGCCACCCCTCCCGGCGGGGAGAGGAGGGACAGAGCGTCGCACTCCTCCCCCTGGAATAACTCAGGACGCCCAGGAAGTACATACCCGCAGTTCGAACCCCCCGATACTAGGAAGGACCGACGCTTCAAAACGAGACCCCTCGCGAACTAAAATCATGGATACCTTTCAGACAAAGGAGAAGGGGGTGAGCTAAGGCCTGTTCTGATTGGGCCACTTCCGCCCGAGGAAAAATCCCCTCGCGGCGGAAACCGAGGGGTCAACCACACTATTGTTAGCCCCTACCCGTGATAGGGTGGCATGTCTCATCCCAATCCAAGCCGGTGATCCCCCGTCCCGCCCAAAGCTAACACGTCGACCATCAACATCCCCTTCCCCCCAGACCTTGCGCTCTCGGACAAGGGAATGTTGTGGGCAATAATCGTACTCACGCAAGAAGAAAAAATAGGTAACACCTATGATACAACACGGCATCGACCGGCTTCCCAGGGGCAACACGCTCACCTCAGTAACGGCTACTCGGTTCGAACCGCACAGCGACCAACTACCCGGGGCTGGCCACCCAACCCGCATCAAGATTCCCCCGCCCCGATTAGGCCTGTGATCCTCGAGAACTCAAACCTGGGAATGAGGACAAGGGCACGTAAGCCGGGGCGGACCGGTCGCAAACCAGGAACCGCGGAACAATGCTTGTCAGATAAACGCCGGGTCCCGATAAAGCAGCGCCCTGATGCGACTCGATGAAACGAAAGGACGCTCGGGAAACACGCCATCAACAGCAACACGCCCCCCGAGAGGCCAGGGATGACGAACCGCGTTAGATGCCACCAGGCAAAAGCGGTTCCCAAAGCGCGTGATTCGGCGGAGCCCATTAATGGTGCCAGTCCCTCGCATTAGCTAGGGCGAATCCGTCTGCAGAATCCCTCTATAAATACCCCCCTTCGGAGTTTAGGGAAAAGAAGAAATACATATGAGAAGGAATCGCATCCCTTTACACCAAGTATGAAAAAGCCCCGGACGCCCCCATCCAACTACGGAGGAGGCTGATGTCCACCGACGGATCGCACTTCCTCTACCGGTGACCGCTTCCACTCGACGACCACTGATAAGGTACTCCCCTTACAATTTGATCGCCAATAGGGTATTCCCCTTACACACGGGGAGCCCCGCCTGCCAACCTTCCTCCTGCTCTAAACCAGATGAAACAGCCGGTCCGGAAGACTCGCAGCGGGCCGCCATACCCCAATTAGCATCCGCACCACGCCGATCCTCACCGGGTGTGAGGGGGGAAACCCCCGACGGGTCTCATAACGACCCACCTGCCTGCCCTCGACCTCCCACTCGAGGCCGGCCCACTGGACACCCCCCGGAAGGGCGGCGCCTCCACCTCCACCTCGTCCGCCGCCTCCTCCAGGGTTCCCCCTCGATGTACGGGATCCCTGGAGAGACCGAACAACCATCCAGCACGACAAAGGAGAGATGGAATACGATGAAGCAAGGGAGGGGAAGGAGGTCCGCCAGACAAACGAAGCATCGATCCTCCTGACGGGGGTCACAGCAAGGCTGCATCCCTGATGAATCCAAAAGGCGATTCATGGCGCGTCAGCTCGCCCCTGAACAATCGAGATAAGTATTCTGCCCCCAAACCCCCACGGACAGAAAGGCAGAAGGAGTGCAGCGATCAGCAAAAAATAAGGAAGGTCGCCCCGCAAACAGTGGCCCTCTCACCCCGACGCAGCAGGTGACAAGTTAAAACAACCTCCTGACCCGACCACGGGTTTGGTCACACTTGCCCTATTGTTGTAAATGTCATCGAGATCTCCTGTAAAGGCCAATGAAAAATATTCCTCCACGCGGACTCCTCACCCTAAGCCCAAGCGCACAATAGCTAGGGATTTCACCAAACACAGGGCGGCTAGAATAAGGCAAAAATAACACCCCAGTTCGGTAAACACATCACAATGAAAACAAGGGCCATCTCAATAAAACCGAGTTCCCCCGATGTCCGACCCGACCGCCACATACAGCGACACGTCGTTAAGAGGCAACGCCCCTACCCAAATCGTTGGGTCACACCTCCTCGCTATACCCCTGCGTGGGACGAGATCTCACGATCCCGTGACAGTAGGCAGTACTCCGCGGGAGCCGCGCTGCCACTCCTGAGCGCAGACCAAAGTCCGAACCATGTTAGAAGGGAGGCAGCGTTACGTCATCCGAGCCGAGCTGGGCTCCCGCCTCGTGCTCGAATGTCAGGGGTAATTGTTACAACCTAAAGATCGTGGGAGTCCGGCTCCCGCCCAGAACCACTAATATACCTCACTGACTCACCCCTTTGCAAACAGACTGCTGGTCCGGAGGTCCGAGGCTACATGGGAATGGGCGCACCTCGCAGCGACCCTCTCATGGGAATGGGCGCACCTTGCAGCGCCCCTCTCCTGGCCGAGGCGTATAACCGCTATCGCTCGGCCCGCCAGAGGCAGTGCGCTCGGGTTATACCCAGACAGCACAGCCTTGGATGCTGACAGAGGCACATACATACCCCTCCCTGCCAGCGGTCCATGATCCGCACCCAAAAAGGTGCACGGCCAGGCCGAACAACCCACAAACAGGTTGACCCGGTGGCCCCATGCAAACCCAGCGGTGGGGGATAGCACCGCCGGACCCTTGATTCATCACACACGACAAACAACCTAGTATAAGGACATGACTGACACTAGCACCGCCCGACCATCTGACAAAGCACCCCCTGGCCGCTGCGCCCTCTGACACTTAATGCTTTCGGCCCTGACACCCTGACAAAAGCGCCCCTGGCCGTTGTGCCATCTGACAAAAGCGAGTCTGACACTCCTGTTCCTGACATCCTCGTCCAAAGCTTCCGCTGACAGCCGGGCCAACTCAGCACGTCGAGTCAGCATGACAGGTCAGCCCCACCTAATCGTCTCCCATCAAGTATAAATACCCCCTCACTTCTTACGGTGAGGGGGTTGGCAAATTCACTCTCAATCTCATTACTCACACACGAGAGCAAAGGTCGTCCATATCTTTGCTCTCCCACTCATAGCTCGTCACGTACGGTCGGCTTGCCCACAGCCCGACCTGCGTGCCCAACCCCCGCTTTAAGTCCAGTTACTGACTTAGGCATCGGAGAGGCTAATGGTTGGACCCCAACCCGGCCTTTCTGACGAGTTGCTCGTTGTGCAGGGTAGCTCGCCTCTTGGCCGAGATTCGCCTTCGGCTCCCGCCATCCGATCCTCCTCCACCACATCCGGCGGGATTCGACTCCGTGGCCTGCTCCGGCGGCAAGTTTAGCCTCTTCACCCCACTAATCACTTGTCAAAAAGTCTACCCAAATCCTCTTATCAATATAACCACCGTGTCCTTGGTTCCCCCTAATACAAATTTATTGTACGCGAGTTCTACACTCAATATAACCACAGTGCCCTTGGTTCCCCCTAATATAACCACGTCCATATTGACCTTGACCTAATTATTACTTCTTATGCAAGTAATGAAATTCATCACGCTGTGAGACAGTCTCCCTAAAATTAACTCGGGGCTTTCCAACTTTTGTGTCAACCTTGTCATGCACAGTTTTAAATGTTGAAAAATAAGCAATCAAATGATTTCTACAGTGTAAATGTAACAAGTATTTCCACCAATAAAACAAAATAATAGTAATAATAAGCACGGAAAGCAGCACGCAAATTTGACAACCTAAATATAGCTAAATAACATGCAAATCTCAAAAAGCTACAACGTGATTGCACTAAATTGAAATACAAAAAGATCCTAGCATCCTTGAATATAATACATCATATGTATCACAACCGGTAAGTGAAAGAGATTTGCACCTTATACTCCCTCCGGATGCGCTCAACATAAATATCCAAATGCAGCTCTCACATCCTAGATATAATAGTCTACAAATGTTCAATAATTTATCTTAAGTTAAATTATGTAAAAAGATCAAATAAAGAGATACAACTGAACATACCTCATACATGCCCACTCTCTGCATCCAAATGAATGCATAGAGCATACATAAACAAAAATGAACAAGTAGATTGAAGATGTGAATGTCAAGATGACATGCACATTCATGATGCTGCCGAAATAGTGATGAGAATATATTCTTTATGACCACCAATGACGTTATAGTTGTTTCGATTTTAAAGCGAGCCTCAAAATTCCAGTTTCAGTAGTAAAAACAACAAGCATTGTATATTGGTAAATTCAAGTTGACTACATAGATTTGTAAACTTCAAAGTGCACGTTTAGAATTGAACTCTGAACACAAAAAGAAAAATTCAATAAATGTGTAGCATAATAATATAATGCCTAGAATACACAGCATCTGAAAGAAATATGAATCTAGCACTTATGAACTAATAGATAATGATGCACAAACATTCTCTTTGAGATCTTCAGTAGCAACATGAAATGCACCAGCATAAAAAACAAATTAAGATGATATGATGTACTACCTGATGCACAATCTACGCCAAAAACAGCAACAGTTTGCCCAGCATGTGCTTTTTGATTATCCTACAGAAAAAGGCAAAAAGTCCCAAACAAAAACAGCTATGAGATCTTACAAAAACCCTGAAGAAATACGTGTAATGGAGACAAAAGGGACAAGTAGAACTTGGTCAAAACCCCCCAGCACGAAGAGTAGCAGCAGGAGATCGCCCCCGCATTCAATCGGCTTTGTTGTTTATACCCAACATCCTATCGTCCTTGAAGGGGAGGACGCAGGTGATGTTGATGGATTGATGGAGAGGGTGGGTAGACCAACTGGAAGTACTGAGGCCGATGCGGAGGTAGAGTAAGGCGTCATGTGAGTAGAAGAAGAGGAGGACCGAGTGGCGAGAAGAGGGCGGCGTAGTAGTAGGGATGGCGTACGGTGGGCAAGAATGGGGATAGCTTTTGGTATCCGAAGATGGGATTGAAGACGAAGACGCGTCTGCATCATTGGACGGTGGTCAGAGAGGATGAAGATGAGGTGGCGAGGATCCGAGCCAGTTGTGGGGATCGCATGTAGCGGAGGGGATGCAGGGGGCGAAGTAGGGGGAGATGACTGGGTGGCCGGAGGCTGGGTCGAGGAGGCGAGGGAGTTGGCGCCTGGGGAAGGTGATGAGGAGAGGTTGCGTTGACGACCGGAAGGAGGAGGTGCGGATGGAGGCCCGCCATCTGTGGCAGGTGGAGGAGAAGGCCACGCGGGAGGAGACAGCAGCGACGAGGCGGCGTGCGATGGAGACGACGCCGAGCTCTGGGAGGTTGGCCCAGTCTCTGTAGTTGGACTTCGGTTTCTTCGGGGATGATGACGAAGAAGCAGCCGCCATTGTTTTAAGAAAATGGAGAAATATTTTAGGTTTTTTCCCTTGTAGGGTTTGTTGGCACCTTTGTGTGGTGATATATACATCGTGATCCTACTAGCCTAGAGAAATATTTTGCTGCGTGTGATTAATATAAAGGGTAAATGACTGGAAAATACCCTAACGTTTGACCGTTTCTCACATATATACCCTATGGTTCATTTTGGGAAAAATTAGTCCCAAACGTTAGGCAAAAGTGACAACGTTATACCCAATTTGAGTTTTCCGTCAGAAAATATGTTCACGTGATATCACGTGATACGAAAATGCCAATTATGCCCCCCAGAGGTTTTTAATAAGGGATGTACCAAATGATGACGGCCAACGGGGTGGCTTCATCTGAGCTAGGGACGACGCAACGGCGGAGCTAGGGCAAGGGCAACGACGTGAAGGTGGAGGAGCTCCTGCAAGGAAGAAAGAGGACGAGTACGTATGAGATTAAATTGTGTAATTTATGTTCTAATTACATGTGATTTTGTTTTGTAAAGGAAGAAATGAGCTATGGGGAGAGCAGCTGCAGCAGCAGAGATCGCCGAAAAGATCCAGATTTTGAAACCAGTTATGATGATTTCAAGCTGTGTGACTGTGGATTGACGACGCCAAGGAGGACATCATGGTCTGAAGATAACCCAGGGAGAAGGTTTTGGTCGTGTCCTAAATATGAGAAGTCCAAGAGATGCAAAATGTTCAAGTGGAAGGATACAGCCCACTCGGAATTCTCAAAGAAGGTGATACGTCACCTAATGGATGAACCTGAGAGGAGGGTGCTCGAGGTGGGAAATGAAGAAAATGATGTGCTGCTTATGGTGACAGAGACAAGGATGGTAGAGGCAGAGATTAAATTGGATAAGGCTGTAGGTGTTTGTGATGATAACAATTTGAAGCTAATGGAAAACAATGATAAGCTCCAGAGCATCATGAAGGAGTTCAGGCTAATGAAGCTGTGTTTGATTGCAAATTTGGGGCTTATAATTATGTTGTTGTTTGTAGTGATGAATAACAAGCCAGAGTGGTGATGAGTCAGAGAGGGTAAGGAGGAGGAATGTATATGTTAGAAATGATGTAGATTTGTGATGTATCAGAATAGGAATGAGAGAGGACTGTACGTGATGTTAGGAATGTATCTGGGTGAACATGAACATGAATGTCCTGTTGGTAGCTGAATGAAACAGTGTATCATGTATCAATTTATGTTGGTAGGTCAATGAAACATTGTTCCAGTTATCAATATATGCCTGATGTGATGAGCTATGCAAACTGAAACAAGTTAGTATTTGATGAAGCCAACATAATCATGATATAACATATTTCCCAACAAACTATACACTAACACAGATACATCACACACACAAACAATTTAGTATTTGTGTGAACATGACATAACACATTTCCAAGCTGGATATTTCCAAACAAACAATTTAGTATTTGAAGAAGCTCACCAAGCACACCAAGCTTCAATTTAGTATTTGAAGCAGCATACCAAGCAGCACCAAGCAGCACCAAGCACACCAAGAAGCCAAGCAGCACCAAGCTAGTATTTGAAGCAGCACACCAAGCAGCACCACATTTCCAAACAAATCATGACATAACACATATACTTGCCTGCATATACTTGCCTGCACATTTCCAAGCAGCACACCAAGGTAGTACTTGACATCTGGACTTGTTGTTCATAGACAAACAAACTCAGATGCTTGAGGCTGCATTGATGTTTGCTTGAGGCCAACATAATCATGACATAACACAGTTCCAAGCAGCCAAACAAGCTAGTATTTTAAGAAGCCAAGCAGCACCAAGCTAGTATTTGAAGCAGCACACCAAGCAGCACCACATTCCCAAACAAATCATGACATAACACATACATTGGTCATATATATTGATCAAACAGCACCAACATTGCTCATAGACAGCTGGACTTGTTGTTCATAGACAAACAAACTCAGATCATAGACAACACCAACATAACACATATGCATTGTTCATAGACAAACTACCACCAACATTGCTCAAACAGCTGTACTGCTGCCTCTACATTGTTCATAGATACTGCTGTCTCTACCACCAACATTGTCAATAGACATTGACACACACACACACACACAGATATTACTCATAAACATGAACTATGCAGTCATCAAGCTACACCAAACAAACTCAGATGCTTGAGGCTGCATTGTTGTTTCCAATCTGAGAATTCCTAGTCATCACTCTATGATGGATGATGGATTGCCTTTGCCTTCTTCAGCCCTCCCCTGTGCAAATGTCCTCTATGTGGATGATGATGTTGTTGGGTCACACCAATGCCAGCCTCACCTGGAAGATTTGGTTGAGTGATCCCACATCCACTGTTATGATTGGGGCCATGAGGTTGTTGAGAAGGCTGGAAACACAAAAATATAAGACATCTATCAGAGATATATCACTAGTATGTGTAAGACATGTAACAGACATATATAAAAAGAAATTTGTCAGACATATATCACTTACAACATGATGGACTTGACCACCACTGGCAGAAGAAATTTGTCTTGCTCCCAATCTTTTGCCTCCTCTTTGACTCTGTGCTTGCTGGTGGGTAGGGATACTCTGTAAACAGTTATGAGGAAATTATAGAATGAAATCACAATTACAGCATGAAATCACAATAACAAGCAAGCATGTTGAAATCACCAACTCAGAATAGCACTTACAACTGGAGGTACTGGACCACCCCTGCAAGAAGAATGTTTTCTTGTACCCAATCTTCTGCCTCCTCTATGACCCTGGGCTTGTTGTTGGGCAGGGGTACTCTGGCTTCTACCCTCAAGATTGATACCAGCCATCCTCATCAAAGCTAAAAACTCTGGTTGATTATCTTTGCTGAGCTCCTTCTGTTGGGATTTTGGCCTCCCTCTAGGAGTTGCAGAACTTGAAGATGGCTGTGGGACTGATGGATTTTTACAACTCCTCTTATTGTGCCCAACTTCATGACAGTTTTGGCAGGTTTGTGTATGTCCATGTCTAGACAATTGGATTGAGCTTGCTGATGAGCTAGTCCTTGATCTTGATTTTGACCCAGTTTCAAATTCACCCCTCCTCCTCTTCTTAGCAGGCCTTCCAGGCTGCTTGGTAAATGGTGGTGGCACCAACTCAGAATAAGTGGTCTTTGGCCAAAATCTTGAATCAGGAATAGGGTGGATCATGCCTGCATATGCTTGCATATAGGCAGTCTTTGTGTAATATCTGTGCACATAATCCTCTGGGTTTTTATTCTCAGCCATGATAGCTGCACATGCATGGACACAAGGAATTCATGTCCTCTGCCAATACATGCAGTCACAAGTTCTTGACAACAAATTCAATGTGTACACCCCATTATCTTGTCTAACCTCATACTGCCCCTCTCCAGCATAGACCACAAAAAGACTTGTACATTTCCTCTTGAACTTCATCACCTTCTCCAAAATCCTGGGGCATGTCTCTCCAATCCACTTGGCTGCACTGGTTTTCTTCTTTTGAAATCTAATCATCAGTTGCCTCCTAATCATTTCAAGGCAAGTTATGATTCGTTTATCCCTAGCCTCTAAAATGAACTTGTTGAATGATTCAGAGATATTATTTACAACTAAATCACAACAACTTTCATCTGTGAAGTAGCACCTACACCAAGCATCCATCCTCACATCACAAAGCCATTTAACAGCTTCTGGGGAGATCTTGTAGAATTCCTCAATTGCAGTTATGCAGTCCTCCTCCACAAAAGCTCCAGCAATCTTCCATATCATCTGCCCGTATAACATTGGTTTGAATTCCTTTCTGAAGTTGTCATACATATGCCGCAAGCAAAACCTGTGGTGTCCTCTAGGCAAGACCTCCTTAAATGTCTCCAGCAGTCCTTTCTGTCTGTCTGATATGAAGGTGAACTGCCCGTCATTGTTCACATCAAGTGCCTCAAGCAAGCAGGTCATGAACCACGTCCATGTATCTTTTGATTCATTAGGGACAATAGCTATGGCCAATGGGAACATTGCATTGTTCCCATCTCTGCTTGTAGCACTAAGCAACACTCCCCCAATCTCTGTCTTCAGAAAAGTTCCATCAAGTCCAATGAATGGCCTGCATCCATCTTTGAAACCCTTAACCTGACAAGGGTAGGTGATAAAAATTCCACTAAATATTGGTGCATCATCCACATCACTAGGCCTTGACCTAATCCTGCAAAAAGTGCCAGGGTTTCTTTGTAATAGGGCATGGGAGTAATTCCATAGTTGCTTAAACTGCAACTTGTAGGAGCCTTCTATGTAAGCATTGGCAAAGCTCCTAGCCCTGTATAACTTTTTATCTTGCCTAATTTCTAGGCCATAGTCCCTGCTCAGATGCTTCCTCAACACTTTGATGGGCAGATGGGGTTGGTCTCTTATGTGTTCAACATATTTTTTGCCAATCCATTGGAATGTCACTTGAGAATTGGTTCTCATAACATGGCAACCTGAATGTGTTGTGAGTTTCTTCACTACCAAGTATACTCTGTTGCTATCCCAAGAGCATGAACACACCCATCCACACTTGTTAATGCACTCCACAGAAATTCTGCATCCTTCATTCTTCTTGAATTTAAAATCATATCCATTTCTTATTGCATGCTCTCTTAAGAACTCCCTGAAATCTGCTGGACTTGCAAACTTCATTCCAAGCTCCAGTATTGGGTTATCCAAATCAACATTATGCACAAATTTCCCCCCTCTGCTTTTCATCTCATCTCCACTGCCTCCAATGCTCCTAATCCCATCTGAATTATCTGTGTCTGTGGCCCAATCATTATGTGGCTCACATTCTGGGCCTCCATACACATGGATGCCATCAGTCCTCTTCTTTTTTGAGTGCACAGTGTCTTCACCCACCATTCTACCCAACTCAACACCATCTTCATCCTCCAAATTAACATCACCTTCATCCTCCAACTCAACATCATCCTCACTGCTTCCACATTCAACATCATCATCATTTGTTGGTTCATACTCATCATCTGCATCTGACTCACTTGGTTGCTCACTTGCATCATGCATAGCCTCTGCTGTATCATCCATGTCTTCCTCTTCATGCCCAGTCTCTGATGTATCATCCATTGCTTCCTCATCATGCATATCATCTGCTGTATCTTCTTCAACATTGTCATCTTGAAAATCTGCCCTACCCTCCTGCATCTCTGCTTGACTCTCTGCCATTCCCATTGCTTCCTCATCATGCATATAATCTGCTGTATCTTCTTCAACATTGTCATCTTGAAAATCTGCCCTACCCTCCTGCATCTCTGCTTGACTCTCTGCCATTCCCATTGCCTCCTGAAAATTTACCCTATCCTTCTCCACCTCTGCTTGCCAATCTGTCATTTCCACTGCCTCCTGAAAATCTGCCATATGCTCCTGCAAATCTGCTTGACACTCTTGTGTTACCACCTCAATATCAGCCCTAGCCTCCTGAATATCAGCCACAGCCTCCTGCAATTCTGCCCTTTCAACTTCATTATCCCATTCATTAGCATATTCATTGGGTAGTGATGATGGACAGCTTAGGTTCACATCTATTTCCTCATAAAGTTCCCTCCTACCTGTATCTGTATCTGTTGGTTGACTCAGATTTGCCACTGTTTCAGCATCCTTTACTTTCAAATTAACCTCTGTGCTTCCCTCCTCTGTTTGATTGCTTCCCTCCTCTGTTGGCATTGAAGTTGGAGTGCTAAGATCACCTTCCCCTTCTGACTCACTCAGGTTGACAATTGCTTCCTGTGAAGTAGAATTGCCTTCAAGTTGATGCCCTACACATTCATGTGTCACATATAAGTCCACAGTCCTACTGCCCTGCATGTTCAAGATTTCAGAGGCATGCACATCATCTTCAATTCTACTACACCAACTGAAATCCTTTCTCCAGGGCTTGAAGTATATGTAGAACCTGCCTTTATGTCCTAAATCTTTAATCAGCATTTTCAAATTTTCAACTGTCAATAACCCAGCAACACAGTCAATGAAAACTGCCTGCTGTCCATGTTCATAACTTCCTTTAGCTCCAAGTCTCAATAGTCCCCCATGATGGATCTTCAAGTTAACTTTCTGACTCTGTCAACAACATTTTAGAAATTTCTCAACATCACATATGCACAATATACCATTCACCATATGCAACATAACATATTCATTATGTTGTATAATAAAGACCTAGCAGATAACCATAATTAGCATTCACAAATTAACAACATTACTTGGATTAACATTCCATACTTAGCATAATTAGCATTGACATAGTTACATGCACCTTACCGTTTCTACAACAGATAATACTTAGGCTACAGCTTAATTGACTCACAAATTCTACTCCCTCACTCAACACAAAGTCATTATCTACCAATTCAACCTAATTCACCCAAAAGACCCCTGCTTTGTATCCTAATTCGATCACCAACCTTGCTCTTTGGCAAAAAAAATAAAAATTAAGAATTTTACTTACCATCTTGCTCTTTGCAGCTGCAGGTCGTCAACTTTCTTCGATCACCAACCTCCAGTAGCTCCTCTTTCTCCCCCCTTGCCTGTGTTGCCCTCCGCCCTCCTCAATTTCCGTCATTCCCCATTTTTTGCCCTAGCTTTCACACTCTCTCTCCTGCGATCTCTCTTTGGGGACACGACAACGGTTCCTTCAGCTCTTTAACCCTATTTTAAGTTAGGGGCAAAACGGGTAGTTTGTGAAAAAGTTAACCCCCGTTGGCCAATTTTCGTTCTGGGTATCATTGTGTCCCAAAATGAACCATAGGGTATATATGTGAGAAACGGTCAAACGTTAGGGTATTTTCCAGTCATTAACCCTAATATAAATGACATATGTTGACCCAGAGACCAGAAGTGTTGATGTTAACACTTATTTGGTTTTATTTTCTTATTAATCTATTTGTGTTAGAGAGTAATCAAACTCAAGAGGAAAATGGAGATCAAGATTTCTTAGAGATAGAATCGGTAACCATGGCCATAGGCCATGGTTCTCTATATATTAATTTAGTAAGGGAAGATGAAGAGCCTCAAGGAGACCAAGAGTCCCCATTACCCATAGTAATGGGACCAATGAGTGGGTAATGAAGGAGGGGAGGCCAAGAGCCTCTCTCATTCATAACACTCCCCCTTACCCATTCATCACTTTGGTCTCAGTATCTGAGGCAAAGAAGGGTGGATGCTTCTGGATCCAGAGTAAGTGTGTTTGCCTCGTTAAAACTTTAGCTGTGGAAAACCCAGTGGGAAAAACCCAACAGCTTAAGGGAAAAGAGTGTAACCCACGGGTTACTCCCCCTGATCCGTACAAGCTTCAGGCTTGTAGGTATTTCAATTGTCGCATACCAATGTTCTTTACAAGCTTTACAAAAATACATTTGGGCAAAGACTTAGTAAAAAGATCAGCTAAGTTGTTGCAGGACTGTATCTGCTGAACTTCGATCTGCTTGTCCTCCTTTAGCTCATGTGTCCAGAAAAACTTGGGAGATATGTGCTTCGTCCTGTCGCCCTTGATGTAGCCCTTTTGAAGTTGAGCAATGCATGCGGCGTTGTCTTCAAATAGAACGGTAGGCTCCAAATCACTGGTCTTCAGGCCAGTAGAATGAAGAATGTGTTGGACGACGTATTGTAGCCAATAACACTCTCTGCTTGCTTCGTGGATCGCAATGAGTTCCGAATGGTTGGATGATGTAGCTGTTGTGGTTTGCTTTACCGATCTCCAGGAGATAGTAGTACCTCCGTAGGTGAAAACAAAACCTGTTTGGGATTTTTCCGTGTGCGGATCAGAGAGATAACCTGCATCAGCATAACCAAAAAATTTGGGGGAGGCACCTCTCTGGTAGTAAAGTCCAAGATCAATGGAACCCTGAAGGTATCGCAGAAGATGCTTTACTCCGTTCCAGTGGCGCTTTGTGGGCGCTGCACTGTGTCTGGCTAGTAGATTAATTGTAAACGCTATATCGGGAAGCGTACAGTTAGCCAGATATAGAAGTGCTCCAATGGCACTGAGGTAGGGTACTTCAGGACCCAGTATCTCCTCCCCCTCTTCCAGTGACCGGAAGGGGTCCTTATGTACATCTAGTGATCTTACGACCATATGAGTACCTAAAGGATGACATTTATCCATATGAAACTTGCGTAGAAGTTTCTTTGTATAATTAGATTGGTGTAATAGGATTCCACCTCTTAGGTGTTCTATCTGTAAGCCAAGACAATACTTTGTTTTGCCTAGGTCTTTCATTTCAAAAGTATGTTTAAGGCTTTCAGATATCTCTTTAATCTCTGCAGGAGATCCTATGAGATTTAAGTCATCTACATATACAGCTATGATGACGAATCCTGTTCCCGTTCTTTTGATAAAGATACACGGGCAGACTTCATTATTCGTGAATCCTTGCTGTGCAAGGAAATCACTAAGTCTGTTATACCACATCTTTCCCGATTGTTTTAGACCATATAATGATCTATGTAGCCTTACAGAGAATACGTCCCGAGGTATCTCTTTCATCTCTGGGGGTAGATTAAACCCATCAGGAAGTCTCATATAGATATTTTTATCTATATCGCCATATAGATATGCAGTCACAACGTCCATGAGCTGCATTTCTAGGCTTTCCAGAGAAGTTAGGCTCATTAAAAATCGGAAGGTGATCGAATCCATGACCGGGGAATACGTATCTTCGTAATCAATTCCTGGTCTTTGGGAACATCCCTGGGCTACAAGGCGTGCCTTATAGCGAACGATCACATTATTTTCATCTCTTTTTCTTATCAAAACCCACTTATATCCCACAGGTTTTACACATACTGGTGTTTGGACTACTGGTCTAAAGACTTTACGTTTTAAGAGTGAGTCCAGCTCTACTCTTATTGCCTCGTCCCACTTTGGCCAATCCTCTCTGTGTTTACATTCCGCTAGAGATCATGGTTCGACGTCATCGTCATATTCAGTGACGTGAACGGCAATATCGAACGCAAAATCGTCGTCGACGACTATGCTATTTCTGTCCAGTACTTCTCCAGTACGTATAAAATTTAATGATTTTTCTCCTATCGTTTCCTCTGCTGGGGAAATCAGGAGGAAAGAAGTAGCTGGTCTGAGCTCAGCATCCTGTGGAGGGATAATCTTAGTATCACCAGGAGTCTTCCTCTTTCGAGGAACTTTATCTTTTGAACCTGGTGGGCGTCCTCTTTTCATTTGAGGTACAGCCAATTCTGCTGCCGGTGGATTGCATCCATCTATGGGGATGTCAATCCTAGCTGGCGTATTGGCAGCAGGGACGTGTGAACGGACAATCTTCTGGTTGTCCGTGAATTTATCCGGTAAAAGATGTACTGTATTCTGGATGTGAAGGATCTTCAAGATCTCATCTTCACATAGATTAGTACGCGGATCATATAGGGACAAAGACTTCTGGTCCCAACTAATGGTCTCAGAAGCTTCTGGCTTCTTAGACCGTGTGCCCAGTTTTGGAAAAATTTTCTCATTAAATTCACAGTCTGTAAAACATGCCTTGAATGCGTCACCCGTCAGGGGTTCAAGGTATCTGATAATAGAGGGCGAATCAAACCCAATATATATACCTAGACGACGCTGATGACCCATTTTGGTCCTCTGAGGTGGTGCTATTGGGACATATACCGCACAACCAAACACTCTCAAATGAGAGATATCCGGAGGTGCGCCATATGCTAGTTGCATCGGGGATAAAGTTTGACCTCCAGAGGGTCTTATCCTAATAAGTGATGTGGCATGTAAAATAGCATGCCCCCAAGCATCCACAGGCAACTGGGATTGCATAAGCAATGGACGTGCAATCCATTGGAGCCTCTTTATAAGGGACTCAGCTAATCCGTTTTGGGTGTGAACATGTGCTACAGGATGTTCAACTTCAATACCCGTTGCCTGGCAATAGTCGTCGAAGACTTGTGAAGTAAATTCTCCCGCATTATCAAGACGTAGTTTCTTGATATGGTTATCGGGGAAATGAGCACGCAACCTTATTATTTGTGCCAATAGCTTTGAAAAAGCTAGGTTACGGGTGGACAAGAGGCACACATAAGACCATTTGGTTGATGCATCAATCAGTACCATGAAGTACCGAAATGGGCCACTTGCGGGGTGAATAGGCCCGCAAATGTCACCATGAATTCTCTCTAGGAAACCAGGAGACTCTAATCCCACTTTCAGGAGGGATGGTCTCGTTATTAGTTTTCCCTTGAAACAAGGGAGACATGGAAATTCACCCTTTTGAAGAATCTTCAGGTTCTTCAATTTGTGTCCACGGGATTCAGTGATGATGCGTCGCATCATTGCTGTTCCAGGGTGACCAAGTCTATTGTGCTAGAGTTGGAACTCTGGCAGTGATTGGCACGTCTGGTGCTCAATCATATTGGTTTCTACTGGTTGAATGTATGTTTGGTATAGACCCGACGGGAGTCCCTTGAATCGCTCGCAGATGATCTTCCGGTCATCTTTTTGACGAGTTACAATTAGATATTCAACCTTATTTTCATCTCTGGTCTCTAAGTGATATCCGTTTAAACGGAAATCCTTGAAACTTAAGAGATTTCTATTTGATTTAGGAGAGAATAATGCATTATTTATTTGAAGTCTTGTGTTATTTGGGAGTAATATAATTGCTTCACCAGTTCCTTCGATTATTTGGGACAGTCCTGAAAATGTGATAACAGGACCGTCATATTTGTTTACGCTATTAAAATAGCAATGATCGCGAAGGATTGTGTGCGTCGAGGCAATGTCCACTAGGCACTTAGACATCATCTATATAAGCAAAAAAGAAATTTTATTTGAGGGAAAATGTAGACAACATTCATAAATAAAATTCCGAACTAAAGCAAATAACAGATGAAGATACATCGAATTCTAAATGCATAGATAAATGATGATGCTCAATCTAGCAGATCGTCGTTCTCGAAATCTTTTGCAGTAAACATTGTTGGCAGCTGAACAGTCGCCAAGTTTGTTTCAGGTAGAGACTTCTGGCTCGCCTGGTATAAATCCTGGAGGTGGCGGGGAGTGCGGCAGTTTCTGGACCAATGGCCAGTCATGCCGCATCTATGGCATTTATCCTCCCAGTTCTTCTTTGGATGTGACACTTGCTCGGTGTTCTTTCATTTCCAAGTGAACTTTCTTTTCCCTTTATTGTTTTTGTTTGTCTGGGGAGCTGCACCTCTTGGTTGCTTCATTACAGCTTGCCCTTTAGTGTTTTTAGCCTTCCTCTTGTTTTTCCACTTCTGGGGAGAAAACATGGTGGGCTTCAGGGATTGGGGCAGTGCCAGCTGGACGTAAATTATGAGTTGCAAGCAGTAAATCTCGATTCTGCTCTGCCCTAAGTAGGCATGAGATCAGATCAGAGAATTTCGTGAAGTTGCGTTCACGATACTGCTGCATGAGGATTGCATCTTTCTCGTGAAACGAGGTAAATGTTTTTTCCAACATGCGTTGTTCTGTCACTTCTTCACCGCACAACTTCAGGCGTGAGGTGATGTTATGAAGTGCAGAATTATACTCAGCGACGGACTTATAGTCCTGAAGTCTGAGGTTTTCCCACTCATAACTGGCACGGGGTAATATAACATCAATTTGATGTTTATATCATGCTTCCAGCACTGTCCACAGGTCCTTTGGGTCCTCAACCGTTAAGTATTCAGCCTTCAAGGTCCGATCTATATGTTTCCTAATGTAGATTATGGCTTTCGCCTTATCTACATCAGGTACAGTGGTTGTAGGGCTGCTGCTAGATGTAGCAGAAGCTTCGGCCGCTGCTGGGGCCGAGGAAGGAGCCAAAATGGACCCAAGGATGGCCATCGAACGCAAGTGGAACTTCGGGTCCACTCGCCAACTCAGGTAATTTGTCCCTGCAGAATCAAGGACTTCGAAATCGACGCTTGTCAATTTTGCCATTTATCTACGCAATTAAAAATGAGCATGAATTAATTAAAATTCAAAAATTCGTGCATAAAGAAATAAACAAGTAAAAATGCGGGGATCAGCCAGATACCCAAAATAGTACACAGTCCAAAGTTCGTTTACAATCCATAAGAGAAAAAAGAAAAATACAACTTTGGAAACCCAAACTGGGTCCCTATATCTCCGTCTTCATATGCTGTTGCACCGAGCTTTGGCTTTTAAAACAAATTTCCTCACTTACAAATTCTCTCAAAAGAAAATAAAAGTGCAGGGAATGTAAATAGGTATACAATGGCCGATCCCGAAAAACACATTTTTACTTATTTAAACATCCACGCAGTTCTAAATATGCTACTGGCATAAAAATTAACAACCACGCATATATCTCAAGCAAAACATATGGTAAAGGAAACTAGAAAATATAATTATCTCGTAGACCACGTGGAAACGTCATACACCGTTAGGTTGACTAACGGCAGAGCTATCTCAGGATCTTTGAGATAGTTATATTTTGAAAAATAGAGTCCTAGTAAACCATAGATTATAATATGCAAGAGGGATGTTTAAAAACAATTTGTCAACATGGACTATAGAAATTATTTTTGATTTTATATAGAGGAGAGTCCGTTAAGGAATTGGCATCAGGCCATTATTTAGTAGGTTAAAATAAATAAAAAAAATTTAACGTTTAGAAAATAGGGGCTGCAGGACCAATTAAAATATTTGGTTATTGATAGTCACAAATGGGCTGCAGGCCCAACTATCAAATTTAATTAAATTGAGCCTACTTTTGGGTTGGGGAATACCAATAATCTCTAAATCTGTCTCCTCAAATTCCAACCCATTTGTTAATGTTTTCAGCTTTTGCCGGTGGACAGAAGTCACCCTTTCCTGCCAGTTTCCGCCAGTCAAAAGACCCCTATGTCAGATTTGTTACAGTAGATCAAATTTACAATTTCCGATGTGGGGGGAAGGTGATCGGCCGGCCCTCCTGTCAGAAGGGGGCAGCGTAACAGTAGGGGTGATAATAGGCCGGCCCCCCCGTCAGGGGGTGGGGCTGAGTTACAGAAGAACCCCCCGCGGGGGGGGGGGTGATTATCGACCGGCCCCCCCGTCAGGGGGGGCTGCGTTACAGAAGACCCCCCGCTAGGGGGGGTGGCCCGATCGGATGGCCCCCCCGTCGGGGGGGGGGGGGGGGGGGGGGGCGGCGAAAACTGAAGAACCCCCCGTAAGGGGGGGCGCCACCGGAGAAACCCCCGCATCGGAGAAACCCCCCAGCCCCACGCTGGGGGGTCTATCGGTCAGGGGGCGCCACCGGAGAAACCCCCCCCCCCCCCACGCTGGGGGGGCGGCTATCGACAGGCCCCCCCGTCGGGGGGGGCGCCACCGGAGAAACCCCCCCACGCTGGAGGGGGGGCGTGGATCTGCGAAGGTTTTTTTTTGTTATTTTATCCAGACAATAAATTATATTTTTAGCCGATATTAAACAATCCATATATAGAGCTTGTTAACAAAAAAAATCATGGCTAAAAATATAAATTGTGTATCTACGTGATTAGAAATATACCTCTAGATCGATGATCTAGGGACGATCGTAGAAGATAACCGTAGAAATAAAAATCCGAATGCCGCAACGCTCCAACAAATCGTCGCAGCAACCAAAGATTCCTTGCGCGTATGGGATCAATTTGATGGGGATTTTTGGATTGGATTTGTGCTCAAGGAAGAACACGTGCTGATAACGTGTTAGAGAGTAATCAAACTCAAGAGGAAAATGGAGATCAAGATTTCTTAGAGATAGAATCGGTAACCATGGCCATAGGCCATGGTTCTCTATATATTAATTTAGTAAGGGAAGATGAAGAGCCTCAAGGAGACCAAGAGTCCCCATTACCCATAGTAATGGGACCAATGAGTGTGTAATGAAGGAGGGGAGGCCAAGAGCCTCTCTCATTCATAACAATTTGAAAGATAATAAAAAATAACTAACCATTCCTAATAGAATTCAAATAACACCAAAACACTAATTAAAAATAGATATAAATATTTACAAGAATACCATTTGAACATTTTGGATGTTTATTACAAGATCGCGTATTTACAAGCTTGCCATTAAAAATTTATAAGAATGCCACTACAATTTTTTCCTCTTTACTATAAACATTGCGCACTAGATTTCTCAACATTTTTAATAATGCGTTGGGAATGGTCAAACATTTGCCGGCGTTTTTAGTATAGTGCTGGGAAAGGTCAAGCATTTGCCGACGTTTTTAGTAAAGCGCTGGAAAAGGTCTGGCTTTTGTCTGCGTCTTTAAGAACGCCGGGAAAGGTCCCGCATTTACCAGCATTTATAGAAATGCCGGGAAATGCCGAGACACCAATAGACATTTACCAACGTTTCTTTAAAACGCCGGTATAAAAACGTTGGTAAAAGTCAAATTTTTAGTAGTGTGACCATGGTGGGTCCCAGCTCGGGTATCATCTACAATGGACCATCATCTTTTGCCTTGTCGGGCCTGACTCGAGCTTCCTCCCGAGGTCAGGCGTGGAGAGGCGAGGAGATGAAAGGAGGCTGATCACGCTCAAGGCATCAACTAGCCATGTTCTACTTGGCTAATCAACTTCTGAGGTTGTCTCGCTCAATCTGAGAGGGGAAATGCTTAGGAACACGACTCGAGTCATTTCTTGCTGATATGTTGCATCTCCATTGGGGTATCTTAAGTGACAGTTTTGGACCCCTTCTCAAGAGCCTGAATGAGGCGAAGCGGCTTCCTTAGGAAAAATCCTTTGCCATGCAACAAAATTCGTCTGGTGAGCATTTGTGGTGAGTAGGCATTGTCCCATTGTGGGTTTTGAACAGTTATGATTGGCCCGTGTCAGAGAGGACCCGACAACTACGATCGAATGCGACCAAATCCTACCGTTTCATTGCACACGAGGGTAGATGAAAGAAAAGGAAAGGGCCGTCGTCTATTGTGCTTATGTTTTGAAAACCCCTCGCCTTCATTTCACCGCAGCGCTTACGATCCTCTTTAACTTGTTCTTTTCTTTCATGCTTCTCTATGAGTTTGATGGTGTTGGGAAATGTGTGCCCTCAAGGCCAATTATTGGGACATCTTATTCAAAATAATAGTGTGTAGTCTGGTAACATTTATATGAGAATAAGCATAATGTTTGTCAACATTTTATACTTAGATAAAGTCATGAGACTTAGTGTGAGGTCGAACATGTATCAGATGAGGATTACGATCATGGAGAAGTGTTTCGACCGCTAGTAGCATAAGTCTAATACTGTTCGTAGTTGTAGATGCATCAAAGAAAGAACATCGATTCTTCAGATAAACTATTGTGTGCTCTGTCTTTGCCAAGTCTTGGTGGCGATGATCTCATGATTATTTGATTTAGCAAAATCAAAGACAAGACACATGTGCTCATTAGAGAATGAGTTGATTAAACGACCCAACGAGAGCTGCTACATGGATAGCGCATACAAAATTATAAATGGTAGCTCTCAAGTGATGATAGGCAAGCTGGTCCTTTGACTTGATGTCATTATATGAGCCTGTGCATGAATGGTGTCACTTAGATTTCTGACCTAGCTTGGAGGTAGGGCCTGCTGAAAGGTCTTAGGTTGGGTGACACTTGAAGCATACGAGATGAGTAGTGGCCAAGAGAGGATTCGTCACTCTTGTATGTGGGGAGTTAGTGTCGCGGAATCAGTACGGTCCTTAGCAAAATCCTTGACCGAAGTGTGTTGGTTATGATCCAACAAAGACAAGTTAAAACTGAACGATGCTGATATAGCGTGAAGATATTAGGGGTTGGCAGTCAACCATACCCTAGGCTTTGTAGTGACATATTATTGACGAAGGGATTAAAACAGCAGAATTCATCACCGACATAGCCAAGTGTAGTCTCGACAATGTTTATGTCAAGGGGCAGACCATGTAATGATGATACCCAACTAGGGATAGCATCTGCTGCACTCGGTCACTATCGTCAGGGGCTATGAGTCCTACATGTAGTAGAGTCAGACTGTAAGGTCTCACACAAGCTGAGATTCTCGTTTAAGTAATAAGATGAACATGCATAAGATGCCTGGGAATTAGTATGGTTGCAAGTAGTTGCATAAAGGATTTCGGTCACATATGATGTGACACGAAGAGCGAGCCGAGAAAAACATATAAAATGCTCATTCGAGGTCTGGAAATGTCCTGGACCTAATTGCCATAGCCCAAAGGGTGGAACTGGGCCAAAACACTGCTCTTATCTGCCCATATGGGCGGACCTGGGCCTGGGCGCACCCAGATACATGCCCAGGGTGCACCCAAGCATGGGAGGTCCAGTCCAAAAAGATTGATTTTATAAGCGCTGGGCTCTGGCTTAGCGCCCGGGCACTGGGTTTTGACAAACACAGCACCTGGGCACTGGGCCAAAGCCGAGTCGGGCCTAGTGTCTGCTGCAGGCATGCGCTCCACCCGGGCGAGTGCCAGACCTGGGTGGTCGCACCAGCCAGCGGACATGTGTGCCCAACCGCTAGTGGGTGGGGCCCACAAGACAAAGTCTACAGAGCATGATAGACCCGATTTTTGGGTAGTTTTTGGGCGCAACTTTGAGGCATCGTTTGAGGGGTCAAACCGAAGGGTTTTCTAGGTCCTTAGGGCTATAAAATAGACATCCGGCCCTAAGTCAGGCGGGCGACGAAATCAAAGAAAGCAGTGGAAAACATCTTAAAACCATTTAAAGAACTGCCATAAAGAATTAACCCTAGCCAGAATCTCTACTATCCCGGGGTTGTGTCCGACCAACCTCTAAGAATAGATCTATAAAACCATTGCAATTATAAATGCATGAATATTAAACTATATACTTGTCATTTCGCTTCTAGGCGAATGGTCGTTTTCAGCAACTTTTCTTTATCTTCGAAGCGATGCCCCACATTAGGGCTGAGCTGCTTCTCCCCAGACGAACCGTGTCCTGGGGCGAGCAACACCCTTGTCACCGAGCTAACCACGCGCTCCAGAAAATTTTACCTTGAGTGGATCCTTCGTTAAGACTCCGGATCCGATCCAAACTCCTTCGTAGCTTTGTTAGAGCCCTATCAGGAGCATGGAAGAATTAGAGAGAAAGAGGGATTATTAATTTAAGTTGGATCCAAGATTTCTCACGTTTAATGTGATGTGTTTTCTGGGTCCTTAGGGCCATAAATATGACGTCTGGCCTAAGTCAATCGGACGAAGTTATCAAATAAAGCAGCGGAAAACATACTTCAAACGATTTTAAGTTCAAGCCCTAAATGGAACAAACCCTAGCCAAGATCTCTACTATCCCGGGGTTGGGTCCGAATAACCCCTAAGGATAGATCTATCTAACACTTGCAATTTATAAACACATGACTTTAAACTACATACCTTTCACATCGTTTCCGCCGTAAACGAAGCGTCATTTTCAGCAACATTTCTTTGGCCCCTCGCTGCTTATCCCGATTCGAACCGCGTCCCAAGCTACACCTTGTCCCAAGTTGAACAGCTTCCCAGACTGCACCGCGTCCCGAGGCAAGCAACACCCTTGTCGTCAAGCCAACCACGCGTCGAAGAAAATTTCACCATGAGTGGATCCTCCGTCAAGACTTCGGATCCGATCCGAGCTCTTTCGAAGATTTACTAGAGCCTGAATAGGAGCAAGGAAGAAATTTAGAGAGACATAGAATATTTAATTTAAGCTCAAATCTAAGCTCGATCATATTTAATGGAGCTACTCAGATTTGGAGCTTAAGACGAGTTTCAAGGAGGGGGTAGACCCGTATTTATGTAGGCAGCTGACCCCTCCCCTTCACTCTATATCTGATGTGGGACAATAATTATTTAGAGATTTTACTTTGTGCAAAACATGCATTTTACAAATGCAATGTTTGAGCAATTAAATCCCTCCCACCATAGACCTCCAAGAGCGACGTCACACACCGTTGCAAAGAGGGTTGAATGGTGAACGCGTAGGAAAAAATGGCACTCCATTCCGAGTCCGTTTGACCCCCTCAAACAAGGCTCCAAAGTAAGCCAAAACACCTGCTTTGTGCACAGACCCAGCCGCCAGAAGGAGCGATTCCTTAGGGTTTAGAACCCTATCTGTGGGCCCACTGCGTGGGCCCCACAGCAGGAGCAGATCCCAAGTGGGTGCGTGCTCATCACGCACGCCTGTACATGCTGAGCATGCGCATACAGCGCGTGGTGAGCAGAGCCCCACCTGCATAAGGCGGGCGGGCTCTGCCCGCTGCTTGTGGGCCCTGCCCGCAAGTGTGCGGGCGGGCTGAGCCTGTAAGAGGTAAAAGGGGCAGGCAAGCCCGCCCCTGAGTTGCGCCCAGCATGCCTGGGCTCGACCCAGGCCGTTGGCAGCGGTCTGGGCTCGAGCCCAGCCTGCCTGGGTCGCACCCAAGATGCATGGGTTCGACCTAGCCACTTGAAGTGGCCTGGGCTCGAACCCAAGTAGCCTGGTCGAGCCCAAATGGCTTGTGTACTCTCCTTTTAATTTTGGTGTTTCAGGCAATTTTGAGTCTGATTTTGATGCGATTTGAACCTGCGGTTAGACCAAGATGATCCTGTCATCCAGGTAACCATTTCAACGCATTTATTTAATTAAATACGCACGTAAACAATTTACAACACATTAAAATTCATTTGCATCACATGTAAAATTCCCACATCTATTATAAAAATCATTTGCAGCAAATACAAATGAACTGAGGGCATACATCCTCCAACATAATGGAGCTACTCGGATCTGGAGCTTGGTGCAGGTTCCAAAGAGGGGGTTAGTGTTGGATCTAGAACTAAGCCTAGAGGGGGTGAATAGGCTAATAAAAATATTCGTGCAACCCACACAAAATCACAGGCAGTTATAGCAGATGCAGAGTAAATAAAAAGCAATCACAGAGTGCATAGCAGATTTACCCTGTTTTGGTCATCCCCACGACCTACGTCCAGCCCTGAAAGCAAATACTAAATTAATATGTTATTTGGTACTACTACAATGAGCTAAAGTCCCAACTCAACTCTCACCTAGTTCATACGCACTCCCCAAAGTGCTCAACACTATCAACCTAGAAGATGCTCTCTATCTTGACGAGCCCCAACTCGTCAAGACCCTCTTGTCTAGCCCTAACTAGACAAGACCCCAAAACACAGGTATGATAAAGTTTTCCCTACAAAGATCACAGCACTACTACACACATATAATAATAAAGAGTTTTGGAAATCTCAGTTTGTGTAGCCGTAGTCGTCTCTGTCAATCAATGCGCTGTTAGCTTCACGCTGGTGCAAACAGTGTCTCAATCCGATGTCTGGATCTCAAGATATAGCCCTCCGAAGTTCGATGCACAAATCTGCCTGAATCTGGTCTGTGCGTAAATCAATTCTCTGTTGTGCAGAATCGGCAACAGTCTGTGCGTAAAGTATGTTTCTGCCCTGATTCCAGAAAGTGTATTAAATCGATCCGAGCTCAGAAAAATCCGAATAAATACTCGTTGGAATCGTGAGCTCGTCCTATTTGACTAAAAAAATAAGAAAGGGCCGATTTGGATGCTCTTATGAAGAGGAATTCTCAGATCGTTGAAGTGCGTCTTAGGGCTTGGAGTTTGATCTATTGGACTTTTCTTTTTCAAAGATGGTGGCCTTGGTTGATTTTTCCTCTAGGTTGAACATGACTTATGCTTGGATATCTAGCTTGATGATGGATGGTTCCTTATGCTTGTGGCAAGGCTTGAAGATGATGAAGAAATTTGGCCTAGGAGATGATGAAATATATGAAGCTATTCAGAATACTACTCATGCTAAAATAAATACCACTGATTTAATACAGAGATTAAAATCAGAAAAATATCACCATGTTGTAGAGCACTGCGTTGTGATCGTCCTAGCATAAACGGTTCGTCGATTCGAGCTCTGTGGAGAATGTTATGCACTTTTTAGCGCGTCCGTCGAGCTCCTTCTTCTTTCTGCGAATTTGATGATCTTTTTGAAGTTTGGAGGATAAATTCGGCCAAGATAAAGAGAAATGAGTCTAGGGCTGGCCTTGTTTTTTCCTCTCTCCTTTGGATGTGTGTTTATATAGGGGGAGGTGGAAATCAATTAGAATCAAATAGAATCCCATAATTGTTGGAGATAGGAAGGAATCTTAATTTGAATAAGATTTGAATCACCATGGATATGGAGTTTGAATATGTATGGCTATAGGATATGAATTTAAATAGCTATAGGATTTCATTTAAGATCTCATTTAATCTCTTATATTGATTTGCATGAGATTCTCCATATCTCTTCATCTTTGACCAAGTCTTTAATTTGTATGGCTTTAGGATTTGATTTATGCACCAATTGATTTGAATCAATTCGAATTTGGATTAGATTTGATTTTCTCCTTATCTCCACATCTTTAACTTAGTCTAATATGTGTAGCCATAATCTCATCTTTGACCAAGTCCACTTTGCTAATGAATGGCAAATTCTCCATCACTTTGACTCAGTCATTGTTTGAGTATTTACGAGCTTGCCACTCCGACAAACACTTAACATGCACATCAAATCGTTCACACATGTTTGTTATCAACAAACACGAAGTCGTCGATCATTGTATCCAATAATCGCCCCCTTTCGATGATGACAAACCAATGTTATATTTGAGTAATAACGATTCAAATAATATCATCATGACATGTGTGTGTGAAGTGTGGTGATGGAGGATGTACGTAATATGCAACAAGTATGACAATGACGTTTAAACATACAAGTATGCTACACTGATGTTCAAGCATTCAAACATGTATGCATGCTCCCCCTTTATTCTTGCTCTCCCTTGAACATATATTCACATATTCATTAATCATATGCATTCATTCATTTATTCATTAATTCTCCCCATTAAACCAATAGTCATGTATTCAACATGTAAGCATTAATGCACACCAAATCTTCTCAATATTTCTCCCCCTTTTGTTATCGTCAAAAGTGTATATATGAAGTCAAATTTATACCATATGCAAAAAGTGAGCATTATAAATTACAACAAGCATTTTCATGTAGACATTCATAGAATAAGCACTTCAACTTCAATGAAAATTATAACATAGACTTCAACACCTTCGTATAAGTGTGATGATTAAACAGTGAAGTACATAAGGAGAACTTTTAAGAAATCCAACCACAACCAATCCACATTTTTATTTAACATGATATCACCTAGGATTGATTTCCCCATCTCATAAAAATGAGTTCAAGGTACCACACCCAAAAACATTGCCTATAAGGACTCTTAGATGTGGGGGTGGCATTGTTTGACGAGTATAACACCAATGCTAAAGTTTACCAGTAAAGCATATGTTGGATACTCGTGGGTAGTGTACTTGCCAAGGATTGTATCCATTTTTCATACTGAGCTATTTTCATTCTTTTTCAATTTTTTGTTTCATATTTAATTCTTTTGTGCTCAATTTTTATTCATGGCAAGACACATCATATCCCTTAGTTTTTTAGTTATTTTTTATCCTACATTCACTTTCCAATATTTCATAAAAGATGTCTCTAAATGTATAACAAAATTTAATGCTCGTGCAAGTGAAGGTGTAGGTGTATAAATCATATTATTCAAATAATTGAACATGTCATTCCTACTTAGAAAATCAAACATGCACATGTAGCCATAAAAATAACACATTAATTTCTACATGGATATGATTATCATTCATTAATATCACTTAAATGATTCAAAATAAAGATATACATTAAGCACACATTTTTTTGCTTTTTGTGTTTTTCATTTTTTTGATTTTTGATTATAAAGAACTAAGCTAGCAAGCAAACAAACTAGCACATGAATAAACAACGAATCAAGCACACAAAAAGAATGCTATGAAGGTATGCATTAAGTTCAAAGTAGAAACCATACCTTCACATCGTCATTTGGCTAAGGAACTAAAAGATGCGATGTCCAATTCATAGTTCCTCGCCAACTCCATCTTACCTACATGGAATATTTTATGTGTGACCTTGGAATCCAACAAGGTCCACTCACATTAGTCATCAAATTTTTAGGAACCCATATTTGCTTGAATTTAATGTTCTTCCTATATTTGCAATGATAAGAGGTATGACCAACGCAACCACATGTAAAGCACTTTGTATGAATATTTCCAACTTTTGTTGTTTCAATATGAACTTTTCTATAATTTGACTTTTCAACATTTTTAAAATCATATCCAAGTCCACGTCTACTATTGCCATAAAGCTGGGTTCTAAGAATAATATCCAACGATTGTTTTCCAATAAAGAATTTCGTTATGGACAATTCTAGATTAGTGACTTTGGATTTCAATAAAGCATTTTCATTCACAAGCAAAGTGCATTTATTAATGAAAGCTTTCTTGTTTTCCTCTTCTTTCTTTTCAAAATCAATCATTTTTCTTTTAAGCCCATTAATTAGTTAGCATGCACAACTTTTCATAAACCCTTTATTTTCAGTTTCAAGCTTAATCAATTCTTGTTTATACATGCGAATATCTTTTAATAAAGTAGGACAAGAAAGACAATCAATTTTTTCATGCGAGCTAACTTTCTTCTCTTTCAGAAAATTAATGGTAGAAGTACATGCAACAAGTTTTTCTTTAAGACTATCAATTTCTTTAGACATGTCATAATTTTCTTGTTGCAATTCAAAGCTACCATCCCTATAGTCACCTATGGTAGATTCTAGCTCCTCTATTTTATCTTGCATTCCTTTACAAATATTCAAAAGTTCAGCTTTAGAGCAAGATTTTACCTCATCGTGCTTTCCCATCAAGCAGAGGGAGGAGTGGGCTTCATTCTCCTCAATCTCATCTCCACTATCCATGTCCCACGTTAACGCCAAAGCTTTTCTTTTCTTCTCCACAATATTATCCGTTTCTTATGGGCAATTCAACATAAAGTGTCCCTTCTTCCTACATTTAAAACATTCCTATTTATTAGTAGTTTTCTGTTCAGAGGAATTTCTATCAGAATTAAAATTATTGGAACGATTAAACCTTTTCGGCATCTCAGCTCTTCTTTGGTCAGTCTTGATATATCTTCTGAAGTTTCTGACCATTGGTGCTTGCTCCTCATCAAGATCGTCGTCGTCGTTAGCTTGAAGAGCTAAGAGTTTGGGAGCTTTGGCCTCTGGTTTCTCTCTAGCTTCGGTGCTTTGCAGCTCAAGCTCGTCTAACATTAGGTTTCCTATCAAGTCCTCAACTCTCATCTTTGATAGATCTTTAGCTTCTTAAATGGCTGTGACTTTAGGACGGAACGAGCTTGGTAGCGCCCTCAAGATTTTTCCAACATGCTCAAGACTAGAGTATGGCTTACTAAGGGAGCTAGACTTGTAGACGATGTCAGTGAACCTCACAAACATCTCTTTGATGGATTCTGATGGAAACATGCGGAAGCTCTCATATTTTGTACTCAGCAAGGCAAGTCTAGACTTCTTCACCTGTGATGTTTCCTCATGCGTCACCTCCAGCGTATGCCATATTTCCTGCGCAGTTAAACATTGTGAGATACGATTAAATTCTGCTTTATCCAAAGAGCAAATAAGTGCATTCATAGCTCTACCATTCAATAAATAAAGTTTCTTATCAGCAGCATCCCACTTATCTTTAGGCTTTATAATTTGAGTGTCTTCAATTTTAATAGCGGGGGTTTTATATCTATTTTCAACAATATCTCACACATCATAATCTACAGACACTAAATAAATTTTCATTCTTGCCTTCCAATATGCAAAGTCTACGTCATTAAACTTAGCGAGTCTGGCTATAGACTAACCTTCAGCAAATGCAGAATCAGATATATTCATGGCCATCTAGACTAGATCCTCTAACATGCTCTGATACCACTTGTTGGATCTGGATCTAAGCCTCGAGGGGGGGGGGGGGGAGGGGGGGGTGAATAGGCTAATAAAAACATTTGTGCAACCCACACGAAATCACATGCAGTTACAACAGATGCCGAGTAAATATAAAGCAATCACATAGTGCACATCAGATTTACCCCGGTTCAGTCATCCCCACGATGTCGTCCAGCCCCGAAAGCAAATACTAGATTAATATGTTATCTGGTACAACTACAATGAACTAGAGCCCCAACTCAACTCTCACCCAGTTCGTACGCACTCCCCGAAGTGCTCAACATTATCCACCAAGAAGATGCGCACGCGAGCGCGCGAGCGCGCGTGCTCTCTCTCTTGACGAGCCCTAACTTGTCATGACCCTCTTGTCTAGCCCCAACTAGACAAGACCCCAAAACACAAGTATGGTAAAGTTTCCCCTTCAAAGATTGCTACACTACTACACAAATATAATAATAAAGAGTTTAGGAAATCTCAGTTTGTGTAGCCATTATCGTCTCTGTCGATTAGCGCGTCGTCAGCTTCACGCTGGTGCAAACAGTGTCTCAATCCGATGTCTGGATCTCAAGATATAGCCCTCCGAAATTCGATGCAAAAATCTGACCGAATCTGGTCAGTGCGTAAATCAATTCTCTGTTGTGCAGAATCGGCAACAGTCTGTGCATAAAGTATGTTTTCGCCTCCTCTTCCAGAATTTGTAGTAAATCGACCCGAGCTCAGAAAATTCCGAATAAATACTCTTTGGAATCATGAGCTCATCCTCTTCGACTAAAAAATACGAAAGGGCCGATTTGGATGCTCTTGTGGACATGAATTCTTAGATCTTTGAAGTGCATCTTAGGGCTTGGAATTTGATCTCTTGGAATTTGCTTTTTCAAAGATAGTGGCCTTGGTTGCTTGCTCCTCTAGGTTGAAGATGACTTATGCTTGGATATCTAGCTTGATAATGGAGGGTTCCTTATGCTTGTGGCAAGGCTTGAAGATGATGAAGAACTTTGGCCTAGAAGATGATGAAATATATGAAGCTATTCAGAATAGAACTCATAGTAAAATAAATACCACTGATTTAATAAAGAGATTATGTCACGGTCGCTTTTCGATCGTATGTTTTTCGTGTGCGTACTTTCCTTTCGTACGCGTATTTTTAGTTGCCTCTTCTTGTATCCCAAACGTGCAATGTGATATGTCGTTGTGATCCTATGAAAGAGTACTTATTTGTGGGATTTTTAGTGAACATCATTTCACGGCTCGTTCTCCCACAAATTAGCTTTGTCTGAAGGGGTGTCATAACTTTAGACTTCGTCGTTTGACCTCTTTATTTTTAGTTCCGATTTTCGTTACCCTAGCCCATGACCGATCTTCTTAGTCTTGACCCTCTCGTCGACACGGTCGTCCCAATATTTTTATCATAATTATCGGACACTGGTAGACTCACTTTTTTCCACTAATCCCCTTCTAATACACTTAGCCTAATTAAATTGATAATTCAAATACCCTAATTAAACTATGGGCCTAATACGTATCATGTTGAATTATTTCATTGGCTATTCGTCATCCTATATCACCCTAACTCTACCCCCTCCCTCTCACATCTTCTCTCTCCAATCATCTAAGTGTACCCCACTTTTAAACCCAAATATCAAAACAAATCTCTAATGTATCACCATTGGGCTATTCATCACACTAACTAAACTCTTCTCTTCTTTCCTCTCTCATCCATTTCCCTTAGGTTCACTCATTTTGAACCCTATATAGCAAATCTTCAACATTTTAACAAACGCAGCTAGAGTTATAACTCACGCAACATTAGCCCAGCCGCCAAGAAACCCACGCACGACCTCCCCCACTCACGGCCTGGCTTTCCCACGATGTCCCCCACCTCCGGCCATCATCCCCTCGACAACCACCCCTTCCCCCACCTTCAAAACACCACACAAACACCTAAAAACCCCACAAAACTGTTAACAGCCCCCTCCTCTTAAACCTCCCCCTCCCTTTAAACCTCACGGCCGGACCGTCGCTGCCGCCGTCGACGACCACCACTCACGGCCCAACCTCTCCTCGACATCCCCCATCCATGGCCAGCCTCCCCCCTCGCCAACCCTTCCTCCTTCTCCCTAAAACAGCGCGCAAATGCCATTGAAACCCTAAAACTGTACCCTCACCATCCAAACTCACGGCCTGGGCATTTCTGCCGCCGCCGGCTGCACCCCCTGCCACCGACCGCCCCTCATGCGACCCCCAACCATGCTGGCCCTCCCCTGGCCATAGCTACCTCTGGTGGGCTTCCCTTGTGCACGCAAACTTTAGATCTGTGCATCCAGACCACGAGTCCGCTGTCCGCTGCCTCTAGTGCCTCTCGTGCCTCCCCGTACCACTGTCTGCATCTTCCCGATGTCGTAGGACGTCGTACGGCTATCCTTCCCCTCTGCATCGCTATTCGGTGATCGTGCCGCTACCCACCTGATCGTCGTTCGTTGTTGCTGTCGTCTGTTGCCGCTGATCACTGTCACGCAGTGGATCGTTGCTTACTTCTATTAATTCAACCCCTGACGTCGCTACCCAACGTCAGTGTAGCTCTCGCGTCGTGTTAAGTATACCTGAACCGTAGGAACCCATACCCGCATGTGTAAATAAGATAAAAATCGTTAACTTTTCTTGCGTTGATAAATCACTAATTGAAGATTAATAATATGGGACTGTAGGTAGGGCTTTGGTGATTGAGCACATAGGGAGTTTCTGGACCCGTTGATCTGTGGACTTGTGCACGTCATTTTCAGGCAAGTGAAACTTGCACAGTAATTTGTTAGGCCATGTTTTAGGCCATTTTGTAAAATTGTATAAAAGAGACTAGGCGGTGAAATGATAGTCACCTAGAAGACCATATTTGATCTAGCTTGACAACGAAGCTAGATCCGACACCCATACTTGATCTAGCTTGACAATGAAGCTAGATCCGACACCCTTGTCATGATTCATGCATCTCGCATGCCATGTTTAATTTTGATAAACGGTACGCGTGCATTAACTGTTTTCTTTTTACTATCATGTTGCAAATTGTCATGTCATTTCATGCATTGAATGTTTGTCGTGATTGTGTAGCACACGCTATTTTAAAGTGTAAGTTGCGACGAGTAGGATTTTGACTCCTACATATTGATTGAGGCTAGGCACCTACTTGTCGGGTACAACCATATGCCAAGCCAAAAACACTTCCTGGCTCATGATCCAGAAGATGGGTGCCAGTCCATATACACGTGGAGGGGTAGGGTTAAGCAACCACTTAGCGTAGAAGTGAGCCCGTACAGCCACTTCAGCTGTAAGGCGTAAACCATGTGCACAATTTGATAAGCTAGTGTTCGTGAATTTGTGAAATAGTGTTTCGTAGCTTTTGCTACGACGTGCATGCCTTGTTATCATCATGTACATTTTAACTGCGGCATACATTGAAATAATATGTCATGTCATCTCATTTTAACTGCTGCATTCCTTGAATTAGTATGCCATGTCATCTCTTTTTAAACTTCTAAGTTGCATTATGTATACTTTACGTTTCCTTGCACAAAAGTCTCATTTTCCCTCTTGGAAGATTTTTGCTGACATGTGCCCTTTTATCTTTGGGTGTCACATGTCAGGTTTTGAGCCTGAGTTAGTGCCGAGGACGACTAGTTGCTGACGCTCAGTTTGAGGACACCGGAGTTCTCCCTTAGTCTCAGCTGGTGACTTTTTCTTAGATGTTGTTTACTTTCCTAGTAGCTGCTGTTAGGTTGTTCGGTGCGTAGCACCCTTACTTGTTTTAGTTTCGGCCATGCTTAGGACTTCCTTTTCAGACTCTGTATTTTCTTTATGACTATCTCCGAATGTTTGGAATAAAATCTATGTATGTTAAATGTTGGATAAATTTTATTGTCTATCATTCTTTATTATTATTGTTGTTTCGACGTAATGCAAAGAACCTGCTAATGGATTAAATTATCAGACGCTTATCAGACTGTAGCTTCACAGCTCCAAGTCTGAGTGGACCTCTTCACGTCTCGCCTTCCATACTTGGGAAGCGGGGCGTGACAGATTAAAATCATAAAAATATCACCATGTTGTAGAGTACAGAGTTGTGATCGTCCTGGCATAAACGGTTCGTCGATCCGAGCTCTGTGGAGAAAGTTATGCACTTTTTAGCGTCGTCCATCGAGCTCCTTCTTCTTTCCGCGAATTTGATGATCTCTTTGAAAATTCGGCCAAGATGAAGAGAAATGAGTCTACGGCAGGCCTTGTTCTCTCTCTCTCTCTCTCTCTCTCTCTCTCTCTCTCTCTCTCTCTCTCTCTCTCTCCTTTGGATGTGGGTTTATATAGGAGGTGGTGGAAATCAAGTCGAATCAAATAGAATCCCATAATTGATGGAGATAGGAAGGAACCCTAACTTGAATAGGATTTGAATGAATCACCATGGATATGGAGTTTGAATTTATATGGCTATATGATATGAATTTGAATAGCTATAGGATTTCATTTAAGATCTCATTTAATCTTTATATTGATTTGCATAAGATTCTATATACTTCTCCATCTTTGACCAAGTCTTCAATTTGTACGGTTCAAGGGTTTGATTCATGCACCAATTGATTTCCTCCTTATCTCCCCATCTTTGACTTAGTCCAATATGTGTAGCCATTATCTCCATCTTTGACCAAGTCCACTTTGCTAATGAATGACAAATTCTCCATCACGTTGACTCAGTCATCGTTTGTTCACACACGTTTGTTATCATCAAACACGAAGTCATCGATCGTTGTATCCAACAATTGACCCCTATTTATTTAGGTGGATGACCCCTATTTATCTATATCCGATGTGTGACTAAACTTTTGGAGGATAAAAACCCAATTAAATTTTCCTTAAACGCAGTCCAAACTTTAGTGAATTTTCCTCTCTTACCGTTGAGTTTCGAAAGTGATATCATATATCAAATCGAAGAACACTGAACGGTGATCACATAAAAACAAACGATGATCTGTTCCAACTCTGTTTGACCCCTCAAACGTACTCTCAAACTCAGCCAAAAAATTGCATTTTCGCATAAAACTGCAGCCGCCAATCAATAGGGCACAATGCCCTAGCGGGTGGGGCCCACCCACATGCCCCACCTACCCATTCAGCCCACTTGGGGGTGGGCACCCGCATAGGTGGGTGGTCCCCAGCCTGCATGGGCAGGCCTGACCTGCCTGTTGGGCATGTCAGGCGCTCGCCTTATCGGGCGGGCCCAACCCACTCAGCTCGGCCGGGCGGGCCCTACCCCCTGGGCTGGGCACCCATGCCTAAATTGGGCCTGGGCCCCTAGCCCAACTGGGCTGGGGTACCCAACCCCAAATGGGCTAGGCTATTAGCCTATCTCAAACTCTTTTAGGCTGTTTTTTTTTGACTTTCTTGCTCATTTAGCGACCGTTTTTGGATCTGTTTGAATCGGGGTTTCAACCGGGACATTCCTGTAACCCCTGTAACTATTTTCTATGCCTATATTATTTAAAATATGCTCGTAAACACTTTACGACATATGTATATACTTTTGCATCAAATGCAATTATCCCACATCTTTAATATTCTAAAGCTTATATCAATCCCTATACATCCGATGTATTATCTCCCTTAAGTCTTCCTATTACTTGACGAAGGTCTCACTCTATGTGAGACCCTACAACCTGATCCTACTACAGGTGGGGCTCAAACCCCAGATAGCAGAGACCACGAGCAGTAGGTGCCATCCCTATTTCGGTATCATAATTATGTGGTTAACTCATTAACTTGAGTATTATCGGGATCACCTTGACTGTGTCCATGATGAATACCACAGTTTGGGTCCCTTCGTCAAAACTATGCAGTTTAGTCGAACCTAGGGTATGGTCAACTGTTAACCCCAATAGCTCGAAACTAGTTAGTCTCCATCGATCTTTAGTCAAATAATGTTGGAATTCTTCCAACATACTCTGGCCAGAGTTTTTACTAAAGACCGAACTAACACATGCGACACTAACCCCCCATAAATGGGAGAGACGAATCCTCTCTTGGTCATTATTTTTCTCGCTTGCTTCAAGTGTCACCCAACCAAGGCCATTTAATAGGGCTTTCCCCGAGGCTAGATCAGAGATCAAATTGACACCATTCACATACAGGTTCGTAAATTGACCTCAAGTCTAAGGACCAACTTGCCTATCATCACTGAGAGTTATCATTGATATATTAGTCAATGTTAACCATATGATGACTCTCGTTAGGTCGTTCGATGAACTCAGTCTCTAATGAGCACTTGTGTCTCGTCTTCGACTTCGCCAAGTCAAACGACCATGAGATCATCGCCACCAGTCCATGGTGAAGACAAAGATGTAATGGTCTTTCCGATGTTTCAATATCATTTTTTTCGAAACGTCTACGACCACAAATGTTTTAAACTTATGCTACAAATGGTCAAACACTTCTCCATGATCGAGATCTCCATCTTGATACATGTTTGACCTTGCATTAAGTCTCATGACTTTACATAGGTTCTAATGATGACTACATTATTATTAACTTAGGTAAATTCTTACCAAATTGTTATTTCAAACAAGATGTTTGTACATATACATAGGGATAAATTGCCTCGATGGCATATCCATCTCCCAGCACAAACGACCTCGAAATTGAGCACCCTTTGTTTCTATGCGATCTTTGTTTAATGATCTTCAAATTGATATATCATTTTGATCCTCAGGCTTAACATAAAGGAAGAATTAATTGCTCAAAGTTTAGTCCTCGAAAGTAGACAAATTTGAGTAAATTTGAACTATATTTATTTGTACCACATCAGATGTGATACTCTTCTGAAGGATCAGTTCTTCCTATAAAAAGGGAGCCCATCTTCCTCCTAAACACACACCAAGCCTAGATCAAGAGAGCTCATCTTAAATTAAAGTGAGCAAACTTAGATCTAAAGGCAACCAAATTTTTCCTCATTTCCTCTTTGCTTCATTTTCAAGTTCTAGCAAAACTTGAAGGAAGTTTGGATGCGATCAAGAGCTTGGGACAATGATTCAGCTAAGGTGAAGCTTTCTGGAGCAAGTGGTTGCCTCCTGACTAGGCGTTGGTTTGCTTTGGGACGTCAGCCTAAGGAAGAGTTTTTGCGACTGCAAAAACTAAGGTATGCTTTTATGATTTATATTTTATAGCAGAATCATTTTAGATATGTCTAGGAGAGATCGGTTCATCCTTCTCCTTAGATTGTAAAATATCTTGCAAATGAGCATTCTTATTGTAGGGCGTTTCATAAAAGCATTTTATGATTTCTTTTTCTTCTTCCACTGCTTCCACTTATGCTAGGCCATGCGCTAGACGATGGAAAAACCGTATGGAAGCTTGCTCAAAACCCAACACTTGGTGGCCATCATTGATACGAGTCAGGAGGACAACGATGCCACCCGAATCATTAACATTAAGGATTGGGGGGAGGGGGAGTTTGGTCCGATGTTCCTTGGAGGAGGGGAGTTCATGCCTTAGCCAGGCGCGATAGACTTACGGTAGATTCAAAAGATGTATGCGATTCCTTCCTCGGTGGGTTTGAAACATTCCACTGAATTGAACGTGACCCCTGACTACTCTCTTCCTGTGGTAATCATGCTAAGCATCGTTCATTTGGAAGTAGGTGTCTGCCTCCCCTTCAATCGTTTGGTGTGGAGATTTCTGTACCTTTTGAATCTGGCGTCGTGCCAACTGGTGCCAAATAGCTTCATGTCCCTTATTACATTGGCCACCATGTGGGCTCTTTACATCAAAGGCTAGATGTATGTTGAGCTCAAGCATGCCATGTTTGAGATAAAGAAGATCCTGGACACCCATTACTACCTCAGTTGCTTAAATTGGATCCCCAGGATTCTCGAGGACATTCCCTTGTCGAACATGGACTAGAAAGAGAAATGGTTCTGGGTCGATGGAGGCTAGGAAAGTGACAGAGGACTACCTACAGACCCTGGTGAATGGGTTCCATGCCAATTCAGGTGGTCGTGCAAGTGGGAGCCTGATGTCATACAAGGAAAGGGCAGAATGCATGAGAAAGAGTGGTGGAAGTGGTTGGTCGCTTGACCTTCTCTCATCCAGACATGTAGCCTGCTACTATCTAAAGATGCGATTAATAACCTGGAGGGCATGCATGTCGAGTAAGGTGATGAGCTCGGTGAAGCTCCTTTTGTTGCAGGAACGTATCGTTCCAGGATTGGCAGCTCGAAATCTTGGTTCTTTTGCCAAACTTTTATGTCTCCTTGTGTAGGGACGGTTAATACTAATCCACATCATGACCTGAAGGAGAAGAGAAAAATTCTATATGCTAGTCATGCGAGGGAAAGGAAGAAGTTCAAGGCTGTGACTTCCATTAAGGTGAAGACTAAGAGCACCCATGCTCTGAAAGTGGGTGACCGCGAGGTGAGCTCTAGGTCCCTTGCCAAGGGAATTTCCATTGGCTCAGCATTCTCCTGTAAGGACACTGGCTATGAAGAAAACACTAGAAGGGAGAGTTGAATAATGTTTATAAAATTTAAACGATAGTTATACCAATTTAAATTCCTAACCAACAATAAATGCGGAATTATAAATTAACACAAAATGAAACAAACTAACAAAGAGATGTTTCAATGGTTCGGATTACCCAAGTCCAATCTCGACTTGTTCCTGGTAATCCTACGTCCCTTCCACCTGGATACCCCCGGATACTCAAGTTAGAACCCTAACTTAAGGTTTCCTTTAAACCCACTTGTAGCAACCCCATAAGTGTAATCGATGTACAAAATCGATGTCTTTGACTCCTACAACTTGGGATCAAGCAAACCCACTCTCATAAACCGAGAGTGTAATCGAAATACGAGATAATGAAATCCGAAATGTAAACAATTATGAACACCTATGCCTTGAAGTAGAACTTGAAGGAGAAAGTGTGTGTGTTGATGTCTCTTCTAAGATGAGAGAAAGCCCTTGCACTTGTATTCACCAAAGCTTGAATCTTAGATTGGTTTAATTGGGAAGACAAGATTAGAGTTGAGGTTTCTAGGGCTTGAGAGTTGAGGAAGAGAGAGCTTAAGAGATTGAGCTTAGGAGTGAAAGCAAGATTGTTTAAGAGATACTTAATGGAACAGTAAGATACCCTCTTATAGGTTCTCTAAAAACCCTCAAGAAAAATACCGAAAACCACCTTTGAAATCCGTGTGTTAAAATCCAACGGGAGAAATACGCGCCAGACAGTCGATTAGTGAAGAACACACAGTTGCATGCTGCACTGTGTCAGAGGTTATGTGAGAATTCAACGGTAACTTACCACGTAGGACAGTTGACTGATGAACGTCGGACATGCACATGTAAATCAACATGCAATTGAGAAACCTTCTACCGGCAACTGGATTCCTAAGTGTGTAAGTGGTGAAAACTCAAGAATTCTGGGAAGATAGGACATGTGACTGTATAAGCATATACATGCGACTGTGCCATGGGCAGGCGCCTATAAATCTATCTTACAGCGCCTGCAGGCATAAGTGCAAAAGTGGTCAACACTAAGGGATTCTGGGCAAGAGGAGACATGCGACTGACTAAAAAGTCACATGCACATGTAATTGGACAGACGCCTGTACTTTATACAATAGTAGCCTGATGAAAGTAAGAACAGAAAGCCCACAAATTAAGTTAAGAAGTATGCGCATGACAAACGACTGGAGAACAAATCTCAGGCGCATGTATTTCGTTCATCAGTCGCATGTTGAAAGTCCAAAGTGCACATGCTTGAGAATTATGAAATGGATGCATATGAAATGAGTTCTAATGCTTTCATAGGATAGAATGGAAGGTGTAGGTGTGCTCCAACATAATTCTACTTCTACGATACATACTAATAAGAAAGAAAAGAGAATAAAAATATTACATTTGTTTTGCCTCTCTTCTTTCTATTCAATGCTCTTGAAGTCTTCTTGAAGCTTCTATCTTCATCTTTTATCATCCAATCGACTTTACGAGATTTGATTGATCCTTGAGTGTCATCCATTGCTAATTGATGTTCATAAAAGGCTTAGACAATGGATTAACTGCAAATAAGAGATTAGTCACAAGAATTTATGTTTGCTAATCATCAAAACCAAGTAGGGAGAAATCCAATACTCAATATTCTCACCCTTTTGGTGATGACAAACAAACATAAACAAAAAGATAAATAATTATGCTTAAAAAATACTTACTCCCCTACATAGATGGCAATCATGTTAATCAATAAATATGTGGGTATTTAGAGATAAAATTAAAGCATTAGTATGATATATATGAACAAGGTCAAGTTTTGAAATTTAGGATTTTTGAATCCAAATTCATTATATCGTACTCCCCGTGAATCTAAGGCAACTTCAATCTAGATTCAAGTTTAGCTCATAATTAGCACAAAATGTATGATTTGTTTATTTCTCTCACCTATGGCATTATCCAAAAAGAGGGAGTTGGGAAACAACAACAATAGTGCTAAATAAAACTAAAACAATCACGGGAGTTTAAAGAATGTGATACACATTTAATGTGATACCAAAATTAAATCAAGAAAACTTGAAGGTGTATCACATATATACATATCAAAGCGCATCAAAAACTAGAAAATTTAGTTGACTAAATGAATAGAAGTCCAAAACATTAATCATGCAAGGTGTCTCACCACACAACATATATGTAAAAGAGCACAAAGAGAGACAAAATTGCACACAATATATATATGAGATCACATTAGAGTATAATAAGTCAAAGGAAATCCACATGTATATATATATATTTTTTGAAAAATTAATGTATGCTTTAGAATGAAACAGAATATACAATATTGGTAAGGGTGAAAGTGGATGGCGCAATAGGATGGGGAGAGGGCACAAGCGCCGTCACCCAACACAAATTGCACCATCCCAAACACCCCCCAACAACCATCAGGACTACAGTAACTCAAAAATTACAGAGCAACTCATAGGGTCAATACAAGCAAAGTCTACCCATTATCCAAAATATCCCAGTGTGTCATCGCTGCATTCGCTTGGGCATCATCAGTGCCCTGGAAACGGACTGTCGTTTGTATGTCGCTCGCGATCATCTCAAACAGTGCGGTCTTCGGTGTATATTTATTATCAAAAATACGCCTGTTGCGCTCCTTCCAGACATGCCAGACTAAGGATGCTAGGGTTGAACTAGCTAAAATGCCCATCACCTTCCTCTTCCCGAATTGAGTCTGGAAATAATCCCCCACAGCCGGCAAGCTGGGTTCCATGGCCTGCACAATGCCAAGTTTTAACAAGCAGCGGCTGAGAAGGTAATTGGTGTAGGGACACTCGAAGAACAGATGCCCTCTTGTTTCAAGTGCACAATTTCCGCAGAGGACACAGTCACCTGGGGTATCCGGATGCCATTTGCGAAGATGCTCTTTGGTGAGCAATTTATCCTGATAGGCTCTTAGAAGAGTAAGGGAAAATTTTGGCACATGGTTTTTGTGCCACACTAGCCGATGATATGGGAAGATAGGCCCCTTGCTTCTGACTCCATTCCATGCATCTGAGAAGCGAAAAGAGCCCCCTGGCACCCATTCCCACCTATCATGCCCAGGACAGAGAGAGATCTGATGAAGGGTAGGGAGCAAGTGTAGGATACTTGGGTCCATGATCCAACCTGACGCGCCCCAATATTCGCTTACTCTCTTGTCGCTAGAGCCTGCTGGTATGTCATACAAATCCTTCAGCGCACCACAGGGGAGCCAGTTGTCATGCCAGAAAAGAGTGGTTTGACCGTCACGGACCTTTCTCCTGATAAGTTTATTAGAAAAGCTCCTGCAATGAAGTATAAATTTCCACGTGCCCGACTGGGTTACCTTGCTACTAGCAGAGTTGAAATGAGCCGTATCTCCATAGTTACTTCTCATCTTCCTGGCCCATAGACTCTTGCTAGTTAGAAGCCTCCAGGTAAGTCTGATTCCTGATGCAAGGTTCAGGTCTTCAAGCAGACGGATCCCCACCCCACCTTCATCCTTAGGTCTGCAAATGTCTCGCCAAGCCCAAATTCTGGACTCTCCCATAATGAATTTCCTGCACATGGAGTTAATAGTACGGAGAACAGTTTTTGGAATGCGGAAGGCTTGCATCCAAAAACTAACCATACCATAGATAACAGTCTTCACCAGCTCTATACGGCCCGAAATTGATAGTAGAGATGAGGTCCAGCCTGAGAGCCTCTTTTGACACTTGTCCACCAGTCTGCTGTACACGGTGGCCTTCGGGTAATTTGAGGTGAGTGGCAATCCCAAATAGGTGGTAATAGAAGATGCCCGCTTAATACCCATGGTGTGAGCCAGGTTGGAAGGGTCCTTCGTTCCCTTGCTGAAGAGGGCGATGCTTTTGTCCCAGTTAATATGCAACCCTGTTAAATAAGAAAAATCCTCTAGCAAGGTTTTTAAACCTTGTAGGGATTTAAGATTAGCTCGGCAGAAGAGTAATAGATCATCAGCAAATAGCAGATGTGAGATGGAGCCTGATCTCCTCATAGGGTGGATAGTGCGCCTAGCCATGGAAGTAGCAACAAGCAGAGAAAACGCCTCCATCACCATTACAAAGAGGTAAGGGGACAAAGGGTCACCTTGGCGCAGCCCTCTGTTACTCCCAAAATACCCGTAAGGAGAACCGTTGACCAAAACGGAGAAAGTAGGGGTGGATATGCATTCCTGGACCCAGATGATGAATTGACGGCCGAACCCAAATTGGTGAAGAATAAAGTAGATGAACTCCCTGTTTACACTGTCAAAGGCCTTCTTCAGATCAAGTTTGATGCAAGCCCGTGCTCCCATGGGGTTGCTGAAGTCCCTAATCTGTTCATGTGCTAGGAGAGCACTATCTGAGAGTAGCCTGCCCTTGAGAAAAGCCGCCTGATTCGGAGATATTAGATCATGAATGACTGCTTTTAATCTATTGCATAGCACCTTGCTAATGGCCTTGTAGATCACATTGCAGCAAGCGATTGGTCGGTACTCCCCAAGACTACTAGCATTAGAATTTTTAGGAACCAAGGTTAGAAAAGTATGGTTGACCTGGCGAAGCATGGTGCCTGTACGGAAAAATGATTTGATTGCTTCAGTGATGTCTCCCCCAATAATCTCCCAGTTTCGATGGTAGAAGCTACCATTAAATCCATCAGGGCCTGGAGCCTTATTTGGATTTATATCAAAGATTGCTTGCTTTATCTCCTCCGTTGTGACTCTCCTATCCAGCCACTTCACCGCTTCAGGTGTAAGTTTACGTTTGGTCACCATTTTTGGGAACACTGTCTAGTAGCTATCTTGGTGATATAGTGTTTTATAATAGTCTGGGGCCGACTCTTTCAAAGCATCAAGAGAATTATTGCAGGCACCATCAGGTTCAATAAGATGGGCTAGGTTATTGTGTGCTTGCCTGACCTTTACTGCCGTGTAGAAAAAGCTCGTATTACGATCCCCCAAACTAAGCCAATCCTGGCGACTTTTCTGCCTCAATATCTCCTCCTCTAGCCCCATCAGTTTCGACAGACGGTATGCTTCCTGCCGCTCTTGCTGCTGAATAATAGGATCAGTGTGAATGGCCGGATTGGAGCGGATTGTTTCCAACAGGTTTCGGCAAGAAGAAACCTCAGAAGCATTGTTAGTTGCCCATCCTTTCAAGACACCCTTTAATCTTTTCAGCTTCATTACAGCACGGTGCATGGGTC